>JARHVA010003770.1:1040000-1667500 GCA_037957365.1 Torreya grandis | reverse complement strand
ATCTAATTTGTGAAGAATGACATAATTGGGACTGTACTGGTAGTGGAATGAGATAAAGTGAGATAAATTATGCATGCACAAGTTGTAATAGACTAAGTTTATCAATAATATAAAAAACACATCATAGTAGGTGGTCTGTGACTCAAAAAAATGAGTTTGAGTGTTCATGTAGTGATTGCATATAGAATAAAGTGTTTTAGGATTGTTGGAAACGAGAAACTATGGGTAAAGTTGATTGTGGTATTTTGGCACTCAGTCAAACTAGAATTAAGTGAAATGATTATTGGTAGCATCAAAAGATTGGACAATCTTAAGAATAAATGTGAATGGAATAAATGAAGACTTTATTATATCACGTATAAAGTTTGAAACTTTATGATAAGCATTAAAACACATTTTACCTTCTCTCAGGTCCTATCATGCATAGATAGATCTTGTAGTTAGGACTCTAATACAAAGATATGTATAATTAGAGATACCAAGATTAAAATAACTTGAAATTTGGTGTGTGTGAGGGTATTTAGGTAAACATGAATGCTATAGGTTCTATTTGTTCAAATTCTTGTGTTGATCAAAATAGGAATCAATCTTTGGATTAAAGGACTTTGAAGGAGTAGTGAAAGGTAGTGAGAGAATAAGTGTAAATAAGGGAGTAAGATAGTGAATATGGAAAGGTGAATGTATAAGTGAAACATGTTTAAATGATTCCAATTTTAGTAAACAAACACATATAAAGATAGATTAAATGCACATACAATAATAGAGAGAATAATAATAAAACTTCAAAGGGAATTGACAATATAGATTATATGGGAAAGTTCAGTTACATGAATTACTAATTAAAAGGATTAGATTTAGATAAGAAGTATAGATTAAGTGTATGATTTGAATAATTTTTGGTATCAGAGTGAGTGAAATATTTTTGTGTATTGTGAAAAGATTTGATAAAATGTGTTTTGAAGTGAAATGTAGGACAGGTGATCAAAGACAGTGCTCCATGGAGAGAGCTAACAGAGATGAAGATGATTTGGTTAGAATAATGACCTAGCTGATTGATCCATTAGGGATGAGGATGGATGATATTTAATAAATTCTCAAAGAGAGAGAAAAAAGAGTAAAATGAGAGAGAAGAAAGAGATGATATATAACAAGCTCAATTAGTATCTTTTTAAGCAAGAATGAATGAGAGAGAGAGAATGAAGAGGTGATTCAAGAGATAAAAAAGTACATGAATTAGTTCAAAAAAATGGCATGGGACAACACCATGAAAGGAAAGTTAGACCATTGGTAGATGGAATATTGAGAAGGGAAGAAGGTCCAATGAGGAATGGGCTAAGATAAATATTTTAGGGGTAATGTTGAAATTGCCATAGAGAGGGACACATGGTAGTAGATTGTCCAAGGAATGTGAGAAAAAAACATGAAACAATAAAGAGTAAGAGAAGAGCATGAAGAGATAAGTCATGAAAAGAATGAGTCATTGCTCATGAGGAGAGTCTTATTGCAACAGAAGCAAGTTAAGGAACCAAACCAAAGAATAAGTCTATTCAGAAGTAGATGCAAGATAAGAGGTAAAGTATGAAATTTAATCATTGATGGAGGTAGTACTGACAATATAATTTCATTGGAGATGGTGAATAATTTAGGCTTGAAGAGAATACCACATCTAGAACCATACAAGGTTGCATGGGTTCGCAAAGGACACCAAATATTGGTAAGTGAACATAGTTGGGTTGAATTTCAAATAGGAAGGTATAATGATATTATATGATATTTTTCCTATAGATGTGTGTAATTTATTGATAAGGAGACCATGGTAGTTTGATAAGCATGATATACATGACAATCAAGTCAACACATATACTATTAAGCAGCATGGTGTAACATATATAATTGTTCCATTTAAGGGTGAAGAAGATAGTAGCGATGAGAGAATGATGATGATGATGATGATGATGATGATGATGATGATGATGATGATGATCATGGCAAGGTAATATTGGAGTCAAGCAATGGAGAGTTTGGGTTTGTTCAAAGCACCCAAATAAGACAAGGTAAGTTATGTTGAATTGATAGATATGAAACACAGTGAGTCCACAAAAATGGACATGAGGGAGTTAGCACAAGATTGTAAGGTGGCAGAAAATAGTTTTCCAAGGAAAGAATATATAACACCCAAGAGAGTGCTAAAAGAATAACGTAGTAAAATCAAGCAGGGCAACCAAGCATATGTGAAAGAGGATAACATAATAGTGGAAGAGATTGTAACCAAGATGGATGAACAGTGGTTTGGGATGAACACCAAACAAGTAAAGAAGATGGAGATTGAAATGCACAAGGTGAAGGATACAATTTTTGTGTCTAATGAAGTGTTTTTTGATGAAAATATAGGTAAGGATCATGTAGCTAAAGGAGGAATGATGGATGAACATAAATGTTTGAAAAAGAGTCTTGAACATGAGGAGGATGTTGATGAGATGGGAAATATACAGTAGGCTCATGCACAAGGTGACTATGTAGGAGTGATAAATCAAGAAGATGAGAGATGGAAAAATAATATGCAGCCCATGGATATGCAAGAGATTGAGGGTAATCAATATGATGATATACAACAACAAATTATGAGTTTACATAAGCATGAGACAAGCAAGAATCATTAAGATGTTGAATGTGAGATGGAATGGACAACACAATAAGTATGAAGGAAAGAAGATTTCATACTTTTAGAAGTGGGTGATAATAAATAAAATAAGAAGATAAATTAGTTTGAAGATGAGAAAGAGTGGAATACATATGCATGGTAAGAAGGAGATGGAAACAAACATGTTTTCATTAACAATTTGGTTTTGTGTGCAGGTATGCTATTGAAGGAGATGAAGTAAAGAAGGCCTACATGTGGGGACCAAGAGTATGTACACATCTATGAGATGAAAGTATGAGAATAAAACTTAAATGAGGGAGTTTAATGCATTCAGGTAGCAACATATACAAAGTGGATCACCAAACACCTATAGCAAAGATTTTTCCAGCTTGGTAGTATAATGCAGGGGCATCCCATGAGGATCCCAAAAATGATCCATTTTTATCTTAGATTGGTTTATATGTGTCTTAAAGTTGTTAAAGGTCATAAGTTATCTGTAGGAGAAGTCTAGGTTGTCTCAAAGTGATATAAATTTGAATATTGACATTTCCCACTAAAACCTCCTTTTGGGCAAATTTGAATGTTTTCAAGCATTTATAAAGACTTTTATGCATTTTAAACGGTGATAAGATGTATCAAGTGAATATAAAGGTTTTGGGAATTAAAATAGGTTCATAAATTTAATGATTCTAATTATATATATATATATATATATATATATATATATATATATATATATGTCATATTATGAGAAAATCATGACATAATGTAATCTTTTAGCAAAACAACCTCTAGACGGGAAAAGAAAAATCAAGATTCAATTATGCACTTTCTTGGAGTTAATAGGAGTTAGTTTTTTTATGTCAGACAATTATTCCATTCAAAGTAGAGGAATAGTAATGTATGGACAAAGTTTTGTATGAAGAAGATGATGTGTCTTTGTAAACTCTGCTGATAGATTGAATGAAATAGACCTTGTTGAGGTCTTTACTTTTGTTGTTGAATATGTATGGGATTTATTGATGAAAGAATGAAGTTGATGATTTATGTACAAGTATAGAAGAATATTATATTAAGATAATAATGGATATAATCTTTAAAATTATTGGTGAAAGTTTGTTAGCCCTATTTTTTTGTATATAGATAAATATTGACAGTATTCCTTTTGAATGCTAAATGAAGGAACAAGTCAATGTGCTCATTCTAGAATTTATTATGAATTGATGAGTATTTGGAGATTCATTGTATGTGATATATATATATATATATATATATATATATATATATATATATATATATACTCTCTTGTGATTTCATGTTTTGAAAGGAAAACTTTGAATAGAAAAGGAAAGGAAAGGAAATAAACCTTATTTTTACAAGTTGAATGCACAGACCCTGTTGATTTGATATTGACTGTTGTTGGCAATGAATAACCATAGAAATTGTTTCACAACATGTTCCTAAAGGTATATTTGAAATTGTGGATGAGTGGTTAGTTATTTTTTAGTATTGGTGAAGAAACATATTACTCGTAAAGAATGACACAAATTTGAGCTTCTTTTAAAGTTGCAAGATGGAATCCTATAGATAATAAGTCTTGTATTGCTTCATGGTTGGAAAGAAAAGTTGAATAGAGTGACGTATAAAATATGAAAAGAGGTAGTGATAGAGGCACTAAATGGAAATTACGTATATAGAGGTATATTATTGATTGTGATGAATCTAATTTGTGAAAAATGACATAACTGGGACTATACTGGTAGTGGAATGAGATAGATTATGCATGCATAGGTTGTAGTAGATCAAGTTTATAAGTAGTCTAACAAATCCATAATAGTAGGTGGCCTGTGGCTCAAGAATTTTTTTTGAGTGTTCATGTAGTGATTACATGAGGAATAAAGTGTTTTAGGATTGTTAGAAATGAGAAACCATGGGTAAAGTCAACTGTGGTATTTTGGCACTTAGTCAAACTAGATTAAAGTGAAATGACTATTGGCAACATCAAAAGGGTGGAAAATATCAAGCATAAAGGTGCACAACATAAATGTAGACTTTATTCTACCACTTAGAAAGTTTGAAACTTTATGATAATCATTAAAACACATTTTACACTCTCTCAGGTCCCATTAGGTGTACATAGATCCTGCAGTTAGGATTCTAAAACAAAGATATGTATAAATAGAGACACCACCATTAAAATAACTTGAAATTTGGTGTGTGTAAGGGTATTTAGGTAAATGTGAATGCTACAAGTTTTATTTGTTCAAATTCCTATGTTGATCAAAATAGGGATCAATCTTTGGCTAAAAGGAGTTTGAAGGAGTAGGGAAAGGTACTGAGAGTATAAGTGAAAATAGTGGAGTGATATAGTGAATATGTCAAGGTGAATGGATGAGTGGAACATGTTTAAATAAGTCCAAGGATAAAAAATAAACACAGACAAAGATAGAGTAAATGCACAGACAAGAAGGGAGTGAATATTAATGAAGCTTCAAAGGGAATTGACAATATAGAGTAGATGGGAAAGTTTTGTTGTATGAATTAATAATTATATCAATTAGAGCTAGATACGAATCATATATCAAATGTATGCTCTACATCAATAACTATACTTAAAGAGATACGGTGGTGACTTTTAAAAGATAATCATGGCTCAAAGCTAGCCAAATTGACCAATGAACCAAGCTTGTGAGTTGATCATATTGTTTTTAAAGTAGTTTTGGAAATATTAAGGTAGTTTTGACAAGTTTAAGGTATATCATTACTTTAGTCTCAATGTATATTCAAACATTGAGATGATATTTGTTAGTTATAAGCTAATATGAAGGTTTTCAAGGGTAATGGTACATACATATGCATGTGTCAAGACATATTAGAAGTTTATTATGTGAAAGAGGTAGAAATTAAGTTAGAGAAGAAAATTAGAATAAAAAAGTGAAATCATAATTACTCTTGTAAATAGTTATAAGTGAAGGTTATCGGATAACAAGAGAGAGACAATGCATTTCAAGCATATCAAAAGACCAACACACATTGGAATGGATTAAATAAGGTTCAACCATGATTTTAAAGGTTTAAAATTTCCTTTAAAATAAAAAACTTCATCAGATACTCCATCAAGCTCTTGGCAGGTTGACAATGATCACCTTTAGTTGCTTGGTATAGACATGAGAGAAAAAATTAGAAGTTGAGATCTTAGCCAAAGATGGGGGTCTATATTACCTAATAATTACATGAATTATTATTTAGTTTAATGGGAAGGATTTATGAATCATATCTAACAAGTTAAGCAGGTCTAAAACCCTAGCTAAACCCTATAGGCTCAATTTTGGGCATTTTTAGTGAAAGTGTGAACTCGTTGGTAATGAAGGAAGGTTGTGAAAGTCCCTTCAGGCCTTCTAAATTACCTTAAATATATATCCAATCATATTCATGGATGTTTAGGTCATAAATGAGAATCATCTTTCAAGAATAGCGAGTTTTCAAGTTTAAGCCTAGAGGGTTTGATGTCTCCAACAAGATTCAAGTCCATATGAAGAGTATGGGAAAGTTGTAATACCATATAAATATCTCATTATAATATTATATATCCATCAATAAGTATTTAAATTACATCAAGGTCCAAGTTTTCATAATTTTTCTATCATAAGGCTCATTTAAGGAGATTGCAAACCTAGATTCCAAGTTGTTCATCATTTCTATTGCAACTAGGTGCCTTAAGGAGAAAGATAGATGGATCAATATTCAATATGAATGATATATTATTTAAGGATACTGAATCACTTATTAATCTATCCTATTAAAATAATCACTTATATTCACCTCAAGGCTAGTGGACTATGTGCATTAAAATGAAAACCAAATGATTTGGACAAAATCCATTTCACATGACCAAAAGGCATGAGAGAAAATCATGATAATTGAGATAATGTTTTCAAGGTTATAATGGAACAAATAAGATAGTATGAATAAGTTTCACAAGTACAAAAAAACCTTAGACTTTGAGTCCTACACCTAAGAGAGCCTAATGTGCATACATAGGTCTGATTGAGGAGGAGAATGATTGTGCAATGATTGAATGGGAATATGGGAGGTCCAAATATCAAGGAGGATGAGTTTTAAGGTCTCATAAGTGTTATATACCCCATGAAAGGAGTTTATATAGTTTAAATCTCATGAAAATCACATGAATCACATAATAGTCAATAAACCTAATGGACACCTATATGCCATTTTAGGCAAATTGAAGAAAGTGTGAAAAATTGGTATTGGGTTTAGAGTTTGAAAGAAAATGAAAGGCTTGAAGAGGATGTATAACATGAAAATATACTTCTCATAGTGTCTCAAGTGATCAATTTTTCCCAAGAAAGATAAAATGTAAGAAAAAGATTAAATGAGCCTAAAAGCCTAAATGAAGACTACAGGCCTGTAAACAAGAAAGTATACTACATGAAAAGGTTCTGAAAACTAGGTGAAAAGAATATTTAATCCAAGTTTAGGATATTGATATGAGGAAGTATGAATTAAGTTTAAAATGTGAAAAGGAGTCTATTGACCAAATTAACTCAGGGAAGACACCTCAGAGGCTTGTCATGGACATAGTGGAAAAGGGACCAAGTTATATGAGTCTAAATGAGGGATCTAATAGGTTAAAAATGGAAAATGGGGTATGAATGTAACCATTTAATATTTTTTTAGATAACCAAGTTATTAAAATACACCAAAGAGGTTTCAAATTCTTAAAATATTCTAAAATCCTAAGATGACCACCTACAACTAGCTAGGACTCCTTACTTAATGCATAAGCAGACAAAGATGGAGATGGTACCCAAATTTCAAGATGTTTTATAACTATTATAAGGTACCATGAGTAAAATTAATTCTAAATAGACCTATTAAATGTCTCCATTTCATCCAATCCCTCCATTGAAGGTAAGAAAACTAAATAGACACCTACAACAGTGTCTTCATGTCTTGTTGTTGACTATGTATAGTGTAGAAAAGGGAGTCAAATAGATTTGAAAAGATAAAATAGATGATAAATTTTTTCTATGGATTTATTTTCATAATCAAAGATGTGAAAAAGTGTTGAGAAGGGAACCATTGGATGCTAAACTCAGAAACACAACAATTAGGTCTTTAGGCCTAATACCATTCTCAAACCCTACTTTTGAAAAGCCTAACCTAAATTATGAGAAGAAATTGAATAAGACTTGAAAAAAAATTCAAAGTTTTAATAAGAGATTATTGGATGTTATTGATGAACTAGTTTGTAGAGAAAGGATCCAAATTGGCCATTTTGGCATAAAACTCTCCTTAAGGTGCAGATATTGCTTACTAGCCACTCTAGATCCTAAAATACTTGCTTGGAAATGTATGAAGAAGGTGATGGGATCTTAATCTCTTAGTGATATTTTGGGAGTCTTGTATACTCAAATATAGTAGCATTATTTTAGATTTTAAGGCCCTAACCTTTATGAATTGTTGATAAAGACCAAAGCATGTATAACCTCTTAAAACCCTTCTAGGAGATCAATAGGGAACATGGTGAAAGATATGCCTCATAATGAATTGAAATTCAAAATTTTAAACATATGAGCATCATTACTCACTCTAAGAAGATAATCATCATGAGATTTTATTATAGTTTTACATATACAAATGCATTTAAGGCTATGCTTTTGTAAGGTTTTGGGCACAAAATAAGGTTTTTGGACACATGAGCTGATGAAGACCATTAGAGAGGTTGGTGTGGAGAGATTTATATATATGAAACCTCAAAAACCACTATTTTGATTATAAAATTACTCAAGTCTAACTTCCATAGACAACACAAAAATGCTTGTGAAAAGGTGATGTAGTCACCTAAGAGAGATAGAGCAACATGTTTAAATCACTTGAAGGCCATGGGTAATATCACAAAATGATTTTTATGCATTGAAACAAGTCCATCATCCTTTTTACAAGTTATCATGGATGTATTATTTCTATTCCAATGGATACCATTAAGCAAATCATACTTAATGAACTAGTAGGCCTATAGGGATAATGAAGGAGATCTCCACCATTGAAATGAGTGAAGAAAATGTAAAAATGAGTGATAGAGGAAGATTTTAGAAGCCTATAATGGTGTGGATGTTGCTTCATGAGGTTAAGATGACATGTGTCAAGATACCAAATGGTCACTTCTCTTTCAAGAAGTGCTTGTAACTCTCCAAACAAGAACTCTTATGGTACTTGGTGAAGTTCCTCATCAAGTTGGGCCAACACATGCCAAGGAGATGGAATAAATTGATATTATACTCTTATATTTTCCCTTATAACTAACTTTAAGTATAATACACTTATCATTGGAGTTACCCCTGTGTATCTCTCTCTCTCCCCTCTTACTTTCCATATATTTAGCCTTGTTTGGCTTTGTAATGGATCCTCCCCTGAGTATTGCAAATCCATACTCATTTGTATGCCTTGGATCAATAATAACTACTAGTTTTACCTCCTCCTTTTATTGTGCTTAGTCTGTATGGATGGATAGTTTATATTTTTAAGTTTTTGGTTTGGTATTCCTTGACATGTTGTCATATTTGAACACCTATATGTAGTTTGAAATCTTATTTTGGAGGTCATGTGAAGTGTTCAAGTGAAGAGTGAGGGTTGAGAAATTTTTCATATTCATTAGTGACATTATAGGCCTCCTATCCTAAACATATATCACAACCTCCACATTGAATTACTGATGTGATAGATTTAGATTGGGAGTAGTGTATGTTCAGATTAGTCTCATGGTCTACATGTGCACATGTAGTTGGTTGGTAGTGATCAATTGATTTGGTGTATCAATCCCTTAGTTATTTTTATTTCATGTTATTCTTCTCCCTTTTCCTTTTCAATCTAGTAGTGTATTTGTGAGCCTAATTGATACATTACAGGGAGATAACCCTATACTCTAGAGGTTTAGTCCATTTAAAGGTCAACCATAACCTAGGATTAATCACATTTTATAGCTCAAGTGAGAGGGATTGAAATACCCTCTCAAGGGTGAAAATTTGAGATATAACATGACTCTTATAACATAGTCCTAAATAGGTTCATACTCATGTTGATTTAACACTTTCAAATGTTCCAATGAGAACTTGAGAATTGTGGCTTATGAAAATGCATTAAAAATAGATCCTCAATTTTTTTAAAAATGACATGGACCCATTAATGGAGGATATATAACCAATAAATATCTTCTTTAATTAATCTCTTATGAATAAATTTTGATAATAAATGACCATTCTTTGCCCAATGTCCAAAAGAGAATATATATTTTTACAAATGATTTATAGGATCTCCTTTACCATCAATATTAAGAAATATAGGCATAATAAATTCAGAGGGATATATATTCTCAAAGACACTTTTATTAAGGGGTTGGTCCATCAAGATATCATCATGAAAGGTAGACTCATGTGAGGAAATTTGTAATTTTATAGTAGCCATTTGTTGTCAAATATTATTTGCGATACTCATAATAGATAGAGTGTTGTTTGAATAGGTTGGTAAGGAGGTTGAAAATTTACTTGTAGGCTACAAATTTTTCTCCACATGACACATAGGCATATTAACATCTTGATGAAGAATAAATATAAATTGATTATCATTGAATTTTGGAACCTTTAGTATTTCTTTAGAAGTTTTGGAATATTTGATATTTGCATATTATTTTAGGGTTCATATACTTTTGATAATGATACAGAATGTGAAATTTAAGGTAAGTTTGGTAAAAAAGTTTCTTTTAGAACATTGGGGTTTTTTTCCACTTTAGGTTTTTAATGCAATCTCCTTCATGGTGGTTTAATGTTATCAGGCAAAGGTTCCATGATGTCTTTATTTACCTTTTGAAAATTTTATATATCAAATGAAGGAAAAAATGAACCATCATCGTCAGTAAGAGGGATATTGTTTAGAAGTGTGGTCATGATAGGAGTTTGAATCAATTTTATTGCAATAAAGTCTCCTTTTTGACTAGTTTGTAAATCATCCATGATATCCTTATGGATTTGAAAAAAGCTATCACAATCAAATGAAAGAACATTTTGCTGATGCCTAGTAAATTTGGTTGTAGAGGGTAATCACAAAGGTTATCAATCTTCCTTAATATTATTAAACTCATCTCTTGGGATGGTGGTGACATGGACCTGATTAGAGGGATAATATATGCCACCATTTAAAGATCTAAGATGATGTGCTTGGGCATTAGGTAGAAGGAAAAAATAGTCAATTTTCACTCCTTCCTTAAGAGCAAGTTATAAAGATTCATAATCATAGACATCAAAACAATCTATATCATCCATGATGAAGGAAATAAAGTAAACAAAAATTAGGATATAGAGTTGAAAAACATAGATATGGAACACTTATGTGACAAGATACATCTTAGGCTAGATTTACCAAATGTTTAACCCTAAAATCTAGATTAGCGATTCTATGGTCAAAGGGGTAGAGGTATCCTAGGGCACAAGGATCGTATACTATCTATAAATCAAGCCAATTAAACTTACAAACTCAAATAAACATATACAAAATTTATTATGTTGAGAAATTCTAAAAATATAAAGTACAATTATGCCAAATATTACAATGATAATGAAATAAGATATGTAGTTAGTTCTGATGTTAATATAGATATGGATCTAGAATAGGAAAGAATAAAAATGGAAGTGTATTCCTAGATCAATCATTAGATTCTATATTGAGCACTTATGTGACCTCAAACATTTGCATTGACCTTAGATGGTTATGTCAACACTTTTATCTAACCTAGATGTAGGTGTCATATACAAGATACATGTTAGATATAGATGAGACCATCTAGAATATTATGGGTTAAGTATCACCTTCATTATGGTGTTATCAAATCTAGATCATGGGCTATCACTCCTTGTTAAATAATAAAACCCTAATTCTTCATATTCATAGTGGTTGTGAAAAAATGGATTATTGGGCACATGGTGTCAAATTACCTCTAATAACCCTCTACCAATGAGCACTACCTACATATACAATACTCTGAATAGGGCCTCATATTTATGTAGTTCTCCCCTACATGTTGGCTTATGTTTCCATAAAGATGAAATGTGTGAGAAGAAATTACATAGAGTGACCTATATTTTATCTTGGAAAATATGACTCATGGGATGCTCTTTTAGTACTTCAAACCTGTAGATGTGTTTTTCTTATGATTGATATGGAAATAGGGGAAAATAAGGATGCTTTGATCACTTAAGTGCTTTATTGAATAATTTTTGTAAGTTTCCTTGTGAGAGGTAAGAAGTTGTTAGGTGAGGAATTCATGAAGGTTGATATTGTATATTTATATCAATCCCTTTGGAGAATATATCACATTAAAAAACTTAGGTAAACCATAGGTATATGTTACATTTGTAAATTAAATGAATTTTAGGGCATTGGAAACTTGAGTTGGGATAGGACATTTGCTTTGACATAGGCATATGATTGGGATGCAAGTGTTTGGGTAGCTAAAAAGTAGGCACATGTCCAAAACTTGAAGAAATAAAAGATAAACATGTTTATAAAAGTTTGAGCATGATAGAAGGTTTGAGTCATTAGAATAAGATTGGTTGGAATAAGAGATAAACAATTTGTCCTAAAAAGATAGTGTATGAGAATCTTTTAGCAATGGGAAGGTCTCAAAGTTGAATGTAAATTTATGATATGTATTTCCCAAATGTAAAAGATTGAGGTGATATATAATTTAGAAATAGTGTCTACAAATTATAAAAAATGAGGAATCTAAATTCAACAAAAACCAAAAAAATAGGGAAACATAAATGCCAAAAAAAGTGAAGCATGTATACAAGGATAAATATAAAATAAGAAAGAATGTAATAAAGTGAAAAATAAAGGAGATAATTGGGTATTCATACTCTTAAAATAATCAATAAAACCAAAATTTTAGTGAGTAAATCTTATGTTTCCTCCATGCAGTCAATACTTTGGCTCCACATAGTAGTAATTATTATTATTATAGTCCCAATTAAAAATATGGAAAACATTATTCAAATAAAAAACATGACTGTGCCAAATAATTGAAAACTAATTATCCATAAGAATATGTGTAATAGTACATCTTGTGGTTATTGCAAACCACATGTCTTGTTTTCTCATATAATGCACTGAAGTCACTTGAGATTTTATGCAAATTTTCATTGTAATATATCCTATCTTTTAAAAGGAATATCAATTTGAATATTTTATTCTTAAAGGACCTTTGTGTAGATAATATTGTATGATTATATAGCACCTCAGTCCTGCACACTTGGCAAACTTAGACCTTCATTGTTCCTCTTAGTTCTATACCTTTCCCATTTCAACAAGTCTCATATCTACTCTATCTTGTGCCTCTTGGTATGTATCTCTTAGTATGACTAGTCTTATGTTGATGACCTAGGTCTTCTATCTTACCCATAATGATTAAAATGTACTTATCTTCCATTTTTTGAAGTTATGAACCTGCACCTCCTTTTTTTTGCCTAGACACTAATGTCCAAGACATATAATAGAGTCGACACTACTATCTTGTCTCAACCAAGTGTCTAGTTCCCTAAAATCATCAAATTTGAAAATGAAATATAACCTAATGGTCAACATAAGTTATTTAATGCGAGTTATTAATTTAAAGGGATTGATATAAATATGAGATCAACCTTCATTCATTCCTCACCTAGCAACACAGGAACAATACTAAGTATTTATTGACCAAATTTGACTTTTAGGTCAAATTAGGACCCCTATAGGTAAAAAATTTACTTTAAGGTGTTTTAGGGGTCTAATACATATGTCACAAGGTGTTTTATAGGTTAATTAATGTCATTTAATGTTATAATAGCCTTGGTCCTTAGTCATTTTATTCCTTTGGAGTCATTTTGAGGTAAAAAAGGGGCATTTAATGAGTTGTACAAATTTATTGGGAATTGTGAAGGTTAAAAAAAATTATGTTACATGACATGTGTCTTCACATGTCTTAATCAACTATTGATAATTGCAAGTGGTAGGTACTTTAGAAGAAATATTAGTTCTCTTAGAAAAAATGGTGAGTTTGGCACTTGTATGACCCATGGGGAAGTGTGCCACCTGGGAGAATATAATAAAATGTACTTTAAAATTGTTAAATCTTAGTTACACATTTGAAATTCTTTTTAAGTGACATTTTTAGCCCAAAACTATTTTGCTCTTTTTTCACCCTTCTAAGCACATGGAACTAGTCTTCAGGTTTGTACTTGGTATGGACAACAGGGGATGTTTCAAGTCAAAAACCTTAGGGAAGTGAAATTAAACTTAGATAAATTAATTTAAATTAAAATATTTTGAATGATGATGGCCTGTGCTTCATGAACCATCCTCATGAAGTTGACTATGTTTTTCTGTCTACTAATTTGTGCACCATATAGGTTTTGATCCATTTTTGGAAATTCTATATGAACCAATTGATGAGGTTGATTATAGATGATGTTGTATTAATAATATAATTATTTAAATTCTTATTTTCATGTTTAAATATGTTTGGATAGGTCATTTACATCAAATTTTCAAGAGAAACACCATTCTATGTTGCAGGCAACTTTTTCTCTATTTATATAATCTTCAAGTTTTGATCATGATTTTAGGATTGTGATAGATTTTTTTGAATATATTAAATGTGAAATTTATTAAAATTTACCTTTAAATATCATTATTCAAGGAAATTCTTCATGAGAGTGTAGTTATGAACACCATACAATTAACTTTTGCTCATTGTTTACTTACAATCATGGTGAGGCACGTGTATCAAACTTGTATGTCATGTTGACAGAAGTGTATTTAAGTTTTTTATCCTTGGTTTATCATTTATAAGGATTAAAAAAATTGATAAATCTTTAATTTTATGTAAGAAAATGGGAATTGTTATAGTCATATACAACATATATAGTCAGTCAGCCATTAATGTGCATGTACAGGTGTCCTCATGAGGAATTTCATGTTGAGAAGGAGTTTAGACTAAGATATATCCTTGAATATTAAATGATTATATTTTTTAATTATTAATAGTTTTATAAGACTCATTTAAGGCTATAGATAATGCTCACTACCTATCATCCTACATTACTGCATGTATGCATGATTTTGCTCACCTACAAGTGGCTTGACAAAGAGTAGAGGTACTTGTATATAGGTGTCAAAACCAATAATTAAGACCTTATTTAAGTTATAGCATGTAAAAAAGATCATAACATACATTAAAATAAGGCTATACTTCTAAACAAGTTGAAAACCGCACTCAATAAGATGATTGTAGTATTCGGGCCCCTTTTCCCTAAAAGTGTAAAACACAAAACCTAGAGGTTTTGTTGACATCTCACAACATGGTTAAAAGATAATTTTATGAATTATTATGGTTTTTTATTATATTATCCACATATTATAATAATTTTACCAAGTTTTAAGGACAAATGAGTAGTGGAGATTGGTTTTTTAGAGGTATAAAGTTGCCAATTTATGACTATTTCTATGTAGTGAAGTGTACAAGTCTGAGTCCTAAAGAGACCCTTTTTCACCTAAGATTTAAATTAGGAATTGTAAATATCATGTAATGTTCCTAAATTATTTTAGGGAATAATTTTACCTAAAATATCATCAAGGGGAGTTAAGTGGTGATATTCTAGGGTTCAACATGCATCTACAAATGTTCTAGCATTGAAATGTTCATCTACAACAAGGTATGCAAAAAGTGGCTAAAGCATAGTATCTCTGTGATGTTTTAGCTAAATAATAGTGAAAAAAAGTATGAAAAATTTCCATTTGAATTTAAATATTCAAGGAGAGTCTCCAAACATCATGACCAAGGGATAAGTATACTTACGTATGTCTTAAACTTTGAAACATACACCTACAACCAACTGTGTGACTGTGTGATTGTATGAAATAGTGAGCTAGAGGGAGATGGTTCCTTGATGAATAATATTTTACAATAATGATGAATAATTTGAAATCATAGGTATATGATCATGGAGGTTTTTAATAATTATTTATTTCATTTATTCAAGGCCTAAATGAGATGTAAGGCACATACAGGCCCCACACAGTCAACTGTAGTTGATTGTGAGGGGAAGAGAGTAGAAAAGTTAAGGTTATTGGCATGGAATAAAATAAATATGGTATTAGTAGGTAAAAAAACTCAAAAATTTACCTTTTAATATCTCAAGAGTCTCATGACATTATCAAACCAAATCTAAGCAATTTTCACCTATAGGCATGATGTCAAAAGAGCAGGACACAATCAGGGTAACACATTCAGTTTTGATTAGGAAAGAGTGTAAAGAGAATGTGGAAGATTAGAGAAAAAATTGGACACGTGATTCCATAAAAATATTATAATTATATTATTATGGAGTTATCATGATATAAAGCAAGCAAATAAAGGAATGCTAACCTATAACACATAGTTCACATGAGGAACCCTGCACACAATGTTTTTCTATACAGTCTGTCTTAGGTATCAAGGATTTTTGAAGGTAAAATGACATATTAAGGAGATAAATATTTGTGTAAAACACATTTAAAACTTGATTAAGGCCCTAAAATATTGATTTTTTCTAATAAAAAATGGGAAGTACCCTCTATTTTTTCTCAGATAGAGGGTACTTCCCCTTAGGTGCAAACCTTGGTAGTTTTAGGAAATGGATACAAAGGGAATATTTAGGAGATGGTTTAAATTTTAAATAAGGTTTATGAATATGAAATAAACCCATAAAGACATGGTAAATAAATAAAATAAGGATTATTTTCAATAGGATGGTCTAAACCCTTAGGAGTTACAGTCAAACACACTAGGCATGGTTATGCCTATAGTCCAAATGAAGGGTCACCTTAAATTGTATCATGAGATGAGTATTATAATGGTTTTTGTCATGTTTTTATAGAAATTTCAAAATTTTTAAATATATTTTAATGAAAATAATCTTAGTTGAATGGCATAGACCATATGGGTTACATTTAGGCCAACTAAACAAGGTTCTAGGCCAAACCCAAATGGAGAGTCAAACTTATTTATAAACTTAAGTGAGAACTAAAATGGATTTTAAAATGTTCCTAGTGTAGCATAAGATGTGTAAAATCCATTATAATGAATGTAAAACACAAGGAGATGTTTTTTGGTCCAAAAGCAAAATCATGTCTGTGGGAAAAGAGGAAAGTGCTCTAATAGGTAACTTCAAATGCTCATACCTCCCTTGGTGCTTTGCATGGGAACAAAATAAGTTAAAAGATTTTTATGAAGGTATTTAAATATTAATTTATGGATTTTTTTAAAATTTGGACATCCCATCTTTATGAATAACCTTAAGAGTGAAAACAAGCTAAAACCCTTGCAAAACCTTGGCAGTGACCAATTTAGAGAAATTGAGTTGGATTGATACTATAATGGACCATTTTTACTAGGAAGATGATTTTAAATTATATAGGACTCATTAAATATACTCCACATCAAAAATAGTTGTATAAAATTTATATGGACATGATAAAAATAGGATTTTATTGATAGTTTTGCATGTTTTAGAGGTTTCAAATGGTATCAAGAGGTGTCAATAACATGGAGGGAAATATTAGAAATTAAGATAACTTCCAATATTAATTTATTTCCTTTAAATAACTTATAAGTGACTTAACTGACTACTTCATCTTAACTAGTCAAAATTGGCATAGTGGACATGATGGTGAGAAGGTTGGAAAAATTCAAGTAGATTGATTTTAATGTGTTATTGATAAATATAATAATATGGAGAGTATTTAAATTTTTCATCCACTCCTTCCCATGTGTTTTCATGGAAAATTAAATCCAAATTTGATGCCTAGTGTGTAGGGTGCATGAAGGAAGAGTTTTTGGACTGCAGATGATGATGACTCATTCCTAGATGATTCCAAATGACCAAGCCTACAAATAATGCATGGAAATGCATGTATAAAATCCTTTCCCTTCATTATAATCATCATACCTATCCATAATTAGTTTTGGGATGTTCAAATAGGTTTAAATCATGAAGGCAAATTTTTAAGCCAGAATAAGGAGTTTCATGCCACTTTTCATGAGTTTTATGACTTGGATGGACGCTTGTATCTTATGACCTTACATAGTTCATATGATGTCCTCTTCTCATGAATAATTATCTGATTTTATTATCTTTAAAAGTGTCCTTGTGACCCTTGCACTACTCTCTTCTCCTTTTTCTGTCAAGTTCTATAAGAACTAACCATATTAACCATTATAACTTGTGCTCCACCTGAGTATGGTAAAGCCCTACTCAATTGTATTCCATTTGATCAATAAGACTATTTATTTTTACCTCTTCATTACTATTAATAATATATTTTACTTGAATTTTAGATCTTGTTTAGTGAAGACTATGGATTCCTTAGCATGTTGTCTCGTTCTTTCATCCTATTTTAAGTTGGAAAGCTTCTTCTTGCAGGGCATGTGAAGTATTCTAGGAATTTTCAAGGATTAAGTGAGTTAGTATATTCACTAGTGCCACTCAAGGCCTCTTTTATATTCTTCCTATATTTTCACATTCATCCATAACCTCAGAATGTAACATTGATGTGAGAAGATGTGAATTGAAGGAGTGTATGTTTAGTTAGTCCTTTGTTCTCATGTGTAACACGTTATTGGTTGGAAATCATCATCTTATTTGGTACACCACCTCCTTTGTAATAGTTTGTTTTTATTAATCTCTCTCCCTTCCCCCTACCCAAATTTTAGGTGTAGTTGTGATCTAAAGTGGTACATCAAGGGAGTTAGCCCTATCTATAGATTCACCTCATCATTAGGCTACCCACAAGCCTAAAGGTGTTTCCATTAAGACACTTGGATGATGAGATATTAGGCATATCCTAAAAGGGTGAAAATACAAGTGATAATAGTTTTTGGGATGCCTGATGAGACTCTCAGTCTAAGAGGTTGAAATATTTTTGGTGTTGTCTTTCAACAATCAACATTTGGAGGCATCTATCAAAGCATTAATGGTAACTCCAAAGATACATCAGTGGGTCAAGCAACCAAGGATTCCTTTTGAATATTATTGGTAATATATTTATTTGTTTTATTTATTTTAATGAGGTTTTATGGCTAAATTTGGTGTTGATTACTATTTTACATAAGTTGGTGAGACATTTCAAGCTTGAGACATTCCTTGTCAATAAGATCAAATTATTAATCAACCTTAGTGTGATTATTACCAGTCTTGTTATGATCTATATCAAATCCCACATGTAAATTATCATCCTTCTCATTATTCTTATCAATCCTATATCTATCCTCCTCAATGTCTTGCTCCCCCTAGTCAATCTAGACATTTCTCAACTAAATACATTTCCACCTTCAAGAAGACACTCTTTGGATATGATAAGTACATGTTTCTAATTGATACACTAAATGGAAATGGTTAAGATGTTCCTATAAATTTTAGTCATAAGGAAAGAGATGCATTAGAGCTAGTAAAAAAAGAGTGGACACCTATTGAGAGAGACAAGTGGCAAAGGCTCATAAGTGAGATGCTAGATGTGAATGGCTTGATTACATCCTTGGAAGATAAACTAAGAGTTCATGAGGAATAGCATCAAAAAGTCTATCACCCTTAATATCCATATCCCAAATTTTTCTATCAGCCATATTGGATCCCTACTCATAATCCCAATCAAAATTGCCAAAGTCATCCTTTTATAAATTAAGTGGAAGAGAGAGTTGAAAAGACTAGGCTTATGTTTGAAGCAAACCTTGATAGGAAAATTGAGTTGGCCAATATGAAGTTGAAAAATTCCATGTTAGAAACAAAGGAATTGGAATTACATCCCTCATTTCCCTCTCCCATTACATTCCCACCTCAATAAGAGACCTCTAGATATGCCATTCTATGTTGGAGACAAGGTGGAGATTCAAAGCCTAAGGAGATTCCAAGTTTCTTGAATAATTCATCTAATCCTCAAGTTGCATCAGCACCTAAAAAAATAATCCTAATCCTAATATCCTAATCTGGAGTAAGATAGTGGAATCATGGGGAAAGGAGGAAAAAAGCCTAGATAAAGAGTGTGAATTTGAAGAAAAACTTGATCCTATGCAAGTCCCTCCCACCCTTTCTCAAGAGACCTCTTGTTCTCCATGTCAAACCTCTTGTAATCCTCCTCCTCATGATGATGCCTATGAAATTCAAGAGAATATATCCAAGCAGAGTGAAGAGTTAGAGGTAAAGATGAAATTGCCAAGTCAAGGTGTGATGGAAAGATTAAACCCAAAATATCCTATGCCTAAACACAACCCATCTACCCTTACTCAAGAGATTCCTCGAGTTAAATAAAAATTTAATGAAGTTATTTTAAAGTGGAAATAAGATAACCAAGATATCTTATGCCAAGGTCTACCTCCCTTCCTTAAGATCTTCCAAAATAATCCCCTAAACTTCACTCTCAATCTAATTTTGAGTTTTATGTGCCACCTCAACCAACTAGTTTATCTTGTCCTCATCCCATCATAATTTTCCTTTATGGACATGTGATATGGGAACCTAAGGATGATTATTTAGTTGATAATAACTTATAACTCTTTCTTTAAAAAAGTCTAGTTCCTTAATAGCCTCATTAGACTAAGTTACATGACTTCGAGATGCCTAGATAAAGAGTGTGAAGTTGAAGAAAAACTTGATCCTATGCAAGTCCCTCCCACCCTTCCTCAAGAGACCTCTTGTTCTCCATTTCAAACCTCTTGTAATCCTCCTCCTCATGATGATGCATATGAAATTCAAGAGAGACTTTTTCAAGAGAATATAACCAAGCAGATTGAAGAGTTAGAGGTAAAGATGAAATTGCCAAGTCAAGGTGTGATGGAAAGATTAAACCCAAAATATCCTATGCCTAAACACAACCCATCTACCCTTAATCAAGATATTCCTCAAGTTAAATAAAAATTTAATTAATTTATTTTAAAGTGGAAAGAAGATAACCAAGCTATCTTATGCCAAGGTCTACCTCCCTTCCTTAAGATCTTCCAAAATAATCCCCTAAACTTCACTCTCAATCTAATTTTGAGTTCTATGTGCCACCTCAACCAACTAGTTTATATTGTCCTCATCCCATCATAATTTTACTTTATGGACATGTGATATGGGAACCTAAGGAGGAGTATTTATTTGATAAGAACTTATAACTCTTTCTTTAAAAAAGTATAGTTCCTTAATAGCCTCATTAGACTAAGTTACATGACTTCTACATGCCTAGTCCTCGCATCACCAAGAAGGAGAAAGAAATTTAAGATCTTTCAGCCCCTAAGAAAAAAGTCATGATATGGAAGTTGAGATGAAAATTGAGAGCCATCAAGGGATCCTAAATGATGAAGATGTGACATTTTGTGTGGATATTTTTGATTGGGTTGATGAGGAAGAATTTTTTCCTATTGCCAAAGAAGAGGAAACCTTCATTGGTTCTTCCATCACTTTGTAAGATGTCATGGGTGGGAAAGGAAAAGTTATTAATCAGAATTTTGATGACCTATTTGAAATGATTGGAGTAGATTATATTCCTCTTTAAGGAGGTTGTGATCTAGTAAATAATGAAGAAGGCAACGTTGGCACTCAAGTAAGTATGCAAAGAAAAGGTAACCTTTCAAATTTATACTTTTAAGAGGAATATGATTTTGATGATGACATGTTTGGATTCATAAATATGGGATATAATCCTCTCAAAAAATTGGGAGAAACACATCAGCTCTTGAAGGATGGAACAAGCTCCAATTTTCCTCAATCTTCTAAGGAACATGAAACTACTCATATTGAAGTCATGCCTACTAAGGAGATATAAATTGAACATGAAATGAAGAGTAGGAAAAAATATGAAGTATGTGAAAATGTTCAATAGGAATATATATACATTGGAGACCTATTTGAAGATGATATACTTGAGATTAGGTCAAGTGAAGTGCCAAAGAATAGGTCTGATCTACAAAGCATCCAATTCAAGGAGAAACATGCTTGACACTATGATTCATCTCATCAATAAGAAGATTCAAAAAACTTTAATTTTGGTCTTGGAAAGGATTTATTCTTAGTTTTTATTTTTTCATAATAATTTGTTTTCTTATTCCCCTGAGTGCCTTGAGCACATGTGTGTGTCTTGTTAGTTTGTTGTCTTATTTTATGTATCCTCGCTTTGATTGGTTGAGGTAATCAAGTGGTCTTGTCTTGATGGAAGGATATGGTAAAAGTAATCTTATTGTGTCTAAGACTTAAAATTACTCCCTAATCCTAATGGATGGATCAGGCTACTGGTCTAGTTAGTATAGTAGGCATACTACCCCTATGAGTCACACATTTGTTGACCAAATTTGACTTTTATGTCACATTAGGACCCCTATAGGTAAAAAATTGACTTTTAGGTGTTTTATGGGTCTAATACATATGTCAAAAGGTGTCTTATAGGTTAATTAATGTCATTTTATGTTATACTATCCTTGGTCCTTAGTCATTTTAGTCATTTTGAGTCATTTTGAGGTTAAAAAAGGGGTATTTAATGATTTGTATGGATTTATTGGGAATTATGAAGGTTAAAAAAGGTTATTTAACTCTACATGTGTCCTAACATGTCTTAATAAACTATTGGTAACTAAAAGTGGTAGGTGTTGTAGAAGAAAGATCAATTTTCCTGGGGAAAAAGGTGAGTTTTGCACTTGTACAACCCATGGCAAAGTATGCCACATGGGAAAAGATAATATAATATACATAAGTATTATTTAAAATTTTTAAATTCTCTAGAAGTTCTATTTTTCCCAAAACCATTCTACTCTTTTTTACCCTTCTAAGCACACAAAACTAGTCTTTAGGTTTGTACTTGGTATGAACAACAGGGGATGTTTCAAGTCAAACACCTTGGGGAGGTAAAATTAAACTAAAATAAATTAATTTTAATTAAATTATTTTGAATAGTTATTTCCTATGATTCATGAACCATCCTCATGAAGTTGACTATGTTTTTCTGCCTGCTAATCTGTGCACCCTATAGGTTTTGATCCATTTTTGGTAATATCATAGGAACCAATTGCTAAGATTGATTTTAGACTAATAATATAATTATTACCATGATTAATTTAATTTTTAAAGGTGTTTGGATAGGTTAAGTGCATAAAATTTCAAGAGAATCACCATTCTATGTTGTAGGCAGCTTTTTCTCTATTTACAAAATCTTCATGTTTTGATCATGATTCCATGATTCTGATAGATTTGTTTAAATGTATTCAATGTGATATTTATTCCCATTTACATTTAAATCTTTTTATTCAAGTTAATGCTCCATGAGAGTGTAGTTATGAACACCATACAATCAATTTTGCTCACTATTTGCTTGCAATTATGGTGAGGCACGTGTATTAAACCTATGCATCATGTTTATAAAAGTGTATTTAAGGTTTTGAGCCTTGGGGTATCCTTTATTAGTATTAAGGAGTGGATAAATATTTAATTTTATGAAATAATATGGGAATTATAGTAGTAATGTATAACATATACAGTCAGGCAACCATTAATGTGCATCTACAGGTGTCCTCATGAGGAATTTCATGTTGAGAAGGAGTTTAGACTGAGCTAGATCCTTGATTATGAAAGGAGTATATTTTTTCATGATTAAGAGTGGTATAATACTAATTTAAGGTTATAGACAATGCTCAGTGCCTATCATCCTACTACTTGTATGCATGATTTTGCTCACCTACAGGTGGCTTGACAAAGAGCAGAGGTACTTGTATATAGGTGTCATAACTAATAATTAATGCCTTATAAAATTTATAACATGTAAAAAGGATTAAAACATACATTATAGGAATTATAGACTAAGAAAAAAGTTGAAAACAACATTCAAGAAGATGACTACAATATTTAGGCCCCTTTTTTGTGAAAGTGTAAAATAGAGAACCTAGAGCTTTTGTTGACATCTCATAACATGGTTACAAGATCCTTTGATGAATTATAATGGTTTTTGATTATATTATACACATATTAAAATATATATACAAAATTTTAAGGATAAAGTATTAGTGGATATTGGTTTTTTAAAGGTCCAAAGTTGCCAATTTATGACTATTTCTAGGTAGTGAAGTCTACAGGTCTGAGTCCTAAAGAGCCCCTTTTTCACCTAAGGTTGAAATTAGGCCTCATAACCATAATTGAATGTTCATAAATGATTAGAGGGAATATTTTTACCTAAAATATCATCAAGGGGAGTTAAGTGGTGATGTTCTAGGGTTTAACATGAATCTACAAATGTTCTAGCATTCAAATGTTCATCTACAACAGGGTATGTAAACAGTGGCTAAAACATAGTAGCTATGTGATTTTTTAACCCATTAATAGTGAATACATGCATGAAAAATTTATTTGTGAATTTAAATCTTAAATGAGAGTCTCCAAACATCATGACCAAGGGTGAAGTATAATTATAGATGTCTTAAACTTTGAAACATACACCTACAACCAACTGGATGACTGTATGAAATAGTAAGCTAGAGGGAGATGGTTCCTTGGTGATTGGTATGTTCCAATAATGATTAATAATTTTAAATAATAGGTAATTATCATGGAGAGTTTAAATAAGGATTTATGTCTTGTATTCAAGGCCTAAATGAGCTTTAAGGTACTTACAAGACCCACACAGTCAACTGTAGTTGACTATGAGGGGCAAAGAGAATAAAAGTTGAGGTTCTTGGCATGAAATCAACTCAATATGGTATTAATATGTCTAAAAACTCACAAATTTAAATTTTAAGATATAAAGAGTCTCATGACACTATCAAACAACATCTAATATATTTTCACCTAGAGGCATGAAGTCAAAAGAGTAGGACAAAGTCAGAGTAACAAATTCAGTCTTGATTAGGCAAGAGTGTAGAGAGCATGTCGAAGATTGGAGAAAAAAATGGAGATAATATTACATAAAAATATTATCATGATATTATTATGGATTTATCATGATATAAAACAATAAAATAAAGGAATTCTAACCTATAACACACAATTTACATGAGGAACCATGTAGACAGTGTTTGTCTATACAGTCTATCTTGGGTCTCAAGGCTTTTGGAATGTTAAATGACCTGGTAAAGAGATAAAAATTTATGTATAAAAAATTTAAAACTTGAGTAAGGAAATAAAATATGCATTTTTATTGAGAAAATAGGGGAAGTACCCTCTATTTTGTCTTAGACAGAGGGTACTTCCCCTTAGGTGCAAACCCTAGTAGTTTTAGGAAATGGATACAAAGGGACTCTTCAGGAGATGGTTGAAATTTTAAATAAGGTTTAGGAAGATGTAATACACATTTAAAAAATTGGAAATAAAGAAAATAAGGAGGATTTTCAATAATAAATTCTAAACCCTTATGAGTTATAATCAAGCACACTAGGCGTGGTTATGCCTATAGTCCAAATGAAGGGTCACTTTCAATTGTATCATGAGATGAGTATTTTAATGTTTTGTTTCATGTTTATAGATAAATTAAATAATTTTTAAATCTGGTTGAATTCAAATAAGCTCATTTTAATGGCCTAGACCACATGGGTTACAGTCAGGCCTACTAAACAAGGTTTTAGGCCAAAGACAAATGGAAAGTAAAACTTATTTCTAACCTTAAGTGAGCACTACATAAGATTAAATGGATTTATAAATGTTCCTAAGGTAACATAAGATGTGTAAAATCCATTTTAATGTAGAGGAAACACAAGGAGGTATTTTTTTTCCAAAAGCAACAATAGGGCTATGGAAAAGGAGGAAAGAGCTCGAATAGGTAACTTCAAATGCTCATACCTCCCTTGGTGATTTTCATGGGAAAAAAATTAGTTCAAGGATGTTGATGAAGGAATTAAAATATGAATTTGTGAAATTTGTTTTCAAGTTGGATGCCCAATCTTTATGAATGAACCTTATGACTGGAAACAAGTTAAAACCCTTGCAAACCCTTGGCAGTGATTAGTTTGGAGAAATGGAGTTGGATAGATACTATAATGGACTAGTTTGACCAAGATGATAATTTAAAATTTTATAGGACTCAATAAATCTACTCCACATCAAAATTATCTATATAAAATTTGTACTAACATGATATAAATAGGGTTTTCTTGAAAATTTTACATGTTTTTCAGGTTTTGTAATGTTACAAAAGGTGCCAATCACATGGAAGGAAATATTAGGACTTATCTATTTCCAAATATCAATTTAATTACTTGAAATAACTTCTAAGTTCCTTAAATAAATACTTCATCTCAACCAGTCAAAATTGGCATAGTGGACATGATGGTGAAAAGGGTGGAAAACTTTAAGTAGATTGATTTTAAGGTGTCCTTGATGCCTCTAAGACCATGGAGAGTATTAAAAATTGTCATACACTCCATTCCATGGATTTTCATGGAAAAATAAAGCCAAATTTGAGGCCAAGTGTGTAGGGTGCATGAAGGAAGAGTTTTTGGATTACAGATGATGATGGCTCATTCCCAGATGATTCCAGATGATCAGGCCTACAACCAATGCATGGAGAGGCATGTATGAAATCCTTCCCATTAATTAAAACAATAATTCCTATCCAAAATAAATTTTGGGATGTTTAAATAAGTCCAAATCATGAAGGTAGTTTTTGGAACCAAAATAAGGAGTTTCATGCCACTTTTCATGTGTTTTATGACTTGGATGGACACTTATATCTTCTAAACTTGTATGGTTCATCCATATCCTCTTCTCATGAACAAGTAACTAATTTTTA
The DNA here is from genome assembly GCA_037957365.1 of Torreya grandis. Taxonomy (NCBI): domain Eukaryota; kingdom Viridiplantae; phylum Streptophyta; class Pinopsida; order Cupressales; family Taxaceae; genus Torreya; species Torreya grandis. The sequence goes on along the minus strand of JARHVA010003770.1, from coordinate 1,641,036 downwards.
TCATCTTTACAAGTGTCTTTGTGATCTTTCTAATTCTCTCTTCTCCTCTCTCTCTCAGGTTCAATAAGAACTAGCCATTTTGGCCATTGTAACTTATGCTCCACCTGAGTATGGTGAAACCTTGCTCAATTGTATACCATTTTAAAATAATACTACTATTTTTTAACCTATTAATGAATATTAATAGTATGTTTTACTTGAATTTTGGATCTTTCTTAGTGAATACTATGGATTCCTTAGCATGTTGTCTCGTTCTTTCATCCTATTTGTAGTTGGAAAGCTTCTTCTTGTAAGGCATGTGAAGTATTGTAGGAAATGTAAAGGATTATGTGATCTAGTCTATTTTATAGTGACATTCAAGGCCTCTTATCTAGTCTTATTATATTTTCACATTAATCCATAACCTCATAATGTAACATTGATGTGACAAGATGTAGATTGAAGGAGTGTATGTTTGGTTAGTCCTTTGTTCTCATGTGTAACATGCTGCTAGTTAGAATTAATCATATTATTTGGTGTATCACCTCCATTAGAATAGTTTTATTTCAATCACTCTCTCTCTTTCCCCACAAATTTTTGGTGTAGTTGTGATCAAAAGTGGTACATCAAATGAACTAGCCTTATCTAGAGATTCACCTCATCCTTAGGCTACCCACAAGCCTAAAGGTGTTTCTATTGTACCATTTAGATGAAGAGAGATTAAGAATATATTAAAAGGGTGAAAGTATAAGTGATACTTTTTTTTCATGCTTGATGGGACTCTCAATCCAAGAGGTTGAAAGATTTTTTGTGTTGTCTTTCAACAATCAGCCTTTGGAGGCATCTATCAAAGCATCGATGGTGACCCAAAAGATACATCAGTTGGATAAGCAACTTAGGTTTCCTTTTGAAGATTATTGGTAATATATTTATTTTTTTTCTTTCTTTCAATAAGTTTTCATCGATAATTTTTGTGTTGAGTACTATTTTACACAAGTTGGTGAGACATTTCAAGCTTGTGCCATTCCCTATCAACAAGATCAAGTTATTAATTAGCCTTGGTGTGATTCTTACCAGTATTATTATGATCCCTATCAATTCCACAAGAAAATTATCAGCCTTATCATGATTCATACCAATCATATAGCTAGCCTCCTCAATGTCTTGCTCCCCCTTGTCAATCTAGACATCTCTTAACTCAATTCATTTCCACCTTCAAGAAGACACTCTTGGGATATGAGTAGTACATGTTGGATATTGATACACTAAGGGGACATGTAAATATGTTCCTATAAATTTTTTAACAAGGTAAAAGATGTATTATAGCTGTTTAAAAGATAGTGGATACCTATTGAGAGAGCCAATTGGTGAAGGCTCATAAGTGAAATGCTAGATGTGAGTGGTTTGATTGCATCCTTGGAAGATAAACTAAGAGTTCATGAGGAGCAGCCTCACCAAGTCTATCAGAATTCATATCCACTTCCATAAGTTTTCTATCAAAAATATTTGATCCCTACTCATGAGCCCAATCAAAATTGCTAAAGTCATCCTTTTCCAAATCAAGTGGAAGAGAGAGTTGAAAAGACTAGCCTTGTGTTTGAAGCAAACCTTGAAAGGAAAATTGAGTTGGACAATATGTAGATGAAATATTACATGTTAGAAATAAAGGAAGTGGAATTAAATCCCTCATGTACCTCTCCCATTACATCCCCACCTAAAGAAGAGACATCTATATATGCCATTCCAAGTTGGAGACAAGGTGGAGATTTAAAGCCTAAAGAGATTTCAAGTTTATTGAATACTTCATCCACTCCTTAAGTTGCATCACCACCTCAAGAAAATAATCATAATCCTAAAATTATAATATAGAGTAAGATAGTGTAATCATGGGGAAATAAGGATGAGAAAAGCCTAGATAAAGAGTGTGAAGTTGAATAAAAACCTGATCCTATGCAAGTCCCTCCCACCCTTCCTTAAGAGACCTATTGTTCTCCATCTCAACCATCTTATAATCCTCCTCCTCATGATGATGCATATTAAATTCAATAGATAATATTCCAAGAGAATATAGCCAAACATATTAAAGAGTTAGAGGCAAAGATGAAATTTCCAAGTAAAGGTGTGATGGAAGGTTTAGACCCAAAAGAATATCCTATGCCTAAACACACCCCATATACCCTTACTCAAGAGAGTATTCAAGTTAAATAAAATTTGAGTGACATTATTTTTAAGTGGAAGGAAGATAACCAAGGTATTTTTATCCCAAGGTCTTCCTCCTCTTCTTCAAGAGCTTCCAAAAGAATCCCCTACACTTCACTCTTAATCTGATTTTGAGTTATATGTGCCACCTCCACTAACTAGTTAATATTGTCCTCACCACATCACTCTTTACATTGATGGACATGTGGTATGGGAACATATTTAGGATTATTTGGTTGATAAAACCTCATAACTCTTTCTTGAAGAAAGTGTAGTTCCTTGGAAGCCTCATTGGACTAAGTCATATGACTTGAAGATGCTTAGTCTTGGCATCACCAAGAAGGATAAAGTAATGGAAGATATTTCAGCCCTTGAGAGCCAAAGTTATGATATGGAATTTGAGATGAAAATTTAGATACATCAAGGGTCCTAAATGATGAATAATAGGTGAATTTTTGTGTGGATATTTATAATTGGGTTGATGAGGAAGAATGTTTTCCTTTTGTGAAAGAAGAGGAAACCTTCATTGGTTCTTCTATCACTTTGAAAGATGTCATGGATGGGAAAATAAAAGTTTTTAATTATCATTTGGATGAATTTTTTCAAATAATTGGATTAGGTTATACTCCTCTTTAAGGAGGCTATAATCTAGTAAATAATGAAGAAGGCAACCTTGACACTCAAGTAAGTATGAAAAGAAAAGATAACCTTTCAAATATATCCTTTTAAGAGGCATATGAATTTGATGATGAAATTTTAAAATTAATAAATATGGGATATCATCCTCTCAAAAAATTGGGATAAAAAATTCATAACTTGAAGGATTGAACAAGCTCTTATTAGCCTCAATCTTCTAAGGAACATGAAACTACTCATATTGAAGTCATGCCTACTAAGGAGATACAAATTGAACATGAAATGAAGATTTGGGGAAAATATGAAGTACATGAACATGTTCAAGATGAATATATATACATTGGAGAAATATCTTAAGATGATATACTTGAGTGCAGGTCAAGTGAAGTGCCAAACAATATGTCTGATCTACAAAGCATCCGATTCAAGGAGAAACATGCTTGGCACTATGATCCATCTCACCAAGAAGAAGATTAAAGAAAAATTCATTTTAATATTATAAAGGAGATATGATTAGTTTTTATTTGTGCATAATATTTTATTTTCTAATTCCCCTAAATTCTTTGAACACACACACACACACACACACACACACACACACATGTGTGTGTGTGTCTTATTAATTTGTTGTCTTATTTTGTGTGTGTCCCTACTTTGAGTGGTTGAGGTAATCAAGTGGTATTGTCTTGATAAAATCCTATGGTCAAAGTCCTCTTATTGTGTCTTAGACTTCAAATTATTACCTAATCCTAGTGGAATGATAAGGCTACTAGTCTAGTAAGTATAACAGGCATACTACCCCTATGGGTGACCAATTTGTTGACCAAATTTGACTTTTAGGTCAAATTAGGACCCCTATAGGTAAAAAAATAACTTTTATGTGTTTAAATGGTATAATAAATATGTAAAATTGTGTTTTATAGGTTAATTAATGTCATTTAATTTTATACTAGCCTTGGTCCTTAGTCATTTTAGTCTTTTTAGTCATTTTGAGGTCAAAAAAGGGGCATTTAATGAGTTATATGGATTTATTTGGAAGTGTGAAGGTTTAAAAATGCTATGTCAGATGAAATGTGTCCTCAAATGTCTTAATAAACTATTGGTAACTAAAAGTGTCAAGTGCTTCAAAAGAAAGATCAATTTTCTTAGGGAAAAAAGTGAGTTTGGAACTTGTATGGCCTATGGGGAAGTGTGCCACATGGGAAAAGATAATAAAATGTCCCTTAAAATTTATAAAGCTAAAATAAACATTTTAAATTCTCTATAATTTAAATTTTTCCCAAAAACCATTCTAATCATTTTTACCCTTCTAGGCACACAGAACTAGTCTTCAGGTTTATACTTGGTACAGAAAGCAAGGGATGTTTCAAGTCAAATGCCTTTTAGAAGTGAAATTAAAATCATATAAATTAATTTAAATTTTAATATTTTGAATAATTATGGCTTTTGCTTCATGAACCATCCTCATAAATTTGACTATTTTTTTTGTTTGCTAATTTGTGCACCCTATAGGTTTTACTCCATTTTTGGCAAGTTCATATGAACCAATAGCTGAGGTTGATTATAGATGATTTTTTATTACTTATATAATTATTAATATTATTATTTTCATGTTTCAAGGTGTTTTAATATGTCAAGTACACCAAATTTTCAAGAGAAGCACCATTCTTTGTTGCAAGAAACTTTTTATCTATTTACATAATCTTCATGTTTTGATCATGATTCCAGGGTTGTGATAGATTTTTTAAAATTTATTCAATGTTATCTTGTTTAAAATTTACCTTTAAATCTCATTATTCAAGGAAATTCTCCTTGAGAGTGTAGTTATGAACACCATACAATCAACTTTTGCTCACTATTTACTTGTTATCATGGTGATGCATGTGTATTAAACCTATATATTATGTTCACAAAAGTGAATTTAAGGTTTTGAGCCTTGGTGTATAATTTAATAGAATTAAAGAGTGGATAAATCTTTCATTTTATGTAATAAAAGGGGAATTATAGTAGTCATGTATAACATTTATAGTCAGGCAGCCATTAACGTGCATCTATAGGTGTCCTCATGAGGAATTTCATGTTGAGGAGTTTAGATTGAGCTAGATCCTTGAATATTAAATGAGTTTATTTTGTAATTATTAAGAGTGGTATAAGACTAATTCAAGGTTATAGATAATGCTCATTTACTATCATCCTACATCATTGCCTGTATGCATGATTTTGCTCACCTATAAGCGACTTGACAAAGAGCAGAGGTACTTGTATATAAATTTAAAAACCAATAATGAATCCATTATTTAAGTTATAATATGTCAAAATTATCATAAAATATATTAAAAGAAGGATAAAAGACTAAATAAGTTGAAAACCTCATTCAAGAAGATGACTGCAATATTTAAGCCCCTTTTCCCTTAAAGTGTAAAATAAAGAACCTAGAGGTTTTGTTGACATTTCATTATATGGTTATAATAGCATTTGATGAATTTTGTTGGTTTTTTTACTATAGCATCCACATATTAAAATAAATATGCCAATTTATAAGGAAAAATGAGTAGTGGAGATTGGTCTTTTGGAGGTCCAAAGTTTCTAATTTATGACTATTTCCAGGTAGTGAAGTCTACAAGTCTGAGTCCTAAATATCCCCTTTTTCACCTAAGGTTGAAATTAGGCCTTATCACCATAATGGAATGTTAATAAATTATTTTAGGGAATAATTTTACCTAAAATATTATCAAGGGTAGTTAAGTGGTGACATTCTAGGGTTCAACATGCATCTACAGATGTTCCATCATTCAAATGTTTATCTACAATAGGGTATGAAGACAGTGGCTAAAACATAGTAGCTATGTGATTTTTTAGCCCATTCATAGTGAATAAAAGTATGAAAAATTATAGGTGAATTTAAATATTAAATTATAGTCTCCAAACATCATGACCAAGGGAGAAGTATACCTACAAATGTCTTAAACTTTGAAACATACACCTACAACTAACTGTGTGACTGTATGAAATAGTGAGCTAGAGGGAGATGGTTCCTTGGTGATTGGTATGTTCCAAGAATTATGAATAATTTTAAATAATAGGTATATGATCATGGAGAGTTTAAATAAGTATCAATTTCTTGTATTCAAGGCCTAAATGAGATGTAAGGCACATACATGCCCCACATAGTCAATTGTAGTTGACTATGAGGAGTAGAGAGCAAAAAAGTTGAGGTTAATGGCATAGACTCAAATAAATATGACATGATTAGGTAAAAAAACTAAAAAATTTAACTTGAAATATCTAAATCATATCATGACACTATCAAATCACATTTAAGCAATTTTCACCTATAGGCATGATGTCAAAAGAGTAAGACGTAGTCAGGGTAACACATTCAGTCTTTGACTAGGTAGGAGTGTAAAGAGCATGTGGAAGATTAGAGAAAAAATGGAGATTGGATTACATAAAAATATTATCATGATATTATTATGGATTTATCATGATATTAAACAATCAAAGAAAAGAATGTTAACCTATAACACATAGTTCACATGAGGAACCCTGCACATAGTGTTTTTCTATATAGTCTATCTTGGGTCTCAAGGATTTTGAAAGGTCAAATGACCTGGTAAGGAGATAAATATTTGTTTATAAAAAATTAAAAAATTTATGAATTCCCTAAAATATGCATTTTTCTTGATAAAATATGGGAATTACCCTCAAGTAAATCTCAAATAGAAGGTACTTCCCCTTAGGTGCAAATCTTGGTAGTTTTAGGAAATGGATACAAATGGAATCTTTAGGAGATGGTTTAAATTTTTTATAAGGTTGAGGAATCTGGAATAAACTTATAAAAACATGGTAAATCAAGAAAATAAGGATTATTTTCAATAGGAATGTCTAAACCCTTACGAGTTATAGTCAAGCACATTAGATATGGTTATGCCTATAGTCTAAATGAAGGGTCACTTTCAATTGTATCATGAGATGAGTATTATAATGGTTTATTTCATGTTTTTAGAGCCATTAAATAATTTTTAAATATGGTGGAATTAAGATAATCTCAATTTAATGGCTTAGACCACATGGGTTATAGTCAGGCCTACTAAACAAGGTTCTAAGCCAAAGCCAAATGGAAAGTTAGATTTATTTTTTACCTTAGGTGAGAACTAAAATGGATTTAAAAATGTTCATAGGGTAATATAAGATGTGTAAAAGACATTTTAATATAAAGGAAACATAAGAAGGTATTTTTTTGGTTCAAAAGCAACATCATGCCTATGGAAAAGGAGGAAAGAACTCAAATAGGTAACTTCAAATGCTTATACCTCCTTTGGTGATTTGCATGGGAAAAAAAGAAGTTAAGGGATGTTGATGAAGGTATTTAAATATGAATATATGGATTTTTTTTTCAATTTGGACATCCCATTTTTATGAATGAAACTTAAGAGTGGAAACAATCTAAAGCCCTTGCAAACCCTTTGCAATGACTAGTTTGGAGAAATGGAGTTGGATAACTACTTTAATGGAAAATTTTGACTAGGATGATTATTTGATATTGTATTTTACTCATGAAATATATTCCCCATCAAAATTAGTTGTATAGAATCTATACAGACATGGTATAAATAGGGGTTTATTGATAGTTTTGTATGTTTTTCAGGTTATAGAATGTTTCAAGAAGTGAAAATAACATGGAGGGAAATATTAGGAATTAAAATAACTACCCATATAAATTTAATTCCTTGAAATAACTTATAAGTTCCTTAACTATCCACTTCATCTCAGCCAGTCAAAATTGGCATAGTGGACATGATGGTGAGAAGGGTGGAAAATTTCAAGTAGATTGATTTTAAGGTGTTTCTAATGACTTTAATCCCATGGACAGAATTTTAAATTTTCATCCACTCCATCCCATATATTTTCATGGAAAAATAAATACAAATTTGAGGCCAAGTGTGTAGGGTGCATTAAGGAAGAGTTTTTAGACTGCAGATGATGATGGCTCATTCCCAGATGATTCCAAATGACCAAGCATAAAATAAATGAATGAAGAGGTAGGTATGAAATCATTCAAAATCACTACAATCATAATACCTATCCCTAATTAGTTTTTGGATGTTCAAATAGGTGCAAATCATGAAGGCAATTTTCTAAGCCAGAATAATGAGTTTCATGTCACTTTTTATGAGTTTTATGACTTGGATGGACACTTGTATCTTTTGAAATTAAAAGGTTAATCCCATATCCTTTTCTCATGCATAATTAATTAATTTTATCATATTTACAAGTGTAATTTTGACCTTTTGACTTCTCTCTTCTCCTCTCACACTCAAGTTCTATAAGAACTAGCGATTTTGGCCATTGTAACTTATGCTCCACCTAAGTATGGAAAAAACCTACTCAATTGCATAAAATTTGATCAATAAAACTACTAAATTTTATCTCTTAATGAATATTCATAGTATTTTTTACTTTAATGTTATATATTTCTTAGTGAAGACTATGTATTCCTTAGCATGATGTCTCGTTCTTTCATCCTATTTATAGTTGGAAAGCTTCTTCTTGCAGGGCATGTGAAGTGTTCTAGGAAATTTCAAGGATTGAGTGAGTTGATATATTCACTAGTTCCATTCAAGGCCTCTTGTCTAGTACTCCTATCTTTTCATATTCATTGATAAGCTCATAATGTAACATTGATGTGAAAAGATGTAGATTAAAAGCGTGTATGTTAGGTTAGTCCTTTGTTCTCATGTGTAACATGTTGTTAGTTGGATGTCATCATCTTATTTGTTGTATCACCTATCTTAGAATAGTTTTATTTCAGTCATATCTCTCCCTCCCCCCACCAAAGTTTATGTGTAGTTGTGATCCAAAGTGGTACATTATGGGAGCTATCCCTATCTAGAGATTTACCTCATCCTTAGGCTACCCACAAGCCTAGAGGTGTTTCCATTGTGCCACTTGGATGAAGAGAGATTAAGAATCTCCTAAAAGGGTGAAAATCCAAGTGATAATAGTATTATTACCAAATATTATTCAATTGAACAATGCTTCCCTATTTACATACCAATCATAGGTACAACACATCTATATGTCTAAAGTACTAAAGGAGCATCCCAATATATTGATTTGATAGGTTATAATATATTTCACTATTGTAATTACTTTGCACATATTATATGATTCACACACAAGCCAATATGTAAGGAATAAATACATGGGTCTAAGGTCCTCTTCTAGAGTATTTGATATGTAAGTAAAAACTTCTGAAAATAGGGTGTTTGGGGTCAACTCAGGACTATGTGCCCATTAACCCATTTCCCCCCAAGGTCATAATGAATATGGATAACTAGAGTTTTACCATTTCACAAGGAAAAACATTCCATGATCCAAATTTTAATGCATTATAATGAATGTGAATTCAAACCCATAATCATCTAGGTGATCACATCCTTTTCCAACAATTATTCCATACAAGACACTTACATCACACCCAAGTAAGAGCATTGATGTAACCATCCCAGGTTAATGTTAATATCTAGAGTGAGAAACACTAGATATATAATCTCCTTCTAGGGTAATTTCTACTTTGTCTATATCCATAAGTGTATTAGCATCATAACTAAGCACATCACTTCTCTATCATTTATATATCTATCATAGTTGTACTTTCTATAGTTAGACCATTTTGGCATAATAAATTCAATGTATGATTATATTTGAGTTTAAAATATTATTGGCCTACTATAGATCTGATTATCACTCTTGTGCCATTTAATTTATATATACCCCTTTAATCTAGATCTAGGATTAACAATAAGATCAGCATAGATAAACCTTTTAGGGTTAAACATTTGGTGAAACTGATCTTTAAATGCAATTCTAATTAAGCATACCCTATAGGGTGATTATTACCTACTTTTTCCTAATATTTATTTAATTCATATATTTTATCATGGATTATATTGATTAATTTGATTGCTATGATTATGAAACTATCCAACTCCCCATTAAGGAAGCAATTAAAATTGACTACTCTTGCATTCTTCCAAGTAATAAATCATGTCATTTAAAAGGCTTGAATAGGGGTAATTTTTATCCCTCTAATCAGGTATATGTTCCTACTAATTTGATAGATGAGTTGATACATCTTAAGGAAGATAAAAATATTTTAGCCATACTTCCTCCACCTACATCATATGAATTTGGCATTTGATACTTGCAAAAGTATGGATACTAAGGCCAAGGATTGGGAAAACATGAGTAAGGTATAACCCAAATTATATCTCTTAAACATAATAATACAAATAGGCAAGGTTTAGGGTTTTCAAAACATCATTTAGTTACTAACCATTAAATTCAACTAAACATATACATTTTACTAAAAAAGTGGGTACATATAACCAAGAAGTTCCTTCATTTGATTGTCAAAAATTTCAACAATTACATAAAGAGATTATGGATGATTTACAAACAACTAATAAGGGGGAAATATCTTCAAGTAAGTTGATTAAAACCCTAAAAGTTCCTACATTCCTAAACAATATCCCTCAATTCAAGGGTGATAGTTTTTTCCTACCTTCATTTAAAACAAATTCTATATCAAAAGTGTCCTTGTTTCAATTTATTTCATTCATTTCTTAGTTTTTAAAGTAGATAATAGAAAGTGAGTATTAGGGTGTGTACCTGATAAAATGAACATGTTGATAACTAGACAAAGTGAGAAATCCTTTTTGGTGAGGAAGGACTACTTGCAATAAGACTACACTAAACAAATTCATTTGTTAGACATGTATGTAGGGTGGACTTCCTAGTAGTGCTAGATCTAGGAAGCAAAAGCTCCATTAGATGGCTATAAATCCACTCCCTTAATGATATAAATGTTCTAAAAATAAAATTGGAAGATAATAAACTGATATGAACATAAATGCGTATATAAAGAAATAAATGATATACCTGTTTGATATAAAATGTTGCAATGGTAGGTCAACACCATTCACAAATACACCAAGGTTAGGTTCAGAGGGTGGGTAGGGTCTATAGGTAGATCAAGAATAGAAACAAGGATTTGATTAGGTAAAAGGGGATAAAATAAAAATATGTTATTTTCCTTGATAATGACCATCGACAGTCAGGGTGACTGAGGTTGGTTGGGTATAACTAACGATGGTTAAGTAACCAATGATAGTTTGGGTAACCGATGATGGTATTTGTCAACTGATGATGATTTCCTATAAAATTTGGTGATATTTGAGATGGAATAGCTAAGGGGCATGATTTAGAGTGTGGATTATTGGGTGAGGGGTGGTGTGCAAGTGAATAGAAAAAAATAGGAAAACCTGATAAGGAAAAGAAAATAATAAAAATAAAAGAAGGATACCTAAGCGATTCTAAGTGAATGATAGTTGAAGACCTAAAGAGAGTTGGGAAGCATAACAATTCTTGAACCTTCAAAAGTTACATGAACAAAGCTTTAGGATGCTAAGTACCTACACAAAGAAAGCAAGAGAGCCTAGATGTAGATTTTTTGGATCCATAACTCTCCCAAGAGACTTATATTTATAACACAAAAATGCTAAGTAAGAGAGGGAGGCTTGAGGGAAAGTTTCTAATTTGGGAAGATATGAACTTGCCTATTTTCATTAATCTTTAAAATCTAGCATTAAATCAAGTTTCCATTATATAAGATATTAATCTTGAACAAAGCTAAAAATTCTTTAAAATGGTTATCACAAGTTTATGACCCCAACTGTTGATGGTTACCCTAGCTAGAGATGGTCAAGGGGCCATGAGAAAATGGGTAAAAATTTCATTATTTAAATGATGTGTTTGGGGAAGGGATATTTATCATGATAAATCTATAAAAGATTGCCAGCAGACTAAGTGGTTCACTAGGTGGAGAGTCGATTAAGGGTCCACAGGTCAAGACAAGATCAAAAAGTATCATGGTGTAATTTTTAGGTGTATAAATTTTACCCCTTTTTGTTTTTTAGCTTTAAGAAAGCTCCAAAAAAAAAAAGGTGGTTGGTCAAGGTCTAGATCTAGTTGCCCTAAGTATGGGAGGGAGGAGGTGTTCCCCCTCAAATTGAGAGTTAATGAGACAAAGGTCAAATTGGGTTGGGGTTTGATAATGAAGGTGATGATGTTAGGCATTGGAGACATAGGTATTAATAGGAGTCGCAATGAGTTTTGAGGCATATCATCATGCAAGGACTAACATTTCCATGTTGGTAAAAATAAGGTTGAGTTCTAGGATAAATGACAAGGTAACTAGGCCCCAAAATTAGGCATAAATAATCAGGTTAGACTTATAATGTGTTCCTAAAAAAAGGTAATGTTAGTTTAGGTATCTATGGTAGGAAGTATGACTGAGAAAAACACAATGGGGTAAGGCATGCATAAGGTAGTGTGTAATACATAAGTTTAGTAGGTAAAAATTGGTCAAGGTAGTCAGGAGGACCAAAGTAAGGTCACCACAACGTAGGTGAATAGGTGGGTCCGAGGCCAACATTGAGGTGGACATGGGAAATTATGTGGGTAAGGTGGGTTGGTAGATGATGGCCAAGCTAACCCCTGATGCATGAGTCAAGATGATGTTGCCTACATAATCCCATGGATAAAAGAGCCATCAGGGACTTCAAGCCCAATATAGTTCTTGATGGGTAGGGAGAAAGGAAATCCCATATAGTTATGAGGGTGATAAGGAGGAGGGAATGTATAGGCATTAATATTTGTATGGGAAGTAGAAAAAATATAGGTAGAATAGGGAAAAGAAGAAAAATCACCCTAACCATCGATAGTTAGGGTAACCGATGATGGTTAGGCAACCATTGATGGTTATGGTGATGAGGTAAACATCACTAGTGAGGGTCAACTGGTGATGGTTAGGTAACCATTGATGGTTGGGTTTAAAACCTAAAGTGACATTAAAAAGGTCAATGAGGCCCATGTTATCCCCATTTACAATTTAGAGAAGTAGTTTTTTGTCCAATTCAAGCAAAAATTATATGTGAGTGGGTGGAAAGGTGGTGAGTTATCAAAGAGGAGTGTGGTGTGTGAAAGTGATAGTGGGGTCAATATGGACATAGGGGTATAGGCTGATAAGTGGCTAGGTGTGGAATAAGGTGGTGACACAAGCCCTAAAATGAGGTAAGGGGTGTCTTAATTTTGGTAGTAAATTATAATAGTTCAACTGAAATGGTAAAAATGGTAAAATATGTTAAATTGTTGGGAATCAGGAGAGTATTGAACTATAGGGCCAAGGTTTTGGTTATTTGTGTTGGGTGTGTATAAAATGGTGTGTTGGGGGTAGATGGTTTAGTTGTATAGAGGTAGCTAGGGTGTGAAAGAGTGGTTTTATGTGGTAGGGGGGTTGTTTAGGGTTATAAAAGGAGGTCAAGAGGTTAATGATCACTACCTATGATCACTTAATAGTGACCATTTGTGGTTGGATACAACTAATGATGGTTGAACAAGTAGAAAAATGATCCCAAAGGGACCATTGATAGTTTGGGAGAATCAGTGATAATTAAATAGATGGGGCATGATGCCTAAGTTGGGTTGGGTGTGGAAGTTTGTGAGAGTTGGGGTAGGTTAGAGGGAAGATGGGTGGGGGAGGATTTGGGTTGGGGTAGGGGTTTGGTTAGGGCAAGAGTTTGGTGAGGGTAGGATTGAGTGTTAAGGAATAGTTGGGTTAGGGAATTAAAAGACGTAGGAGATGGGTTGGGTTAGAAATGCAGTAAGCTATAGAACAAAGGTGTTTATAAATAAATTAAACATGTAAAGGCAAGGTTGATTTTAGATTTGAAATATATAGGTATTAGATAGGGTGGTTAATCAGCCTCAAGTGTGGTTGTAGGTGTATGATCAAATTCAGTTATGAGATTGAGTTCTATTGATTTTTATAGAGGTAAGGGATGCCATATTAGTGGATGACTAGTGACACATAGAGGTAGTGGGTTTTGGAGTAATGCACCACTACCAATGCTTTCCTAGAGATGCCATGATGATAGTTGACCTCATTGAGAGATGGGACCCAATGACTAACACTTTTTTGTTAGTGATAGGGGAGATGAACATCCTGTTAGAGGATGTTCACCTAATCACACCTCTACCCATTCATGGTGATCCCATATACCATATAGATGTGGATGAGATTGATGAGTGCATGGAGATGTTGTATGGAGATGATAGAGGTGATGCAAAGTTCCACTCTAGAGGGTTCACTATTAGGCCACTATACTAGAGAGCTTTAGGAGAAAGACATTTGCTAACTATGTTGTAGTTAATGGTTATTTGTTATGCATTCCTAGATTCTATTAGAGGGAGATAACTTGACATGTTATTAGGGTTTTTTGTAGAGTTTTTTTTGGGTGGGAATAGGTTTTATTGGTGCAAATATATAGAGAGATATGGGGGTTTAGGGCACATAGATGTTATGGCATCAACATGAGATTTGTACTTCACTACTGGGCCTATGAACACATACAAGTTTTGAGACCCTTGGGACTTTTGATAGAGGGATTTTAGTTAATAGATATGTGGTTGTATTTTATTGATGGAGGAGAGATGGGGACATGATAGGTGCTGGTGGTGGTTCAAGAGACATTGATTGGTTTAGAGGAGCCTTAGAGAGTTTAGTTCTTAGGGACATTGTCTAGAGGCCACATCAAATGTGGTTGATAGAGGTTGGGTATATGTATCATAATTTATATTTGTAGAGCTAGAAATGGACCAATGGGAGGTGAGATGGTGAGATAGAGCATATCACTTTTGAGCAGCTGTGGCATTAGTTTGGGTTAGTGTAGGGTATCCCTTAGGATTTTGTATGATATAGGAGGGAAGATGTAGATTTTTATTTACCAGAGCCATAGGCATAGGAGGAGGATCTTGATCATGTGGATTTACCTCTGAGAGATGGGGATGATGTAGGTTGTATAGATGACTATCCTATTTGATTTTAGGGGAGGTACATAGCCTTTGATTTTAGTATTAGAGATGGGGATCAATAGGTGATGGATGTTGACTTGGTACATGTACCACCATAGGGGGATCCATAAGCAATAATGACATTGGTAGTAACATAAGCCTAGATTAATATATTAAAAGGGTAGATTGATTCTCTTTAGGGATAAATTACCACTCTCTAGGGCCAACTAGGAGGAGTGATCTTATAGATAGACCAAGTGTAAGTGTAGGTAACCATTTTATAGGGTCAGGTAACCACTTTATAGGGTCAAGTGTTAGTTTATAGGGGTAGATTATGTCAATGATAGGAGAGTGGGATTGGGTGAGGACCTCACTTGGATTGGTGACACAAGAGAGAGAGACTTTATGATAGATAGGTGGGGTAGCATTGGCACCACCAAGTTTTGTGACATAGGCTACGTATCTAGTGGCCATACATGATTTACGCTATTATGAGGGCATTATGTTAGCATAGTGTCTTTGTGATCATGATGGGGAGAGTACTAAGTTAGATTAGTAGGTGGAATAGTGACTTCAGTCCTAGGTTAGTTAGCAATGGTAGTGGGTCAACCAATAGGACCTCTATTAGGAATAGGTGTGGATGGGGCTAGTAACAATGGTACCGGTGCTCCTGGGTTGTGATACATATATGCTAGACTTTTGTTTATGATTTTGATAGTGGCTTGCACACCAAAGATGTAAGATGTACTTATGGGTGATGTGTGTTTCATGTATAGACACATTTTGATTATATATATATCTCTTTATATATATATGATGTTTTAGTTATATAGAGATGCTTTGTCGGATTTATATTTAGATGAGATGGATTCTTATGTCTTGATGAGATGTTGAATATGAGTGATGATGTTTTTAGATTTTATAGATGATGATTATGGCATAGTTATGCATATTTATTATGATGTAATGTTATTGATTATGGATTATAGATTTTATTTAAGATTTAATACTTGATTGATAAGGAGTATGTTTTTTTATCATTGATGATACTTTTTTTGCATGATAGTAATGTTGATGAGCAATTTTATGGGATAGTGTGAATATAATCTTGATTAATGGATGTTGGGTTGGTATAGGTAGAGGAAATGTTCACATCCACATTTTGGATAAGAAAGTGGGTAGTTCTCTATTAGTGAGAACTGAACAATAGGAATCCATAGTTGGAATGTCTTAGTGAACACTATCCTATCAAATACATCATAAAAACATGCTTTATCAAGAAAAATAGTATCTTGACTACTTCATGCAAAGTAAAATCATAATCCATTAGGTTCATTGGGGATGCAGGTGATAGTTAAGGATGTGAATCAATGGGTAGAAGAAAATATAATTTATAGGTATTGAAGTGATTGGATTTTACTTAGGTGACCTAAGAACCCTAACAGACCAATCCATGCCATTGGTATGCCATATAATAATGTGTAGACTAATCAATGTGAGGAGTATACTTGTGTTATAAAATTTTATTATAGCTTAGTTAGATAGTAAGTAGACTACTCAATGCAGGAAGTCTACATTCATTCACCCTAAGAGTAAATTACAGCCTACTAATTTTGGATTTTGCTTTATCACTTTTATGTTATATTTTTTTTAAGTTGATTAATGTAAGAAGTTTATAATGAATATTTATTTTGGCCATCCTTCGAGGGAGTGGTCTAAGATTTTATTTTGGCATAGCTGCCCTTCAAGGGAGTAGTCTACTTTAATCAAATTTTGATTTGATGTGGTAGCTATCCTCCAAGGGAATAGTCTACTATTTATTTTTAAAAATTGGATACATTTTAAACTAAAATTAGGCATGAACAAGTCTATTAGGGTATAAAAGGTCTACCCATGCAAAATCAGGACCTAGACATGGAAGGTTAGAGAAAGGGGTTTTGAGAAATAACTAACCATGGGATTCCTTCTATGAAAAAGATGAAAAGTGTCCATGATAGCTATGTTATGGGTAGAGCCAGGGTGCCCATATTCAGGATTAGGTTATTAATATTTTAGATTAATCAAATAGCTCTATATAATCAATTAATCTCAAAAGAGATAGAAAATAAGGTTAATGAACCAAGGGATGAGCTTAAGTGAGACATGAAAGTGTGTTTGAACTTTGTTTCATCAATGAAAGAGACACAAATGTGAGGCATTGATAAGTTTAGGTTATGGCCTACCTTTGAGAGAGGACAAGTGATAAGCACTTGATCCATACTTATGGGTTATAATGTAGGGTTCTAACCAATTAAAAGCAAGCTTACCTTTCTTGGTCTTTTCCATGTTAGTGACGTGTTGATTTTCCTTCAAGATGAGATCTCTAATGTTGAATTCTCATGTTTTTAGATGTTTTTTGTATGCTCATTTGATACATTTTTAATAAATGCAAAGGTGATTAAGGGTAGCAAGGCAGTGTTCATCAATAATTGCTAAGTGTGCTAAGCATTATTGATGATAATCAATTTCAAAAAGAATCTCAGGCAAGGATATGTAGAGAGATAGAATTTGGAATTAAAGATGTAAGACTGCCTTGGTTCCAAAGACAAGAGAAAAATACATAACACCCATAACAATCCAAATACTAGTGTAGTAAGTCCATAAAGTAGATGGGATATGGAGGTGCCAATCCTTACCCAAAGTACTGACTACCTTCATGAGCATTTTGATGAGGGTTTTGTTGGAAGCCTCAGCCTATCCATTGGCTTGTGGATGATAAGGTGAGGAGAAGCTTAGGTTGATACCAAAAGTGTCACAAAGTTCTTGGACTTTTTTCTTTTAAAGGATTTACCATTATCAATGATGATTTTGTAAGGAAGGAACACCAAAGTGACAAATGATGTGGTGGTTGATAAAATCAATGATTAATCTAGCTTTAATTAAGATTAGCGAGATGACTTCTACCCATTTGGTAAAATATTTAGTGGCAGTGATGATATATTGATGTTGTTTTGAGGAATGTGGATTGATTTCTTTGATAAGATCAAGACCCCATTATGAAAAAGGCCAATAGTGAGTTGATACTTGAAGACCATGAGGGGGTGAATGATGAATATTAGTATGTTGTTGACATTTAATGCATTTATTGACATAGTCACAATAATATTTATTGAGTGTGGGCCAAAATTAACCTAGGTGAAGGATATATTTAACAATAGCCAAACCACTGAAATACCCCCATAGATATCATCATGTGCTTCGTTGATGGTGTGAGAAGCCTTGTTGCTATAAAGGTGAAAAAAGAGGAGACTGTCAAAGCCTCATTTATAAATAATGTCCCCAAATATTAAGTAATGACAGGTGATTTGAATGAAATATCTATGAGCATTTATAGAAAGATCTGAAGGGAGGATAACAATGTTAAGGAAATCAAAGATTAGATCATACCAAATTTTTGAAGATGATGTTTCTATTTGGTAAATGATAGGAAGATTAGGATTGAGGTAAGATGGTGTGATGAAATGGTGATGGTGACAAATAGTTTAGAGTCAGTAGGTTGAGATGAAATTTGGGATGCAAGGGAAGACATTGTGTCTACAAATTTGTTGGTAGAACAAGGGACTAATTAGATGATATAATAGTAAAATAATGCTAATAGTTTGTCAATAAGTTATTCATACTTCATAATAATGTCATTTCTACATTGGTAGGCTCCTGTGACTTGGTTGATAATAAATTGAGAGTCTCTAAAGATGCTAATTATTTTGATTCCCAAAGATAGAGTAGTTAGGAGACCTATGACCAAGGCCTCATATTTATATATATTATTGGTGCATTCAAAATTGAGTTTGAAAGATAAAGGAAGAGGTTTCCCATTATTGGGAATGAGGATTATGTTGACACCCCCACCATTTTGATATTTAGAGCCATCAAAATACATAGTCATTTAGTAGGTGGGTTCTTCCAAAGAAAGGGTAGCTATAGACTCATCTGAAAAGGTAAGAGGGGAGTTTGACTATCGAGGAGTGAAGCTTCAACTAGTTAGTCCAAAATTACCTACCCCTTAATTAAATTTTTTGTAAGAAACTAAAGATCAAAATTTAATAATAGCTTGAGCCACTTGGTCATATGTTGGTTGTGATATGGCCTGGAGTGCATATACTTGAGGGGATCAATGTTAGTAATGACATAAGTTTTGTGGTTAAGAAGATAGTGACAAAGTTTAGAGGCAACAAAAACTAAGGTAAGGAAATTTTATTTGGATGGGTATATCGAGTTTCATAGTCAATTAGAGTATGACTAGTGTAATAAATAGGTTGCTCTTTATTTTGCTCATCACGATGAGTGAGCATGGCCATCAGGGAATGATCAGTGGTAGATATGTATAGATAAAAAGGTTGATCCTCTTTTGGACGAATAAGTACTGGTGGAGAGAGATGATATTCCTTGATTGTATCGAAGGCCTATTGACATTCTTTGGTCCATTTAAAGGAGGTGTCTTTTTTAAGGAGGTGGTGAAAAGGTTGACAATAGTCAGATAGCTAGGAGATAAAGTGGTAGATTGATTAAATTTTGCCTTGTAGGCTATGAAGTTGTTTTAGGCTAGTAAGGGGAGGTATTTATAGAATGTCTCAAACTTTTACAAGGTCTATTTCTATTCCATGGAGGGAAATAGTAAAGACCAGAAGTTTTCCTGATAAGACCCTAAAGATACCTTTCTTTGGGTTGAGCCTGACATGATAATGGATAAGTATTTTGAAGATGATAATGAGAAAAATGAGGTGATCTTAGCAGTGTTTGGATTTACCAAGTAGATCATCAACATATTCCTCAACTATTTTGTGGATGAGGTCATGAAAAATTTAAGTCATGGCCTAATGATAAGTGGCTCTCACATTCTTCAAGCCAAAGGACATGACACGATAGCAAAATGTTCTCCATGGGGTGATAAAGGATGTTTTATGTTGACCTTGAGGGGCAATCAAGATTTGGTTGTATCCTAAAAATCCATCCATAAGGGATAACATTTCATATCCAATAGTGAGATCAACAAGTTTGTTTATGTTAGGTAGGGGAAAGTCATCTTTGGGGCATGCAAGGTTAAGATCATAGAAATACACACAAAGGTGGAGTCCTCCAGTGGGTTTGGTAACATGAATGATATTGGAGACCCATCATGGATAGTCAATGGGTTGAATGAAATTAATAGATAGAAGGCATTGAAGTTTTTATTTGATGAGAAGAGCTATGTGAGGGTGCATATAATGAAAATTTTACTGAATGTGAATAACTTCAGGATGGGTAATGATATTATGAAGAGTGATGGAGGGGTCAATGATAGGCATATCCTAATAATACCAAGTAAATACTATGCTATGGTCATGAAGAAAAGATTTGTAGTCTCATTATTCCTCGAGGGTTAAGGGTTGGCCAATCTTGACAATATGAGGGTTCTCCTGAGTGCCTAGATTAACTTCTATGGTTGATTCATTTAGCATTATTTAGTTTTTATAAGGGAGGGGTGTTTGAAGAGAAGAGTGCCCCACACCTAGATAGATAAGAATAGAATTGTCATCTTGACGTTGGATAGTGTTAATGGTGGGTGAGTCATGTGTAATCATTTCTAGGTGGATAAGAGGAATGGTTTTGGTTTGGCCTTCCCATTGATAAGTCAAGGGACCCAAACTAATGGTTTTGATAAAAAAGTTAGGTGGGATGATGTTGATGACTTAAAATGAAGTGGGTGAGGGTAGAGGTTCTTCAAATTAGAAAAGTGAGGTTGATAAGGGTATAAGTTCCTTGAATGAGAGAGGTGAGGTTGGAGGTTCTCCAAATAGGAGAGGTGGGATTGATGCTAGTGATGTGGGTTCTTCTATGGGAACATACCCTAAGCCAAAGAACTCACGAGGTTTTTGGGTTTTGACAACATGAAGTTTGTGGGGTCTTTGTTTATAGAGGCTAAAACAAAACCCTTTCTAAGCACACCGATGAAGGTATGTTTGGGCAAAGGTCAGGTTGTTAAGATAAGAAAAGTTGGAATTAAATGGCTAGATATAAGGCATGGTGATAGGAAAAACAAGTGTTTTATCAAGTCCCCCATAGACAAAATATGTTCTATTGTTGGGAAGGCCAAAGGGGACAAGGGTACTGATATTGGGATCATAAGATGGATCATTTTGAAGGTTCCCAAATTCATGTGGAGAAGGGAAAGCATCTAAAGCTAAAAGTTGATATTCCCCTAACGTAAGATGCTAGAACATGGATAGTAAGGGGTGTTCAACTGGGACTTGTGATGAAGGAATGGTTGAACTAGTGAATGCTTCATCATTATTGAAGATATAATGTTGGTAGGTTGGGTTGATGTGGTGGCTTGGATAGAGGTTGGTTATGAAGAGGATGAAGGTGGAATGAGAACATCATTGGGCTGATATGTTATATTACAAGAAGCAAAGGGACTTGGATCTAATTTGATTTTAATGACTTGCCCCTCATGTTCAAATTTGACACATCAGTGAAGGGTAGAAGGGATACATCCCATGGCAGGGATCCAAGGGTGACCGAATAATATATTATATTAAAAAATTTCCTCTACAACATAAAATAGTTCAAGAATAGTTTGAGGCCCTAAATAGATGTGGAGAACAACTACCCCTAGAGTGGTGGAGAAGGTATCATTACATGATTACAGAAATACCAAACTTACTTACATGATGGTTTTAGGTAGCTGGAGTTGATCATAGGCGTGAGAGGAGATGATAGTGATACTCACTCCCTTATCAATCATAACTCTTTTGACATGTGTATGATTGATGGATGTTATGATAAAAAGAGGGGGATCAAGGTTTTCACTATGATATGGTGGAATTTTATACTCTTGAAAGGTGACCATGGAAACATGTTGGACATATTATATCAAAGATGTAAGAGGTTAGGGATCATCTAGGTTAACTGCTATATAATGCAGTGCTTCAATTAAATCTTGATGATGTTGAGGCAAGGTGCTAATTAAGTCATAAGGATTCATTTTGATTGGAGTTTGGTGAAGTTTTTTTTTATCACCGAGCATTGGATGAATATAGATGCATTGGAAGATGAAGGGGCTCCCAAAATAGAGACTTTAGGCTTAGATGGTTGTGAGGGTGAAGGTGAAGGTGTAGTTATTTGGGTTTGGTTGGTTGGTTAGGTGTTTGAAAGGTAAGACCATGGAATGGTGTCCTTGGTTTTGACCTTATCATTCTATTGGAATACTTTACCCTTATCGTTTTATTAGACTCAAGGCCAAGTCACCATATGAATGGTATGGATAAGGGGGTCAATTTCTTTCTTTAGTTCCTCTATTTCACTACTTGGCTGAAGTGAATAAGTAGATGATTGGAAGGTAGATTGGATAGGTAGTAAAAGAGACAAGGGGCTTAAAGAAGGTTCATCTAATAGATCATCCTCCTATAAAAGGACATGAATGATAGTTTGGAGATATTTACAATTTTTTGTATCATTCTTAGGGTTCTTATGGTAAAGACAAATTATATTATCATTAAATCAGGTTAGCTTTTGGCGAGTGGGTCAAAAGGCTTGATTGGTGGTAGGCTAATGGTAGAAGCTTGCAAGAGCCTTTGTAAACTAGTTGTATAAGATTTTGATAAAGATTTAAGAAGTGGTGGAGTTTGGATTTTTGGTGTAGGAATCTTATTGGGAAAAGACTTCTTGATATGAGGTATGGTTAGTAGATTGAGCTTGGATAGTAGTTTAGAAGAATTGGCTTAGTTATAATTGGTTTAGGAATTGGGGATCTATATGATGAGGATTTAACAGATGGGAAAGTGAATGGAGAAATGTTGGTAAGGAATGATGATGAACTAGGAGATGGGATTGTTATAGGTGGAGAAAGGGGAGATGGTTTCTTAGAGGAAGAGTAAGTAATTGGAATGATGGAAAGATGTGGTCCTAAAATATAAGGTAAAGGTGAAGGGGTCAATATGGTAATTTCTTGAGGTTGTGGTCTAGGCAATCCTTATTTCTTAATGGGCTTAATTGGATTAGGTCTTGATTGGGTTGATTTGGTTAAATATAATCTCAAAGGAGGGTGAACATGATTGGGCATGGGAAGGATCCCCAAGTTATTGATTAGATTGATAAAAGAATCATAACATGATTTGACAATTTTAGGTGGGGGTAGTTGAGATGGTTTCATGGTGACTTTAGGAGGGGTAGTTGGTGGAGTTTTAACAACAAGATTGAGAGTGGACTCAAGTGAAGTAGAAGGTTTAGTTTTATTTTGATATGAGACTCCAAGATAGTGCCAAAAGGTAGCTCTATCAAATTTAGGTTGGGAGGTGAATTTCAAGCTTTGAAATAGTCAGGAAAAAGGTTTATAAATGGGTTTTGTTCCTTGATCATTAGTTTCAAAGATCAAACCCTTTGGGGAAGAAGAAGGGGTGATTTCAATGCTGCTATCCTTGGTGGAAGGTTATAAAGGTAATGATTGGGTAGGTAGGGGTGTTTTCTCTTGGGAAAGGATTTCCAAGGGAGGTACAAATGGTTTAATATGAGAAGTGGGGATAGTATTTTTTAGTGGAATAATAGGTATAACTTCCTCCTTGGTTTGGTTCTCCAAAGGAGTAAGATAATCTTATATTTGGATTGGAGGAGTGGATAAAATGGTTGATGAAATGATTATCTCCTTGGATATTTCCACCATAGGAGGGTTAGACAAAACTGTAGTTTCATCCAAAGAAGTGGAAGGGGTAGCTACTTCCTAGGCATCTGAAGAAATAGGTGGTGGGTTATTTTCTTCTATTTGGGTGATAAAGATGATGACTTCTTCAAGAGTGGGTACATTATTGATGACATTAATTATATGTGCCTCATGTGAGTTGTATTTTGTGGTGTTGGGTTGAAGGTGGATGATTTGGGAATGGTTTTTGAAAAATATCAAGAGATTGGTTGGAATGAGCATTTGGGTTATCAAACATAAGATACCCTTTATAAATTATGTCCTAAATAATGCTCTTAAAGGCATTTAATCTATCAGTATCATGTCTAATAACTTGATGATAGTCAAAATGATCATTCTCATTATACCACCCAAGAAGGGTGTGAGAAGTATCAAATTATTGAGGGTGCTTGATGGGTAGAAGCTGGATTAGATTGGCTTTAAGTAGTTTTTTAACACTGATGCATAGGATTCCCAATTAGGGTAAATGGTTTTGAAGGATCTTGATTTTGGGTATGGTTTTAGTGATTATAAGGACTGTTGGTTTGAGGCATTTGGTTGACAGTTGGAGGAGGTGAAATTTTGAGAACAAATGAGTGTGTTGATGCTTTTGATTTAGAACTAGTTGGGTTTGTGGTTTTGGTAGAGGATGACTCAGTGGATTTGAAACTAGATGTTTAATTTCAAAGCTTCAACTTCCCTTCATTGATAGCAAAATTTTCCAATTTTTGGGCTATAGTGAATGCTTCATCAAAGTTCCTAAAGGTTTAAACTTGAAGAGTTGGAGCAATGTGTTTATCACACCCCCAAGATAATAATTTGATTAATTTGGGTTGGGGTAATGGGAAAGTGATTTGATTAATGATGACCCTCCATCTAGAAATGAAATCAATAATGGATTCATCCTCAATGTATTTGATGGAATATAGGTTGGTAATGAATTTTTTTTTAGATATCTTTACTAAAAAGTGTTCTAACAAGGTTTGTTCCAATTGAGAGAAAGAAAAGATAGAATGAGAGGGAAGGGCACTATATCAATCAAGGGTGGTCCCAGATAATGACATGGGAAAGGTTCAGAGGAGGAGAGTTTCATCAAAAGTGATTAAATATAAAGCATGATGAAAATATATTAAGTGCTGTTAAGGATCCTCTTTACCTTGGAATCTATAAAATTTGGGTAATTCCCATTGATAAGGATAAACATAGATGGGCATAGAGGGATGGATAGGCTCATTACAAATCTGGTTGTAAGAAAAAATATTGGTTGATGTAGAGATGGATGACTCTAAACTAGTCATTTTATCCATGAGCATTTTGATTAGATTAGGTTGGGGTTGAGAAGCCATATAATTAGGAGCTATATTTTGTTGGGGTTGGCTTGTGGTAATGTATGAATAGGTAGTGGATGGTATCAAAGAATCCATATATTGATAAGTGGTGCCAAGTGGTTGAGATGGTGATACATAAGAACTAATTGGTATGAAAGGTTGGGTGGAGGTTGGTATGTAGCCTTATAGGTTAGGCACATAGTGATAAGTTATCATAGGCACTTGTTGAGAAAAGGATGTGATTGGTATGGTTGAGGTAGGAGGAAGTTAGGAAGGTTGAGGTTGGGTGGTTACCCTAGTGCTGATTAGGGGAAGGTTTTTAGATATGGAGAGCACTAGGTTTTGAAGTGGGACTATGGTCAAGGGATTAGTTACAATTGAAGGTAAGATAAGAGCTATAGTATAAGATAATGCCATAATAGATGAGGCATAGGTCACTAATGGTAAGGTTAAACCCACATGGGGTGTGACATGAGGTGTTTGATTAGGAGGGAGAAAGTTGGTTTGAGTTTGGGTGGATGGGATGTTGGAAGAGGCCTAAGTCAATGGTTGGGTTGAAGTGGTACCTATAATGAGGTGGGATGGCATGCCAAGATAATGATCAAAAGAAGTAACCAAAGTAGGGGGGTAAGATGAGGCAAAGTATTGAGGTAATGTTTTAAAGCAATCAAATTATAATCAAGAAAGGTAGTAAAATCCAGATCTCCTTCACATATGTTTGGAATTCTAGAAGGAGAAGGTGGTGGAGGAGAATGGTGAGGTGAAGTGTGAGGAGATTTATCAACATCCAAGGTATAATCCATGGATGAAGAAGAAGGTGGTGGCTAGTTGTCTTGATTTCTCACTTGTTGTCTAGTTAAAACCATATGAGAAAATAGGGAATATTATTGTGATAATAACACCTCATATAGAGAATAAACCTAAAATAATTTTAAATCAATCAATACATACAATAAGAAGTGCCTTTTAAACTTAGGATTACTTTTAAATCACTTTTAGATTAAGTCTTAAAGAGTGTGATAAGGGAGGTTGGCTTGAAAAATTGGTACTAAAGAGGAAGTCTATGGATGGTTTTAGGTTGTTTAAGCACTCAGAAAGAAGATCTATGTTGAACTTCAGTACGTGGCTTGGTGTTGGGGCCTACCCCCTCGCCTACTCCCTCACTTCACAATCCTATAGTGATAAGGTTGTCGGGTGCTTAGCCAAAATATACTAAGTCTAAATTTTATACTAAACTAGAGAGTTGAGTTGGTTCTCCCATTGGGAGTGAAATCTAAGTGGGATAGCTAGGAGGGGGTAAGGTTACCTCTAGGTGATGAATCTTGGCCGGTCTTTGTCTCAAGTATTATTTTTATGTGTAAATTATTTTTTGGTTTGGTCTTGTGTGTGATAACAAGTGTGAATGTTGTGATAAGATTATTATGCCTCCTAAGTTACTAGGTGAACTAAAATCAACAAGCAATCAATGAATGCAAATGGTTAATTTTTAAGCCCAAAAATAAATGATTCATTTGATGAGCAAACAACTAATAAAGAAAGGGAGCTAGGGTCCCATCGATCATGCCAAAATGTTTCAATTTATTTCCTTCATTTTTTAGTTTTGAAAGTAGATAAAAGAAAGTGAGTATTAGGGTGTGTACCTGATAAATGTGAATATTGATGAATAGATGAAGTGAGAACTCCTTTTTGGCAAGGAAGGACTACCTAAAATAAGACCACACTAAATAAACTCATTTTTTAGATAGGTATGAAGTGTGGACTACCTAATAGTGCTAGATCTAAGAAGCAAAATCTCCCTTGGATGGCTGCCAATCCACTCCCCTAATGATAGAAATGTTTTAAAAATAAAATTGGAAGATAATAAATTGATATGAATATAAATGTGTATACAAATAAATAAATGATATACCTATTTGATAGAAAATATTGTAATGGCGGGTCAACACCATGCACAAATACACCAAGGTTAGGTTTAGAGGATTTTAGGTAGATCAGGAACAAAAATAGGGATTTTATTGGGTAAAATAGGAGAAAATAACAATCTATTATTTTCCTTGATAGTGACCATCAATGGTTAGAGTGATCGATGATGGTTGGGTATAAGTAACGATGGTTAGGTAATTGATGATAGTTTGGGTAACTGGAAATAGTCATTGTCAATCAGTGATGATTGCTTATAAAATTCAGTGATCTTTGAGATGGAGGTGAGAATGAAATGGATGAAGGGTAGGATTTAGAGTGTGTATTGTTGGGTAAGGGCTGGTGTGTAGGTGAACAAAATGAAATAAGAAAACTTGATAATAAAAGGAAAACACTAAAAATAAAAGAATACCTGAGTGATTCTAAGTGAATGATAATTGAGGACTTGAAGAGATTTGGGAAGAATAACATTTCTTGAACCTTCAAAAGTCACGTGGATAGAGCTTCAGGATACTAAGTACCTATACAAAGAAAACAAGAGAGCTTGGATGCAGATTTTTTTGGATCCATAACTCTCCCAAGAGCTTATATTTATAGTGAAAAACTAATAAGTAAGAGAGGGAGGCTTGAGGGAAAGTTTATAAGTTGGGAGGAGATGAAGTTTCCTATTTTTGTTAATCTTTAAAAGCTAGTGTTAAATCAAATTTTCATTCTATAAGATTTTAATATTGAACAAAGCTAAAAATGCTTTAAAATGGTTAAGGAACATTTATGACCCCAACCATCGATGATTAGGGTCAATTGTTGATGGTTAACCTGTAATGATCTTGTAATGATCTTGATATACAATATATGAATAAATACCCTTAAGGTAGGGAAACACCATATAATACTCCTTTAGGACGGAATAACTCCACAATGTCTCTTTGAGGGGACAACCTCCAATATCCTCTTACAATAGAAAACTCAATGCTTACTTGATATCTTTACCATGATAATCATCTCCTATATATATACATCTATCTAACCCATGGATGGATAACCTCTTAATCCCAATGTAGGCTGACCATTACCCAATATACTACTTCCACAAGTTACTCTATTATCCTAATAAATTGTACCCATATAACTAACTAAGGGGATGTGTGCCACATGTCGGCATCTCCATCAACCCATATACATCAATACATCATATCCCTAGGTACATAGCATAACCTAATCGAAAATGGTTGAGGGAACATGAGAAAATGGGTTAAAAGGTCATGATTTAAGTGATGAGTTTAGGGAGAGGGTATTTATCATGATAAAGTTGTAAAGGATTGCTAGAAAACTAGGCAGTCTACTAAAAACTATCATGGTGTAGTTTTCAGGTGTCTACAATCCTTACCAAGCTTTTCCCAAGATAAAATTGTTATATACTTACCAAAGGAAAATAATTTTTTTTATTTAAATGGTAAATCTATTCAAATTATATACAAAATGTTCCAAAGTTTAAATATCCTATACCATTATCAAAATGTCCTAAATTCAGTGATCATGAACTTGTACTTGTTATCCATGAGGATGATGATACTCATATGCCTAGATTCAAAAAATTTAGTGGGTTGCAACCAATGATAACACCTATGATAATCACATTTATCCCCATAGAATATCTAATGTCTATGATGACCATTATTGGGGATCTTCAAAAGCAACTTTGTATACTCCAAATGAAAATGGCTTTCCATAATAATAATGCACACATAACCTCATTCAATAATCAACCTCTTACAATATGTATACTTGAATATCCTTATCCAAAATATTTTGAATTACTACATTTACCTCTATTTTTGAGACATAAGGACCCATCTGGCCACATTATTAGCTATTTACATTCTTTTGGTCAATGGGCACAAGATGATAAATTATTTATAGAAGTTTTTTATATGAGTATTTTTGATGAGGCTCAAAATTGGTTCTATAGTTAAAAAAAAGGGTTCCTTAAGAACTTTATTACAATAGAAGATGCATTCTTCATGGCTTTCAATAGCCACAAGGTGAAAAACACACATTAGAACATTTTCACAATTTTAAACAATGTGATGATGAATCCATTCAAGATTATACTATTTGATTCAAAAGTACATCATATGATCTATCATTTAGACTCTTTGATTTGGAATTGTAATTTATCTTTAGTAAAGGCCTTTTCTCCCCATTAAAGGCAAGGATGTTGCGTAAAAAATATTAATCACTTACCCATTTATATAATGATTTGTATAGATATGATTCCTTTATAATTAATAATTCAAAGGAACTTAACACATATCCCTAAAAATACAAAAGATTTATCCCTCATACAAAGGATGTAGATAACTTACTTAAGGAACACTATGCACAACAATGTGATATTCCTAAAATTTATATGACCAATTTGAAAATGTTACTTAACATGGGACCAATCCAAGGTACACATCTTATGAAATAATCTTAAAATGAAATAAAATAAACTAATCCATGCTAACAAGATCTAAAAATTAATTTATACATGGGTGGTGATTATTTTTGGCATAACCATATTGATCCTACATAAGTAAAAACTACTTGCAATGTAAGACACTTAAAAAAAAATTGGTTTCAATCTAACAAACTTACAAAACAAAGGAGGTTGAAAAGACTCCTTGGGAAACATAAAATCACCAATTTCTTGTGGTCCTAAAGTAATTTAAATATGAGTTTGGGTTATGCCTACCACATCTATATATGCACTTATACTAGGAACTCTTTGGCTATACCAAATGGAAGAAAAACTTGATTCAAATCAGCAAGTTATTTCCTTTCCTCATGAGGGAAAGTTAATACATATTTCAAATGATAACATTAATTCTTATACTACACATACAAAACTTGAGGAGAAACATGCTATGTACCTTTTTAGCCTATCTAATCATGGTGCAAACAATGTAAAATATCCAACTTAAGGTTGTAAGTTTCATAGTGGGGGAGATGTTAGAGTTATTTTGTCTATTTAGGCATAACATTTCTTAAGAATACACTAAAGTGACTAAAAATCCAACGTGTTGGCATTTCACATAAGAACAAATTCTTGTGCACTCACTTGAAGCATGCAATGAGGGATCAATTCCCATTGGTTTTGTCATGCAAAAGTGTACTAGCATATAATGGTGTTTAAATGCATCCACTTTACTCAATGATTAACCAAAAAATAAATACAGAGTAACTATGGACCTAAACTTAGTTAACTGAACAACAAAATATAAGATGACCAACATAATTATTTTCAAAATCAAAACAACATTTAAACAACATAGGTTCTGTTCATCATATTGAAAAGAGATTTATAGGTTACATAAATAAATGTATATTACAACTCAACCGTATAAATCTATGTTATCCAATTGAGTACAATAATAAAAATATCATAATAGTATCCTTGATCAGATCAACACAAAAATACTCAAAAACATCACAAAGTTATATCTAGGGTTATTTATACTTGGTTTTCTCTAACTAAGTAATTAAAATCATAATCATAGTCATAGTGACTTGTCAATGATCATCAATACACTTGAGTCATGGTGGCCAAATACAATTATTTCCTAAAGACCCAAGCCTTTGTGCCTCTATATTCTCTCTCTAATGCTAGATCCTCACATTTGAGTGCCTATCTTCCCATAAGCAAGTGCTATATTTTTTATTGAATTAGTCTCCTTCATGCCTTCGAATTTATCCCTAATCATCTCCCTCTTCCCATGAATTCCCCAAGTATTTCACTAGTGTTTTAAGTCCTTCATTCTCAAGTTATCCATTTATTAAGCATATTTACTCTAACTGGGTCTTCCCATGCCATGTACTCCCATGACACAATATTCTGCATCGTGACTCTTCCATGCCATGCTTCTTCCAAAAAATAATTGGTCAAAATTTGGGGTTTAACATCACCCCACACTAATCCATTAGTTCTTCCCATACTAAGCATCGGTGTCAAGATCCACCAAAAACTCAGGGCCAACCTAATCAATCTACATCTTGATACCTTCACAATATGACAAGGTGATTAGTAGCTTGGTCATTATTTATTAAATTACCACTTTTAGCTTCTTGGGCTCCTTGAGTTTCTTGAGATGCTTGCTTTATTTACCAAATGTTCATGGGATTTGGAAGAATCCTTATGAATGCCCCAAGCATGGTGACTTTGGAAACAAATTGTCCTCAAAGTGCCATAAAGTTTGAGTTTATTTTTTTTATGTGTACACTTATTATTTCCTCTATGGCTTCCACATACTTAAAATCTTTGGTTCAATTTGAGTAGTATTTTATTAATAAGGCTTTATCATCCAACTACTGTTACTGAAGCTCTTCTGCTTGAAGTTAAGATTCCAAAATATAGTTGGGCCATGCCATCTTATTAAAAACCACATCTAAAATGGGAATAACATATCTAACTCTATGTAAGGCTCTTTTGTATACCTCCATAGCTTTTGTGATTTATTATATCACCCGTATTTTCTCATCTCAGAGGCCAAGAGATTCTTTGCATCATTTCAAAAGTAACTCTAATAGGGTCTCTATCTTATCTATTACCTCACCAGATAGGGAGACTCTGTCTGTTAGCATTGGGTTTTGGATCAAGCTTGCCTGATAGATTTTTAATGTATTAACTTTGGCAACTATTTCCACCTCTAATTATCACTTAAGCTCAACCAACTCTTCCTTTAGCTTTATCATGATGGTAACCTCTTTATTATACATCAACACCATCTTTTCATGTTTCTTTTGGGCCCATCATGCATTAGACTCTATGAAGGAATTATAATTATGACCTCAAATACTAATCTCAAGAGTGTTTCACTAGCATTTATAGAGGCAAACTAATGTGGATCTTGACGAGTGTCATCTAACTCCTCATTTAACCAATATTAAATTGGTGTCTTATCAACCAGGGCTGGTGTCCAAAGCTATTTGCAATAAGGTATGGGATGGTAGATCTAGAAGTCTGCTTATTGGGGTACTTGCTGATCCTATTCTAATTTTGATTAAACTACTTGATTCACGATTTTACTGAAAAAGAAAGAAATCAAATCAATCCACTCTTTTGCTGGAAGTAAAAGATCACACTTCTATTTTATATTTTTAGGGAAAATAAATTCACACTCCTACTTACGAAAGGAAATTTGCTTCACACTTCTGCTGTAAAAGAAAAGATACTTTGCATAGAAAATAAATGAAATAAGAAAATGCACTTTTTAAACTATGAATTTGTTTTGATATTTTTTTTATAAATAAATGCTAATAGTAACAAGATTCTAACTAGTAAAACAAAACATAAATACTATACACAGTTCTTGGTTTCAAGGAGAGTGGGCCCTTGCTCCTCTCAAACTCAGGAACAAAGCTTAATCAGTGCTAAAAACTTGAAGTATTAATTCATAGGAATAAAATAATTACAATCTAATTGAAAATTATATGCTTATCTAACTCTTGATCCTCTATTTTTCCCTTTTCTCCCATTATATAGTCAAAAGTATTACACTTTATACTAATACAATCAACTCAAAATAGGATGCAAAAGAATAAGACTCCTAGTCGATCCCTTTATCTAGAGATTGGATTTCCAAGAGATCCAATTATTTTGATGAAATAAATATCTTACCCTATAATAGTCCTAAAATCTGATTATATACAAATCTATCAAAAGTAAGTCCTTCAAAATAGCAGGCGGTTATTCTCCTTATGTGATTCCAGCTAGAATGGTTCTTTATTATCCTATCTGGTTTCTAGCTTCCCACTTTCCTTATAGAATTCTTGGTATTGACCCTATAGAGTCTATATAAACAAGCCTATAGAGTCTATAGAAATAAGCCTGCAGAGTCCATAAAAATAAGCTAGAGTCTATAGAAATGAGCTTATAGAGTATGTAGGTCTACTGGATGGAGATCAAAATGGAATGTTCACTATACATCACCTATGTCTTCTTCCTAAGCATTATTCACACAAAATATCACTAAAACATGCTATATATTAGAAATTAATGACAAAGTAAAGATTCAGTCTTTAGTTTAATATAAACAAGACAAATATATATTTTCCATGTAATAGCTATCTAAGAATCTAAGATTTGTATAAGATAATATCCTTCAAGAGATGATTTGAAGGAAATAACATGTCAATGATGAGCCATATTTTGAGCCCATCATCTCCCCCAAGCTTTACCTTTTGAAAGTCCCATTGCAAACATGTATTAGCATTCATAGCTCTAGTTTTTGCTTTCTACACTCTGACTCAAATCGTATTTATCAAACTCATCTATTATGTGTCTATCTAAATTACTGGTAAATCTCTGATATGTTTGAATCATTTGTTTCCATATACTAAATTTTTATTCTGATTGTGGAGCCCAACTCTACCATATTCGAATATGTATGATCAACAAAGGGGTCTATAGCTCATGCCAATCCATTTCTATTCTTCCCCAGAGATGATTACCTCTATTAAAATTTCTAGAATTGAGGATGCTCTCCTCATACTCCATCTTAAGTTATTTGGGGACATAACTTCTCACCTTTTAAGAGGCACTAAAAGTTGGTCCCATCTGTTTACACTTGCAATCACTACTGAATCAAAATTGTCTTGAAAACAAATCAAAAGAAATAGTACAATCATATAGAGCCTATAAATAATGTGTCTTAACCTCATCATTTAACAAAACACAATGAAAATTTTGTTTAATCAATCTGGGAATAGGAAAGGCTAGTCTGACACATGATCCTATAGTCTTAGCATGATTTGTGTAGTCCTTAAATTTGCATTTCCATGCTATCTAATTTTTTAATGTAGAATGTAATGTTCTCAATTGAAATTATCCTACATGAAGATTTATTAAAAAATTATTGTGCTCATGATCTCCTAGAATCAAGTCATGCAAATAGAATTCACAAATCAAATCCTACTGATCAAGTTCAACACTAATTTTTTTTTCCAAAAATGTTGTTAGCTACAAAATTTTCTAAGGAAGATGATAGGAGATCTATAGAGGCTACCATCTATAAAATTGTTTAAATAAAAACAAACTGTATGCAGGAGAAGGATTCCTACATGCCAAAAGAGTTTCTCCTAATTTGCATGCATCCTGCAAATTTAATTCTAACTCTTGGACTTTAACCTCTAATTCTTTCTTTTCATTTTCCAAGAGTTTGTTCAAAGAAGTTACATCTTTGTTTTTATATTTAAGTACATAATATTTTTCTTCAATTTGATGTAGTATTTTCAAGGGAGGAATACCTAGATCACTTGTTTGACAACCATGGTCAACAAATATTTTGGGGGGAGAAAGTTCAATAGTAGGTGCTTCAGAAGAATTCACCAAATTTTGCAACCTCCTATTTTCCTTCTTCAGACTTTCTACATATAGCAAAAGATTAATCTATTCATCATCATGTTCTTTTATTTTTTCTCTAATTTGTGAATTTTTACAGCATGATCAGCAGATACTGTATCTAATTTTTGCACCAAAGATGAGTTGAGATGGTCCTTGTCTTGCAACTAACTGATCAAGTCAGCAATTTTAGCTATTTGTTGTTGTTAAAGGGCTTGAGCTTGAGAAAGCTACAAAGTTAGCTGCATAATAGTATCATTTAGATTTGATGATTCAACTTTCTCATTAGTACATATAGTTTTCCCTTTATCCTTTGCATTTTCAAATGGAATAGGTGGTTGTTCCATCATACCTAATTCCTCTCCCATGTGTGGCTCTTCCTCTAGATTTGTCTCCTCTAATATGATTGGAGAGTTCCTTTCAAAAGGAGTTTCTTCAATATTTGTCAGTGCAAGAATATTCTAATGTATGGGGGAATGGGACACTATTTTAAGAATATCTAAAATATCTAAAATATCTTTTTCATCTTCTTCTTTTAAAATGAACATTCTCCTTCTTTTGGTTACTCTTTGAGCTATACTTGGTTGAGTTTCATTCTCAACCACCAAACCCTCGGTCATCTCAATGTCTATAGCAATCTTTCATCTTAATTTTGTTCTTCCTGTCAAAGGCACTGGATGTGCTAAAGACTCATGAGGTTCTTGTGGAGACCTTAAATTTTTAGGGTTTTGAGACCTTGTGATTCTTCTTGAAGAAGAAAAAGAAGGGATTTATATGGAGATTATAGTCTAATTTTCTTATTAGTGTTGTTTTCTCAGCTAATGTGGTAGGTGGAGATGAGTGTTCTTGTGATACATTTGGGGTTTCTTGTGCTATACTATTCTAAAATTCCTCCCAGACCTCTTGACCTTGCTAAAGGAAATGATGTTGGATAATAAGCTGAATAAGGCCATGATGCCTAAGAGCAGCAGTAGGGGTTGTAGACATAACTTGTAGAGCACCATAAAAGAAAGATGGGAGGTTAATTTTGTACTGAGGGTTTTGTCTCCCATGCTTAAGATGTATTAAAATTTTCATGGTGTCTCCCCCTAAAAGATTATGTTGCCCTTCACAAATGATATATTTAAGTACCCACTTGGCTACAGACTTCCAAGGTTTAGGAAGTGATTTCCTTTTAATCCCTTTTGATTTTCCCTTGGAATCTACTAGACATGAAGTTTTGGTCTATTTAGTACCATTAAACTAACTAATTAAATCACTAAATGAAACTCTGCTTGTGGCTCTCATTCTTTCTTCTAGAAATTCTATAATTTGGTTTATGATTTGAGTTGTAACATGAATAAGAATGCCTTTCACAATTAAAAATTTAGGGGTGAGATTGGTAATAAATTCACTTACCATTATTTCATTGACACCATGGAGCTTTTCAATGAAAGGTAGCTAGCCATTGGCTCTGAACACTGCTATAGAAGCTTTGTCTTTATGAAACTTTGATGGATCCTTGGGATTTGATTTTGTCTTCTGTCCCATTTTTATGTAGAGTTACAGTCAGCTCGGTTCCTTCAATTAAAGTATAAATTAGTCTATTATTGAAGTTGGTGGGTAAAAGGCTCTAAGGATTAGCTTCTGTTGAAGTCCATAGAAAGGAAGTGGTTCATTTGAAATGTTATAGCTACATGAGTCTGTAGTGTTGTATGATGATGTGATACAGTTAGGTGCTGCACATTTATACAGAGTGTGCCAACCATTTGATCTCATCAATACAAGTCATATAAAATGATGACGTGTCATATTAATGCTGATAGTGATTCATTTATTCATTTAAAACACCTTTTTATGATGTCCCATCATTATGGTACTTGATGACTCAATTGATGATACCAAAGATGCATGCTTATCTATACACCTTTGGCGGCTTCATTGCATGCTTTTTCATTATAGCATGTGTCATTCCATTTCAGAAGATTCAAATCTAGGTCATCTCAGAAGAATAGGGTCTTAATCAAATTGAAGATAATTAGTTAACTAAGCATAGAGAAATGAAATATATGTCTTACTTACTTTAACCTTATATGTTATGCTTGCTCGCCACGTGTCCTGCACAAATAGGTTCACATGGATTAGTTTACTGCATGGAGATGACCAATCATAGTGTCATGATGAAATTTCCCCTTTTTTATTTTTATTATTATTTTTTTTAGATTTGGGTTTTTTCCCTTTGGCTAGCCATTGCTGGTTTTCTAGCCAAAGCCCTTTTTGTAATGCATAGCCAACCAGCAAGCTAGTTTTCTAGGCATGCATTGTCAATAGCATCCCTAGAAGGATTTTCACTAGTTTTTTTGCTAGATATCAAGGAGCATGTTCACTAAAAGAAGTAGATATTTTTAGAATAACTACTTGATCCTTTACTTTTTGAATAAATTCATCTTTATTAAGAGGTTTTGATAGGGCTTCAATCTATGTCCATTGACTAAGAGAGCTCTTCTTCTAGCATCAAAGAGTATTAGCTTAACAGAACCATTTTCATAGACCTCTTTAATATCATAAGGTCCCAGCCATCTTGTTTTTAATTTTACTTTGAACTATTGAAATTTATAATAAAAAAATAGTGCCCATTCTCCTTTCTAAAACTTCCATTGCTTGATTTGTGCATCATGCCAAAATTTTCATTGATGTTGTACTAGTTTAGTTCTTTGTAGTGCTTCCATCCTCATTTCATCAAGTTGATTAAACTGTAGGATTCTTGCTTTCTATATTTATTCTAGCTCAATTCCTACTTTTATAGCTATTTTCAAAGTTTGTAATTCAAATTCAATAGAGAATAAAGGTTTCTTACCATAAACCAATTCATAAGGTGAAAATCTAGTTGTTGTTTTCTTAGTATTATAGGCCCAAACAGATTTTGGTAACTTATTTGCCCAATCTTTTCTACTAAAATTAACAATCTTGGTTAAAATGGTTTCCAGTTCTCTATTGGTGACTTCAATTTATCCATTTGCTTGTGGATGGTATGGAGATGTTTTTCTATGCTGAGTTTGATACACTTGAATAAAATGATTTATCATGTTTGACATGAACTATGGTATTTGATCTGAGACTATCTCTCTTAGAGCACCAAATCATTTCATGATTTTGAAATATAAGAAATTAGCTACCATCTCCTCTCTTACATGAGTTAATGCTTCTACTTCTGCCCACTTGGTCACGTAGTCTGTACAAACTAAAAGATATTCTTTTCCTCTGGAAGGAGGATCCATTAGACCAATAAAATCAATTCCCCATTTCTCAAATGGTTCTAAAACCAATTGAGGATGAGGGTATAGGGGCATCTCTATTGAAAGAGTAGGCTATCCAATTCACTGAAAAGCATCACAATGTCTAACATATCTTTTTACTTGCTGATGAAGATGAGGCCAATAATATCTTGCTCCCAAGATTTTATGTAAAATTCTTTAAACTGAGTAATGGCCTCCTCCCGGTTCATCATGACAAGCTCTGATGATATCATAAGCTTCACCATTTGTTACACACCTGTGAAACACATGATCAGGTCTAAGTTTAAATAACATTCCATTAATTCATTTAAAAGAACTTTCTTTGATTAATCATTTTTCTCTTTTTGTGAAAAGTGCAGAGGAAACTTTCCTGTGGTGAGGTAATTGGCTAAATCAGCAAGCCATAGAGATTATGCTGAAATAACAAATAATTATTCATCTAGAAAGTCATCTTCCACTAGTTTTTCTTCACCTATAGTGTTCATTCTTGACAAGAAATTAGCAACCACATTAAATTGCCTTGGTTTGTCTATAATAGTAACATCAAATTCTTGTAAGAGCAATAGCCATCTAATAATATTACCTCCCATAATTGGTTTATTGGTAAGATATCTAATAGCTGAATGCTCTGTATAGACAAATACTTATAGCCTATTATGTAGTTTCTAAATTTGTTTATTGCATAAATTATAGCTAAGAATTCCTTCTTAGTTGTGGTGTAATTTATTTCAATAGTTGTCATGTTTTTGCTAATATAATATATAACATACATGTTACCCTCTTCATCTTTTTGTCTAATAATTGCTCCTAGTACTATATTAGAAGCATATGTGTATATATGAAATGGCTTAGTCCAATCTGGTCCTCTTAATACTGAAGTAGTAACAAGTTTAGCTTTGATGGTTTCAAAGGCTTGCTGGCAACTATCACTCTATTCGAATGTACTTTCTTTTGTAAGCAAGGCAAACATAGGGGTATCTATTTGGCTAAACTTATATATGAAGCATCTATAGTAACCAACATGTCTTAAAAAACTCTTAACTTTAGTTTGTGTCTGAGGAATGGGCAAGTTGGAAATTATTTCAACTTTCTTTGGATCTACCTGAATGCCTTTTCTAGAAATATGATGTCCCAGAACTATTCCTTCATCCATCAACAAAAATTTCTCATTGCTCAAAGATAATTGATGTTCCTCACATATAATCAATATTATTTCTAAGTTTTTAAGAGATTCTTCATAAGTTTCACCATAAACAGTGAAATAATCCATATATACCTCAACACAATCATTTGTAAGGTCAGAGAAGATTGCCAAAACTGCTCTTCAGAAGGTTACTAGAGCATTACAGAGTCCAAATGGAAGTAATCGATAAGAAAAAGTTCCCCAAGGGTAATTAAATGTGGTTTTATCTTGATCTTCAACTACTACCATTATCTAGTTATACCCACTAAATCCATCTAGGGAAGAAAAATATTTCTTTCCTGCCAAGTTATCAAGAACTTTATCAATAAAAGGTAAAGGAAAGTAATCCCTTAATGTTTCTTTGTTTAATTCTTTATAATCCATACATACTCTTAAATTTACATTTTTCTTGGGCACAATTACCAGAGGTGACACCCACTGGTTGTCTAAAATGGGGTAAATAGCCCCAACTTCCAGCAACTTTTGGATTTCTATTTTGACTATTTCCTTTAGTGCTGGGTTTATTCTTCTTTGTGGTTGTTTAACCAATTTGATAGATTTTGTGTAGATATGATGAGTGCATATTCTAGGGTGAATTCATTTCATGTTGGTATAATCCCAAGAAAAATCCTTGGTATGTCTTTACAATAATTCAAAGAGTTGATTTTCCTCTTCGTTTGTCAACCAACTATTGATGTTCAAAATTTTCCTAGGTAATACCATGATATTTTGTAACTGGGTAGTTGGATTATATTTGCTTAAACTCACTAATTTATGAGTTCAAAGGACATGGATGAGGAAGTAGCTTATGAAACATAGTTACATTATCAACAAACTCTTTTCTAGGAGGAATCAGTCTTGCTAAAGAATAATGAAATGCATCTAAGAAATGAGTTTGCTGTTGTTCTACTAATTTCCACTCACTTTCCTAAATCAGTCTATGATCATATGATGAAGAATTACTAGCAGAAGTAGAAGTGGAAGTTTCAAAATTTTCCATCGGACCCAAGAATCCTAAACTAAGGCAGTCCGTAGCTTTCAGACTAGCAGAGTCCATAGTTTCTAGACTAGCATAGTTCATAGTTTTTGGATTGACAGAGTCTATAGTTTCTAGACTGGTAGAGTCCATAGATTCTAGGTATATGTCTCCATTAAATTATTCCAAGTGTTTTTTGATTGTGGTTATGGCTAAGGAGGAAATATTGTTTAATGTGTTATCTAATTCATCCACCCAAAGTTCTTGTATGTAATTTGTTGATGGTTTTGCAAGAGGATACAAAGAGATGCATTTCGATTTTAACCCATTGTAAATGGTCATGTCTCTTGACCTGAAATCAATCAATGATACTACAGTAGCCAACCATGGTCTACCTAAGATTATAGGATATCTTAGATTCTTTATTTTGGGTTGCAAGACCATGAAATCTACTAGATATTCCCAAGATTCAATTATACTTCAACATTTTCTATAGTTCCCTCTAGTTTTGTTACCGACTAGTCTGCCATTTGAAGAATGGTAGTTGTCAATTACATCTTCATAAGAGATAATGTATGGAGAGTATCAATTGTCATGACATTGATTTCTACTCCCAAATCTACCAAGATGTTAGGAATTTCTATTCCTATGATTGTGACTGTGATCACTAGGCTTCCCAGAATTGCATATTTTAGAACTAATAGTTTTCCTGCTAATAAATCAACATATTTTCCATCAACATCAATGGTTCTAGGATATTTTATCTTCCTCCCAGGTGTCTTAATATATAGGTTTTTGATTATTTTATTTAATTTAGGTATATCCATAATATCTTGTAGAAGGGGTACCTCACTATTTATTTTTGCAACTCATGGACCAAGTTTGAGTTTGGTTTGATATCAGTTTCTCTTAATCTTTCAAGAAAAGGAACTAATAGTGTAGTAGTGGTTCCTTTGTTTTCTTCAAGGCCCATTTTGATTTTAGATTCTCCAATGCTTAATTGAAATGATTTTGTCTATTCATTTCCATCAGGTATCTCAA
This sequence comes from Torreya grandis, assembly GCA_037957365.1. Classification (NCBI taxonomy): domain Eukaryota; kingdom Viridiplantae; phylum Streptophyta; class Pinopsida; order Cupressales; family Taxaceae; genus Torreya; species Torreya grandis. Next base: position 1,600,510 of record JARHVA010003770.1, on the reverse strand, counting down.
AAATGAGTACTGGAGGTTTTTGTATAGTTTTTCTTGATCTTAAATGTATGTCTGAGCACTCAATAAATCCCACATTGATTATTTCTTCTTGTTCATTGACATAAATAGGTGTTGGTTATTTATTTTTTGGATTCGATATTGGTTGTGTAGGCATTGAGGGATGATTAATTTATCCTTATTTCTGAATAATTGGGGGTGGCATAATGGTTTGTTGTTGAAGTGGTCTTCTTGGTTGGGTGAATTGTGACTGTGGGTTCCACTGCTGATTCCATTGTTGATATGGCTGTGGCATCTAATGATGTTTTGGTAACCATTGTTGATGTGGCTATGGCACCATCCATAGAGGTGTTGGCATCCAATCTTATCCCACCCATGGATTTTGAATTGATGGAATTTGGGGTTGATTCCAAAATGGTGAAGGAACTGAAACATTCCATGGTGCCATCCATGGATTAACTATAATTCTTGCACTAAACTATCCTTGAGCCTAGTTTTGTGGAGCAAAGTCTTATCTTTGAATATAATTTACTTATTTAGTGGACTAGACTTGTATTTTCATTTGATTCTTTAAAACAGGTAGAAAGGTGCAATATTTGGTATCATGATCTATTGCATCATAGATCCCACATGATAAAATATTGGTTCTATCTAAAGGGTAGTCTCTAAGGGCATGTTTCTATTTACACTTAGGATAGTAGATTGCTAAAGGATCTATTGCATTTGCCTTAGCTTGAAGGCCATCCAAAGTACTGTTTAGTGTAACCAGAATATCTATTTTGAGATTAGAAAATTCTTCCATTAATTTACCTACTTCATTAGATTTCTTGAAATTTATTTTCCTAATTCTAGGTTTTTTTGGAGAGTAATTGGTACAAAGCTCATAAATATGATCAAAAACCAACTTATTTATGTCTCCTCTACCCATAAAATTTAAGGCATCTCTAGTGTCTTCGTCAAATCCTTTCAATAAAACCAATTTTTGAACATCTTCAGTGAGTGGATAATTGCTTATTTTATGTGTGAACATGAATCTATCCAAATAATCCTCTAAAGATTCATCCTCATTTTGTTTGATCTTGAAGAAATCATCTTTTCTTTCCCACACTTGGCAATAGTCTTGGTATTTGTTCAAGAATTCTATTTCCATGTCATCCCATGTTTTAATAGAATCACCAGGTAAACCCATGAACCATCTCATAGCTACATCTTTAAGTGTAGAAGGAAATAGTTTTAATTTTTGGCTATCATTTGTTTAATCATAAGTTTGACATAGAACCTTAAACTCAAACAAGAATTGATCAGGATCTTCTATCGATCATCCCTAGAAATTTGGCAGATTAGCTAGTAAAATATTTTTCATGGGGGTTTGATCATTTGGATCTACAACAATAAGAAAGGAGAAAGTTCTTCCTAGTTGTGTGACTTTTTGATTTTGTTGGTGAGCCATTTATTCTTTTGATGATATTTCAAAATCGAGATGATCTTCCCACTAAATGTTTGTGGTCTCAGTTATAGGTTGTTCTAAGTTCTCAAAATTTTCTTTAGCTATGGATCTCTGAAATGCTTCTTCTAAGTCCTTGGAAATCTCTAAATAATGTCTTCCTACAAGAGATTGATCTTGAGGAATTTGTCTAATGGGGCTTGCATGTGGCAATGGCCTAGTTCCTATCCTAGTTTCAGAAGATTCTTGCAAATAGGTTTCACTTGTATCTTCTGGTTCACCACTAAGAGATGTTGAAGGAGTATCCACTTGTGTTCTTGGTGGAAATTTTGGAGTAGATCATCTTTTAGAATCTCTAGGATGGTACATCAATTTATTAATTTTTTTTGTTTTATGATATTTAATTTTTTTTCTCTAGATCAATAATTATTATTACCTTACTAACACCTTATGTTCCCTAGAAACAATACCAAAAATGATGAGTGTCATCTAACTCCTCATTTAACCAATATTCAATTGGTGTCTTATCAACTAGGGCTGGTGTCCAAAGCTATCTATAGTAAGGTATGGGATGGTAGATCTAGAAGTCTACTTATTGGGGTGCTTGATGATCCTATTCTAATTTTGATTAAACTACTTGATTCACACTTTTGTTGAAAAAGAAAGAACTCAAATAAATCCACTCTTTTGCTAGAAGTAAAAGATCACACTCCTATTTTATGTTTGCAGGGAAAATAAATTCACACTCCTACTTACAAAAGGAAATTTGCTTCACATTTCTACTATAAAAAAAAAGATACTTTGCATAGAAAAGAAATGAAATAAGAAAATGCACTTTTTAAACTATGAATTTTTTTGATATTTTTTTAATAAATAAATGCCAATAGTAACAAGATTCTAACTAGTAAAACAAAACATATATACCATACACAGTTCCTAGTTCTAAGGAGAGTGGGCCCTTGCTCCTCTCAGACTCAGGAATAAAGCTTAATCAGTGCTAGAAACTTGAAGGATTATTTCATAGGAATCAAACAATTACAATTTGATTGAAATTTGTATGCTTATCTAACTCTCAATCCTCTATTTTCTTCTATTTTTCACTTTTCTCCCTTTATATAGTCAAAAGTCTTACACTTTATACTAATACAATCAACTCAAAATAGGATGCAAAAGAATAGGACTCCTAGTCGACCCCTTTATCCAAAGATTGGATTTCCAAGAGATCCAATTATTTTGATGAAATAAATATCCTATCCTATAATAGTCCTAAAATTTGATTATATACAAATCTATCAAAAGTAGGTCCTTCAAAATAGGAGGTAGTTATTTTCCTTATGTGATTCCAGCTGGAATGGTTCTTTCATATCCTATCTGGTCTCTAGCTTCCCACTATCCTTACAGAATTATTAGTATTGACCCTACGAAGTCCGTAGAAACAAGCCTATAGAGTCCATAGAAATAAGCCTGTAGAGTCCATAGAAACAAGCCTGTAGAGTCTGTAAAATGAGCCTGTAGAGTACATAGAAATGAGCTTGTAGAGTTTGTAGTTCTATTGGGTGGAGATCAAAATGGAATTTTCACTATACATCGCCTGTGTCTTCTTCCTGAGCATTCTTCACACAAAAGATCACTAAAACATGCTATATATTAGACATTAATGACAAAGTAAAGATCCAGTCTTTAGTTTAATATAAACAAGACAAATATCTAATTTCCATGTAATAACTATCTAAGAATCTAAGATTTGTATAAGATAATATCCTTTGAGAGATGATTTGAAGGAAATAACATGTCAATGATGAGCCATATTTTGAGCTCATCAGATCTATCCAAAGGGTATCAAGTAGTGTCACTACTTCTGTATCTAGTATAGGACTATCATAGGGCATCTTAAATGGGCATTATTCATTATACATATTGAAGAAGAATGACATGTCACATCAATTTTATTCAAATGCATCCTCATCTATAGAATGAGAATAGATATCTAATAGATTTTTAGGTATTCTATTCTAGTATTGGGCATAAAGGTTCATGGTTATATTGGTTTAAAAAAAAAATCAAAATGGAATCATCAATTAGCTCCTTCCCATTCAAGGGATCTCACTTAAGTATCTCAACATCTATGTCTTCCTCTTGGTAAGTATCCCTAAATTCAAGTCCACTTAGTCCCATATAATATCTTAGAACCATCCCTCTCCTCACCAGGGTATCTTCAATATCCATCTGTGCCTCCTCAAGGGTGGTTTATTCATGTCATGTTGGTGAAGGTGTCTTCTTAGAGTCAAGAGTAAATTACTCTTAATCATTAATAACTCATTCTAGTATCCTTTATGGACATTCTCTCTAATCTTCCACATCACCTTCTTTAGGCACCACCATCTCTTATTCTAAAGGAATAATCTAATTGCTAGCTTTGGGTCTTTAGTTTAACTCGATAGTGGATCTTTCTTCGATGGTACCTAGATAGTCCTTTGCCTTTTTGAAGGTTCTGGCTAAATGCTTGTATTGGCATCATGCCCAAGGTGCTTCTACTTCTTTTTTCTCACCAGTTCTGGAGGGAGTCTCTCTCTTTCATGATCCATTCTCTCTAAATATTTCTTCATGGGATTTAAAATATAGAATAAAGAATGAATAAAATTTCCCACCAAAGTTTTCTAAAATTATATGTCAGTTCTGTCTGAATCAATATTTTCCTTATAAGATTGATCCCTAGGATATACATATAACTAGTAGAGGGTGTGAGTCTATAAATTATTCTATTATGTAATGATATTCATAGGTTACACATCATATATTCAATTAATAGTGTTCATGAATTATCACATCATAAAATCATATGGTGACTTAAGCCATGTAAATAACTCTCTAGAGGGAGCCATATCGATGTGCATAAGAGACAAGTGTTGATTAATAAAACACTTGGCTTGGTCCCCAACCTATGTAGGTAAATCCTTTGGAACATGCCATTCATTCCCAAAGGCTTGATTCATCCCATCATACCATCCTTTCATCTTGATTTTGTGGGATGGACTAATTGGGATAGGGTAGGTGAATGCCTTATACCACTCATTGGGGGATTTATTATTAGGTGGGTATGCCCATTTTATCTCTTTAGAGGTGTAGTCAGGTACACCAATTTCATTAAACACCATCAACAATAAAAATGTACCCCATGCAAACCTATGGTTGGGTACTCAATGGGTTTTTTCTACATTCTCTATGATTTTGGTAGCAAAGTAATGCATCTAATTATAGTTCAACCCCTCAATGACTTGTTATGAAACATAAAAGTGGGCCATATGGAACTCTTTCCATCTATTTCCACCTCTAACCTTTTTCATTATGGTCCTCATGACCACTTTGAGGGAGGGACATTAAAATCTCATAATGTGCATGACATGGCCTTGTTTTCAGTACTCAAGTACCATGACCATATTATCTATCTCATCTTAGTATTCTAAGTCATATACAAGGTCTACACCTGATCACTACAACCTTAATAATTTGATAATTCATTCTACCATAATATCATCCAACACCTAGCAAAATAAATGTAATCCTTGAGCACCCATAAGATCAAGAACTTCACTACTTTGACTGGATTTCCAAAGTAAGGAAGATTAAAAATTTAGAAAAGGCCAGTAGTATCCAAATTATTAAAAATATTCAAATCATAAACCATCTCACTCCTAGTGTTTTAACTCTCTACCCTATAGTTTTATTGTAAATCTACTTCATTCCTAGGCTGGCAGTGGTTGTGGTCAAATACATTGTAGGTCAACACATTGGACACCTAGTTTATAGTGCATAGTACCACCTCTAAGTAATACATCTATTCAATCATCAAAGGTGGTGGAGGGGGTACAATAAATTTCTTCTTTATTCGGCATGCTATTTTTGTCTCTATGTTTCTCATGTGTGCTCCTCATTATTTAGGTGCTTTTTCTCTGATCAGTACCATCTCTTCACCCACACTCAACTCTTCTTCCTCTAGAATTATAGGTAATGGTTAATTTCATTGTGAATTTTTATTCAAACACATCACCCTTCATAGATACTAAATATTGAGGCATGACCATCCAATGTTCTTAAAGGAATACATGTTTGCTTGTGTAACTACTTTATCTCTCCTAATTGAACACCCTAAAAAGGTAGATGTCAACTTGTGCAACCTATAACTCTAGAAATTACACATGTCTTTACATTTCACTTATCCTTATTTGTTCCTATCAGATAATACACACTACAAGACATGAAAATAACCTAAATTCATTAATCTTCACTCATTTGTAAGCTTGGAATTTTTTTTACAGTATCTCAAATTTACTCCTTTGGATCTATAAGTTCACAATCATAACAATAGTAAAAAGTGAAATGACCCATGTTTATCCTTTTATAGGCTCAAAGGGGTAACTTACATTTACTACCATACCTCCTCAACCATAAATTAACAAAATAATTATGAATAATGGTATTTCCATGATGTGGTACTGGCACAATTGCAATTACCACTATTATACTTGTATTAATTGTATATCCCTTCCCACACTTTTTTCCAAGTACATACAACTATAAAGAGTTTTGAATGTTTTCCATTCCAAAGGTGGGAATAATTATTTACCTTAACTAGATTCTAGTTACATGCAACATCCTACATACCGTTTTGTACTTATGCACTCACATTCACTCCTTTGCTCTTGTGCATATTCATATAGACTAAATCATGGTACTTTATAACTTTAAAACCACTACAACACACTAATAGTTATTCATGGTCCTCTATGATTATAAAAATAAGTATTTTATAAATTAAATTTAGATACGCAAAGAAATTAAACTAATCCTAATCTAAGCTAAAATTCAATTAAGTTAGAGCAATAAATAAATAAAACAACAATCAAAACTTCACAGTTTGAATACAAGACTTCTCCATTGCGATGTGTATCTGATTTGCTCTTTCAATTATGTGGTGCTTAATCATCTAATGCAAAGATATAACAAGTGGTATTTTGGTGTAAAATTATGAATTTTATTCACTTAGATTCACTTTGTGTGTAAGAGCTCAAGATTTCTTGATTGTGACTTCAAAATGGATGTTTTAAAATGAAGATTTGAAAGCTTATTTATAGAATCTTGAAAAAGGATCTAATGATGGGGGATCATTTGGACTTTTTCAATGCTCTAATGATTAATGGTTGAGGATGAGTCCTCATCCATGAGGATGGAGACCTTTTAAACCTAATTAATAAAAGAGTGGGGTTGGTTAGCTGACTCAACAAGACTTAATCAATTTGATTAAAAACTTAGGGGAGGAGTCATAAGAGGTGGATAACTTTGTGGATTTGGTTGGGATGAGGGAGAAAATGGTGGGAAGGGTTTGAATAGGTGGAAATCCTAGATTTAAATATTTCAAATAAGGATTTAAAGGTGTAAAATTGACTTATTAAATATGTTTAAATTATTCAATTGTTTTATTTTTAGAGTAAATGTTACTTATTAATTTAAGAAGAATTATTAATATATTTAGGTACATTTTGACACTAAATGAAATTTAGGTGTCTACATTTTCCCCTCTTTGAAATGGTGTTGCGAAGCAATATTGTTTATAAGAATAGAAGAATTAGAGTGTGGATGATAGAAAAATAAAAATTTGCCCCAAATGAATGAAAATGAGTATGATGATGCCTTCTCAATGGTTTGTGTGAGAAATAGACAAATGCTCAAAGTTGATGAAAAGAAGAAATAGTTAAAATGTGGATGATGAACGATAAATCAAGTTATTTTAGAATGCATGTCAAATTTATAAGAAGTTGGTGGAATAAAAGGGTTGACCCTAGTTAATTAAAATGAGAGTATTGATTTAAAAATCAAGAATTTAACCATTCAAAGATTGCACACTTATTATTTTTTGCTAATGATTCAGGGGTCAATGGAGTATGTTTGGGAATGATATATCCTAGCAATAATAAACCATAGATCTATAAATAGAAAAAGTTATTGATTTTGCAAATGATTATTGATTTTATGCTGAGAAATGATTACAAGAGTTTTAAAAACAATCTTGGAATAAATTGATTGAATATTTCCTTAATGTATTTTAGATTTAATGAAAGAATGGGTATGATGGATGGGGGTTTAATAGTTGGTAAGGTAGAAAAGTATAAATAAGAGATTTGATGATTTATAAAATCATTTGTGCAAATAATTTTCAAGGTTAGGATCTTAATACTTGGTTAGTGAAGCTTTTGCTTTGAGGTTGGTGAGGAAAAAAGGACCGCATTCTATACCACAAGCATCGAGTGGAGAGAGTGAGATGTTTCCAGAGACCTAAGAGGAGTGGGCCTCTATTAAGTCTCCATTATTTTTTAAATTTTTTGTATTTATTAAATTTTATTAGTTTTTGAAAATGAATAAAATAAATTCAATTTTATAAAAATTATGATATTGGCATTGATTTCAGTAATTTCACTAGGGTAAATAGTGAAATCATCAAACATCAAAGCAAAATCATCAAACTATACAAAATTGTTGTTTTGGAGTATTTTACAATTTCACCATTATGGGAAAATAAATTAATAGGGTAGTGAAATCCTTAAAGTTTGTAGTGACTTCATTATAGCTAGCAGTGGTTTTGTCAATTGCATTTTTGTAAAAGGTAGAAGTGATTCTGTTAAGATTTTGGAATTTTTATGATTTTTTTTCAATAATTGATTATGCTATGAAATGATATTGGTGTATTAGAATGAGATAGTAAAAAAAATGAATTTGTTTAATACTTTTGTCATTTTAATTTATATGAGCTATTACCAGTGATGGTGACATGGGAGCGTAGATCAATAGCTATGGTATGCATGGATAACTTCATAGAGTATGGGTGAGGAATTCTAGAGGTGAATGGGCTATCTTATATTATATAGATGCCAAAGTTTCATGCTAACAAAACCCTATTGATTACATTATAAAAAAGGTGACACAATGAGATGAATATATTTCACTTACCAACTGGTAAGATGACTATCACACTTGAGGATGCCTATTAGATTTTGGGGATCCTTATATGAGGTAGACTAGTGTACTAGGTATAGTCGATTGGAGAGGAGATCAAACTATAGAGATTAGGCAACTATAGGCTAAGATATATGCTACAAGGTATCATGGATGGGGATATTATGGCCATAATATTGATCATAGTGATGCAGAGACATAGATGCCATTTTACACACCTCTTGTACATGGTATAGATAGGAGAGGGACATAGCTTAGATAGAGTTTGCAAAGGTTAGAGTGCGGTTAGTTGGAGAGGGATAGTTGGATACATTAGATAGGGTGATGAGGGTGATGGAGTAGGATACCTATTATATGAGTCTATATGAGGTAGCTATACCATAGAAGTAAAGGGCACCATCATTTAGAGAGTACTCTATGAGACAATCATTGTTTGCTAAATATATGTAGCTAGTAGAGTTGGAAAGATTAGTTGGATAGGTTCCATGTGTTATTGGTCCTATAAAGCATACACCATGATGCATAGGTCTATTCCCAAGACTAGATACTCTATCTGAGGGATAGGATCAGTTAGAGCTATAGGTTTTACTATGATGTATGGATTGCATCAATGTATACATATATTGAGATGTAACTTTTATAGAGATATATTTGATACATACAAACATACATATATACATACATACATAGATGATGATTTTGTAATATGGAATGTGGACATTACTTATTGATTTACGTGACTTGGATGGTTATATATATGGATATATGACATTACTAAGTATACTTCTTTCATATTTTTGTGTAGTATCATGTATTAGATTTAGCATTTAATTTAAACATTTTAATATTATGGATGCACGATTGATATATAAGTGGATAATGCTTATGGGTGAAACATTAATGCATAATTTTTATTTCTCTTCTTTGCATTGGTATTCCAAAAATTTGGAGTATTTTGAGCAACTTGATTTTTAATATAGCATAAAACATAGTACCACCAATGATATTGAATAATCATGATGAATGTTGATGTTTTAAGTATATTTAAACAAAATAAAAGAATAAAGTAAGTTATTTTCAAAGTACATCATGATATAGTCATAACCATACTATGTATGCAGTGCACAAAATAATCTTTACAACACACAAAAAATAATAAATAAAAGAAGATAAGAATATTAATATATGTGATTTAAAATACACACACAAAGACAATGAGTGATATGAAATTCCTATAAAAAAATGTAAAGTAAATTATTATGCTAAATGATTAATGCAAATAAATATATTCTAAATTATTGAAGAAAATTGATAAAAAAAAAAAAAACCATTGAAAATGGCTAGAGATAAAAATAAAGTAAAAGATCCAACTTAATTTCTAAAGACAAATAAAAGGATAAAAACAACCAAGTAAATGGATAAAGGTAGAATAACCAAGATAAAAAACAAAATAAACAGATACATAAAAATGAAAAAGCTTGAAAAATATTGTATACAAGGATAAAAATAAATAAATATGAGACAATAATGGACAAGAACAAGGCTAAGAACTAAACAAGAGAGGGACAAGATAAAGAAAAAGCTTAAGAGAATAGCTGGGGGAATGGATGATGGGGAAGGTGGTGGCTGAGTTGACCCTAGAGACCCCATGTCTCTAAGTGCTACCTACATAATCCACTTAAATAATGTTTATGTGTGGATATCAAACCATATGTAGTTCTCCCAATGTAGAAAGTGATGAAATAATAGATGAGTGATGAATTAAGTGAAGTGTTTATGATGAAAAGGATGCCTGAGTGACCCTCCCAAGAGCAAGCGAATGGAAGATAATTGAGTTTAATTTGATGGTTTTGGAATATATGGATTTGTGTTTTTTTGGTTTTTTTATTTGTTGTGTTTTATGATTTTTTTTATTTTTTGTATTTTTGATTTTTTTGGATGTTTTTGTATTTTTTGCTAAAATAAGGTATAAGATGTTTTTCGCAATCATGAGCAAGAATACATGGTAAATTTAAAATATAACATGCTATAGGATAAAATGATTAACAGTGGACAAAAATGACATTTGGAAATATACAATGGATGACTAACAGATGATTCCCCTAATTAATATGGATAGTTATAGACAATAGTTATACCCATGGTGTAGAAAACTAGTTTTCACCATGGTACTTATCCAAAGTGCCACCTAAATGATTTTCACATTTGGACGACCTATGTACACATTTTTTTTTGCTTTTCTTCTTCTTCTTCTTCTTATATATGTTTTTATTGGTATATCCAAGGTCAAAAATCATATATATATATATATATATGATTTTGGACCTTGGATATACCAATAAAAACATATATAATCAAATGTTAAGCATATAATTTTTTAAGATGCATGATGTTCATAAGTTGATCAAGCTCTCTCCATCTTCTGTGGCCAACTTGTAAGCTCCTGATCCATATGATTTTTGACCTTGGATATACCAATAAAAACATATATAATCAAATGTTAAGCATATAATTTTTTAAGGTGCATGATGTTCATAAGTTGATCAAGCTCTCTCCATATTCTATGCCTAACTTGTAAGCTCCTAATCCATATTTGGTAATGACAAAGTATGACCTAACCAATTAGGTTCAAATTTCCCCTTATTCTTTCTTTTAACATCAGTGTTTTGTTGATTTCATTTCAGAATAAGATCTCTAATTTCAAATTTCTTGGATTTAATTCATTTTTTATAGCTATGACAAAGGCGATTATGGTAAACTTGTAGGTGGCTTAAAACATTGAGTCATTTTTCATCCAAGAGATCAAGTTCACTTAAGTGTGATGTTTGATATAATTCCTCATCCATGATTTTTTGCAAAGATATTCATAGAGGTGAAATCTCAATCTTGATGGGTAAAATAAACTCACTACCATAAACAAGGGAATAAGGGGTTATCCCCGTGGCTATATGGATACTAGTGTAGCATTCCCAAAAGATAGGATATAGTTAGGTATGCCAATCATGACCGAATTCATTGAAAGCTCACTTAAGAATTCATAAAATGTTATCATTTTCTACCTCAACTTGGTCATTGCCTTGAATGTAATATGGAGTAGATCATATGTGCTTTATATGGTATGTATGGAAAAGAGTTTTAACATCTCTATTTTTTAAGGATTTCCCATTATCAAAAATGAGAGTTAAAGAGACACCAAAATGACAGATAGTGTGGTTAAGGATAAACTTAGAAATTTGATTTCTAATCACATGAGTTAGTGGCATTAATTTTACCCACTTGGTAAAATAATCACTGGTAGTGATAATGTGCTTATGCCAATCATATCAACTAAGGTTTATTTTCCCAATGAGGTCTAACCCCCATGTGGAGAATGTCTAAGGTTTTTTGATAGGTGGTAAGGCTTGTGAGGGAATATGGATGAGATCTCCATGATTTTGACAAGGTATACATTTTTTGACATAAACACATGAATCATATTCCGTTGTGGGCCAATAATAACCAACTTGGAGAAATTTTTTGCAAGAAAAATACCACTTGAATGTGCCCCACAAATTCCCTCATGAACTTCTCAAATAGATGAAGTAGATTCTTTAGAATTTAAATAGAATAGAAGGATTTCTTCATATCCATGATGATATAGGGTATTACCAAGGATTTTATAGTGGGATGTTCTTTGAATGAAGTATTTGCATTGATTAGAGGATAAATCAGATGGAAGGGTATGGTTATTAAGGTATGTATATATATCAAAGTAACATGGAGAAGTGGGAATAACCACCTCCAAAATAATTTCTAATTCTAATGTGTCATATGTAGGCATCCTTAATTACTCAACCAATATTTGTATTTAAGTCAAGTAAGGATCCTATTATTTTCATAAGTTCTGCTACTTAATTATTAACTCGAGCACTTGTTCAAACTGAATGTATTCAAAATAGGTTATCAAGTTATCCACAATTTTATTTTAAGGTATTAGCTTAGCATCATGTTCTTGGAATTAATTATTTAGTTTATTGATGATGAGCTTGGAGTCACCAAAAATAAGGAAATGTTAGATGCCCCACTGAACTACCATTTTGAGACATACTATCAAACCTTCATACTCTGTTATGTTGTTCATACATGAGATTTCAATATGAAATGTCTTAGGAATAAAATCCCTATCAGGTGTTACCAATAATATGCCTACCCTTGATCCATGATTTATAAATGAGCCATCAAATAAAAGTTTCCAAATTAAGGATTCATCTATTGACATAATTGCTTCATCTGGGAATACCACAATGATAGGTGCTTTCCATGGAGCGATGCTTCTGCTAAGACATCTACTAAAACTTGCCTTTTGATTAATATGATATAAATCAAACTCATTAAGTAACATAACCCACTTATCCATCTTATCTATTAGAGTGATTTTAGATAAAATATACTTAAGAGGGTCAATTTTAGCAATGATTTTTATTTGATTGCTAAGCATATAATGCTGTAATTTTTGGGAAGCAAAAACAATTGAAAGATAATATTTTTCTATTTGAGAGTAATTTAATTCATTGGATATCAATGTTCTACTCAAGTAGTAGACTACTCTTTCTTTTCCATGATCATTAAGTTTTTCTAGTAATGCTCTAAGGGCATATTGAATACCTAAGATATACAACAAAAAAATGTTTACCAATAACTAGTGGCATCAATACTAGTGGATTAGAGAGATATTTCTTGATATTATTTAATTCCTTTTCACAATATTCTATCTAAGAAAAATCTATATCCTTTTTCAATATGAAGGTGATTGGGTGATAGATATCTACAAGCTAAGGAGTAAACTGTTTGATGGTTTGTATCTTTCCTTGTAAGCTTCTAAGCTACATAAGATTTTTAGGTGGTGGCATATCCATGATAGCTAAAATTTCTTAAGGAATGACTTCAATGCCATACTATGAAATAATAAATCCTTACAACTTTCCTGATGTAACACTAAACACACAATTTTTTGGATTTAGCCTCATGTTGTATATCTGCAAGCTGATGAATAAACCTTTTGATGGCTTGTATCTTTCCTTGTAAGCTTCTAAGTTGCTTAAGATTTTTAGATGGTGGCATATCCATGATAGATAAATTTTTTTAAGGAAAAACTTCAATGCCATACTGTGAAATAATAAATCCTAACAACTTTTCTGATGTAACACCAAACACACATTTTTTTAGATTTAGCCTCATGTTGTATATCTGCAAGCTGAGGAATAAACCTTTTGATGGCTTGTATCTTTCCTTGTAAGCTTCTGAGCTGCTTAAGATTTTTAGGTGGTGGCATATCCATGATAGATAAATTTTTTTAAGGAACAACTTCAATGCCATACTGTGAAATAATAAATCCTAACAACTTTCCTGATGTAACACCAAACACACATTTTTTTGGATTTAGCCTCATGTTGTATTATTGCATTCACTCAAAGATATAGTAAAGCACCTGAGGATGATCTGCTCTATATTTATATTTAGCCAAAATGTCATCCATGTAGTCCTCCATAATATCATTAATCATGTCGTGAAAGATAATGGTCATTGCTCTCTGATATGTTTCTCCAACATTTTTCAACCCAAAAGGCATCACCTAATAGTGGAATGTTCCCCATGGAGTTGTAAAAGTTGTTTTATGTTGATATTCTTCAACAATTTTAATTTGATTATAGATTGAAAATCCATCTATTAAAGACAACATTTCATAACAATATTTCTCTACACCATTCAACTAAGAAATGTATGAACTAAAATTTAGATATACAAATAGAGTAAACTAATCCTAATCTAAGCTAAAATTTAACTAAGTTAGAGAAATAAATAAAGAAAACAATAATAAAAAATTCATAGTTTGAATACAAGACTCATCCATTGTGATGTGTATCTGATTTGCTCTTTCAAGTATGTGGTGATCACTCCTCCAATGAAAAGAGAGAATGTGTGGCATTTTCATGAAAAAGATTGGTAAAGGCTAGATCTTCAAAATGGCTAATGATGGAACCTGTCTCACTATTCAATGAATCATCTTCTAACACACTTGAAGAGTCACTTTGGGAAATTATTAGATGTACATTAAGTGGGTTAAATCCAAAACCATTCTTCCCTTTGTTATCTTTTAGTGTTATTGGTTTAATGACACCTTGTTCACAAAGACTAAGACTTTTACGCTTGTAATCCATTATTTTTCAAATGATGGATTTTGCAATAGGGTATCTATTGGTGGAAAATTAAGTAGTTAATTCATCTGAGTACAGCCAAGAGGAATTTGAATCATCAATATGTTCATAAAAAATGAGCCCTCCCTCAAAACATTTTGTCTATCCATGCTTCTTAACCATTCTTTGATCCTTTAGATGGTTTGGTCTACCATATTCATTAGGATTGTTGTGTATTGTGTTTATATATAAATATTAGATAATGTAGTCATTCATGCCTCAATCAATGATTTTAAAATGGGAAGAATTAGAAGATGATGGATTATTGGATAATGGAGTGGATGTTTTCTCAATATATGGATTATTGGAAGCTTGCTCAATGGATGGATTATTAGAAGATTGCTCAATGGATGGATCATTGGAATCTTGCTTAATGAATGGATTATTAGAATATTGCTCAATGAATGGAAAATTAGTTAACACCTTTTCAATGGATACAAATAATGTTAGAGTATTAATCCAACAACCAAGGGGAGGTATTTCAAACAAACTCTCAAGATTGACATAGTTTTCATATGAAGGGTATTCCTCAACATGAGTGAAATTATCTTCTGTGACTGGGAGATAGTTAGAGTTTTTATATTTACCTTCCAAAAGTTTGTGATATTGGAAGGGATAAGGATCCCCTTGAATAATTACTTCCATTCCTACATGATAAAATTTCAAACATTGATGGAGGGTGGATGTAATGGCATTCATGGAGTGGATCCATGGGCATCCAAGGAGTATATTATATGGTAAACCAAGATTGATAACATGAACAAGTGTTTCTTTAATGAAAACCATACCATCAAAGGAAGATGGATTGCATTGATAGAATGTTGTTCATTATTATCATATGCCTTTATTGTTATGATATTTACCTCTTGTGATATTACTGGATATCCAATATGTTTTATGAGTCTTAGTATAGATAAATTAAGGTTTGAACTATTATTTATAAAAACCCTCTTTACTTTATGCCCAGAAATAGTAACCTCTATATACGAAGGGGGGTTATGCTTTAAACCTAAAGGAGAAACATTGGAGTGATCAAATGTTACTTGGTATTTCTTGCCAGAGAACCTATTAATGCTTAGAAGTTTGTGGGATCAATGTTTTGATGAACATTGGACTCCTAAGGGACTTTATACAAAATATATTTATACACGGGGAAGTCTTGATAAGGTCTAAAATGGATATGTTGGTTGGTGTTTTCTCAAGGTGATCTATAATGTTGTAGTTACATTCAACATTAGATATAGACACACTTAGTAAGTTGAGCTTTGCATGTTTGGTAGTGACCATACATTCATATTTTATCAAAGTGATAACATTAACATGCTTATGTACCATATCAATGTTATTGATTATGGAATCAAATAGATGACTAGATTGGTTGACATTGCTTGATTCTAGTTGCTCTTATTTTTGTTTACCCTTACCTTGCTCATGATTAGGGAATGGGTCTTGATATATCCCTAATTTCTAGTTATTAGATTATTTGGATAAGGATTTTTATACTGCTATGTCACATTTATCAATAAGATCTTGAATGTAATAATTTAGGCATATACATCAGTTTATTGAATGACCTCTTATCTGATGGTATTCATAGTATTCATCCTCTTTGTACCAATAAGGTTTTGGAACATTTTCTTCAAAAGGCTTTGTGTTTGGCCAAAAAATCAGTTTGTATGGGCTAAATTTCAACAAATATATTTGTAAGTTTCACCTAATTGAATAAACTTATGTTTTGGCCTTCCTTATTTTGTTTTCCCACCAAGAATTGTGATGTTATGGGTTGATTGGTTATATGTTTGAGTTTGTGGGTTCTGAATCTATTTTACATCTATTACACCATCCCCAATGAGATTCATATTTTTAGAAAATAATTTGGGTTTATCTGTTAGTTTAGAGGAATTGCTATTATCTAGTTTGAAGATTTTAATTATACTCCTATTGATCAAAGTTCTTTCTACCTGAATGAACTTTTCTATAATCTCATCAAAAGATCATGGGCAAAGAAGTAGTAAGTGATGTGTTATAATATGAATTCAAGTTGTTCATGAAAATGTCCACCAACTCTGTTTCTAGGAATAATCATGAAAATTAACTTGCCATTACCCTCCATCTTTAAAGGAAAGAAGAAAGGGTTTCACCATTTCATTGTTTGGTATTATGCATGTCTAAGGTGGTCAAGTATTTCTTAATGTTGTAAGAGAAGTGATAGACAAAATTTTCAAATAAATATTCAAAAGTAAAGATATATCCTTTTGAGAGTCTTGAGAACCATTCAAGAGCCTGGTCCTTGAGGCTTCATGGAAATAGATACAACATGAATTCATTGTTATAAGCAATGTTTATACATGCATGATAAAATCTCATTAAATATTCCCTAAGATCTCCTTTTCCTTTGTATTTGTCAAATTTATGGAGCTCAAAATAATTGGTGAATGGTGTAGTCATTTTTCTCACATCATATGGATATGAACAAATATCTTCAAACTTATATTGATTTTATCAGTTGTAGGAGCCATCTTGCAAGCCTTAGACCCTATCCTTGATGTTTTGAAATTATTACATGAGAAAATGGGATAGTTGATCCATTTGACTAAAAACATCAAGTGGTTGATTTGTAAATTGGTTTGTTTATTGGGGTATGTTTGAACAATTATTGGGAATTTGATTTTTATAGTTAAGGTTTTGAGGTTGGGAAAAATTATTGGTGCTATAACTAAGGTTTTGATTAGTGTCAAAATTCATTTGACTTGAATTTCGGTTGAAACCAAAGGTTTGGGTTAGGTTTGGATTTTGGTTAGAACCAAGATTAGGATTTTGCATAAAATTTGAAGCTACTTGGTTTAGATTTGGGTTGTTTGATGTGTTAGTACTAAAGTTCATGGGATTGGAACTAATATTTTGACCAAAGCTTATTTGGATAAACACACTTGGATTATTTTGTTGAGGAATATTAGGATTTGAATTAAATTGGTTGAAACCTAAGTTTGGGTTAAATTTAGTATTGGGATCATTAAGGTTAAGGTTAGGATAGGATTGCATTTGATTTTGTCTTGAATTAGAATTGGGGTTTAGGGTGGATTTAAATGAAAGAAATAGGTTAGAAGTAGATTGGTTTTGACTTGGATTGGGATTCAAAGGAGCCAGTCCTAATAATAATTGATTTGATACATTTGGATTTATACTAAATTCTTGAATGGGCTTGAAGAAACATTAAAGCTATGATTTGGTAATTGATTGGGCAAACCATAATAAGTATTCAAGTTTTTGTTAGGATTGGATATGATGGTGAGTTTTGAAAACTTTGATTTGGATTGATTGGTGAGTTTGAATAAAGATTCACACTCTGATTGGTTTGATCATAACTCTGTAAGTTTGGGTGCAAACCCAAATTAAGTGTAATCAAATTTTGGTTGCTTAGACTTGAATTATATGAGAGACCCATATTAAATTTGGGATTATTTTGTTGTACGATGGGCAAACTTGAAGTAAGATTTAGGTTTTGATTGGTAAGTTGTAAGATTGGTCAATTTGAAGTCACATTCAAACTTGGATTATTGGGATGGTGTTCTAAACTCATATTTACATTAATGGCAAGATTACCAAAGGGATTATTTGATTGGAGAGATTTAAAATTTAGAATCTCTTGGTTTCTTTGATTTGCATGGATTTTTGTTGGAAAACCATGACTAGCTTCGGATGACTCTTCACATGAAATAACTTTCCCTTTGTCTTGGGAGACTTGTAAATGAGATTGTGAAGAAGGAATGAGTGCATTACTACACTCCAAAGATATTTGTGGATTTTGTTGATTAACATTAGTAGAAGAAGGCTATTTTATTGCAATGAGATATTTCTAGTTATGTACAACAAAATCTAAAAGGAATTTGGCACCAAAACCCAAGACTCAAAGCAATACTTCATTCTTATTGGACATGATATATTCATCTAGGGATGGTAGAGGTTGGGTAAATTTGGGGCTACCTTCATGTAGACACCAAAATTGTGGTGACTCCCCTTGGTCCCCTTTACACTTTATTAATTTAAAATACATTTCTTATTTTAAATTAATGACATCACCTAGACATTACTGTGGACACCTCACCATGGACACCTCACCTTGGACACCTCACCCCTAAGACCATTTCCTACCTCATGACTCACCTTATGACTAAGTCCTTCATATCATAACCACCTAAGACCCATTCCAACCTCCTAACTAACTCTCGTGCATAATATGCCTACCTTTTAACCGTTCTCCAATGGACTGTGCACTTGGCAAATGGAGAACGGGCTTCTTATCCCTTTTACTCGCTCTCCACCCACTGACGTCGGTCAACTGTTGGCCGACGTCGATTGAATCACTGATGTCAGTTACATAAATCAACTTCAAATGAAAATTTACGGGATCTTGGACTCTCAAATTCACTGGCTCTCAGACTCTCTCTCTCTCTCTCTTCTACCCAGACTCTAAGACATCGACATGCATCAAACATTATATTTTGACTAACACTCTTGAGGCTTTAGAAACTTTGCACCAGTCACTCTAGATTGGACTGAAACATTGCATGAGAATTCCAACATTAGCCATAACAGGGACAAGCGTCACAACACCTCTGGTTCTTCATCAAGCAAGAGCTAAGTATTCTTTGATCTTTCATTTCAGTAATTTAGAATACATTAGTAATTGGTTTCTATTTACTATTTCTGAATACTATCACCTAGACCTAGCTTTCTTCCTGGAGAGGTTGAAAAGCCTTCCTTTTATCCTGACTCTTTTTGACAACCTGTCATCTACCTAACTCCTTCTTTAGACCTTATTCATCTCCTTGCAACCCTACACAGACCATTTTAACTCCCAGACCCCTCTGTCGACCACAGACATAACCCTCAGACCCATCCAAGGCACATTGCCCCTACTGGCGTTGATAACTTTTAACAACTGACAATGGCAGACTAACCGACGTTGATGACTATGGAAGACTGACTATAGAATATAGGTACACGTTATCTATTTCTATTTCTTAGTCTTTCATTATTTCTTTTAGCCAACACTCTTTTTATCAAAAAGTGGACTGTCGTCCCTCAAGGAAGTTTTAACACTTATGGGACCGAGCTTTTCTTGGCAGTCCACCATATATCTATCTAACATTTTCTATGTTTAAGTCTTCTTCTTATCTACAGGTGTCTTCTTCCACAGCCAAAGAGGAGCTCCTACAATGTCTGGATATGGTGGGCAACTTAATCCAAGTATCATCTAACCCCTGTCCCATTAACTTTAGTTTCTTTCTTATTTTGAATGTAAAAATAACAAAAATAATTAGAAACATTCTGGCACGCCCAGTGGGACCCTAGAGTTTTCCTTGGGTTCATTTCTTCTAAAAGGCAAACTTTCATATAGGTGCATTAGGAAAAGTTCTCTTCTTGCATCCTTCTATCTTTTTATTTCAAAAAGACATCATAATTGCAAGTTAAAAAGAACATCTTTCTTTTTCTTTTTGTCACCTCTTCCCTGCATCTTAGAGTAGTGAAATTTATGCTCTTAACCTTTTCCTTACTTGTTTGCATCTAAACAAAACATTTTAGTTTGGGTTAAAAAATCTATTGCATTTCATTCCTTCTTGAATGCATATTTAGCCCATTCACCTAGTAATTAAAATGCATTATGAATAAATCGTAGTGCACTTATGTTACACAACCTAACCACAAACACAATCAAACATCTAAACATACCTGAGACAAGGCCCAACTAGGATTTCATCACCTAGCGGATACCTTACCCTTCCCAACAATCCTACTTGGATTTCACCACCAAGAGGAGGACCCACTCTGTTCTCTGGCAGAGTATAAACTGTAGGCAAAGTATATATTGGCTAAGTGGCCTAGCTCAGCTCTAGGTTTGTGAAGTGAAGGGAGAAAGCCCCTGGCACCAAGCCACGTACAAAACCTAACACAGACTTTTGAGCACCAAAACATAACCTGAAACCATCCTTAGACTTCTTTTTTAGGACCTATTCTAAAAGCCCAAATTCTAAACATTTTCTTCTAAGGCATAAGCCACCACGACTCTAAAATTTATTCTTAGGAATTTAACGTTTAAAGGTTGCTTGCCTTCATCTACTTTTCTATCCTTATCTAGTTTTTTGAGCTGGTAAGTTCACATCATTTTGAGGTCCAAAAACAACTCAAAATTTTCTTTTCTTCCAAAAACTTTCAATTTGTTGAGTTTCTAGAAATACACAGACACTGACATTAGTTTTTCCACTGACGTCGGCAACCTCACCGACATCAATTTTTCCACCAATGTCAAAAACATATCCTCACCAAAATTGGTTTTTCCACCAATGTCGGTCACTGTCAACAATATTTCTTTCAAAACAACAAGCTTAAAACTTGACCTCTTTGCTGTCAAAAACAAATTCTGGTTTCTTAAAGCTGAAATACACAATTTTTTAAACCTAAATCTATTTTGACTTGGATGGTTTTGACACGTAGTCAAGCCAAAGCTCTTGTTAACCACGCAAGGCAACAACCACTTTCACCTTTGCCTTTTATATCAAGTCACCAAATGGAGCATACTTCAAATACTAAACATACTCCTATTCAACCTACCCTCGACAAGCATCTAATTGTTCTCAAAGGAGATCAAGACTTTGAGGGATTCCTTGACCTCAATGTCAAGGCTCTCCAACACTATCTCATGAGAAGCCAAATGCGAGACCCTTTTGGTAACCCAATTTATGGGATGCCAACTTCCTTGGGTGAAGCGATAGCGATATCCATAGTGTCTGCTACCTAGCCTATGACCATTCAAGCCACTACATCAACTATTAACTTGACCATGGCCAACATTCAAAATTTGGCCTCTCCTTCCATTTCTAGACCTACCTCCATTGAGGTTTCCATACCCCCTCAACCACAAACAATTCCACCAAGTTCAATGCCTTATTAGAACTTGATTGTCTCATCCACTCTTGTGCCTGTACATGCTAGAGTGACTACCTATCTATTTACTAGTGTTGACACCACTCAACAACCCTTGGCAGCACTTAGTCAATTTTTGCCCTCCAACTTCATGGCACAAGCCCCCTTGACCTCAACATATGCCTCTATGATGAACTACCAATATGTTGTGCCTATACAAATGCAACCAACTACGTCATACGCCCCTCCTAACACCTTCCAAGAATTTTACAACTTAGGGGGTGCCCCACCTACCAATATGTCAGTAGATCTGATTAAGATGCTGATGGATAAGATGTCTAACCTTGAGACATCCATTTTTGGTTCAAGTAATGTTCTATCATATAAACAAATTTGCAACGAACCCATTCATCCTTTGGTCCCCATTCAACCATATCCTAGTCAGTGAGAACTCCCAAATTTACTCATTTTTAGAGTAAAGAGGACCCAGAACAACATCTACGAGCATTTAGACACGCTTGCTACCTTATAACACACAATGATGCATTACTACTTTGCACATTTCCCATGACACTTTCTGGCACTGCCCTTGACTGGTATAGCTCCATTACTAGTCACTCTCTCTTTTCTTTCACTCAACAGGCCCAATTATTCCTCGACCACTTTTTAATCAACATCACTAAGAAGGTCTCCATTACAGATCTATATTCTATTAAACAATTCAACGATGAGTCAATAGCTGACTTTGTCGCCCGTTGGAGAGGTTTGATTAACCAACTCTCCTTCTCATTACCTCAACCTGAGGTCATTAAGCTCTTCTCATGAGCATGTGCCAAGCACATCTCATCCACTTTGTGGGTTCAAACATTTCACACATTTGACGAAGCTTTCACTATGGGCCGAAAGCTTGAACTCCACACAGTCAAAGAGGACAAGGTCAAATTGTGTAGTAAAAATACCAACACAAATGATCCTTCTTTGTTCAAACCTTCTTTTTCCCACTCCAAGTCCAAAGGAGTGGCAAATGCTGTGGTTCTTAGATCACCATCCTCTACCACAACCAACCAATCTCAACCTTCCACATTAGAATATATCACAAGACAATTCCAACAATGGCATGTACAACATCAATATACTCTAATGGGAGAATCATATGCTTTTGCGCTGGATAAACTAGTCAAGCAAGGGGTCTTCAACCTCCCTCAGATTCAACCACCCCAATTTGACCCCTCAAAAGCTATCCCTACATGGTATAGGGAAAATGACTTTTGTAATTATCATCGTGTCAAGGGTCATGACACAGATAATTGCAAAACCTTTAAAAATGTTATTCAAGATATGCTAGACAAAGGGGATCTTATTTTGGATAACCCAAATGCACCCCCTAACCAAAACATGGATGTCTTTAGGCAACCATTCCCTAAGCATTCCCCTAGTCAAAATAACATTCAGACCATAGCTGATGACCTTCAAGAGCATAACGTACGCATGGTCGACATGGTTTCTAACCAACCTCCCCCATAGGTAGAAGATCCTTCTTCTCCTATTTGTCCACCATAAGTAGAAGAGCCTTCTTCTCCCATTTGTCCATCACAGGTAGAAGAGCCTTCTTGTCTTATTTGTCCATCACAAGTAGAAGATCCTTCTCCTATTTTTCCACCATGGGTAGAAGAGCCTTCTTCTCCTATTTGTCCTCCACAGATGGAGGATAGTCCTCCACACACCCCCTTCTACACATGAGAGAGTCTACTTTGACCTCTCCCATATTGGAGTATGCCTTGACGATTCCAACGACAGATGTCTCGCCTTCATCCTTCTTATCAACAATGGGGGATCATACTTTCCTCGCTATTCAACCACACACAAAAGCCATGACCATTCCTACACTCTATCCAACTGAAGATCCAAAATCTTTAATCCCTTCTCCACTGAGAGAAGAACTTATCACCTCACCCAAACCCTCACAGGCATTTACTATGCCGAAATAGATTAAATCTCTCGATGTTCACCCTTTATCAAACCTCACTCACCCACAAGTGAAGGTAAACTTGAACCTCGCACCATACAATAGTGGTCCTCACACCAAACTAAATAAGGCCACTAAACCACGTCGGAGAACTCCTTCCCCACCATCATCATCATCCTCTATTTTGGGCCCACACCCTTCCACCTTAATAGGAGTGCTTCCACCTCCAACACCTCATAAAAATAAATCACCTCCATTACTGCCTCTACCCATTAAAAACATACTTCCTCCAAAACATCCAATACATCTCACCAAGAAAGTGCCATCTATGCATGTGGTCACACCACTAAAAAAAAAGATGGTATGAAAAACTCCTCCTACAACTCTTAAATAGAAGTTATCAACCCCTACTGCAACAATGAGTGCAGACCCATTAAAGGGTTCCTATGCTTTGATGTTACACCAATTGTTGTAGTCTTCTAACATCAGTCTCCCACCTTTTAAACCATACCAACCTCTCAGACCAAAACCTGCTTGGTTCGATGACACTAAAATTTGTGCATATCATCGCACACCTGGGCATGACACTGAGCATTGCTGTGATCTTTAATCTATTATTCACCAACACATAAAAAAAGATACGCTTCTCATCAAGGATCCTCTTAACCACCCTTTCAACAAATCACTGATATCATCTCATGCCTCTCGAACCTCTTCACCTAAATCAAGATCTTAACACAAAACTATGGTCCCTTTACCACCTTCCAATCCTTTATTTGAAATTAACACTGTTCATGTGGCCATTAGGCCCCAAAATGTAAAAGATAAAGGAAAAGACTAGGCTTCTACACCTTTGACATATCCATTATTCGTCAAGACCTCTCAACCAACATAACCCAAGATTTCTATCTTGGGCACATCTCGACCAACATCACTAGGGGAAATTCCTCCTAACCTCTCTAGTCTACATAACGCTTGGTATAAGTGACTTGTTGAATACTTAACATATACTATCATGCCTCCTAATCTCTATAGCAATGCACGGTGAGATTTTATCAAATGTATTACTCAGGACACAATGTTAGGAGGTCTTCTCTACAAACGAGGTCTCGATGGCCTCCTTATCTAATTCCAATAACATACTAACTAACTTCACAACCAATATCAACCAACTTCATGTCCAACATCAACCAACATGTGACCAATTTGGAACGAAGCAAACGGGACAAGTTTGCTCCTAATTGACTTGGACCTTACATAGCATGGATCAGGAACTTATCATCTGTCTTCTCTCAAAGGCCGACCAGAACCTGAGCCCCTTTATGCCTTACATCTATGACCATTTTACAGTTATTCAAGTGCTCATTCACTTGATGCTTAACTTGAGCTCATCCTTTGAGCAACCCCCACACCGTCATCCTCATTCATAATCCTTTCAAGCCCTTTTCCCATAAACATTAATCAACCCTTTTATAAAGCATGAATGCTTTGTCCTAATAAAAGGGAACCCTTAAACCTCTATAGTCAAGTTCATGACCAAAAGTCTAGTCAAAAACAAAAAAAACAAATAAAATTGGGATGCTTATTCAAAGGTCATAAACTATAAATGTAGACTGCTTCCTCGAAAGAAAGCTACATCATTTTTGTAATTAATAGACTGCTCCCTTGAAGGATAGCTATCCAAAGACATCCAAACATATAAAGCAAATTATAGACCATTCCCTCAAAGGATGGCTATGCCTAAATTATGATACATACATAGCACCATATGACCACAAATAAAAACAACATCCCCAAGTAGACTTCCCACATTGATCAGTCTACAAACTATTTAAGTCATGGACTTGCCTATAGTCATTCTCAGGGTCACCTATAAAAGGGGCAAGGTTATTCCTGCCAAAAAGGGTTACGTTATCTTGAAATATCACATATCAAACCTATTACCCCAACATACCCAAGGGATTTTGAGCTCATTTAACGTCAAGTGATTCGAATACTTCTCTAACATCATCAATGGTCAATGACATAATGCATGAACGGGGCTTTTGTTTGCAAAAACCCTATCTATGATATCATTATGGTCCTTGTCAATGAAATAGCAATGCGCCTTTCACTTTTTACATACCTTGGTCACATACAACTAAATCATTTTATAACCAAACCAAACCCAAACATTTTCACATAAGTTTCACATGTGTTATATGAATCATCATAGACTATTCACATAAGTTTCTATGGAAAACAATACACATGGAAACTATCAACCACACAATTTATGTTACAACATACACCATCACATGATATGGAAAAGGCTGTGGCATAAATATACTCATTTCATTTTTAGCATACAACATCACTAATATGGAAAATTGCTAGGGATGAAAAACCATACAACCAATGTTACAAAATACACCATCAAGTAATATGGAAAAGGCTGTAACATCATCATACACTCACACAACCAATGTTACAGAATACACCATCACACAATATGGAAAAGGTTTTAACATCATCTTACATTCATCATTTCAAACATGTACCATCACACATATGGGACATGCTAACAGACACTGACCTGAACAGACCAACTATCAACCACTTTGACCCCCCATCAGAACTACATTGGCTTGAGGCCCTTCAAACAGGGGCTATGTAGAAAGCACTCAGTTGAGGTGGGGTATTTTGAGGTTAGCTCGGCCATCCACTCATCCAGTCGCTCGATCATCTCCCTAATGATGTCGGCCATTCATTCGTTCATCTACCTAATGGATGAACCATTTTAACCTAGTCCACAATCATGACCAATCAACTAGCCTTGACATTGTAGAAGTCACATTTGACTTCTCATGGGGCACATTAGAGATCACACACATCTCCCTAACCACAACAAACAATATTTGAGATTACTTATATCTCAACTTGACTCGACCAACCACTTTGGAGATCATGACTATCTCCTCAGACCACGACCACTTCTGAGACAACTCTACCTTGGTTGTTTTGATTGCATGTATGCTACCTCATGAATAGTTATCAAAATTGTGTGCAACTCACATTATGACCCTCACAAGTATCAGATCATGCTCTAGTTGATCCCCACTACTTGTGACATTTTCATGTTTTCCAGGACACTTCTTAAGCCTAGGATAGTTGGAACATGATGACCATTGGAGCTACAACATTGATCATTTAACCCAATCAGCTATGACTAAATGTTAGGGACTGGTTACTTTGATTTTAGCACTCCTCAACCTTGCCTACGACAATTTGACCTACCTATCATGTGAAGTGGTATACGTGCAATCTCAACTATTGCAACGTTCACACTCAAACTTCACTATACTCATCTATTGCCTATCAAATTGGTACTCGATTTCAGGTTACCTTCCCTCGACTCTCACTTTGAGGGGGAACACCTTATCCCATACCTGGGGTAACTTAATCCTATTTTTGTCTTGTAGTTCATCAAGAACAACCAACAAAATAAAAAGGGACAAATGTAGACACCAAAATTGTGTCGACTCCCCTTGGTCCCCTTCACTCTTTATTAATTTAAAATACATTTCTTATTTTAAATTAATGACATCACCTAGACATCACCATGGACACCTCACCCCTAAGACCATTTCTTACCTCATGACTCACCCTATGACTAAGTCCTTCATATCATAACCACCTAAGACCCATTCCAACCTCCTACCTAACTCTCGTGTGTAATATGCCCACCTTTTGATTGTTCTCCAATGGAATGTGCACTTGGCAGATGGAGAATGGGATTTTCAGCATTTTTACTCATTCTCCACCTACTAATGTCAGTCAACTATTGACTGACACTAGTTAAATCACCGATGTCGGTTACATAAATTGACTTCAAATGATGAGTTACGGGCTCTTGGACTCTCGAATCCACTGGCTCTCAGACTCTCTCTCTCTCTCTTCCACATGGACTCTAAGACATCAATGGACATTAAACATTAGATTTTGACTAATGCTCTCGAGGCTTTAGAAACTCTGCACCAGTTACTCTAGATTGGATTGAAACATTGCATGAGAACTCCAACATTATCCATAATAGGGACAAGCGTCACAACACCTCTGGTTCTTCATCAAGCAAGAGCTAAGTATTCTTCAGTCTTTCATTTCAATAATTTAGAATACGTTAGTAATTGGTTTCTATTTACTATTTCTAAATACTATCACCTAGACCTAGCTTTCTTCTTGGAGAGGCTGAAAAGCCTTCCTTTTATTCTAACACTTTTTGACAACCTGTCCTCTACTTGACTCCTTCCTTAGACCTTATTTTTCTCCCTACAACCTTGCACAGATCCTTTTAACTCCCAGACCCTTCTGTCAACCATGGACATAACCCTCAGACCCATCTAAGGCACATTGCCCCTATCGACATCGTCAAACTAATCGATGTCAACAACTTTTAACAATCGACGATAACAGACTAACCAACGTCGGTGACTGTGGAAGACTGACTATAGAATACAGGTACACGTTATCTATTTCTCTTTCTTAGTCTTTCATTATTTCTTTTATCTGACACTCTTTTTATCAAAAAGTGGACTGTCATCCCTCAAGGAAGTTTTTACACTTCTGGGACCGAGCTTTACTTGGCAGTCTACCATATATCTATCTAACATTTTCTATATTTAACTCTTCTTCTTATCTATAGGTGTCTTCTTCCACAACCAAAGAGGAGCTCCTACAATGTCTGGATGTAGTGCAAAACTTAATCCGGGTATCATCTAACCCCTGACCCATTAACTTTAGTTTCTTTCTTATTCTGAATGTAAAAATAGAAAAAACAAGTAGAAACACTTCATCTTGATAAGCCCCTCCCTCTTCTTCTTTGTGTTCAGTGGTTTCATGTATTTCTACATGATTATCTTGATCAAAAAACTAACAGGGGTCATTACCAAAAGGCTCTCCCCTTACAAGAGGATTCAACATGGCCATTTGATGTATAATAGGCATGATATATAAAGAAAAAGGAAAATATTTAAAATAAAAGGATGATCTAAAATAATAATATGAACCAAATATTTGATTGAAAAACTTAAACTTTGAACCAATTATTTTAAGGATGTGATTTTTAAAAGAATTAGTTTTAAAATAAGGATTTTTAGCATGTGGTAAATCACAAAAAAACAACAAACAATTTTAATCTAAACAAGTAAGTAATTACACATAAAGGGTAAAAACTAGGTAGAAAGGTTGTGAACAATTTTTGGGCTTTTTGTTATCACTCACTCATCCATGCTCTTAGTTGTGGCCTAATGTTTCAAAGCACTAACCATGGATGATCTTCTTGTTACAATGGCCCACTAAGTCTAGCTTTGAGGATGTGTAAAAAGTTACTTCTCAATGATAACCATTAACTAATGCATCAAACTTGAATGGTAAAAAAGGTGGTCCTAGACTTAAGCTTTGTATGAGCTTATCTAGAGGGAATAAATCATGGGAAAAATTGATAGAGAAGATGCACACTATTAGGTCTTATCTCAAAGTGCCCAACATAGCCATAGGGGTCTCAGTGTATTGACAATTAGAAATATCAAATATCAAGTTAGCTATTTAAACCTTGGGTATTAGACTATGAAATCCCACCAAATCATGATGTGCTTAATACACATAATTTCTTAAGAAATTGAAACAACTAGGTCTCAATTTATGTACCCCATCAGTAAATGGGGTTTGGCCTAATACATGGTGGTGAATTCCATAGTCAATAGAGCCGTTAATAAAATAAAAATTAAAAGTAGGTACCCATTTCTAATTTCAAAGTTTCATCACCAGTGTAACATCAAAAAAAGAACATGCACAGATATCACTTGGGTAACACAGATACATTGTGAACATGTTTTTGATTTCTAGGTATCATTACCAACATAATGCCAAGGAAAGAGCATATGAAAATTTCACAACCACAAAAAAAATTCTAAAATAAAATATATGTAATTACTAAGAAGTTTGAAAAATAAAATCAAGAATGTTAGCAATAATAAAAATTGGCTTTTATATTGATTCTTTGCTAATATTATTTAGCAAGCATCCTACAAACAAGGTGTTAAATTACTTGATTTGACTAGAAAATGAGATAATATACAAAAAACAAGTGAAAAATCATGAAAAATAACCAAAAAATAAGTCTTTGTTACAAAAATATTGTCACACAGGCAAGTCAAAAAAGTGAAATTAAAAAATGACAATGCAAGAAAACACAGAGAACAGAAAATAGAAAACCAAAAAATCTGTTGTCCCCAAAAAATGCCACAGATCAAAATTGTCTCTTCCCTTTTTAAAAATTTGTTCTGGGCATTTAAATTCCTCATTTTTCAAGCTTCTCAAAAATCTACAGACTCAGCAGGTCAAGTTCAATGGAATTTTACAGATTGAAATCTACGGACTCTTTCAAGGTTAGAGAAAACTACGAACTCTGCAAATAGGCTCATTTTTACAAGTTCAACAGGATTCATAACTTCTATAGGTGGGTTCAATCAAAAGAATCGGTTTCTAACATTTGGTTATTTTTGGAATTGGTTCATCACCTTGGTTCGAATAGAAATTTCCATCGACAAGTATCAGTAGCAGGTTCAAAGTTTTGGTTCAAAGACATGGTTCAAAGGGAAGTTTAAATGTTTGGTTCAATGCAAAAGGAAGATTCTTGAAGGACAAGTTGATGGCACTTAATCGATCAAAGTGCCCTTCGAAAGGGTTATTTTCAAGAAAGCCGAAAGTGTGCAAGAGCAGCAGGAAGTGTCGACAGAGCAAGTAGAGCTGGGAATGTAGCCTGATAGCTTAAATTGTAGCAGGAGGAGAAAAAACTAGAAAGGACAAAAGACGGCCTCAGTCAATGGAAGAACTAAGCCTGACTGAAGAGAAAATCTTGTGAAAAGCACCTGATTGAAAAAGACAAAGTGCAGTGGAATACGTCATGACTCAGTATAATGTGAGACTGTTTGCATCCTTCTATGCAGGAGTGATAATTTTTGCTGCCCTTGCATCCTCTATGTAGGAGCAAATTTTTTTTTGCCCTTGCATCCTTCTATGCAAGAGTGGAAATTTTTGATGCCCTTGCATCCTTCTATGCAGGAGCGGCAATTTTTGCCACCCTTGCATCCTTCTATGCAGGAGTGGCAATTTTTAACGCCCTTGCATCCTTCTATGCAGGAGCAGCAATTTTTATCACCCTTGCATTCTTGTTTTGTCTCCTCCAGGTGCAAGGGCAGCGATTTTTGCTACCCTTACATGTTCTTCACCGACACTCCCTGATGTGCACAGGTGGCAATTTTTGTTGCCTATGCACATGAACTTCTTCAATATACAAGGGCGGCAATTTTTGTCACCCCTACATACCTTCTCCCTGATTTTCCTAACTCGTAATTTTCAACATCTTTTCAACAAAAGTTCTTCCAGATCACTGAAGTTTCTTTGAAGAAGTCGAAGACCATGGAGAAGACTGAAAATAAAGATTGAAGCTGTTCTTCTGTGCTTTATTCAAAATGCACTTTGTAATTGTCTTGGGACATTTTCACATGCAATTTTGTAATGTGTAATTACACGTAAAAAGTTTGGAAAAATATCTCAAAGTAAAAGATGAGTCATCTTTGATTGAGATATTTTTGTATTTTAATACTTTCTAATTTTTGAGGATTTTCTCCCTATATATAGTGGAGACCTCTTTTGTAAGTGGATCTTGGATAATAGAGAGCAAAAACTCTACCAAAATTGAAACACTTTTTGAGACTTTGAGCTCAAACTTGTAAATCATATTTTGTTGAATGAATGAGAAGCAGGTTTATTTCAGACTTTGTGTTGAAGTTATCTATGTTGTCTAAGAAATAGTTTCTTATGTTCTCTTTCCTGATAATCTCTTGTTTATTTGATTTAATAAGCAAAGTGGGTGTGTTAATATTATCTGAGGGTGTTTCTAAAAGGTAGAAGATAGACTTTGAACTATTTTTATCTTCATGATTCAGTTATCTTTTATAGTTTTAGGTGAAGACTTTGTGCTTTGTTTCATTCTATAGTTACGTTTGTTTTGAATCGGTGGAGGCTACGAAAGACTTTGTGCTTACGTGAGTGTTCTTGTGAACTTTATTACTTCAATTAATTTTTTGCTTCATAGTGATTATCATTCCTGAAAGAAGAGGAATGTTTTTAGCTAAGGATCAAGATTTCCCTCTTTTGTTTTTTATACATTACCTCTAAAAAAAGAGAGGTAGATGCTATTATACCACCGCATGTGTTATTTTTTGCTTAATTATACTTACATATCTAGCATATAAATATTAATAGAGAACCTCCCCTTGATGAGAGGAGAGATTTACCTCATCCAGATCTAGTAAACCCACACTTTTCATGGTGTAAATCTCCCTATGCTATGGTTGATATACCCATTTTGTCATCAGTTAGTTGATGACAAAATATTCACCCAACAATTTTTGGTGACTCCATTGGGGATTTGAACAAGCAGTCCCTACCCTTATCCATTACATAGTCTGGCGACTCTGTTTCATGTCTTACCCATTATCATTATAGCCTTATCATATCCCTCCATCTCCATTATATTATCTGGTTTGCAAAACCAGAGCCACTGGGAAGAACGTGAATTTTGAAGCCTCAAGCTTCAACTTGAAGCAGTTTCAGTCCCTTTTTCATTTGAAACCTGGCAACTCCACGCTACACAAGAAGCCAAAGAGCCAAGGGTGTTTTTGACCCCATGTTTGAATTGGCACAACAGAGCAACTTTGATCTCTTTCCTCCGTCACCTTTCCTCCAATGTTCTAGGAGTTTTCCTCCTAACCTTATCAAGTCATCGACACAAGATAGAACTTCTTTTACTACTGTTAATTGTGCCCTACCTATAAATACCCCACCAAGGTTTGTTATCCTACCATTTAATCATCCTATCATAATGGCTCAAGGTCCGTGGGGCAATTCTTTTGGTCCTCTTAATTTGATCCCACCTTTACATGAACTACCTCGTAGTTCTAGGAAAAATTTTCTTAAGTTTTTTGGTGATGGAAAGGTTCATCCTAAAGAGCATATTGCCACTTTCTCCATAGCATGTGGCATAATTGGTGTTTAATTTGAAGATGTAGCAGTGAGACTTTTCATGGAAACCCTACAAGGAGCTACTGCAGGTTGGTTCTATCACCTGTAGGCCAGGTCAATAACTGACTGGGATACGCTCAAATCCAAATTCAAACGTAGGTTTAAACCTATTGAAGATGCACATGCTTTGTTAGCTCAGCTAACACAGATGAAAAAAAATCTTAGGAACCTATGAGAGATTTCATAGCTAAATTCAACAAGTTGAGAAACCGGATTCCAACTGTTGTTCAGCCCACACCGGAGAATCTTAAGTGCTTTTTTATTAACTCACAACTTTCGAAAGTAAGTTTCTTATTGAGGCTAGCTAGCCTTATGGATCTAGCATTGGCTCAAAATTTGGCTACTAAGATTGAGGATGATCTTATCTTGACAGGTAAGATCAGAAAAGACCCAAGTAAAAATAGATTCTCTTCATCTGCTGAAAGCTCTTTTACAGGTACTACAAATCATATGGTATAAAAGTTAGCAAATGAAATGCTAGCTCTCAGAAGATAGATGGCCCAAGTTGTGTCTACTTTTCCTAATCAGGATATGCCAAAGAGGACATTTCAAAATCAAGCGTACCAAGGCAATGCTGATAGGAATCAAGGGCAGCCAAATCGTCTTCCTCCCCCATAGAGGAACCTCACCCTTGAAGCACCTCCAACCAACTCAGCAGTTGGATATCTGGAAACAGAACACACTTCCCCTTTCCAACCTGAGTTGAACCAACATGATGATGCTAATCCCTTCGAAGAGCAGGAAGAAGAATTAGTTGGTGACTCCATCATTAGTTACTTGAATTATCAGGATGAACCCAAAAGTGAGGGGAATGTAGCTGAGGGATCATATGCCGTATTTACCCAATCCCAAAAATAGTCAGCCTGATAAGCTGATAAAGGGAAGATAGAGAAGCAACTCAGCTAGTAGTTTTAATTGCCAAGTGGGGAACCACTCTACCCTTCCAACCAAAGGACCCAGTGACTATTGAAAAGGTACGTACCCCAAACATCTTTGCACCCTCTACTTTAGCTTTGCAAACTACCCCTCTCCATCCCAAAAACCAAAAGAGTGAACTCCCATCCTCTGTCCCTAGTCCACTTCAGACATTTGACATAATTGAGCATGTCAAAAAGACTAAAATTCAAATGTTTGATTTTGAATTTCTATAAGCCCATCTTAAACAGTTGGACAAGTTGGCAGAATGTGTGAAAGGTACAGTTGTCCCTGCAGGACAAGAAATTTTGAGGGTAACTCATGATCCCCCAAAGAATGTATCCACCCAAAATAATCTTGTCATGACTCCTCCAGTTTCTCTCGAGAAAAAAGAACCTTTCTATGTTTCCCTATTAATAAATGGTTGCAAGCTGAGTAACTACATCATCAATTTTGGTGCATCTGATAATGTCATGCCTACTAAAGTGGCAGAGTCTCTTGGTCTCACATTGACTAAAAATTTTGGGAGATGTTTCTCCATGGAGAACAAATAAGTACCACTATTCGGGCAAATCAAAGATGCCCAATTTGCATTTACAGCGTTCCCTGATAAGAGGATCAAGATGACAGTTCTTGTAGCTGATGTCCCAACCTCATATGGCATTCTGCTTGGACAAAACTTTTGCAAGGATGTCGATGGAGAATTGAGCATGGACTTGTCCCAAGCAAGAATCCCTGTGAAAGGCATGATGCAGAGGTTGCTTCCTAAGGGAGAGGCAAAGTACGTGGTCACCCAAACGTTAGCCCCTGCAGCTCAAATTTTATTTGAGTCCTCAGGTAGGGATAATTATTTTCTAACCACAGAAGAGGTTCATAAAGAGCCTGTTAAAGCCCTTGAGAATGCCAACCAAAAAATTGGTTCAGATGAAACAACGACAAGTAGACTTGATAGTGTCAATCAGTGGCAGGTGTCAAATGAGAACAATCAAATTAGGTGCTGGATGGAACCAGAAAAGTAACTAATTATGGTAGCTGACCATGCTGCTATGCATCATGATCAGGAAAAGGAGATCTTTTTCAAGAAAACAAAGATTCATGGTTTTTGAATCAAAATACAAGTCTTGTTGTGGGGCAAAAGGAGAAAACAAAAGGGAAGGCACAAAAAATTATTTTCCTAGTGGAGAGTTCCATTCACACATCATCAATTATGGGGAGAAAATGGCCTCTTACTAGTTTATCAAGACAGAGCGTCATCGTCACTACCTCTAAAGGGGAAGCATCTGAGGTGCTTCAATTCTTGAAGTACCAAATAAATTCACTTGTATATTTGTATAGTCTTTAGCTTTGTTTTGTTTATTTTGTTTTCATTTTTGGAGCCTTTCTTTTTGGGTAGATGACTCCATAGCCCAATGGCACACTTCAAGGCACTGGAGATTCTGGATTCTACCCCCCTCAATTGATTTTTTCAATAGAAGTAAGTTACCCAATTGGAGCCAGCTGTTGTCCCCAAAAAATGCCACTCATTTTTGGGACAATCTACAGATCAAAATTGTCTCTTCCCTTTTTAAAAATTTGTTCTGGGCATTTAAATTCCTCATTTTTCAAGCTTCTCAAAAATATATAGACTCAATAGGTCAAGTTCAATGGGATTTTATAGATTGAAATCTACAGACTCTTTCAAGGTTAGAGAAAACTACGAACTTTGCAAATAGGCTCATTTCTACAAGTTCAACGGGCTTCACGACTTCTGTAGGTGGGTTCAATCAAAAGAATCAATTTCTAACGTTTGGTTATTTTTGGAATTGGTTCATCACCTTGGTTTGAATAGAAATTTCCATTGGCAAGTATCAACAGCAGGTTCAAAGTTTTGGTTCAAAGACATGGTTCAAATGGGAGTTCAAATGTTCAGTTCAATGCAAAAGGAAGCTTCCTGAAGGACAAGATGGCACTTAATCGATCAAAGTGCCCTTTGAAAGGGTCATTTTCAAGAAAGACAAAAGTGTGCAGGAGTGGCAAAAAGTGCTGATAGAGCAAGTAGATCTAGGAATGTAGCCCGATAGCTCAAATCGCAGTAGGAAGAGACAAAGCTGGAAAGGACAAAAGGTGGCCTCAGTCAATGGAAGAACCAAGCCTAACTGAAGAGAAAAGCCTATGAAAATTTCCTGATTGAAAAAGACAAAGTGCAACAGAATACGTCATGACTCAGTAGAATGTGAGACTATTTGCATCCTTTTATGCAGGAGCAACAATTTTTGCTACCCTTGCATCCTTCTATGTAGGAGCAGAAATTTTTGATGCCCTTGCATCCTTCTATGCAGGAGCAAATTTTTTTGCCACCCTTTCATCCTTCTATGCAGGAGCGACAATTTTTTCCACCCTTGCATTCCTATTTTCTCTCCTTCAGGTGCAAAGGCGGCAATTTTTGCTGCCCTTACATGTTCTTCGCCGACACTCCCTGACATGCATAGGCGGAAATTTTTGCCACCTATGCACATGAACTTCTCCAATATGGAAGGGTGACAATTTTTTCCACCCCTACATACCTTCTCCCTAATTTTCCTAACTCGTAATTTTAAACGTCTTTTCAACAAAAGTTTTTCTAGATCACTGAAGTTTCTCTGAAGAAGTCGAAGACCATGGAGAAGACTGAAAATAAAGATTGAAGCTGTTCTTTTGTGCTTTATTCAAAATGCACTTTGTAATTGTCTTGGGACATTTTCACATGCAATTTTGTAATGTGTAATTACATGTAAAAAGTTTGGAAAAATATCTCAAATTCAAAGATGAGTCATCTTTGACTAAGATATTTTTGTATTTTAATACTTTCTAGTTTTTGAGGATTTTCTCCCTATATATAGTGGAGACCTCTTTTGTAAGTGGATCTTGGATAATAGAGAGCAAAAACTCTGCCAAAATTGAAACACTTTTTGAGACTTTGAGCTCAAACTTGTAAATCATATTTTGTTGAATGAATGAGAAGCAGGTTTATTTCAGACTTTGTGTTGAAGTTATCTGTGTTGTCTAGGAAATAGTTTCTTATGTTCTCTTTCCTGATAATCTCTTGTTTATCTAATTTAATAAGCAAAGTGGGTGTGTTAATATTATCTAAGGGCATTTCTAAAAGGTAGAATATAGACTTTGAGCTATTTTTATCTTTGTGATTCAGTTATCTTTTGTATTTTCAGGGGAAGACTTTGTGCTTCGTTTCATTCTACGGTTACGTTTGTTTTGAATCGGTGAAGGAGGCTATGGAAGACTTTGTGCTTACGTGAGTGTTCTTGTGAACTTTGTTACTTCAGGTAATTTTACTTCGTGGTGAATGCCATTCCTGAAAGAAGAGGAATGTTGTTAGCTAAGGACCAGGATTTCCCTCTTTTGTTCTTTATACATTACCTCTGAACAAAGAGAGGTAGATGCTGTTATACCACCCCATGTGTTATTTTTTGCTTAATTATACTTACATATCCAGCATATAAATATTAATAGGGAACCTCCCCTTGATGAGAGGAGAGATTTACCTCATCTAGATCTGGTAAACCCACACTTTTCGTGGTGTAAATCTCCCTATGCTGTGGTTGATATACCCATTTTGTCATTACTTAGTTGACAACAAAATATTCACCCAACAAACTCGTGCTTAATAAATGATTTTGATATGCAAATTAATGATTTTTCTATGATGAATTTTCTATTTTAAAATGAAATCATTGTTAGGTATGATGAAATCATTGCACACAAAAGTGATTTCACTTTGGGAAATTGTAATTTCATTACAAGGTGAAATGATTTCACTATAGAATATAATGATTTTGCTATTTGATGATAAAAATGTTGTTTCAAAGTGAAAACACTATTAAAATGAAGAGAAAATATAAAACATAAAAAATGTAAGATAAAATCACAATTTTGCTATTAATTCCCATAATTTCACTGCTAAAGCTTTCAAATTCATTATTATACAAGAAAACATACACAACTGAATGAAAAACTAGTGACAACAACCTATAGTCCATACCAACACTAAAAAAACAAGATGTAAGCATAAATAAAAAAAACTAGAAGATAAATTCTACCTAAGTGTAAAGTGAGATGATTAAAAGATTAAAAAGATGTGGGAGAGGTCCCACCAGGCATGCCAAAAATGTATGAACTAAATTTAGATATGCAAAGAAAGTAAACTAATTCTAATCTAAGCTAAAATTAAATTAAATTAGAGCAACAAATAAAGAAACAACAATCAAAACTTCACATTTTGAATACAAGACTTCATCTAATTTTCTCTTTCAAGTATGTGGTAATCACTTCCTAATGAAAAGAGAGAATAGGTGGCATTTTGGTGTAAAATAATGACTTTTATTAACTTTGATTTGCTTTGTGTATAAGAGCTCAATATTTCTTGATTGTGACGTCAACAATGATGCTTGAAAATGGAGATTTTCAAGCTTATTTATAGAAGTTTAGAAAAGGATCCATGGTGGAGGATCATTTGGAAATTTTTAATGTTTGAAATGATCAATTATTTTGGACGAGTCCTCATCCATGAGGATGGAGAGATTTTTAACTTGGTTGAGAAAAGAGTGGGGTTGGTTAGCTAACTCACTTGACAAGTTAGGGGAGGAGTCATAAGAGGTGAAGAACTCTGTGGATTTGGTTGGGATGAGGGAGAAAAAGGTGGGAAAGTTTTGAATAGGTGAAAAATCTAGATTTAAATATTTAAAATAAGGATTTAAAGGTGCATAATTGACTTCTTTGATATGTTTGAATTATTCAATTATTTTATTTTGAGAGGAAACATTATCTATTAATTTAAAAATAATCATTAATATATTTAGGTGTATTTTGACACTAAATGAAATTTAGGTGTCTACAAGTATAAAATTCAAGTGTTGACTATAAAACTACTAAATGGCATACAACTAGTGTGACACTTTATTGAAAATAAAGTTAATCCTAAATTAAGATAATGTCATATGATTTATTATTATATAAATTAAATATTATTTAGATAATTATAATCACTACCAACTACCATTGAAATGACCATGAAAAAATTGGCCATCTAAATTTTTTAACTTGCATGCATCAGTGGGATGTATACTATGAATGATGAAGAAACCATCCTAGTATACATGAAGCTTTCTAGAGTGGCATGTCAAATTGGAATCATATATTCATACTCACATACTAGGAGCAAAATTCTT
This sequence comes from Torreya grandis, assembly GCA_037957365.1. Taxonomy (NCBI): domain Eukaryota; kingdom Viridiplantae; phylum Streptophyta; class Pinopsida; order Cupressales; family Taxaceae; genus Torreya; species Torreya grandis. The sequence goes on along the minus strand of JARHVA010003770.1, from coordinate 1,561,696 downwards.
GTGCTTCAAATGGTGATAGTGCCAAGATTTCTATTTATATTTCTCTAATCCTTGATTCTAGTGTGAGAGAAATTGAGTTTCACTAACTAAAATAAAGCATCAATGTACACTTTCAAGGATGTTTCATCATATAGTCATCCTTTACATGCATTACAAATATAAATAACAAGGAATTTCACTAGAATAATTGCTTTGGTATTGAACATAAGGTTGAATCATGTGCTCTTATTTACTCACTTGTAAGTGGTTTAATAAGCCCATAATAATGTAGACATATGATCATCCCAGTTAATGAATCCAATATTACATGTCTTGGTCAATGTAGTTCTTAATATCTTATTTAACACCTTAGATATGCCATTGGCCTAGGGATGATATAGTGTTGTCTTATGGTGGGTGATCATGAACTCTACCAATAAGACATAGATAGTCTCATTGAGGAAGTGGGTACCTCAGATACTAGTGAAACTCAATGGAAAACCAAATTTGGTAATGATATTCTTCTAAACGAATTTGTTAGTAGTAACAACTATACAATCCTATCTTGGTATAGCTTCAACCTAGTGATTTAGATATTCAGTAGTAATGATAACATAACATGCACTACTATGCCTCTTTGCTAGGTTGATGGGGTAATTGAAGTCAATGGCCCATTTTTCAAAAGGTTCCTAAGACAAAATAGGATGAAGGTGCATGACATCCCTCCTATTTATATTTCCCACACATTGGAAAATGTCACATTGGCATGCATAAGGCTAAGAATACTTAAATAATGTAGGCCACCATAATCCAACCAAAATAACCTTTCACATAATAGATCTACCAATAAATGTCCTCCAAAAACACCTTCATAAACCTCATATAGTACCTCAACATGCTCATTTTTTATAATAGAGCATCAAAGCACTTCATTCCAGCCAATCTTATAAAGGTCTCCCCCTATAAGTTGGAATGTAGTGGATCAAAAAATGAGCTACTTATTTTTTGGAGTGTTGAGGTGAGCTGGGGATGAGCCAAAATTCAAAAAGGTAGCTATACCTTCTAATTCCTCAGGGATGTGTGATACATGTAACAACTATATATCTAGTAAATCATCTTTTATGGTACATGTTGGTTTGATAAATCCAATGTGTGAAAGATAGTCTAAACCATAATTAGGCTTACCAGGCTTGACCATAACTAAGAACTAGAATTATTGAAATAACAAAATCCACCAAAAAATGTGACCATGAAATATTTATTTGTTGACTAAATAATCTAATGCCTCATGGTCTGTGAAAAAGACAAATAGAGATGCTAGCAGGTACTACCAAAATTTTTGGAAGGCATAGACCATAGATAATGCCTCACACTTTGTAGTTGTATAGTTTCATTCAACCATAGTAAGATTTTGACTTGCAAAGTATATAGGGTGATCTAGTCTAGAAACTAAAGAATGGATGTAGTTCTGAGCTTATACTTTAATGCAAAAAAGGATTCTTGGTGAGCACTAGTCCAAATAAGCTGACCATTATATTTTAGTAACTCCTCTAAAGGCACATCAATCCTAGCATATCCATAAATAAAATTTCTATAATATCTAGTATGCCTTAGGAAGGTGTGAACCTCTTACTAGGTGGTCAATGTTGCAAATTAGAGGATGATGATGATATTGGCTAGGTCCACTAAAATTACATCATGGTAGATGATGTGACCAAGGATAATGTCAAATGGAGTAGCAAAAAGACATTTCTTCAAATTGAGAAAAATCTAAAGATTATGGTAGTGCTCAAGCATGAGCTAAAGATTAGAACAATGGTCCCTCACTAAGCTATATAATATCCACTCATCATGATAGACCTAAAATAACTTATGGATAAAGTCCTTGAAAGTTTCAACTATGATTCAGGAGAATACAATAGGGGCATTCTTGAATCTAAATAGCATGACATTGTAAGAAAAAGATACCTATTTAGTTACAAATGCCATCTTGGGCTTATCTTATTCTATGATCTAAACTTGATGATACCCAAAAAATCCATTTGTAAAGGTATAAATTTCACATCCAACAACACCTTAGAGGATATCTTTAGTGAAAGGTGTTGGGAAAGGGTCGATAATGTAATTAGCGTTAATTAATTTTTAATCCACATAAATCCATATGCATCCATCCTTTTTGATACTTATTACTATATGACTCACCCACTTAAACTCATTGATAAGAATAATGACTCCCACACATAACATGCTATCAATCTCTTATTTGATGTAAAAACACAAATTGGGATTCATCTAATAAGGCCTCTTTATGATTGGTCAAGCACCTTCAACCAACTTGATGTGCATTTTACCCAAATAAGAATTCACACCATTCATATCAATATAGTTTTGTGGGAAAATATATTGATACTCTTTCAATAGATCAAATACCTTAATGATCTCAATATTAGACCAATTATCCCCCATGATAGCCATCTTGGGTACTTATTCCATGACAATATTATGTTGAATGGTCTACAATGGTTCCAAGTAGTGGTGTTATTCATCTTGAATGGTGTCACAAACATTTAAAGATCCATACTCCATATGTATAGCCAAATGATCAATTGATGGGTCAGGCAGATCAAATATATCACCTTTGTCAACCTAAAATATAAATTTATACTTACCCTTTATATTTATTATCTTATTGCATGATTTAGTATAGGTTTGGGATGTGGAGAGGATTCTTGATCATTAGGTTCATGAAAAATAGTCAAGCCTCATTCTTGCACACCATGTATGATTCAAATCCATTTTTTTATAGGGGCTAAGTCACCCATGATATATTGATGTATATCTTGTAGTGTAAGGCATAAATCCACTTGAGGGAATGAATATGGAAAAATAATAATCATGTTACTCTTAACCAAATGCCAAAAACTTTTATCTAGATGGTACTCTTTATAGACATACCACACTCTATCCCAAGTGCGTAGAGTATCATAAAATGCATGAAGCTAGAGGTAATATGGAAAGAAAGTTTCATCTATCATTCACATTATCTTGCAAGCTTCAAGGTGAGTTTTCAAAGTTTGAACACCACTATAACTAATAACCCCATGTATACATTTATCATGGTGAAATCACTAGTGCAAAGTAGAAAAAACATGATCCCAACTAAGTAAATGTTCCCAATGAATTCAGCACCACCAAGTAACCATGCAGTAAAAAAATATTAATGATTAATTCTACTAAATTAATGTTAGAGTCATAAAAGGCTTCCAACCATTATATAAATTTATGGACCTCTATTTGACTGTGGATCCTTAGAGCTTTATTGAGCCTTAAAAGTGGAAAAACCATGATATTTCTATGAAGGAGATGAATAAATATATGGAATTTATGATAATTTTGTCTAGTATCATCATGACTACTTATATCTCCACATATTGTCCTAGTAATTTCATAATCACCCTGATCCTAGTAGTCATAGATGTTACTAGTGGTTTCACATAGGGATTATGCATTCATCCATTATAATATGCCATTAGAGGTGGGGTCACAATGTTCATTGCCTCAATCTATGACATTATAAATATGGTTTATGTCCTCATCAACATTGACTAGTTTAACATAATGAGGCTTGCGAGTATGGTCCAATGGAATGACCATGTGTTGCTCATTATTTTCAAAGCTGATGTACCACTTCTTAAAACTCAAATCAAGATTATTGGTGTAACACCATGGATGACCCAACAGAGATTAGAAGTCATTAGCCTCTACTAAATCTATGAATTTGAAGTCATATTTGAATGTAAAACTAAGGATATCCATGATGGAATATTTAATTACATTGATGGGCAAAACACAAGTCTCGTTAGCCATGAATAAAACATGGAGAAAACATTAAAAAGTTAGGATGGGTGTCTTCCACTAGGCATCTTTTTTGAGAACATTGACTTTAGCACTAGTGTCAACTAAGACATCCTATATAACCCATTTCGAGCTAGGTTAGATGGGAGTATCTTGTCATCATACATGGTTTAACCAATGATATTTAGTAGGCCTTAGTGCATGATGCCTTAGCTAGTTACATAAAAATGGTACAATATCCTCATCCAATAGTCATTTACAGATCTCTTAAAATTCATCTTGTATTGTGTCATGATGGACTTTGGCTCTCTACATATCAACATGTTGAGTGTAATAAGTATCCTTAAAGAACTAGATCTCTCCTTGTAGTTCTGTTACTAAGTTCATAGTATCTTGGAGTACCTCCTTCTACTATTCAGCATTAGGATAATGAGCATCATGAGGCTCCTCATGCTAAAATTACTCAATAGGTGGATTGGACATAGATTGGAACTAGCTACCACTTTCTATCATAATATTAAATTTAGGGCCCATTAAAGCAATAGTGAATGATATATAGTTTGGTTTTTCAATACATATCATGGAGGCACCCTTCTCATTTCTTTCCTTTATAATATATATGTACAAGTCAAGGCACTCCTCTAGATATTACTCAATTTTACAAAAGGCACATGTATGATAGACTAGGAAATCACATTGGTAGTGCTTAGGGGAATTGAAGTTATAACAAGTTCATGATGGAAATCATCCAACTACACATCCTTGACCTCAAACTCTCCCATGATAACCACCTCCATTATCTTGGTGATTTTTAACAGATGTCTAATGTGTACCACACATGCACACCTAATGAATGCCACTAATAAGATGATAATCATTGATATCATGAGTGAATACATCATATATATTATAATAAGTTGACACTTTTAACTGAGTGGCATTTTGTAGTAGACGAAAAGCCCATATGTTGTGATCTTCTTGGCATATTTCACAAAATTGCTTCAACATGGCTCATATGTTCTTATGGGGATAATTATTTTGGTTATGGAATTTAAACTCATTATCAACACATTATAATCCATTATGGGTGTCATGATCACTATGTGAAATAATTTTTTCAAGTTGAGATGCCATTGAAATTATCTTGTCATCCATGAAGGGACTAATCCTTGTATCAATACTACTAACAACTTTAGTATGGAGGGTGGTTTCCAAGGCCTTACATCAGTTGGTAAAATTATTTTAAGATAAGTTCATCTAAAAAGGAGAAATAATCCTCCCAAAAACCATTGAGAATGTCGAGAAACATTTATATCAAATGAGAGTTTGGATATAAGTGTATTGAAATGTGCATCATACTCATGCATGCTCTTAGTGAGTTCTTGCTTGATATATTTTAGTACAACTATACTCTATTACTCAAACTCTAGAATGTCAAATTCTTAGATGAATACTACCTTAAGATAATCATAATATACTACAACTTGCTGAGGATCATAATTATGGTACCTCTTAAATGCATGGTGTAGAAGGGTGGTTGCGAATTGGGTGGCTTTTTATATAGCAGAAGTTATGCTACATGCTCACTAGATGAGTTCACACTTGTGAACATGCTCTATAATATTCTCCACACCTCAATACTTAGGCAAATGAATCATCATTTAGTAGTATATAATGGAAAGTTTAGGTGATTATAATGGTGGTTGTTGAGGAACACTTTTGATCCCTCATATGCCTTAGGGGGAAATACACCACTACCTCATGTGCCTAAATTTACTCCACCAATCAAACAATGATTAAATCCACCTTCCACACCTTCCATTGTAGAAAAAGTACTCAAGACATTGGGAATTGAGGTAGGTTGAGTAAAAAAAGTTAGGCTGGTGCTTTTCCCACTAGTTATGTTAGGTCCACTAGGCATTCCAAGTTGGACCATAGAATTACTTTGCAATGGAAAATATATATCCAATACACTAGCATATAAAAATTGTTCTACTAAGGTTTAGCTCACATGTTAAATATTAGAATCTATACTATCTATATTCCATTTGTGTATAAGTATATCATCTAACTCAAAAGTATGAGATCACATTGTGGGCGGGGAACTGGGTCGTCCAACTTAGGTTATTCAGTCACCACTTCTTGGCTTGCTTATCCTGCATATAATGGAGATATAATTGGTTATGGTTTAAATGTTGGGGAGTCCTCCTTATGATTTTCCACTTCCCTATGGAACCTTACAAAACTTTTTGAGTCCTCTCATCCCATTCCTATATCTTTTCCACCCATAATACTTTATCGAGCTTCATCACATTTATGCAACTACAATTCCCACTGACTAAATACCATACTAAACCAATAGTTTTACTTCATAAGTACCCCAACATTCCCCCATGAGACATTATACTTATGTAAGGAAGAGTTTAGCATTCAACTAAAAAAGTCTCAATTTTGGAATCTATAAAGAGCTTCTTCACCTCTAGCAAACAATGTCTAAGATATTGACCATGTGGTTCTAAAAAAAAGTGAGATTCATCTAGAAAAGAATAAGCCAAAATTGCATACTTCAAGATGTAACCATTCAACACCCCATGCCACCAAACATTAAAAAAACATGTCTAAGGCACTCCCACATGTGTTATAATTATCTGATGTTCTAGTGTTTAAGTTATCTTCCATTCATGATTTCTTGACTAGCCTTGAGTATAGGCCATTATCAAAACATGTATCTCCACAAATAATGTCTCATATAATGAATTATATATATTTTTTTAACCCACATGTCTGTAGAGATTCCTAGTTTGAGAAATGGTATTGTAAATTTATCCTTAACACTATTAATCCATCACTTAATGTTCTCAAGTGATAATAATTCAAGCATTTTCCATCATCATGAAGGCAAACACATAAATCCTGATAATTGAATCAAAATGTTGGGGTTATTTTATCTATTTAAGCATAAATTTTCTTAGAAATGCACTAAAGTGCCTAAAAACCCAATGTTTTAGTGTGTTAACATTTCATGGAAGAACACGTTCTCATGTGTTCACCCAAATCATGCAACAAATGAATGGTTCCCATTGGTTTTGTCATATGAAGGTGTAATAACATATAATGGCATTCAAACACATCCACTTTACTAAATGATTAACCATTAAAATAAATACATAGTAACTATGGACCTAAACTCAGTTAATTGAATAACACCATATAAGATGAACAACATCATATAAGATGAACAACATCATTGTTTTCAAAATTAAAACAATAACATTTAAGCAACATAGGTTCCACTCATAATATTGAAAATATATTCATAGGTTACATAAAAAAATGTATATTACAACTCAATCATATAACTCTGTGTTATCTAGTTGAATATAATAATAATGATATCATAATAATATCCTAAATCACATCAACACAAGAGTAGTAAATAACATCACAAAGTTATATCCAAGGGTATTTATACTTGGTTTTCCTCAACCAAGTAGTTATAATCATAATCACATTCATAGTGACTCACCAATGATCATCAACACACTTGAGTCATGGTGGATAATTACATTGATTTACTAAAGACCCAACCTTTATGCCTATATATTCTCTCTTTAATACTATATCCTCATTGTTGATTGCCTATATTACCATGATATGGTGCTAGATACATTCTTCACTTAGTCTCTTTCATCAATTTGAATCACTCCCTAACCATCTCCCAGTTCTCATGTACTCCCTAAGTCTTTCACTAGTATTTTGAGTCTTTCATTCTTATGTTCTGCATTTATTATGCATATTTACTCTGACTAGGTGTTCCCATACCATGGACTCCTGTGTCATGATCTTATATGCTATGATTATTCTATGTCATTATTCTTCCAAAAAGGACTTAGCCAAAATTTGGGGTCCATAAGGAGATATCTATGACCATCCATTGGATTGAATCATATGATAATCTTTCCTCATCAAATATTTCAAAAATATCAAAAAATTAAAAAACATTCAAAAAAATCTAATTTTTTTTTCAACACCTACATGTTCTATTAGCTCCTTGGCATCTATGTGTTAGCTCTATGTTGATGGATCCCATACTTAATTAATCCTACTGACACATATATGTTACACTTCTACTTGAGTGTGATACAAACATAAACAGATACATGATACATTCTAATTTTGGATGTTGAGTTTTTTCTCTACTCATGTCATATGGACATTGGGGTATCTACTTATTTGATATTGATACACATAGGTTATATGATTTGATGATTACTCTACATTATCATGTTTGAGATTACATATGTACTTACACATGCCTTTATCCATGATTATATCTTACATAGGATACTTGATATGATATACAATTGAAATTTTTTCCTAATACATTTGATCCATGGGATACTATGACATGTTTATGATGGTTTATTATGCTTTAATTTATGCACTTTATTGAGTGTATGGCCTTGAGATTATATTATTTGATAAAGCATTTGAATATGATCCTTTGCTTTTGACTCCCATGCTTATGTAAGATTTCATTAACATTTGTATATATCATTATTTGTTGTATGGAAATTTGAATGTCATTATTGATTTTATGGACATTTGACTAAGTCATGTCCCTTCGATTGTGAAACATTTGAACATGCCCCTTGTTTTTGGTCTCCTTGGACTATTTCCTTTTGAATTACTTATAAGTTCTCTTATATGTGTTCTTGTTTGCTTTTTGAGATATTACTATTTCTATCTAGACATTTCCATCATCTTTAACATGAATCTTAGGCCTACATGTGATCATAATAGTTCTATGCACTTTAATATTAAATCTACCTAGACATATTCATTAGATATGATACATGGTTATATTAATATATTATATAGTTATCTTATCATTTTGAGGTGAGGTAAGTACCAATTATTATCATTACCTCACCTCAATGGAGGACATAGTACTAGGGCATGTCATATAGGAATGGATTATACACATTCTCAATTTTCAAATTCAATGGGGCATGTCATATAGGCATGGATTCTACACATTCTCAATTTTCAAAGTTAGTGGGGGCATGTTTTGTAAGCATGTTATCCACACTCATTCAGTATATGGTACTTATGTTAGTTTTTAAATTCAGTGGGGGCATGTCATATGGGCATGGATTCCACACATTCATAGTTATCAAATTAAGTGGAGGCATGCTTTGGAAGCATGCTCTCCACACCCATGCAACATTCAACATCTCTAAATTACAATGAGGGCATGTTTTTGGAAACATGTCATCCAAATTTATACTTATATTAGTTTTTATTGATAACTTGAATTGGAATCATATTTTCCATGCTTACATAGTTTTTAAAATTGGCTAAAACACACATTTATATGATTTAGATTTATAGTTGTGGTAAAATTATATACATTGGTATGATTGTTATATATAGTTTTAGCATGATACATATTAAAGGTGTACTATTAAACATGTGCCTAATATTATAAAATTCAAATAATTTTTAGATTTAAAATTCTTTTATGGACTATTACCACATCATGAACATTTTTGTATTGATAACTCATGAACTTTTACAAAAGTTATTGAGCTAATATACTACAATAGTTGGTTCATATTTTGGTATGGTTGAGGTTATCAAACCACTCAATCTTTCCAAGTTTTTAGGTTAGACTTAATAATATAGCCTCACTAAGTTATAAGTATGATTGGGTTGCATGGTTGAGCTATTCGCAACTACCAAGTGGCAACTCACTTTTGCTCCAAAGTTGGGGACATGTTCCTTCCAATTTCTCTCTCTCTCTCTCTCTATTTATATATATATATATATATATATATATATATATCCTTAGATATATGTAATTTTAATATTTATCTATATATTTTATAATATTAGTTATTGTAATATATATATATATATATATATATATATATATCCTTAGATATATGTAATTTTAATATTTATCTATATATTTTATAATATTAGTTTCATATCCTTACAATAATACATATTTTTCAATACAACTTGTCAATAAGAAAATTAATTACATTGACACAGAGGTGTAATTTTAAACATTGCTCTTTCAATTTCAAACAATTTCAAGTTATTTCAATCACAGACTATATACAATGATTTTATATTATAACATGCTCTTGGTTTAATGTTAGTCACTAGAAAAACACTCAAGTTGGGCACATGTAAAGATAAGGTGTGCATACACACCTAGGTATGTATTTATTTTCTCTAAACTAACAATTTCATTACTAGATTAAAGGAAGGGGGGAAATGTAGATGGTATTTTATGATTATATAACACCTCAATATTGTACACTTGGAAAAATTAGACCTTGGTTATTCCTCTTATTTATATAAATTTCACATTTTTGTAAGTCTTGTATCTACTTTATCGTGTGTTCCTTATCCTACATCTCTTAGTCTGACTAGTCTTATGTTGATCACCCAAGTCTGCTATCGTGCCTAGAATGCTTAAAATGTAATTATATTCCATCTTTGTAAGTTTTTAACTTGTACCTAATTTTTTGATCCCTCGAAAGTAATGTAAAAGATAGATAATAATGTTGATACTACTATCATGTCTTGTCATAAGTTTCTAGTTCCCTAAAGTCATAATTTGTAAATGAAACATATCCTATTGGTCAATATAAGTTCTTTAATGTGTGTTACTAATATTAAAGGGATTCATACAAGTAAAATCTCAAACCTCATTCATTTTTCACCTATAAACATGAGAATAATGCTAAGTATTCTTACCAAATAACATTCAATTAAATAAATATTCCCTATTTCCATACCAATCACAGGTACAACACATCTATATGTTTGAAGTACTAAAGGAGTAGCTTCAAGATCTCAATTTTCCAAGTTAAAAGTTAGGTCATTTTTGCACTTGATTTTCACATAGTGTATGATTCACACACAAGCCAACACATAAGGGAGAACTACATGAGTTTGAGGCCCTATTATGGAGTAATGGATATGAAGGCAATGCACTTTGATAGTGGGGAGCTTGGGGTCAGATCAAAATTATGTACTCACTAACCCATTTTTACCCAAGGCCAAAATGAAGATGGAGAACTGGGGTTTTTCCCTTTTACAATGAGTGAGATTGAATGACCCAGCTATGAGTGCACCAAAGAGAAGGCAAGGTCAAACATATAAGTATCTAGGTGGTTGAATATCTTTACATTAGTTATTATATATAAGACACTTACATCAAATCCAAACAATATCATCAATACAATCATCCCAAGTTGATGTTAGTGTCTTGATCACTTGAAACATCAAAACCATCCCAGGTTGACGTTAGTGTGTAGAGCACCAAAAGTATCAGATCTAGAATCTAATGAATATTTTAGAATCTAATTCTAACCTAATTTCCACCTATTCTAGATTTGGAACTACATTAACATATGTACAAGCTAAGTATATCATGCCTTTATTATTTTTCTATCTAGCATAGTTGTATTTTTATAGTTAGTCTATCTCAATATATTAAATTTAGTATATGCTTATATCTAAGTTTAACATCTAATTATCCTACTATAGATCTGATTATCACTCTTGTGCCATTTATTTTATAGATACCTCTTTAATATAAATTTAGGGTTAATGATAAAAACAACTTAGATTAACATTTTAGGGTTAAACACTTTGAAGGATATGATATACTAACAAATCACAAATTATCTTATCTTATTTGTCCCTATGCAAATTTAAGGTTTTCTCATGAATTTCATATCAAAGTTTTAGTTTTTATAATGTATTGATCATTTAAGATCATTTAAGAACTAGTAAATAATAATTCTCAGATGTTAAATCTCAAAAGCTAACTCAAAACATAAATCTTCTAACATATAGAGCTATTGAAATACCATTCTTTTATATGTGAGATGAATATTAATCCATTCATAGAACTATGGGAGTTTGTCCCTTGTACACTAAAATACAATGAAAATAAGATGTTTAAAAATGTTTAACCCTTTTTTATTATTTTGTTTAGGGTTAAAGGAGTAGAATAACCTATGCAAAAGGATGAATAAAATTATTATATAATATGCTAATTAATTGAAAACTTAGATAAATGAATATTCTACATTAAAATGCTTTGTTATGATAAATATATAAAGTACACTCAAAATAATAGTTTAATTACATAAAAATTAATAAGAGATAATAATTATATTATTTGTATACATGCAGACAGATTTGAAAAGTGCAGAGGTGAAAACAAGCAGAGACAAGATCAAGATCTAGTCACCATATTTTAGAAATATTGTTTCTAGAGGCTTGGACAATTGTGTCAGCCTTGGGACACTTATATTGGGACACTTGTATTGACACAAGTGTCTTAATCCCCACATAATTATTTTATATGATATATTCATTATATTCTATAGTGACCACTTGGATATTTTAGGCTTTTTATTTCCTTTCTGTTGATATATTTGCTTACATAGGTTGTTAATGATTATATGTGAATCAAAACCTAGCCCTTCACTTTAGGTCTTTGTACTTTGATAAAAATGGGTTAATGGGCTCATGGTGTTGAGATGACCTCAAATACCCCTCTATCAATGAGTGTTTCTTTCATATCCAATACTCCCAAGAAAGCCTCATAGATATGTATTTCTCCCTTAGGTGTTGGCTTGCGTATTCATAAGGGTGTGATATACTATATGAAAGGGCATGCAATGATCTAACTTGTAAATTTGAAAATACTATTCATGGTCTATTATTTGCATGATTTAGACCTATAATATGACTTCTCTTATGACTAATATTAAAATAGGGAAGAATAGGGTAACATAAATAAGTTGTATAGTTGATTGATTGAGATTGAATAGGTGCTTTATTGGTATTTTATAGAATAATAATAAATATGATTTGATTGGTACTTATACCACACCTTTTTAAAATATCCCACAAAATGGTTAAATAAAATAAATGGGATAACCCATAGGATTCAAAATATTTTCAAATTAGATGACTTTTGAGGATTGGATACTTTATAAGAATTTGGACAATTTCATCGATGCAAGTGTCCCTATGTGGGATGCAAATGTATGATAGGCTATGACGTTGTTAAGGATTTGAAATTGATAGCAAAAGATATATATATATATATATATATATATATATATATATATATATATATATATATATATATATATATATCATGTTTTAGGATTTATATACAATATATGAGATTAGGATCATCAAAAATGATAAGGTCAAACTATAATATAAATAGTTAGGCACAATGAGATGGAAAATATAAGACTTTCTATAGTAAGAAGGTTTAGAACTAAAAGGTAGAGCCCTGTTAGGTATTTTTCAAGTATACAAGACTTAGATAATATCTAAATCATATTTTTGTATCTACAATAAATCAAATTTCATAAGGGTTATAAAACATAAGTTGTTTGTCTGAAAAATAATCATCATCCAAGTTTGAAACCCTTTTCTCAATTTTATTTAAAATTGTTCAGATTTTAATATTTTTAGGGAGATGATATTTTATTCATTCAAGTGTCATGGGGATAGAATAATATGAGATTAAAAAAAAAAAAAAATCTTGGTGATTTCCATATTATTTGGACATTGTCTAAATTTCCCATCACATTAACCTCTAAGTTGCTTATGTAAGCATTTTTAATGTCATTGTGGGTCATGCATCTTTTAGAAGGATAAGTTATTATATTTTAACATAGAAAATAAGTTATAACTAATTTTTAAATTGGCCTTTTGTATTATCAATAACTTAATGTATTTTGAGATGTCAGGTAATTAATATAATCATATTATCATGGTTTGTTGTGAAACTTGATGAGGAAATTTACTTCAATAGTCTAAGTACATAATATATTAAGGATGTATAATTATTTTATTAATTTTATGATTAAATGGAATTAAAAATAATTAAATAAATAATCAAGTAAAGTGAAATATATAATTAAATAAAAATTCAACCATACATTTTACTTGCATATAAAATCATATTGAAAACTAGGGTTTTAGATAAAACATGCAAAAGGATGAAAAACTTGTCTTTTCTAGATCCTAAGAACTATATTTGATTGTGTTTCACCTATAAGATGAATAACCCACTATTATATATGACCATTTACTTATAATTTTTAATTTGGACATTAGAGTAAGATATGACACTAGAGTGATGCACTCATATCCTTCACAACACTCCCGCCCATCGATATTTTGAGATTGAACTAAGATCTATAAGTGTAAAAAAACCTCATGTAGTTGGGACCTTCTATCATAGACTTATGTTTGTAACATTAGACCTATATTTATCCCCTTATCCTCAAAACTCTAACAAAGTCATAGACACAAGAAGCACACAAAGATTAAATGCAAAAGGGGGGAAAATGGGAGAAATTGGTATATGGATAAGCTATCCTTAGAAGCCCCATTATCCTGAGTGATACCTACATAGATTAAATAATATGGACCTCATGCTGATTTAATTCTCCCTTAGAAAATGTGAACAATAAACGAAACATGATGTGTATCTAAAATTCTAATCTCCTAGGCCCTCTTCTTTGTCCAAGCATTCAATCTAGGTATGGTATGAAAATAATTAAAAAATATGCAAATATTATGTTTGTTATGTAATGATATTATTTTATTAGCTAGTGTCAAAAGATAAGTGCTAGATGTAAAATGCCTTAAAATTTAAAAAACTTATTTACACACTGACCAAGTTAAACAAGGTTAAAATGGTCATAAGAAGAGACCCAAAAGAAAAGGGACCCAAAAAATCTTTGAAACATGAATTGAACAATGATGGTGGGAAGAAATTAGAGTAGTGCACTCTTGTCTAATGTAATACTCATATACAAAATCAATAAAATATAAGAATGATACATAATAATGGTTAGGGACCCCTATGACTCTATCAAGGGCTGACATGGAAGAATTGATATTGTGAGAAGATAGAGAGATAAACATGAAAGAGTGACAAAAGAGATAAAAAACCAAGGTGATACATGTGAATAAGAGTTTGATTCAATATTAATATCTTATAGATATAAGAGATATAAAATACATAGTACATATATTTTCTTGACCAAATTTGGGTGCACATATTTCCCCACTTTCAATCTAGTAATGTATTAAAATGAAAGTACTAGAGTAAAATAGAAAGTGCATACTTGTAGTTACCTATGTAACATGTGCTTGATTAAAATTATAAGTGCCATGGGTTTGATGTGATCAACCCATGTGGAGGAAATATGAGCTCTAATCTTGTTCTCTTTTTGGCCAAAGAATTGAACAAGAGTTTGAGTTATGATTGGAATATGGAACCATAATGTGGATGTATATGTACTATATTAGAGTAAATAACTATGATGTGAGGAATATGATATGATTTCCCTCACTCTAGTATTTGGGTATAAATGTGCCTATAAGTCAAAAATATATTTAAATTCAACCCCAACAACTCAAATAAACTAATTACTAGTGCAAAAATTATGGATCAACCACTTCAAATGGTTATAAGATTCATTTAGTGCAAGAACTAGCACAAAATTGGTACAAAAACTTGTGTAATTATTATTCTAAACTAATTTTGGTGAATAACATAGAGAATGACATAGTTTTTCCATTTCATCTATATAATATAGTGTAAAAACTAAGATATGAGGAATAATGTGCCATGAAACATATCCCTAATTAGATAACTAATCAACTAAGCCACATAATATGAGTAACAAATCTAGATTCTAAGTAGTAAATGTTGACCAATTTTTGCCCCCTGGCAAAATTATGGTCAAATTTTTCTCTAGCTTTTTGAAGCCAGTCACTTTCGAGTTGTGAGCTCATCTTCAAGTTCATGCTCAGTTCAAGCCTGGTTCATTGGTTCAGCCTAGTTATTCTTAGTTCATTGCTTGGTTCAAGGATGGTCTGGGTTCAATGAAAAGTTCAAAGGCAAAAGTTCAACAGTCTTTGTCAAGGGTGGTGACGGGCCCGTGAACATCAAATTTTACACCAGTGAAGCCAGAACACAAAAAGCACCAAGTGGCAACTGTGGAGGACTTCAATATGCTATTTTAGGAGAAACAAAATGTGCTAAGTGTCTCCTGCAGGACTCTACAGAAATTGACAAGTGGCAATATCTATGGGTTTCCCCTGTTGGCTTCAAAGAAGGCTGTGGTGGGCCTGAATGAGTTGCTAGGAGATATGAAGAGTGTGCCAAGTTTCAGTGTCCGCTAGGAACCAAAAAAGGGCCCAAAAATTTCCCTATGGTAGCTAAAGTCTTTGCCAAAGTGACCACATGTCAACTTCCCCCTGACTCTAAAAGGCCCTCTAATGTAAGTGGATGCTGCCACGCCCCATTATCAGCTTGGCAAAAGTTGCCACATGTCAACATCTATGTTTCAAAGTGTTAGGGCCCAAAAATTTCCTAAAGGTAGTTAAAGGCTTTATGGAAGTGACCACGTGTCAACTTCCCCCTGACTCTAAAAGGCCCTCTAATGTAAGTGGATGCTACCACATCCCATTATCGGCTCGGTGAAAGCCACCACATGTCAACATCCACATTTCAAAGTGTCTTCTAGGTGCTCAAGTTTTGGATTATGACACGTGTCAAGGGTAGATGTGCTCTCAACAAAAAGGGGCAAAGCAGGAAGCTGAAGGAGAGTCCAAGGATGATGGGTGTGCAAATGTCAAATGCCTGAGTGCCAACCATGGAATTAGCCCAAGTATGCAACGACTTGCCAGAAGATCACCCTTGGGGCTGAAGGATCAAAAAAGGACAAAGAGCCCAGAGAACAAAGAGCAGGTGGATGGTGTGGCTCATAAATTCAATCCTAACAATAGAATGGCCATGATGCAGAAGTAGATGAAGAGGTCTAAGTGATGCAAGAAGGTGTCAATTCAAAAGTTATTTTAGCAGATGATATAGTGTTTGCAAATTAACCATCGAGAAGATGCAACAGCTAAAGAATGTAACTGGTTTCTTCATTTTACATTTAATGGGTTGACAAACCACGTCTTGACATTAAGAATGCAAACTTTGAAGCAGGCAGGGCAGATGGTTCATTAATATTTTGAGCGGCTTGTTTCTTTTAATGAATAGCCATTTGAAAAAGAGCACCAAATTAGCCTCTTGGACTTTCATTATATATATTTGATACTTGTCATTTTGTAAGCATCTTTTCGTGGTTTTAGCCAGGTGCAACCCTGCTAAAATTTTTGCCTAAATCAAATAAAATGTAGTTTTTACCTCCATTTGGATAGATGTTTTAGAGTATGCCTTGAGTGTTTGTCTATGTCTAGTCATTGTCTTTTGATTCTCTCATAGGTTCAACACCAGTAGACCTGCTGTCTACAAGATGCCATTATTGTAGCTGACAGGAGAAGAGTAGTATTTGGGAGTGAAGGAGCAAAACAAATTACTATATAAGTGTGTGTTTCATAGCACCTTAGGTGATTTTTGTTCTAGATTTTCCATTGAAGCCTTTGTGCTAGTTTCTTGTAGCCTGGTCCTTCTGCCAAGTGCATAGTGTATATATGCATTTGTCTGATTCTGAGAGTGGATGTGTGAAGGTCAACCTTGTTTTTGGTGCATCACCTCTTTTAGAGTAGGCTTGTTTTTCCTGCATTCTCTTTCTCCCTTTTCATCCCCTCTTTATTATATATCTATATATATGTGCATTAGCACTTGCTAGAAAAAAAATGATGCATCAAAGGGAGCTAGCCCTTATCTAGGGACTATCTCCTCCAGTTTTGCCAGTCCCACAGGTGAGAGGAGAGTTTCCATGTTGTGAGGAGAAGGCAGGAACCCATTTTCCTGCCACTGGGTGCACTCTCCAATGTCAACAATTCTAGCATGCCCAGTAGGACCACAAGTTTTTAATCAGAAAAGTTGCAAGGTTAGTCTTTGATCTTGTTACAATAAAGGAACCACCAATATAACACCATGCATGTCAATAGTTCTAGCATGCCTGGTGGGACCACAAGTTTATAACACAGTAGAGTTTTAGGATTGATGCTGGTGTTGTTACAACAAATCAATTTCTTCAGCATCTAGCAACTCTGAGTTAAATTAATTGGTTAAGCAGTTCTGGTGCCATACCATCAAGAAACAACATTCTAGTATGTATAATCCCATCGTTCAGAGCCATGGACCCTATTTTCCTTGGCCAGCATGGCTATAATCCTTACCAGCCTTATGTTGATCCTTATCAATTTTAGTATGGCCAATCTCAACCTGGCTACGAGCTATATCACCCTTGTGCTCAATCTTCTCAGTATGTCACTTCTCCCACTCAACCCAATCTTTTTGCCAATCAACCAGTTTCTACCTTCAAGCGAGCACTATTGGGATACAACAAATATGTAATTGATCTTAACACCAGAAAGGGGTACGACCAAGATATTCCTGATCATATCATCGATCAAGTGAGGAATGCACTAGATCAGGTTAAGAAAGAATGGGCTCTTATTGAAAGAGCGAATTGGCACATGCTTTCAAATGAGATGCTAGATGTGAGTGGTTTAATTGCATCTATGGAGGAGAAGCTGAGTGTGCATGAGAGGCAGCCTTACCAAGTCTATCAACCTACATACTCACTACCCAAAGCATCATATCAGTCATATACAGTCCCTATTCTTGAGACAAGTTGAGCCTGTCAATGTCTATTCCCCAATCATGTTGAGTAGAATTTTGAAACAACGAATCTTATGTTTAAGGCTAATCTGGATAGACAGACCAAATTGGCAAACCTTTAGATGCAACAATCCAATTTGGTAGTAAGGAAGGTAGAATCTAAGTCTTCATTTCCTTCTCACATTATGGCCTCATCAACCCCAAAGGAGATGCCCAGTTCAAGTTTCTTGAGCTGGAATTAAGTGATTGAGTCACATAATAGCAAGGGGGTGAAAGACATTATCCAAGAGTGTGAGGTACAAGATGAGGTTAGTCCTTTTCAAGTTCCCCCACCCTTCCTCAAGAAGCTCCTTGCATTTCACAGCAATTTTCATGCACTCCCCATCTCTATGGTGTTTCCCACAAGCTCCAAGAAGCACAAGGTGAGGATTATCTGGCTAAATAGGTTGAGGAATTGGAAGCTAGGATGAGACTGCTTAGAGAAAAAATGATGGAGCTTTTAGACCCTGCAGAGGAGCCAATGCCAAAAGACACCCCTTCCACCAATCCACAAGCTAATTTCAATATTAATGAAGTGTTGGTAAATTGGAGGGATGAAAATCAAGAAATTTTGGCCCAAAGTCTGCCCTCTCCTATTCTAGAGAAAAATCCCTCTTGTATGCCGAATCCTTTCTATCATATGGCCCTTGCTCATTCTGACTCATCCAATGCATCAATCAGTCCTACCCTCAATCCTGTGCACCTAGCTTTCCAACACACCTCTCTTCAGGTAAGTTTTATTGTACATGAGCAGACCCTCCCAAATCTTCCCTAGCCTCCTTAAGACTTTCAACATGATCTCCAAATTCCAAGCTGGAAGGAGGAGCATCATGAACCAGCTCAAGAACTTGAAAATGACAAAGCTAATACCTGCTCACAAAAGCAAGAGTCTAATCCTAGTATCATGAGCTGGAAGCAAATAGTTAAATCTTGGACCAATAAGGAGGAAGAGGAGGAGGAAGAAGATTCAAGTCTAATTCTTGAAGAAATAGAGGCTACTCCCACCCCTGATAATGATTATGACTTCTGGGAAAGGTTTTTCTAAGAAGATATGGATAGGTGGATTGTAGAATTGGAATCCAAGGAGAGATTCCTCAGCCGGTGTGTGGTGGATGGTTTAGACCCAACAACACATTCCATGTCTGAATACACCCCACCTACACATTTCCAAGAAATTTATCAGGCCGTGCCTAATATAGGTGAAGTGTTGACCAAATGGAAAGAGGAAAATCATTCAATTCTAGTTCAGGGACTACCTCCTCTTCCACATGAGTTCGTCCATCAGTTTTCCACTTCACCCCTTCTTGAGGAGGAGCCTATCTTGAGGGAAGTAAGTGAAGAAGAGTATGCTCAGTTCATGACTGATCAGGGAGACTCCATGAGTGTCGACGAGGAGGAGATCACCTTAGGTGACATGGAGGAGCATGGGCAATCTCTTGTTCATGTTTTAAATGATTTATTTGAAGTCTTTGAGGCACACTCACTATTCTTCAAGGAGGCTATGAGTTGAATAAGAATGAAGAAGGCAGCATTGGATTTCAAACAAGAATGCAAGGAGGTGGCCATTCTTCATATTTATCCCTTTAAGAGGTTGGTGAATTTGAGGACACTTTCTCTAAAATCATCAGGGAAGATGGCCATACCATGGAACCTGAGCATGAGGTAGAGGAGAATGAGCCAGTCAATGATGCATATCAGGAGGCTTTTAGTGATGAGCTAGCAACAATTGACTTGTTGATGGGATGCACCAACCTGAAGGATCAGCATCCAACAGGCCTCCCATAATAAGAGGAGTATGTATATATCAGAGGCATGTCTGAATATCCACTTGGTTTCCAGCCAAACCAGGTGACAGGCAGGAGGAGCAAGTCACCAAATCTCATTTTCATTAAGCTACTTGCCTGCCATGATAAGTCTTCTCACCAGGAAGGGGACTTAAGAAAATTTCCCTTCGATCTAGGAGGGAGGCAAATTTTCTTGGTTAGCTATATATAATAGTTTTTTTAGCTGTTTTTCCTATTTTCCCTAAGTGTAGTTACACAAGTAGCATTTTTTAGTCTTGTGTGTTTCCCTTTGCTTTGGGGGTAGAAGGCTTCATATTTGATTCTCAAATATTTCAAGCTATTGTTAATTATTTCATGGCCGAACCTAACTCCGTGCCCAATGGATTTTAAGGCAACTGGGTTCTAAGCATAGCAGGCATGCTTCCCCTGTGAGTCGCCAATCTGTTGACCAATTTTTTCCCCCTGGCAAAATTGTGGTCAACTTTTTCTCTAGCTTTTTGAAGCCAATCACTTTCAAGTTGTGAGCTCATCTTCAAGTTCATGCTTAGTTCAAGCCTAGTTCATTGGTTTAGCGTGGTTCTTCTCAGTTCATCACTTGGTTCAAGGATAGTCTAGGTTCAACATAAAGTTCAAAGGTAGAAGTTCAACAGTCTTTGTCAAGGGTGGTGATGGGCCCATGAACATCAAAATTTACACCAGGGAAGCTAGAGCATAGAAAGCACCAAGTGGCAATTGTGGAGGACTTTAACATGCTATTTTAGGAGTAGTGAAATGTGCCAAGTGTCTCTTATAGGGCTTTACAGAAATTGACAAGTGGCAATATCTATGGGTTTCCCCTGTTGGCTTCAAAGAAGGTTGTGGTGGGCCTAAATGAGTTGCTAGGAGCTATGTGGAGTGTGCCAAGTGTCAACATCTGCTAGGAACCAAAAAAGGGCCCAAAAATTTCCCTAAGGTAGCTAAAGGCTCTACAAAAGTGACCATGTGTCAACTTCCCCTGACTCTAAAAGGCCCTCTAATGTAAGCGGATGCTACCACATCCCATTATTGACTCAGTGGAAGCTGCCACGTGTCAATGTCCATCTTTTAAAGTGCCAGGGCCCAAAAATTTCCCAAAGGCAGCTAAAGGCTCTATGAAAGTGATCACGTGTCAACTTCCCCTAACTCTAAAAGGCCCTCTAATGTAAGCGAATGCTGCCACGTCCCATTATCAGCTCAATGGAAGCCACCACATGTCAATGTCCACATTTCAAAGTGTCTTCTAGGTGCCCAAGTTGTGGATTATGACACGTGTCAAGGGCGGATGTGCTCTCAGTGAAAAGGGACAAAGTAGGAAGCTAAAGGAGAGTCTAAGGATGACAGGTGCATAAATGTCAAATGCCCAAGCACCAACCATGGAATTAGCCCAAGTATGCAGTGACCTGCTAGAAGATCGCCCCTGGGGGTTGAAGGATTAGAAAAGGACAAAGAGCCCAGAGAACAAAGAGCAGGCAGATAGTGTGGCTCATAGATTCAATCCTGATAGCAGAATGGCCATGATGTAGAAGCAGATGAAGTGGTCCAAGTGATGCAAAAAGGTGTCGATTTAGAAGTTATTTCGATAGATGATATAGTGCCTATAAATTGACCATTGAGAAGATGTAATAGCTAAAGAATATAACCGGTTTCTTCATTTTACATTTAATGGGTGGACAAACCATGTCTTGACATTAAGAATGTAAACTTTGAAGCAGGTAGGGCAGATGGTTCATTAATATTTTGAGCGGCTTGTTTTTTTTCATGAGTAGCCATTTGAAAAAGAGTGCCAAATTAGCCTCTTGGACTTTCCTTATATATATTTGATACTTGTCATTTTGTAAGCATCTTTTCACGATTTTAGCCAGGCGTAGCCATGCTAAAATTTCTGCCTGAATCAAATAAAATGTAGTTTTTACCTCCATTTGGATAGATGTTTTAGAGTATGCCTTGAGTGTTTGTCTATGTCTAGTCATTGTCTTTTGATGCTCTCACAAGTTCAACACTAGCAGACCTACTGTCTATAAGACACCATTGTTGTAGCTGACAGGAGAAGAGTAGTATTTGGGAGTGAAGGAGCAAAAGAAATTACTTCATGTGTGTTTCATAGCACCTTGGGTGATCTCTGTTCTGGATTTTCCATTGAAGCCTCCCTGCTAGTTTCTTGCAGCCTGGTCCTTCTGCCAAGTGCATAGTTTATATATGCATTTGTCTAATTCTGAGAGTGGATGTGTGAAGGTTAAATTTGTTTTTGGTGCATCACCTCTTTTAGAGTAGGCTTCTTTTTCCTACATTCTCTTTCTCCCTTTTCATCCCCTCCTTTATTATATATCTATATATGTACATTAGCACTTGCTAGAAAAAACACGATGCATCAAAGGGTGCTAGCCCTTATCTAGAGACTCTCTCCTCTAGCTTCGTCAGTCCCATAGGTGAGAGGAGAGTTTCCATGTTGTGAGGAGAAGGTAGGAACCCATTTTCCTACCACTGGGTGCACTCTCCAATGTCAACAGTAAACAACATATATAATGACATGGCTCACCATTATTTTTGTATAATATAGTGTAAAAACTAGGAGATGAGAAACATGTGCCATGTAACATGCCACAAATATTATATCTAAACAAATCAAGTCATTTGATATGAGTAACAAAAATGTCTATGTGGACTTGCACTATGTACATGACCCCATTACCATAATATTTGTAAAAATTGAACAAGATTGCATAAACTATGTTAGCATGTGCCATATACATTCCCTATTTTTGCTAGCCATATGTTAATACTATGTAAAGATATCTATGTAAGTGTGCTAAATACTATTGTAAATTATGACAACTATTACAAACTGAAACCACTATCCTATGTATTTATTAGATTCTAATCCAAATATGAGAAAATGTTAAAATATAAGTAACTGTGTAAATATGAGCTAACTATGAATGGTGCATATGTATCCCCATTTTGGTGAGAAACATAAAAACTTTACAAGGAGGTTGAGCCAAAAGTGATGACTAATAGCACAAAATTTAATAGTGAAGTAGATATGATAAAATAATTAGAAGTAATTGAGTGATTATTGGTAAGATATTTATTGTGGATGGATATTTGAGATAGGTTCTTTAGTAATAGGATAATTATTAAGAGGTATAAAGTATAGGGCATTTTTATGGTAAAAAATAGGCATAGGAGTAAGACATATACAATATAAAAGGTTTTAGGATTTGATTCCACATAGAATAAACAATTTTCAGATTAAAGTTATGGTTAGAAAAATATCATTGATTCAAATTTTAGGTATATTTATATAATAATGTGGGGCCAACACATTATTAGTGTGGCATAGATAAAGCTTGTCCATATAACTTGTTTTTAGAAGGAGTTTTTTTTCATTTGTGACATATTGAGAATTGTAAATTTGAGCTTTGAGTGTGTCAAAGATGCCATAAGGGAGTGATCATGTGAACATAATATGAAGAGGTAAAGGTCCTTATCTAGGATGATGAGAATGTGAAACAAGTAAGTAACTAAAACCAATTTAATTGATTATAATGAAAAACTACATTAATCTTATTTGTTGATAAAAATTTATGTCATGAGTGATTTTTGATTACACAACACTTCTATCTCTCTTGTGGTGCTAGTGTTTAGGTTGCAACACTACTATCCAAGTGAAAACACTTGTGTCTAATAATTTAGTCCTATAGAGGGCATTTTATTCCTCATGATAGTAGCAATAAAGATTATGCAAGGATTATGTACCCTCTTGATGTTTATATAGTCTTGTATACTTATTTTTTGATCACTAATTATTATTGCTATTTTTTTTTGTAGCTATATATATGCATTAGAGCTTTCTAGGGAGGCTAGATGATGGAGGCTAGATGATGGAGACTATCCATGGGTTAACCCTAAAAAATGAGGAGAGGAAGATTATGGAGAGTGTAAGATTATGGTATGTATGTTGGTTATAGCTAATGATATGGGATGCTTACATGATGACTACATATCTAAGTAGTGGAATGTAAATAATTGCACATTATGGTTGCCTACTAGAGAGATAACCATAATCTAAGAGGATATGTGGAGGATATTGCAACTGCTAGTGAATAATAGGAGAGTGATTCAAAATGTTATGGGGCTAAGGCTCATGGACCATTATTTCATATATTTGACAGTAGAATGGATGTTAAACACCATACAAAGAGTGATTTAGATGTATTATTATCAGTGAATGTTTTATTATATGTTCCATAACTATATAAGTTCTTGGCTATGTTACTGGAATCATTCATAGTTGTGGATGGGAGTGGTGAATCCATTCATATCATATGCATAGGATTATCTAATATCTTTAGGAACATGGTAGTGTGTACTACTAGGGTAGGACCATGCTAGCCCACTTATATCATGATCTTTACAAGTTTACATAGGAGTCATTTGGTGATGGTATTAGTTTAATGACATTATTTCACTAGTGGGATTATGAGCACATAGAAGTTACAAAATCAATGGGGATGCCATATCCTGAGTAGGGACATCCACATGAATTTACATACATGTGTAATATTAATACATATATGGGACCATAACACCATGATGTGCTAGTAGATACTAGATTGGGTGATTGCTAGAGATATTATCTAGAGACCATATAAAGGATGTGTTGGATGGCTAGATGATGTTGTACAACTACAATATATTCATGTGAGTTGATGTATACATAATTGGTGGACAAATGTTTATGAATGATTAAGCTCATCTCTCTATGTGGCCACTCACATATAATTTGTAATAACAATCACTAATTAATTAAATAAGGGCATGTGAACATAATCAACTACCATAGTCTACTCAAATAATCCTCGATCCACAACATCATTAGGAATATGTCTTGTCAACTTATGCAATGCCAAATTGATAATAATTATCTAATATTCCTCATCACTCACACAACATGTACAAGAAATAAACTACACTAATCTGCAAATTGAAAAGTGAACTATTGCTGAAGATGTATTTTTAAAATTACAAATCAATTACATGGTATATTTTTGAACTAACTAATTATTCCATCATTATTAACATAAAATTTCAGCAATTGTTTTCAATCCTTATGAATAATACCCATGAATAGTGCTACTGATACAATCTCATGGCTAATACAATAACACAGTTGCTATTGTGTGTGGTTATTATGTATCGCAGCTACTAAAATAATGTGGTTGCTATAGTGTCACAACTGCTACAATAATGTAGTTGCTATAGTGTCATAGCTACTACAGTGTTGTGGCTAGCAAAAATCCCCACAACTATAATAATAATGAAGCTAAAATGTAGACTCCAAAGACCAATCCCAAGGATTGATGTCTAGAGTGATACAAATGAGGAAGACATCCCCAAATTCCCAATACAAACTACAAATTACAAGTGCATCAATTCTTCTTCTCATCAAGCCTCCTCATAATGGCCACAGGCTCTCCTTTTATTTCCTCCTCATAGGGTCGACCCACTTTTCACAAGCAATGTGGGATAAAGTTTTTTTTAAAATATAATAATATAAAATAACACCTTATGTCTCCCTTGGGCATGCCCTTCTCAAAAATGTAGCCCAAAAAAATAACATTAAAGTAACACTTTAATATTTTAACATTGAATTTAAATGTTACTTTAATAAACTTTAGGCATTAAAATAAAATAGTAGTCCAACTCAGAATAACATGAATGATAGCTCGTCAGAAAGATCTCATCGAGGAGCATCAAATCCAATCACTAATTTTGAGATTATCCATGCCTTATTGACTTAATAAAAATAGTAAGTTTGCCTAAAACCATGTAAATCAACTCCATTTTGGCCCAAACTAGAAAGGACTAGGCCAAAACGTTCTAAGGATCCCATTGAACCCTTTGTTAGCCTATGAAACCACACAAAACTAGGCTAACAGTCACACAACTGAACAACTACTAAAGTGGGGACATTATAGTCTACCCCCCTTGAAATTGCTTATCCTCAAGAAATCTTAGTCCTACCTATTGTAATACTTGCTCACTCTCCCAAGTTGCATCTTCCTTTGGCAAGTCTCCTTATTGGACTAAATACTCCTTAACTACCCTATTCTAAAGAGTCCTCTCCCTAGTGTACATAATATCCTTAGGAACCAATATAAGTTTCCCCTCATCATCCAAGGGTGGAAATTCTACAAAAGGAACAACTCTCTGACTAATGGATTTCTTAAGCCTTGACACATGAAACACATTATGCACTCGACTGCCCTCTGGAAGCTCAATATCATAGGCAACCTCACCCACTCTGTGAATCACTTTGTAGGGACCATAAAATCTAGGCTTTAGCTTCTCTGCTCCACTTTTCTTAAGTGATGACTATTTGTATGGCTATAGCCTCAAGTAAACCATATCCCCTACTTCAAAGCTGCACTCTATTTGATGTTGATCAGCATCTAATTTTTGCTAATTCTGGGCCTATTGTATATTCTCCCTAAATGCTCTCAAGATATCCTAACTATCCTATGATATGTCTTTGGCTTTGGGTACTCTGCTATCCCCCAAAACCAAATCTATGAAGCTAAGCGCTTCATAACCATATAGTGACATGAAAGGAGTCATCCTAATGGACATATGATAAGTGGTGTTATAACAGTACCCTCTCATATGTAACTATCTGACCCAAGCCCTCTGATATGTAATCACATAATTCCTCAAATATCCCTTTGCCCATTTATTCACAATCTCCATCTGCCCATCCATCTACATATGTTAACTAGTGATGGGTGTAAGACCTGTGCCACACAACCTAAAAAAATCCTGCCAAAAAAAGATCATAAATTTACTATCTTAGTCACTAACAATGAGTCTAGGCAGCCCATGTAACCTAAATATCTCTCTGAAGAAAAGATCTGCCACCTGTGCTATTGTGTAAGTGGATAGAATAGCGAAGAAGTGAGCAAACTTCATCAACTGGTCAACCACCACATAAATGCAATCTCTCTCTTGTACTCATGGTAACTCAATTATGAATTCCATGGAAATACTTTCCCATTTTCTATCTAGAATAGGTAAAGGTTGTAACAAACTTTAGGATATGTGTGCTCCCCCTTATTCTACTAACAAACTACACACTCTCTGATATTCCTCTGAACATCATCCTTGAGTCCCCTCCATGTGAATCTTTCATAGATTTGCCTATAAGTCTTGAAGACTCATAGGTGCCCAAATGTAGGTGCATCATGAAATGCCCTCAATACCACCTCCCTAAAATGTGATGAAGGAACCAAATAGATCCTATCCTAAAATCTGATCAGTCCATCCATCACCACATAATGATCATCTTGTATGGTGCCTACAATCAACCTAGAAACCCAAGTGTCTCCTACATATTCTACTACAATCTTATCCCTTCAATCTCCTGCAATCTCAACTAGAGCAAAAATATGAGGCCTCCTAGATAATGCATCTGCCACCACATTCTTCTTCCATTTGACAAACTCAATGTCAAAACTCATAAGCCTATAATTTGGTGATCCATTTCTACTATCTATCATTGAGATCATGTTGGCTAATGAAGTAATTTATACTATTGTGATGAGTCTTGATCACAAATCTCCCTCTAACCACGTAAGATTTGAATTTGGCCAATGCATGCTTAATGACCAACATCTCCTGGTCATAGATGGAATAACTCCTCTCCACTCCATAGAGCTTCCTAATCTCAAAAGCAATGGGATGCCTCTATTGCATCAAGACTACCCCAATCCCATCTCTTGATGCATCGTAATGAAGCTCAAATGGCTTTGTGAAATCTGGTAGAACTAGCACTGGACAAGACATCACTTGCTTGAAGTGATCAAAACACCTCTGAGCTATCCCTATCCATATGAAGGACCCTTTCTTAGTGAGATCTATCAAAGGCACTATTGTCTATGAAAACCCCTTAACAAACCTCTTATAAAATCTGCAAAGACAAAAAAACCCCTAAACTATGTGAGGTTCAAAGGAATAAGCCAATCAAAAATAGCTCTAATCTTTTCAAGATCTACTCGAACTCCATCTGCATTTATAATGTGCCCAATGTATAGTAACTCTATCATACCAAACTCACACTTAGACTCCTTGACATAAAAGGATTCTCTCTCTATGATAGATAACACCTCTAAATGATGCAAATGCTCCTCCCAAGTCTTACTAAAGATCAAGATGTCATCAAAGAAATTCAAGACAAATCTCCTAAGTTGACCCCTGAACACCTGATTCATGCAACTCTAAAAAGTATCAGGGGTATTGGTTAGCCCAAATGCCATAACTAGAAACACAAAGTGGCCTTAGTGACACCAAAAAGATATCTTCTCAATGTCCTCCCTCCTCATCCTGATCTAATGATACCCTAACTGCAAATCAATATTTGAAAAGAAGTGTGCACCATGTAACTCATCAATCATCTCATCTATCCATGAAATAGGATACCTGTTCTTAATTGTCTTCTTATTTAATGCCCTATAATCAATGCACATGCACATCATCCCATCCTTCTTTTTTACCAACACTACTACCAAAGCAAAAGGGCTCTTACTAGGCCTAATATGCCCCATCTCCAATAACTCCTTAATTTCCTTCTCTATCTCATCCTTATGTTTCTTTGGGTGACAATAGGGAGTGATGATAATGAACTTAGCCCACTCTTCAAGATCTATGACATGCTCTATCTCTCTATCAGGGGGAAATCCATGGGGTATGCTACCAAATACTATGGCATGTCTATCAATAATGTCCTGAATGTCACATGAATGACTCCTAACTTGTGGTTTTGGTGATGCTGGCATGATCAAACACTCTGCTAGCCATTCAACATCATTATGCCTAAAAAGTATTTCCATCTTCCTCAAGGAGACCATCTTGTAACCACTATCTAACAATCCCCTAAGCACCACTATTTTTCCCTCATGTTAGAATCTCATCTCCACCCTCTCCATGTTGAGAGTGAACTCAACTAGTGTTGCCATCCATGTCATACCCAAGATGATGTTATAATTTCCCATGTCTACAACATAGAACTCATTCTGTAACTCATATCCATCACCCAATCTAATGCAAAGATTTGAAATATTATGCATGCACACTAATTTCTGGCCATTAACCACCATAACTCTAAATCTAGAATGCTCCTCCATTTTCCAACCCCTCTTAGCCACTAGCTATGCATTTATAAAATTGTGAGTGGCCCCTATATCAATCAATGCAATCACCTTCTATCCTTGTATCTACCACACACCTTAAAGGTAATTGCCTTTTGGGCTCTTATCAACTTGGCTAGGGATTTCTCATCCCCTAAACTCTCCTTAGAAGCATTTCTCTCTTGACTAGACTCAAAATTAGATTATTTCCCCTCATCCTATGATTGTGACTTCTCAATTTAAAAGTACTCCATTTGCTTGGCTTTAGCCTTCAAAGGACACTTGTGAGATAAATCCCATGGCTCCTTACACTAAAAAAAGTTTTTTCTTTCTTAGCTCATTTAGTGACTCACTGTCCAACTTCTTTGACTCTTCCTTTTTTGGCTATACGTCTTTATGCATTGTCTTCTTGTCTTTATCCTTCTTAAAATGAGAGTCCTTTAATGTGAACTTGCTCCTAGAAGCAAAAGGTGATAAGTCTTTAGCCTTCTTGATAGCATCTTTTAGAGTGGGAGGATCATGTCCCTTCACCCAACCATGAAGGGGGTCAAAAATTCCATCCATGAACAACACTATCAACCTCATCTCTGATATGTCTATCACCAACACTGAAAGCCTCTAAAAATCTGAAATGTAGCCATCTATAGAGCCCCACTATCTAAGCTATGCTAACTCCTTAAAATGAAGTTCAGGATCCTTTGTGTCAAATCTAGCAATGAGTCTCTCAGTAAACTCTGCATAGGTATCTATCTAGTAATGGCCAAGTATGACCATACCATAGTGCCACCACTCATGGGCACTCCCATCCAAGTGCAATGTAGCATACTTAATTGCATCCTCCTTAGGCATGGGATTAAGATAGAAATAAGTGTCTAATTTTTGGACCCATGTTCATGTTGAAGTCTTCCCTGTACCATCATAGTATGGAATAGACAACTTCCCCAACTTCTCCCTCATCTCATAGTTTTGTTGCCTATTTCCTCTTATGGGCATATGGTTGAATCTAACATCCATATATTCCATGAATGTCATCTCAACCTGTAACTTTGGGCTAGAATTCCTCTAATCATCCATAATCATATCTTGAATCTCTTGCTGTGTAGGACCAACATTATTCTAGTCATTCTATCTCAAAGGAAACTATGGCATGAGTGGTTTTGTAGTATAAGAACCTGCTCTAGCATGTGTCCTAGTCCCTCTATTTACTAATGCATCTCCATTACTTCCATTACCCTATCTACCTACCTGGTTAGAATTATTACCCTAGTTGGCATTATTGCCTTGATCTGCTCTAGTCAAGTATTGTGTAATTGCTATATCCATCTATTGCAATGTAGCCTATAGCTCCCTCTAACCCCTGACAAGATCACTGAGCATCACCCTAGTGCTAGGTTCTCCCCTTTCCTCATCTTTGTCACCCATGGTTGGTGCTAAAAAAGGGTCACCTTCCTCTTCAATCTCTGGGGGATTATGTAAGTTTTGGTTTGACATGTTTCTCCTCAAGTAATAATGATGTGCCAGATGCATGAAAAATCATAGGATGGCAAGAAAATAAGCTCTGATACCACTGTAATGGACACCCCTAAATGCCCCCAAAAAATAAAACCAATTGCTGATAGGAATTTTGTCAAATAGATGGCATCCAACTCCTTATTTCTTTGTTTAATGTTTTAAATCCCTTATGATTCTAGAAATGATCATTTATTTCTTTGTTTGTTTTTTTTTAATGTTTTTTGCGTAGCTTTAAAATCACACAACATGTACAAGAAAGAAACTACAATAATATGCAAAATGAAAATTAAAATAATACTAAAGATGTATTTTTAGAATTACAAATCAATTACATGGTAGATTTTTGAACTCACTAATTATTCCATCATTATTAACATCAAAGTTCAGCAATTGTTTTTAATCCTTATGAATAGTACCTATGAATATTACCACTACTACAGTGTCACAACTACTATAGTAACATGGTTGTTATAATGCACAGTTGCTATAGTGCTATGGTTGCTATAGTAATGCAGTTGCTACAGTGTCACAACTGCTATAGTAATGTTGTTGCTACAGTGTCACGACAGCTACAGTGTTGTAGCCAACAAAAACCCCCACAATTTCAATAATAATGAAGCTAAAATGTAGACTCCAATGACCAATCCCAAGGATTGATGTCTAGAGTGATACAAATGAGGAAGATGTCCCCAAATGCCCAATACAAACTACAAACTGCAAGTGCATCAATTCTTCTTCTCATCAAGCCTCCTCACAATGGCCATAGGCTCTCCTTTTATTTCCTCCTCATAGGGTCAACCCAATTTTCACAAGCAATGTGGGATAAAGTGTTTTTAAAATATAATAATATAAAATAACACCTTATGTCTCCCTTAGGCATCCCCTTCTCAAACACGTAACCCAACAAAATAACATTAAAGTAACACTTTAATATTTTAACATTTAATTTAAATGTTACTTTAATAAACTTCAGGCATTAAAATAAAATAGTAATCCAACTTAGAATAACATGAATGATAACTCATCAAAAAGCTCTCATCGAGGAACATCAAATCTAATCACTAATTTTGAGATTATCCATGCCTTGTTGACTTACTAAAAATAGCAAGTTTGCTTGAAACCATGTAAATCAACTCCGTTTTGGTCCAAATTGGAAATGACTAGGCCAAAACATCTCAGGATCCCACTGAACCCTTTGTTAGCCTATGGGACCATGTAGAACTAGGCTAACAGTCACACAGCTAAACAATTACTAAAGTGGGGACATTACAGATATAATATCTCTATTTACATATTTCTTGATACAATCTTTGAGTGCATAACAATCATTATCCCCATGACTGTTGATGCAATGATAGTTAGAATATGGAAAATCCCTAGATTTATCTAATGGTAATTATTAGGATGAAGTGTGATAATACTCCAATATAATAGTGTTAATTAAACATCATGAGGCTTATCTATGAATGAATCAAACTATATAGACTCTCTTGGTATACTATACTTTGTTCACTATAAGAGTTGGTTTATAAATTGATTCATTTCATTTGTTGAGTAATTTTATTTGTGATTTATGTTCCACATTTTCATTTTAAATATGTGGATTAGGTGATTTAACTAAAATGTATGACTCTAATGGTGATATTTCTATCTCAATATCTATCTTCGTATTGGCCTCAATGAGTCCCAATTTCTTCTCTAATGTATTAGTTGTATTTCAAATATGTTGAAATGACTTAGTTGTTTGATATAAAAACTTTTCCTTAAGATGTAATATGATTCCTCTAGAAAAGATATACTATATATCCAAATATTTTGGTTGATATATTAATTGTTACATATATGACTAAAACTATAATATGTAATCACTAAGAAATCTCTTGTGTAATTAAGATAATATCTCATATGTGACTTTGGATCTTTTGTTCTAAATGAAATTCATAAGAAAGACATATTATAACATAAAATTTGTATGTAATGAGCCACTATGGAGTGAATGATGAAACCAAGTTAATGTTTCATCCTCTAGGCTCTTGGGAAATAATTATAATAGTATCACACTGATATTGCACCCATCCATATTTCCTATAAGATTTGAGGTGCAAGTAAGGATATTCATGTCCATTAAACTTAGGTAATTTTGGTATCTAAAAACTATTCAATAATGGTTCATAGAAGATATTACGTGGGATAGGGTTTCCATGAATAACATTCAAATCAACCCAAGATTAATAAACCTTACTTTCCAAAGTAATTTTTTGTACTTTATGATGTAAAACACCCATAACATGCATCAAATAAATAACTTCTTGTGAAGGCATATTAAAATAATTAAGGGGCTCATTTAGCCATTGGTACAATATTTAACTTAACATCATTAGGCATGATGGGTTGGGTCATATTACCCCTTAGAGGTAATAACATGGACCTGGTTAGAGGGAAAATAACTATCACCTTGTTGAATGTTAGGATGAGGAATAAATTTTACTTTAGTAAGGCTGTGATTGGGAGATTCATTTATATTTAGTATAGTATTAGTTTTCAAAGGCATATTACATTCAATTAAAATATAAGGAATAACATTGTTATGTTCATCATTGGATATAATATGTGCACCTAATTTACCTTTTGAAAGAGAACTAGGAACATCAGCATGTGTTTTAATAATATTTTCACTAAACACATCATTATTTAATTTATCATATAGCATGAGATATTCAATAACATGAGAGGTGGGTACAGAATAAATAATACTAGGTGTAGTATAAATATTTCTCTCTTCAATATATGCATAGAAATAATCATCATCCCAATTTTCATCACAATCATAATCATCTTCACTTGTAGAATCAAGATTTGAAATAAGCACACTTTGATGTTCACTAGAGGATGGACTAAGAGATGATTTCATATTTTCACTATCATGTAAAGTGTCATCCTGTGTATGATAAATGCAATATTTAGTTATATTATTGCCATTTTAAATTGCAACATGATTCTGAGTTGAAAAGGTGAAGAAAAGAGAAAGAGAAATATATTCTAATTTGTTTAAAACATTATCAAATGAAGAAAGAATACCATGTTAATTTTATTTTTTTTAATTCACTTGAAAATGGTATAGAATATGCATTGTCATTTTCTAATTCATAAACAACATTATCATATGATAAAGGAACATTATTGTGACTAGGATGCAAGTTTTGAGATGTAACATTATGAAATGTAATTTTGACTCTATTTACCTTATAGTGTGCACTTTTAAAAAGAGATGAAGTAAATGATTGTGACAAAATAGGACTATAAAACAATGCATCACTAATGAGAGGTTATTTTATTGTTAAGTTCATTGTATTAGATGGGGATATAAGGATAAAAACTAGTAGGAGAACAACATGCATCTATACTACCTTCACTATCACTTTGTCCATCACATTTATAATATTCATCATAAAAATTATATATAAGATCATGTTCATAATTATTTTCTAATGCACACTCTTGGAATTTTTTCCATTCTTTATTATAATTATAAGGAATGCCTATGAATTGACCAACCAGATGAGGAGGAAGAGTTTCCTTTGCATTCATTTTAAACTTTCCAAAAAATATAAGTATAATGAGAGAAATAAAAATGAATGGAAATATATAATAATAAATTAAAGAATAAAATGGATTTATGCTAGCATGCAACACTATGCGAGAGGAAAAATTAGGAAAAATCATAAATTTAAAACCCTGATTGAGAAACACAAAATAAAAAGAAATTATAGTGGAAATCTAGGGTTTTGGAATAATATTTGAAAAATAAAATTGGTTCACAAATATGTTTTATTTATTTTAGTATTAAATGGAATTAACCCTAATCAAATAAATAACCAAGTAAAGTGAAATAAACGATTAAATCAACATCCAACCATACATTTCATAAATATGCATAGATTGAGATTGTTATGTATTGATATTATTTTATTAGCTCCAAAAGATAAGTGCTAGATGTAAAATGACTTATAAAACCCATTAAATATAAGACACATAAGTTTTAATTTGAAAAATGTATTTACATTCCAACCAATTAAAACAAGGTTTAAATGGTCATAAGAAGAGACCCCAAAGAAAAGGGACCCAACAAACTATTTGAGATATGTGTTGGATACTAGAGTAGTGCATTATTGTGAAATTCAATGCTCCAATCCAAAATTAGGAAAATAAAATAATTATACATAAGAATAACTAGGGAACCTTGTGACTCTATCAAGGACTAACATAGAATAACAAAGATTGTGAGAAGAGAAAGACAAGCATGAAAGAGTGATAAAAGAGATAAAAGACCAAGGCAATACATACAAATAAGAGTTTGATTCAACATTAAGTGGTTATAGATATAAGAGGTACAAAATACATAGTAATTATGTTTGTTTGACCAAATTTGGGTGTATACATTTATAAAACTAGTTCATGTTTTTTTTAAAGAGAACACAAATCAAATATATTTATGTCCAATGTCTCATTCTATGAAAAATATGTGGACACACTTAAAGCAATAATATATGTTTAATTTTACCATATGAGAGCAATAATCCTTAGTTTCACTAAGCTCCATTAATGCAAAGGGTCATGCAAAAGACATGTTGACTTATCTCCATCAAGTTCCCTCTCAATTACCCCAATGGATTATTATCTAATTTGATATAACTTATAAACAAATTGAATAGGAAAACCAAATGCAATAAGTCACAAATAAAGTTATAAAATAAATAATAATTAAAATGTGAGAATTTCAAAACACATGCATGCATGCATGCACACACACATGCACATGTGCGCGCATGCACGCACGCACGCGCGCACACACACACACACACACACACACACACACACACACACACACACACACACACACACACACACACACACACACACATGCACGCACACACACACACACGCACGCGCACACACACACACACACACACACACACACACACACACACACACACACACACACACACACACACACACACGTGCGTGCACACACACACACACACACACAAACAAACAAACACACACCCACACACACCCACCCACCCACACACACACACACACAATCCCATCACATGGAAAATTTTGCATGATATAGTCAAAAAACACATTATCAAAAAAGATATTCAAGTGGAACCTCAACTAGGATGTACAATATCAAATTCAAAAAAGAAACCATAATTTTCTTTCTTAATCTAATCTCCATACCTAAACATGAAGACTAAATTTAGAAGAGTCAACCAATTTTAATTACCAAACCTTTAATTGACATGTATTTTAGTTGAAATGTAAATTATGTTGTATCTATTTAACATTGTTCAAACCAAAAAAAATTATAAATGAGGTTCATGAAAATGTATATATTTTTAAACCTGATGAAAATGGATTCACATTATTTAAAATAATGGTAAATGATAATAAGAGTTTCAATTTTTAGATATATTTTCTGAATGATATCACTTTGCATGGATAGTGAAGAAAAACTATCACTCAAGAAAATAACAAAGACCATATTGACAACCCCTATTGTAAAGGAAGTGGTTGCTGACACTAGTGATAAAAATTTGGCTACATTGCCATGTCCAAATTCAAGTTCATGTGGCACCCTCACAATGGAAAATCATTCCAAAAATCAAATGTATATCATGTTATTAATTTATTAATCTACTTACACTAATAAATATTATAATAAATTTAAGGAATATTATTTTATTTTATCCATGCCATTAAAAAATATCATGACCTCTCATATTACCAAAATGTTCACTAACTTGGTTCCCTCAAGAAATGTTGAAATCATAACGTCGTTTATAAAAAAATGAGAAAACATTGACAACCCATCAAGCATGTTTATTGATCATCTATATGTTTGTAGTGCATTATTTATTAAAAAAAAAATCCAAACTGATTTAATGTTCTACCAAATGGAGAGTGATTCAATTGATACTAATATTATAAAAATTTCATATGAATAATATTAATATTATTACACACCATATCTCCATGTAAAAATTCTATAAAATCCATCAAGTAAAAAAGTTGAGTAAGATTGGGAAACCCAAAGTATTCTTACATACCATATCTCCAGTAATCTAAATATCTAATTTCATATAATAATTTATAGTTTATTTTATTTTTTAAATATTTAAGCCTCAAGAAAAAAAATCCCTAAGAGAATGAATATCAATAAATAAATATTTCCATTCCAATATTTGCAATAGAAACAAATACATATATGATGCATATTTACAGCTCAACCCAAAATTAATGTTGTGAAAATAAATACTAGATGATATTTTAGATCTATTTTAAATTCTTGGATACCTTCTAAATGTGATTGTAAATGCAAAAATGTACTTGTATAATAAAAATGAGTGTGCCAATTAGTCCTAAGACCTTTTGTGTCAAAATGCTCACATTCATTATTTCTTTATGCCAAATTTATTCTCTTATTTTGACCACTATTATTTTGATAACTAAGCCTTTTATGATATGAAAAATGATATTAAATCCATAATTATCCTTCTCTACTAGTTATGGACATTTATCTCTTTTATAGCTTCCTAGACACTTGCATCCTAACTAGATGCATATGCCAATACTATTTTAAATCGATGCTAGTTTCCATTTTAAACCAAGTGTCAAGTGTCTAAAAGTCATCTAATTTACAAATGAAATGTACCATAAAGCTTGTCATAAGTGATTTAGTGAGTTATTTTCAAAAGGGATTGGTATATATACAAGATCAACCCTCATTCATTGAACACCTAGAAAAAACCTAACAAATATTGATAACTCACAAGGAAACTTACCAAGATCACTCAATCAAGAATTTAGGTGAGAAAACCTACCTTATTTTTCCCTATTTACATATCATACATAGGATCAAAATGCATACAAGTATGAAGTATCCAAGGAGTATCTCTTGAGCCATATTTTCTATGTTACAAGCTAGGTCACTATATGTACTTGATTATCACACATTGCAACCTCATACACACACAAGACAACACATAGGGGACAAATAAATAAGTTTGAATCCATATTTAGAGTATTGGATATGTAGGTAGCACCTATTGATAGAGGGGTCCTTGGGGAAGCTTCACACTATGTGCACACTAGCCCATTGTTACCATAGTCACCCCAAGGGTGAGGAATCTAGGGTTCAATAATTTGATAAAGGGTGACAACCGATGTGCACAATATAAACACATGAAAAGAAAGGAAATATAAAATCCATAAGGATTAAGGTGGTCATATCTAGATCCATTCACTATTCTATACTAGATGCCTACGTCTAACTTAAGCACCAACATAGATACACCATCTAGGTTCGACATAAGTGTTTGAGGCCACATAATAAGAAATTAAAAACCCTGATGACTATTACAAAATTTTAATCTAGTCCACTTTTAACATGTTTCATCCTAGATTTGTATGTACTTAGTAAACCAACTAGGTACCCTTGTTTTCAATTTATTAAAATATCAATCAATAGTTATATATTCTATTTTTGGCATTTCTCAATATTTTAAATTCAAAATATTATTTATTTGAGTTTGAAAATTAATTGGCCTACTATAGATCCTTTTATCATATTTTTGCTTATTAATTTATATATTTTTAACTCTATAACTAACCTCTATACCTACCAAAATTTAGGGTTAAGCATTTAGTGAACCTATCTCTATATGCAAACCCTAGATTATCCTAAGGCATTCATCTTTTTGAGGTTTTTCATTGTTGTATTTTTGTATATCTATTCTCTTATATGTATGTAACCTAGGAATAGCCCTAGATTAGCCAGTATTTCTATCGAACACCTAGAGATTCCTCATTGTCCACCTAATATGGCTCAAACTAATGAATAACCAATCTTATGCCTAACGAAGATGTTACTAATGAAACTGAACTATATACTGAAGAGGTTATCATAGAAAATGAATCAAATCATGAAAATGATGACTCTAATTAAAATAATGAACATGAAAAAAGAGCTCAAGAATAAGTACAAGTTGTTTATATGTTTTGATATTGTATCTAACAAAACTTTGAATATATTAATGATATCCTCAACACCATATTGAAAAATAAAAAATCAAATAACATAGATGAACAACTAGGTCCATATATTAATCATGTTATTAGAGATATGGGCCATCTATTCAGTTGATTTGAGAGTAATTAATTCATAAATATATTTAATGTAAATCAATTTCATAATTTTTTATACAAAGGTAAACTATAAAAGATTATGGGAGAATAAGTTATTTATAAAACTGACTGATGGGTAAATAACCCAAACATAACAAAAAATTAAATAAACAAACTAATTAAGAAACTATAAATTTGGATCATACATGATTTCAAAAACTCCCCCTTGATCTAAAGAGGTGAATATGAAAGATATAAACTAATGTCTCTAAATTCACCAAAGAAAACCTGTCACAATTGTAAGTGGTACATTGTACTTATATCACTGACCAAAAATTAATGCCACTCCATAAAGAAGCCCTCCCTTATGAGTTTGGAAAAAAATGGATAATGAACATGATAAAATCCTATCATCTTTAGTTATCATCATACTATACTATAGTATAACATGATCAAGCATGTCCAACTACACTGACCCATATAAGGTCCCACATAGGAATCCATCCAAGTGACAGACACATAATGTGTATGGCATATCTTCCTGAGGTCTAATTAATGCTAATGACCTTTTCTCAACATTTAAGGTGATAAAAAACCCTTTCAACTCATACTATCACTAATGACTGATTAAAGACCAACCAATGTTATATATTCTCCCCTTATTAGGTGAGAGGTGAGAAGCTATGCATCAAGAGAATCAATATCAAACAATCCTATTTGATCTATGTCATGAATATTAGATACAAAAATCCAAAAATAGAGCTAAAAATAAGAACATAAGCTAAAATATATTACTACAATAGATCTAATTCTTGAGTCTAGTATCTTACACAAGATGGGTGAATCACTAATAACTCAAAATAAGCTATCAAGTCCATCAGGACCATAAAGCTTGACCATATATGACACCTGATCAGAAGATATGTCTAAATAAAAAAAACAACTAGAAGATCTACCACTATAATGATCCACATAATTTGCCTCAAATTTTTTTTATGTGGAGAGTGGGGTTATCTATAAGAACATACATATGCAAGATATCTAATACCATCACAATTGAAACATTTTGGATCTTTTCAGTGCTAATGAGATTTAGAATAACCTAAATCAATGAAATAACCATATGAGTGATAAGAATGTTGATGGTGATGTTTTCATTTTGAAGATCTTAGAGAGTGTTGATGAGAATGTTGTGGAAACCATCTAGAAAAGTGTGAAGAGTGTCTTAGAGAATGACTTAGAGAGTGTCACATAGTGTTTCAGAGAATACATCTAAAACTATCACTAACATACTTGCATTGAAGGAAAAGGGATAGAAATAAATTAAAAATAATATAATAAAGGTGATACACCAAGATTAAATCCACAATCTTAATTGAACCTACACTATGAAAGGCAATTCATAAAGCTAACCTCAACACCCAAGGTTCTCCTAACAAAAGTGTTTCAACATGAAGGTAAAATACAATGTGTTTCTCAAGGTAGATGAATAAAAGGTATAATAATATGATAATAGTATTATTCACACTTAAATAGACATAAAACAACCATTTACACATCATGTGATCTGATAAGAGTTAGATTACTCACACAAAGCTTGAAAGAGAGATATGAACACAATGAGAGATAACCATCACTTACCATTCAACCATGAACTAATTAATACATTTAAGTAAGAATTTGAGAAATTAAAAATAGATTTAAATATTTTATTCAAGTGAAAAATTAGTATTCAATTTAACAAGGCTTCTCCATACCAAATGCGGATGCTTTACAAGGTCAAAAGTGGCAACTTATATAGAGAGTTCATGAAGAAAGAGAGAGGGGCATAAAAGAAGAAATTTCTAAGTGTCTACATGAGAGTTACAAGAAAGAGGGAGTTATTAAATATTTAAAAATGTATATAAGTACATATGTATCTCCTCTGAACATGTTCCATCATCCAAGTGGCAGGGGAGTTGAAAACTCAACTTGACACCTTACACAACTCCACAAAATTGCCCTTTTTTACATATGAGAAGTGATAAATGGAAAATTTCATCATAAATTATCCATGATATGATTTAATATATATATTTTGACACCTATAATTCATTTATAAACTCCTCTAGTTTGACATTTTAGTAGAACTTATCATTCATATGTCTAGGTGTCTTGAAACTCCTTCATCTCCCATGCCTAGCCTTGTCCAAGTGGCTCAAAACATGATTTAAGATTCATCAAGACAATATATCTCCATGTATGGAATTAAAATATATTATTATACCTTAATAAATCCATTTGGGTTCCTATAACAACTCCCAAGACTTCATTTTGCTTCTCAAGCTCTCATTAGGTCTATTTTCCTTGTAGCCCTAAAATCATGTAAAACTAATTATGTAGGATAGTGTACAGATGGTAATAAAAAATAATGGAATATTTGAGTACCTATATGTATTTATAACTTCATTTCAATTTTCAAATCCAAATTTAGAGTGGAAGTGCTTTTTATATGCCTTTCTCTCTCCTTAATTATGCCTCAATTAGCCTCCTTGCCTAGAAGCCTAATTTTCTACTCCAAATATCTACCACACATGTGAAACCACCCAAAATATTTTGATTCACTTTAAATATGATATCATAAATATACATGTCAAATTTTAGGCCTTGGTACCCTATATAAGTGTGAGAACCATGAAATGGCCTTGAAACCTAGTCTCATTTTAGACCTGTTTGAGACTTCCTTGAAAAATGAGATTTATTTGATCACTTAAAAAAATGTATAGTATATATTTTTATTATTTAATATATTAAATAAATCCAAAATTACCTATTCCAAAATTTTTCAAGTGTCCAACTATCCAAAACCCTATAAAATACCAAAAAACCTTGCAAAATAGTGCATTTATTACAATCTATATAATTGCAAGTAAAAATGAAGTACACCATAAGAAACTAATTTGAGTCTTCAAAAATATCCATGAGGTTTTAGGATCAATCCATTTAATTTAATGCAATTTGGAGAATCATCTCTCTCAACTAGTCATTACTAGGGTTTTAAGTATGCTTTATTCTTAAGGATTGTTCATAAAGAACAAATCCTTTTTCTCTCCTAATGCCAAAATATTGTAGTGAGGGGAAACATAAAACACCTACAAACACCATTAGGTCTCATGAAAAACCTTATGATATATATGAGTAAAATATGGTGTTTCTTCAGTAGAAATTAGGGCATTGGAAAGGAATTCGAGCTCTTAAGCTTTATTCATGAAGGTGATGGACCTAAACCAAAAAATGGTGTTATGAGATTCAATTATGGGGAAATTTTTACCTCTAATAAAATCCATTTATCTCCATGCATTAGGTTAAGGTCAAAACAAGTGAGAGAAAACTAGTCTGGAGTGCATTCCTTCACCTTGTAAAGCTCAAGGAGGTTTCATAGGCTTAAGTGCCACTTTTATTGATCCCTCTACCTATGAATGTCTTTATATAATATATGACATAATATTATACTTATTACTATACTTATAATATCATTTCACCTTTGTCAAATCACTTTTATTATGACTGTACTATAGGTATGCCTATGTATGAAATAGGACCCACAGGGCTAGATAAAGTTTTCAATATTTACTTCACTTTAGGTGAATCTGAGGGACTTATGGAGTTGTACTGTCCCTATGAATCCGTTATAAAATTATTTACCTTATTTCATGTTTCTCACAAACCTCTAACTCTCTTAAGCAATCAAATGTCTCTCATAAAAGTAGGTAGGCATGTAGATGATCTTGAATTGTGTATGTAGGGGTTTGAAGTTTTATTTAGTCATATTTTGTAAACTTACTATAGGTATTTTAAGTTATTTTACATTATATGATTTCATTACTTGATTAGGGTTTCACCCAAACTAGATTCTAATGCTCTTTTCGTATGTACTCTTCCTTTTTTTAGACTTTGAAACTAGCCTACTCACCTTGTAACCTATAAGTGATTACATTGAGGTGTACTAACTATTTTTGAGGGTTTTAGGATCTTAAATAGAAAATATTGGGAAATTTTAAGGTTTTGATACAATTTTTGAGTTTATAACTCTTGCCTTGGTACCTTCAAGACATCATCCTTCCACAAACATATAGTCTCCTTCTCATACCTTTATAGGCTTGGCTGTAGTTGTATATTAAGATGATCTGAAAATTGA
Organism: Torreya grandis; assembly: GCA_037957365.1. Lineage (NCBI taxonomy): Eukaryota > Viridiplantae > Streptophyta > Pinopsida > Cupressales > Taxaceae > Torreya > Torreya grandis. The sequence continues at coordinate 1,518,307 of JARHVA010003770.1, read as the reverse complement.
GACTTCTATTTGGTATTTTAAAATATCATATACACCTTGAACATATCCAAACTTCATTTAAGTACTTTTAATATTCTTCAAGTTTCATTGACCCTTTCTAACATTTTTAGACCTTCTTTTCTTCCCTCAAAATGTCAACCTATGTATGAGATTTAAGGCTATGGACTCAATCATGTTAACTATCCTTTCTTTGTAAAATTATTTAGGTGTATTAATGAGTATATTTCCTCTCCTATTATTTAATTTAATTCATGTTTCCTTCTTTTACCTTGTTCTTGTTTTGAGGACAATTAATTTTTAGTCTAAAATGAGGACCTATAGGTCTCTATTTTGCTTGCATAAGATGGTAAGATAATTCTTAATACCTATGAAACTTTGGTTATTGTGTCCAATTTGAATAACTATCTATCACCTCTCAATATATTATAGACATACTAAACAAGAATTATGTCATCTTCAACTTGTCAATTTGGTCCATATAAGCTTATACATACAATCAACTTATATGCAAAGTTTGTGCATATAGATTAGGGTTTATTCATTCATGATTTTGGTGATGTTAGTGAAATATATCAAGGTCATATGGTATTTATAATTTTATAACACACTTATCTATGTCTAAAACATCTTCAACATGAACTTATACCCATGTATGCTCACTTATAGATTTACAGACCGATGAGTGACTAAAATTGTCTAAGTCTATGTTGGAGAGTGTATGGAGTCCCATTCTCACTATCTTGAGTTTATAAAAAGTTCAAAAGTGTCTCCCTTATAATTTATAATTTATATTCATTGATAATTGGACCAAAATTAACATTCAACTTATAAAAGATTGCTACTATACTTACCATGCCTCCAAAGAGCAAAACACTTGGAGAATGCATACAAGGATCACATTCCAAGGGAGATCACATGAATATTATGATATTTATGGATCCTAAATTAAATATTATTAAATATAAACTCTTGAAGGTGATAAATGTCTCAAATAAACCAAAATGGACTTGTATCAAGAAGATATGTTCACACACTTGAGACACCTTTCTCCTTTGAAGAAAACACCTTATGAAGTTGAATTTATTGATGAAACTACCATGAAATGGGTCATTTTATCCTTTAATAACACTACAAGATACATTATCCTCCATCAAATCATGGCATGAAGAAACAAGAGCAAAACTAGACATTGCTTGAATGGACAAAGCATAGTGACCTGCTATCACTCTTAATGATTTTTAATAAAGGAGGGGAATGAATATATAAAAAAATTTCACTAAATTTAGGCTCATTATGACCCCTAACAATTTACAAAGTTTCAAATCCCAAATTTATTTCTCTTGTCTGTACCATGCATTTGATTTTTGCCTTTCCAAGCTTGTGAAGGTAGTGATGGAGGAGAGAGAGAGTGTCTCATGCATTTTTAAGACTTGAAACTTGTTAAAAAGACTAAAAATGACTTATGGAAGTCCAAGAAACTCTTTTAAACCATTTTCATCTAAAAAATGATCTCTTAAGGATGTACAAGTCCCAAAAGTGATTTTAATGGAGTATTTTTATTAGTTGAGGTGATGAATTACATGTTTTTTAGGTTCTAACCATTCTCTAACCCATGTATTAAATCAAGTAAATTTTTAGGATTTTTAAAATGTTTTTCCTTTTGGATGTTATGTACAACTCCTCCAAATTAGGCCAAAAGGTGACCAAAATGACATTTTATCACATATCAACATAATAAAAGGTTAATGCATAAATATATAAATTTAAAGACACATTTATAACCTTTATAATTAATCTAAACCATGTCATGACCTTGAACACACTTAAAAAAACCAAGACTCATAAATGACCCCTAAGACTAGTCAAGTACATATGAGACCAAACCTTAACCAAGCTAAATAATGATTGATGTGACCACATGAAGACTATTTTGAAGACATTACAAGACATTAAAAGACCATATACAAGTTTTAATAACCTTATTAAAAGTTTCAATCTATAAAATTTGACTATTTTTGACTTGGGGTAAAAAATTAGTCAAACATAGGTGATTCAGAAGGGTAGCATGCTTGTAATGTTAATAAATCAGTGGCCTTATCCTCCCATTGGGAAATGGAGTCACTTTTATGCTACAATATGAAATTGACATGCTTCTAGAAGACTCAAACCCACACCATACTACACAAAAAAATAAAACACACTATTCCAAAGGTATTTAGGTAAAACCACACAATAAAAGACTCAAAACAACAGACCTAACCTATCATGTATAGACCTCAAACATGTTTGAGGTGATAAAATAGTTCTTCTTGATTCAAATAGGGTCAAATACAATGTTCTTAGAGTCATAGTTTTTCCATGAGAAAAAATCACCATATGATGGATGTTTGTTAAAGAATTTTTTTTAATGAAGGTGATCAAATGACTTACCACTCATGAGACCTCTATTAGCTACAATTGCATCATTGAGATTCCTTTGAATGGTCCTTAACTCTCTTTGAGGTGTGCTTGGCATTACAACCTACTTGGTCTCTTTAATTATCATTTAACACTTCTCAATTTCTTCTCTAGGAGTCATGAAACCTTTCTAAACTTCACCTTCATTTGAACCATGATATGATAGGTGTTTAATAGCATCAAACTTGTCTTCTTTATTGCCAAAAATATCTAAAAGTACATCTAAATTAGATTGATGCTTATGTTTCTCTTTACTCACATAAATTTCTATCTTTACACGATTTCATTCCTCCAAGGATACCTTATGTTTTATTTGGGTTTTACACTCTTCTTTGTGTTCATTAGGTCCACCATTGAGCTCATCATCAAGCCCAGGTTTCATTTGAGTAAGATAAAGTGCACTTACCTTTTCAAGCTCTTGAATTATGTCATGGTACTTCTACCATAGATCATCACATTATTCTTTTCTATCATGTTCTTGAATCTTTTTCTATTGGTCAGGCATAAATGCATCTTCTTATTCACTACCATGCTCTATCACACTTAGAAAATCACCATTATCATCCATATGAAAAAAATAGTTACTCCATACAGCTTGTTGAAAGACATCATCAAAACTTACATCAAGTAACTCATAATATTATTCATGTATGATATATTTACCCATACCTATCTCTTCAATGAGCTTGTATGGATCAAACCTATGTTGATCAACTCCTCACCCATCAAGGTATAGGTTAGCTATGCCATCAAGAGGTCTTAAATTTTTTTGGTCATTAGGATAGTCTCCATCTTCATTGATATTGAACTTCATTTTTGATGTGTTAGGAAAATAGGGATCTACATGAAACTTGGATAAAAGCTCAAACTCGATAGAAACCTTAACACCATACCTAGTCTTAAAATCCATATAAAGCCAATATGAAGTCAAGTACCCTCAAGTCTTAGTAGTGAAGACCCTTGACAAGAAAAAGGGAATGTGAGGTGGCACATATAAAACCACCACATCTTGGGAGATAAAACATGTATGATACACATGGGAAGTGAGCTACAAACCTTTGATAATACCAACTATCTTGGTAGCTGATCCATCAGGATGTAATACCCCTTTGGAATGTAACTCACACTTTAACTTCAGGTTGTTGTTACTTGTTTAAGCATTAATGATGTGCTTATTCCACTATCAATAAAACAATTATATACCAATGAGTCTCTAATGATAATAGAGAGGTAAAATGGAGGAGGTTTATCTTTTTTTTTAGTTTTGATTGGCTTCTCATCTTTGGTCTTTAATTTATTTGTCAGAATTACCCCTCTTTCACTACATTGCTTAGGTGATGCATTGGGCTTAGAGAGATCATTTAGGAGTAGGTATATTTGTCTAGGAATGGATAATTTTACCCACATAAAGATTATTATGTGAACCTTCTTCATTTTCTTAATAATATTCTTAGGAGAGCTACCAACTTTATCATACCCTCTAGGATCCATAACACTACCACTAGCTTGTGTCACTTTATGAATAATAAAAGGCATATAAATAGGTTTAAAATTCTAAGTTTTCTATTTTAATTGAGTCATAGGGGCTAAATTTGGTATATCTACTCCTTGAGGTGATTGAAATTTCATGTTTGGATCACCACTTGTCCCTTGTACTTTCCCAACCACTCTCTTCTTTGACCTTGTATTTGTAGCTATAGAGTTTGATCTAATGTTGAGATTACCTTGGTATTTGACTATACATGAGTCTATTTTAAGGTAATTAATCAAGGTGGAATTTTATTGAGCATATCCTCCAATTCTCTCTCCTACACTAAGAATACTCTCTTAAATCACGGAAGGCATTATTCCCCATTAAGCCATATATGCTTGATTGAATGCATCATTTGCATATGTGGAAGAGTCATGAGGCTGGTTCCATGAATTTTTATCTCCATTTCCTTGTAATATATTGTTTTTTATAGGTAAAAGTGATTTTTAAGTATAAATAACATTCTAATTTTGTCCATTGTGTTGCCTTATTTGAGTTAGTTATCCTTGTCTTTGGTATTAACCTTGAAAAGGTTGTATAGGAGTTTGATAATATTGATATTGATGGAAAGGAAATTTATTATACCTCCATTTATAATATCATTATTTCCTCTTAATATTTTTAACCTCTTATTTAATAATATTGATTATATGTTCTTCTTTTTGCTTGCTTAGCTGATTAAGGGCATTTTACTTAATCTCAGGGTTTATGAATGGGAGAAATGGTAGGTATAAGAGTTTCTACATCAAGAAATAAGAGCATGGGAGGTTTAGGATCTATTTTAATAGCTTGAAAAGCAATTTTTATCCCTTATGGCAATCTCATAGGCATTAGGCAAAGTATCTCCTCTTATGGATTGAATCATCATGGATATGTCACTATTGAAAGGTTTGAGATAATAAAGAAAAACATGATGGGTAGTATGCCTTAAAAATATTTTGATTATATCCTAAGTCTTTTTAAATATTGTGTTTAATTATTCAATTTCCTCTTGAGGTCTTTCTCTTTATTTTAGTCATCTATTTAGTCAAAAATAAGTGATTAGATTTGTATTCAAATATCTTTCTCAAGGAATCACCCAATTCATCCCATGTAATGATAGAGTTGAGAGCCAAAGTACCATACCAATCAAGTGATTTACCCTTTAAATAAACATACAAAAACCTGATGGTAACATCCTCTTCAATGATGTTATGTATATATAAAAAATTAGCAATATTTCTTATGTGTTCTATAGGAGTAGTGGAAGCTTCTACCTGTATGAAGGCACACTTTTGAGGGATGACATATGAATGCCATTATAGTGAGAAAGTGATAAATGAATATGGAAATTTAAGGCCAAAAATTTTAGGTTCCTTGGGGCTTCCATATTTAAAATTTGACCCAAGAAAATCATAATTGGTAAGTAAACAACCGAAGATTTCTTGGAGTATGGATGGGTGTTAGAAAACCTCTTTGTTCTAACTAAATAGTAAGGTAGTTATAAAAATTCAAATGAAATACCTTTAGTATAATATATTTTACTTTATTTAGGCATGAAAATGAATCAATATTCTATAACCAAGAGCCAATGAATGTTGGAGTCACCAGATGTTACATGAAAGAAGCTTTATAACTTTGAATTTATCAAGATCAAAGTCTACCTTTGACAACTTCTTGAACCATGAGGTACCATCGGGCATGCCAAAATTTTTATAAATTAAATTTACAACCTAAGGAGGTCTAATCCATCCTCCTTAAATTTTATGTAACACAAAAACATATCTTGAGTTGTGGGTGACCTATGGGAGAGATGAGTCTCTGTATTGAAGGGCTGGCTCCCTTGCACAACACCTACAACTAACCACTAACCTAATTGATTTGAATGAAAATGGATAGAATGAGATTAAAAATAATATAAAAGAGGTGATTCACCAATATTACCTCCACAACCCTACTTTAACTTCCACTATGAAAAGGCAATTCACAAAACTGATATCAATACCCAAGGTTCTCCTAACAAAAGTGTTTCAACATGAAGGTAGAATGCAATGTGTTTCTAAAGGTAGATGAATAGAAGGCATGATAATAGGAACTGATAATATTTTTAACACTTAAATGGACACAAAAAACCATTTACACATCATGTGACATGCTAAGATTCATATTAATCACACAAAGCATGAAAAAGTGAGACAAACACAAGGAAAGATAACCATCACTTGCCATTCAACCATGAAATAATTCACACACTTAATAAATAATTTGAGAACTTAAACCTAGATTTAAATATTTTATTCAAAGTAAAAAATAATAGTCAATCTAGCATGGCTTTTCCATACCAAATGTGGATTCTTTACAAGGAGAAAAGTGGCAACTTATATAGAGAATTCAAGATGGGAAAGGGGGGTGTAGAAGAAGATTAGCAAGTGTATACTTGAGAGTTATAAGAAAGAGAGAGTTATAAAATATTTAAATAGGTATCTAAGGACATATATCTCTCTTTTGAAGATGCTCCATCATCCAAGTGGAATGGGAGTTCAAAACTCAGCTTGACACCTTGTACAACTCCTTAAAACTATCCTTCTTGTCATATGAGAAGTGATAAATGGAAATATTAATAATAAATTCACCATAATATGATTTTATACATCTCATTTGACACCTATAATGCATTTATAAAATCCTCTAGTTTGATATTTTAGTAGCAATTATCATTCATATGCATAGGTGTCTTGAAACCATATCTCCCACACCTAGCCTTGTCCAAGTGGCTCAAAACATGAGTTTAAATTTATCAAGGAAATATATATTAATGGATGGAATAAAAATATATTATCATACCTGAATCAATCCATTTATTTTATTGGAACAACTCTCAAGACTCCAATTTGCTCCTCAAGCTCTCATTAGGCCTATTTTCCTTATAGCCTTAAAATCATGTAAACCTCCTTGTGTAGGATATTATATGGATTTTATTAAAAAAATAAGGGAATATTTAAGGACCCAATATGGATTTATAATTATATGTCATTTTTTAGATCTAGAATCTGAGTGGAAGTGCCTTTTTTTGCCTTTCTCTCTCCTCAATTAGGACTCCTTGTATAGAAGCCTAATTTTCTTCTCCATGTATCTAAAAACATGTGAAACCACCAAAATAATTTTATTCAATTTATATAAGATATCACCAACTTCCATGTCAAATTTGAGGTCATAAAACCCTGTGGAAGTGTGAGAACCATGAAATGGCCTTGAAACGTAGTCTCATTTTAGTCCTATTTGAGATTGCATTAAAAAATGAGATTTGTTTTATCAATTAAAAAATGTATAGTACATATTTTTATGATTTAATATATTAAATAAATCCCAAATGACATCTTTCAATAGTTTTCAAGTGTCCAACTATCTAAAACCCTAACAAATATTAAAAACCTTACAAAATAGTGCATCTATAACAATTCGTACAACTGCAAGTATAGATGAAGTACACCCTAAGAACCTAATTGTATTCATAAAAAAATACATCATATTTCAAGATATAATTAAGTCATTTAATTCAATTTTGGGTCTTATCTATCTCAACTAGTCATTACTAGGGGTTTAGGAGAGGTTTACACATGTTTTATTTTTAAGGATTGTTTATAAATAATATATCCTCTTTCTATCTCATAATGTAAAAATATTGTAGTGAGGGGACTTATACACCACATACAAAGATAATTTTGTCCCATGAAAAACCTTATGAGAGATATGAGTACAAGGTGGTGTCTCTCAGGTTATACGTAGGCCATTGGAGAGGAGTTTGAGTTCTTAAACTTTGTTCATGAAGGGGATGGAACTAAAACAATAACTTATGTCATTAGATTGAATTATAGGGACATATTTACCACATATGAAATAAATTTAACTCCATGCATTAGGTTAAGGTCACAACAAGTGAGATAATACTAGTTTGTAGTGTAGTTATTCACTTTTTGAAGCTCAAGGAGGTTCCATAGGCTTAAGTTCCACTTTTCTTGATCCCTATACCTATGAATGTCCTTATATGATCTATTCCATAATATTAAACTCATTAGTTTTCTTAGGCTCTTGTGTCACCTTTATCACATCACCTTTCTTATGATTGTATTATAGGTCTACCTATGTATGAATTAGGAGATACAGGCCTAGACAAAGTTTTCAATGTTTACTTCACTTTAGGTGAATCTTAGGGAATTATAGAGTTTCATTGTCCCTATGAATCCATTATCAAATGATTTACCTTATTTTATATTTCTCATAGACCTCTAACTCTCTTAAGTAATAAAATATCTCTCATAAAGGACAAGGCATAATGACTTGCTATAAATATTAGTGATTTTTTATAAATGAGGGACATGAATATACAAACCAATTCCACTAAACTGAGGATCATTAGGACACCTAAAAATGGCCAAAGTTTTATCTCCCAAATTTCTCTCTCCTATCCATACCATGCATTTGATTTTTGCCTTTTTAAGCTTGTGAAGGTAGCAGTGGAGGAAAGAGAGCGTCTGATGCATATGTAAGACTTGAAACTTGATCCAAAGCCTAAAATTGACCTATGGAAGTATTCAAGACTCTTTTAAACTATTTTCATCTAAAAAATGATCTCCTAAGGTTATACAAATGCCCAAAAGTGCTTGTAAAAGAATATTTTGCTTAGTTTGGGTGTTGAACCATAATTTTTCTAGGTTTTGACCATTCTATGACACATGTTTGGTATTAGATACATTGGGAGGCTTCTTAAAACATTTATATTTTGGGATGATACGTACAACTACTCCAAATTAGGCCAAAAGGCGAGCAAAATGACATTTTAGTACATATCAACATAATAAAAAGTTATTGCATAAATATATGACTTTCAAGACACTTTAACAACCTTGTATAATGACTCTAAACCATGCCATGAACTTAACCACACTTGAATACACAAAGACTCATAAATTACCCCTGGGACTAGATAAGTACATATGAGGCCAAACCTCAACGATGCTAAATAATGACTGATGTGACCACATGAAGATCATTTTGAAGACATTACAAGGCTATATACAAGATTTACTAACACTTTAAAAAGTTTCAACCTATAAGGGTTGAATTTTTTTTACTTGGGGTCAAAAATTGGTCAACAATACCCAATATATTGAAAAGAGAGATTGGGGTAGACAACCCATAATGGGTATGTCAACACTATGTGCACACACCAAAATGGGGGACAAGTGGTATAAAAACCATAGTGGAGTGTGGTTCACTCATAGTGGAATGGATAGATTATAAACTAAAAACATGTACACATATTAACCATTTAATTATACAATAAGCATATGTGCACACTATTAAGTCTTAAGTAATATTAAAGTGAAGAAGTGTGAAAGGAACCAAAAGGTAAAACTAGTTTGGATGAGAACCTTTTTCACACCAACAACCCCATTAAGTGAAACTTAGAAATAAAGAAAAATAAAAAAATGCAAAAAATAATGGGTCCTGGTAACAAAGCCTGATAAAGTACCCATATATAAAATTTCCCCCTCAAGCACAAAAGATAAGGAGAAAACCCATAGGAAAAAACTCCTCCTATGAGAAGATGAAAGAAGGTTAGGGGACTCTCCATGAAAGAGTGTTAAAGTTGAGTGTCCCTATGAATTCTAATCCATCTTATCTAAATTAATGGATTTAAAATCTCTGTAACTACCAAGTGATGTAGTAAATGGCTATAAATACACATCCCAGTCAAATTAAAACTAGATGCCAAGGTAATGGGTAGTGAAATGAACTCAAAGAATTATTGTTTAAACATTCCCCCTCAATTGTAAACTGGGATAAGGTATAAATTCATGTCTCTACTGATAGAGTTGGTGGAAGTGGTGACAAGTGAAAATAAAGATGGTATTATTAAACAAAGTTCTCTAAGCTATGAAGAAGGACTTCAAGGAAAAATGGATCCATAATATGGTTAGAGAAGTTATCCCACAAACCCAATCACAAACAAAAAGAATGCCAAAAAGTACATAATTCCAAGAGATGTATGAGTGGAAGCAATCACTACTCGAACATCATCCTACAAATAGTCTAATTGCTCTAAAACTATCAAAGTCTAGTGAAAGGTGTGATAGACGTCAAAGATATAATAAAGGAAAATACAACTAAAATATATGCCAATGAGATATGAAATTATCCTTAAATGGTATCTAACATACATGTACCTGATAAGATACCCATCTACAATGGAATTATAATTGTTTATCATGAGAAAAATTACAAAAGAATTCAAGGTGCTAAAAAAGGGGCCTTGATATATGTCTATTAAATAATGCATGTGTTAAGAAATGGTCCTAGAGAAGACATGAACTCTAAAAAAGTGTGATAAATTGATGATGGTCTGGTAGAATATTAATGTTGGATGAAGTCGAGATAATGTCAACTGGGCATGCAAATGAAATAGGAAAACTGATGTAGAAAAAGAGTTTTTCTATGAGGGGGTCTAACAAATATTAGATTGAGCCTCATCTATTAGGCTTCATTTATGAAATTATGGGTTATAGAGTGCATTATTACTTTTTGTTATACGTGACTGGATGATGTGGTCACTTGTAAAATTTTATTTTTGACATGAGAAAAATTGTCAAAAAAAAAAATCAAAGTGCAATTTTATTTTTGTCATGAGAAAATCCCTAAAAAAACCTAAGGTTCAATTTTATTTTTGTGTGATAAAAAAATATGAAAAAAATAAATGCAAGGTGATGGTATTTTACCAAAAATCTTATAGATCAACCTCCAATATCCAACTAGGATGAAACATGTAGCAATTTTGTCTTTCTTGGATAACATTGATGCAATTATGAGCTCTAATTTTCTCTTAAGAGTAGATCTACCCCAAAAAAAAACTCTAATTTATTTCACACATTTATTATTCTCAATACCATTCAAAGAGGATGTAATAGAATAAAATACTTAGTAATGCAAGATAATACTAACTCTATAATTATAGATCTCCTAAGAGGTTACCCAAAGGATCTTAAATTGCTCTGATACCATGTAGGATTTGACTAAGCTAGCCTAACAAGACTTTAAGGCCTAATGAAAGCACCGTTATCAAAAATATTGTATCTTGATAATAATAAACTATATTCTTATCAATGATGTATAAATAATGTGCAAAAAAAAATACAATAGATGAATTGATTCAACTAGAATCAAAATATTTAAATAAATGTAATATATTAACTCTATATTCCATATTCCACATTACAAATTCACTACTAGAGTTCCCAATATATAGGAAAGAGAGAGTGGGGTAGACAACCCATAATGGGTATGCCAACACTATGTGTACACTCCAAAGTAGGGGACAAAGTGGTAGACAACCCATAATGGATTGTGTTCCACTGGTAGTGGAGTGACTAGATTGTGCACTAAACACATATACACATTTTCAGGTCCTAAGTAAGCTTAAAGTGAAGAAGTGTGAAATGATCCCAAAGATAAAACTATTTTGGATGAGAACCCTTTTCACACAAATAATAATCCAAGTAAAGACAAAGAAACTAGAATGATTAAGGTCATAAATACATCATTGAACAAATTTATCCATACTTCAAATTCCAAAGAAGAAAAAGAAGATGTCAAGTGAAGAATAATGTGTCTATAAAATTGATGACAAGCGTAGAAGGACTAAAATTAACATTGTTACAAAACTCATATATCAAAAATAGCATAAGGCAAATGATAGTAAATTATGGACCTTAAAGTTTGATGGTACTAAGTTCAAATTGTAGACATCCAATTCCTAACACCATTTATGTTGAAATTGTCAATCTTACTTGAATTGCACTCAAATGCACATTTTAGGTCAAAGTCTATAAAACATATTAAATAGTTCAAACTTATCACTTACAAGTGCTAGTTTAGGTCAAAGTATCTCTAAATATAGAAATGCATTTTATGGGCCAACTAACTTTGATAAGATCATTTTGAGTCAAAATTACCATTTTTCCATTTAGTGCTTTGGATCACTTTGTAGACACCAAAATTGTGTCTACCCCCTGGTCAACTCCCCCTTGGTCCCCTTAGTCCACTTCTAAACATTCCTAACCCACACACTTATTAATTTAAAATAATTATCTATTTTAAATTAATAACCCATCACCCATCACACCCCACCTTGGATACCTCTCCTTGGATACTTCCATCACCCCATGGCAAATATTAATTACTTAAGACCCCATTTCAATTCTCCCACTCATCCTCATGCCTATTAAACCCGCCTTCAACCATTTAACCGCGACCAGCTGACCTTAGCAAATGGGAAAATAGACAAAAGGTTATTTTTAGCCTTTTTACCCGTCTTTTGGCTACCGATGTCAGTTAATTATTGACTAATGTCGACGGTATTGTCGATGTCAGTTGCCTTAAAACTACATTCTGTGCCCAGAATGCCAACTTTTTGGATGGCAGGAAAACCCTCAAGCTCTCTCTCGAATCTCTTCCTCTCTCAGCTCTCGCACTTGGACATCAACAGGGACTCTTTGAGATCAATTATCAGACCTTAACCAACACTCTTCTAGCTACAACCACAACAGGTACAAGCATCTCAAACACCTCTGGTTCTTCAACAAACAAGAGCTAAGTATTCTTATTCTATTTTATTTCATTAACTCAAAAAGCATTAGCAGTTAGCTCCTATTTAATGCTTTTAAATATTATCAACTAGACTCGGCTATCAACCAAACCAGACCGGACTATCTTCCTGGAGAGGCTGAGAGGCCTTCCCCATACCCCTACTCCTTTTGACAACTTATCCTCTACCCCTTATCCCTCTTAAGACTCTATTGACTTCCTTGCAATCTTGCACAAACCTCCAAACAGAACCAAACTCCTTCTAAATCCCTCTGTCGACCATAAAACCCATCCAAAACCCATCCAAGGCCATTGCCCTGACCGACATCAACCATTTCCCCTACTGACATCAATAGCATAACTGACGTCGACAACATAACTGATGTCGGCAACATTGACCAACCAATGTTGGCAAAACTACCAACATTGACAAATGTGACAGACCAATAGCAGAATATAGGTATGCAATATCTCTATTTCTTTTGTTCAGTCTTTCACCATTTCTCTTTCTAGAAATACTCTTTTTATCAACTAGTGGATTGTCATCCCTCAGGGAAGTCTTTGCACTTTTGGGACCGAGCTTTGCTTGGCAATCCACCATATGTCTATCTAACTTTTTCCTTGTTTAAGTCTCTCTTATCTACAGGTGTCATCCTCCATAGCCAAAGAGGAGCTCCTTTAGTCGTCTGGATATGGTGCACAAACTTCATCTAGGTATCATCTAACCCCTGACCATTAGCTCTAGTTTCTTATTCCTTCTGAATGTGAAAAAGCAAAAAACTTATAGAAACACACTTTTTTCTTCTAATTTATTAATACACATCATGTACCTTTTTTATTTGGTGTTCACAACATCCTAAATGGGAATACAAATCCAACACATCTAACATCACCTTATAGTTCCTCTCTAATCAAATTATGACCCAGTAATATGACTTTTTAACCATTTTGATTAATTAAAGGCCAATTTTCAAATAATTACACAAATGTTGATTAACCTTGTTTAAGGCTAATTATTCCAAATCAAGAGCTTAAGTCGATTTTACATGAGAGTTGTTGAATATTTATTTTTGAAAATTGATTCTTATTAATTGCATCATCAGGTGACATCATTTCTTGGGAAGACATTTCTAGGTCATAAATGCCACAAATATCAGGATTATGGGTCACCCATGCCTAGTTAATGCCTCCCATGCCTCTTCAATGCCCATTTTTATAAGGTCATAATGAAGACAATTATAGATTTAATTCCAAATATTAGGATTATCCATGGCCACACATCTCAATCTTGAGATGGATGGTCATGGTTGACCTTGACCAATCTTAAAAATCTATAAATAGAGAGGCCATGGACATGAATTTTAATGTTGAATATTGCAAAGTTATAATGTTAAATTATTTCCATAAGGCTTTGCATTTAATCATTGATTTTGTTTAAAATCTTTATTGATAGGCTAGTCTAGTGATTTAGAATCATGAGCCTAGGTTTTATGAAGTGTTCTTGAGGCATTGGAGGACTTTACCACCATTGTTAACAAAGACAAAGATGCTTGATCAAGGGAGAACATGTTTTTGAGCCACATGGGTATGGTGAATACATATGGGAAGGTGATATGGTGTCGATTTCTTTCATTTTTTTTCTTTCTATCCTTTTTAATTTCCATAGGAATAGATAGGCTTGGTTAGTTATTTCTTTATGCATGTTTCATTATTTATGGACTAATGCTTAACTAAATTAATTTGTAATCCTCTCTACATCTTGGCACACCAGTAGGACTAGATGCATCTCACACCTAAAGGAGATCATTTTACAACTCTAAAATAATTATTTGAGCCTTTATAACTCTTATAAATTGATTTTATAATTTTATTTTTCCATTTCTTTACCATGATTTTGCATAGTAACCAACATCAAAAAATGATACTGACATCAGTTACCTAGCTTAACCAATGTCAGTTAGCAAAATCAACATTAATTAGGTCTTGGTTAGCCAAAGTAACCATTATCTATGGTAATAAATAACATCAATCACCGTGTTTTTCCAAAAACATAGACTTGAGAGCTACTTTTTTAAAGTTCATTGTTTCAAGCTAAAAAGAGCTTCAAAGTTAAAGGACATGCTAACAATTTTACTATATGACCAAGCTTGATATTTATTCAAAACATGTTTAAATCACCTTTGCATGCTTACAAATAAATTAGGAACCTTATTTTGGGTGTATAACAAAGAATTTAGATGTTTTGGTGATTTTTTTCAAAGTTTACAACTAAAACCAAGGGGTCAAATGAACACCACCAAACATTTCATTTGGGTTTAAAATTGAACACACATATCAATTCTTGTTTGCAATAATTGTTTACTTAGGTTTTGTTTGGAAAAAAGAGGAATGTTTCATGTATGCTCTTCCATTTTTCCCATTTAGGGAACCCTTAGAATCAAATGTGCCATTCCTATTGCAAATAGCCTAGTCTAAGGCTTAGAAAGAATGTTGTCTAAAACACTCCTCAAAAACTCATCAAAGTTTGGGTGATCTTAAAAATGACCCTAAAGTCTTTCTATTTTTTTATTTATTTATTTTCATGCAAACTTGGATTATGAGGGGGTTGTCATTACCTCACATGAGTTCTTTAGGGATGTTTTGACTCAGGGTTTCACCTTCCAACATTGACTTCATTTGACTTCTTTGGAGTTGCACATGGGACGTATCTACATTTTGACATCACACTACACTGAGTGAACATTAGGATGTAGTAGTAGTAAAAAGGATTAGACCTTTTTACAACTAGCCAATGCCATGGTCACCCAATTTTCATGCTTATCTTTTGCATAATTTGATGTGAAATTCATTATGTAATTGATTCCCCTAGAATAATCAAAACCTTGCTAGTTTAGTAGACCCCACTTTGCCATACCTTATCAATTTAGACTTAAGATTTTTGTTTTTTTTTTGTCATTAGCCTACTTGGTCTTGATTTGTGTCTAAAATTTCTTGTTAACTCAATGAATTTAACCAAAACACATTTCCCTCAATTTTCTTGAGCAAGGGAGGCATTACACTATCCAAATGGTAAATTCATTTTTTCCTTGTTTAAATTATTATCAAGAGCTTTGTGTCATGTCATCCACTTTGGCATAGTCATGCTGCCTAATTGAGTCTAGATATGTTACCCAATTTATTTAAATCCTTCATTTATAATCCACATTTGAAATTGAACCTTTCTAATTTCTAAGGGTTGGTACGTCAAAGTGGGCTCACCATTTGTGCACTAAGCTTGTTTTAACTTGGGTTGAATTTTACATTTGGATTGAAGGTCATTTAAAAAGACTCAAAATCACATTATCATCTTGGTGGACTCAAATCATCTTATGTATCACTCATGCTTTGAGTCCTAGAACATATTTTATCCTACTAGAGTCATGTGGTGATGTTATGATGCCTATTTGGTCCTAGATTTATACTTAGTATTTCATGTATGTTTTTGAATCTTGAGTTTCTTAGTTCATTTTGTCTTCTTCATAATCCAAATATCCTTCTTCTATATTTCTAGGGTCAACTTGTCAAAGTTGAAAGTAGATTTAACATTACAAGCATATCACAAAGATCTAGGCTTTGGTGTACCAGTTTTCACCTTGGGTCTTTGAGTTGCCTTACTCTCTTTTGATCTATATGATTTCAAATTTACCAAAGGTTGAGTAAACTCATGAACCAAATCTTCTAAAATTGTGCATGGTTTTAAACCACTCTCCCTTATAGTCTCATTGGTACCTTGGTTATTTATTTAAAAGAGAGCCAAAGCATACTTTGATTGGTTGCCAAACATTGGTCCAAAGTTAGTTAATACACATAATAGCTCTTTCTAGACATGACTCAAAGGTTTTCTAGTAGTGGTGCCTCTTATGGCCTTAGTTATGAGGATGAGAAATTTTATTATGGTCAAGATAACCCCATTTTTTATGATAACCCCACAACAATAGGATTCAAATATGATTACAATGAATATCAACCCCAAGAAGATCAAGATGAATCCCTTCTTAGATTGATAGAATCAGGTGCTAGAATACCTTCTAACTTTCCTACAGAACATTTACATATGTTATTTAGAGAAGGATAATAATGATGGAAAGAATTTTTTTTTGCACAAATAGACATACCTTCTTCCTTTAACAAAGGAAAGGAAATACAAATAGAGTCAAAACCCACAAATATATATATTCTAGCTAAGATCAAGATAATAAGTCAATGATATGCATATCAACTTGTCATAGACTTAACTAACTCCCTAGTTGCCACTTTAATTCATAATAATGCTTTGAAAGAACATGGGTAAATGGATAAAGGTACAAAATAATTATTGGATGAGAACATTACCATAGTGGATCAAGGTAATTTAAATGAGCAGTTAAAGTCACAAGAGACCTTACAAGATGTTCCATTTGATACGGAACATACATTTTTCAATCATCAAGAATCTCTTGTTACTTTACAAACTTAGAAACCCAAACATTCAGTTTAAATTGAGGACATACCTCAAGATAATTTGGATAGTTCTTTTCAATCAACCCAAATATTGGTAAATAAACATAGAAATTTACAAAATCAATGAAGTGCAAAACAACCAAATTTAGGGAATGTTTTATAATCCAAGAATCAATGACCTATGTTCTCAACTCAAGTAGAAAATTATAACCAAATCATGGATCAAAAGGTATACAATCCCTATATATTCACACAAAACTAGGGGTATATTCCACCCCAACAACAATAAAACTAGGGGCACATTCCACCCCAACAACAATAAAACTAGGGGTACATTCCACCCCAACAACAAAACTAGGGGCACATTCCACCCTAAAAAAACAAAACTAAGGGCACATTCCACCCTAACAACAATAAAATTAGAGGCACATTCTACCCCAACAACATTTTATCCAATCCACAAATGCACCAAATATGCAAGAATGGAATTACATGAAGGAAATTATCCAAAGATTGGAGATGAGTAATAGAGTCAAAAAGTACAAATTCAATGAGATATGCCCATATCCATTTGATTTATCTATTTTCCAAAACCCCTTTCCACCTCATTTTGAGGCACCAGAATTTGACAAGTATGAAGGGAAAGGATATCCATGTGAACACATACAAGTATTCTACATCTTATGCCAAGAGGTTTCTTATAGTATTGAGTACTTACTATGACTATTTACACAAAGTTTAGTAGGATAATCTCTTGATTGGCTACTTAAACTACCCAAGGGATTAGTTGAGGATTGGAATGACTTATCAAAAAAGTTTTTAACCATTTCTCATAGAACATAGAACATGAATTTACCATTGTTGACTTATGAAAATCCAAGTAGCATGATGGTGAAATTTTCATTGCATATCTACAAAGGTGGAGAGCATTGGCAGACCACTTTCAACACAATTTACCAGATAAACAGTTGGTTGATATCTTTGCACAAAATTTGCATCTTGAAGTTACACATAATATATAGTTATCTTTTGCTAACTCATTTGAATAAATTATTGACAAAAGAGTGCAGATTGAGAAGGCTCTTATTGCTAAGGGCCTTGTTAAGATTTTTGTGTAAGGTCAACCATCTAATCAGATGAATCATTGACTCAAATAGTTATGCAAGATAAGCCTAAGGGCTTTAAAAAAATAAGACCATGGTTGGAAATGGGGTGACAAAATTAATACATGTACAAATGGTACAGGCTATGCCTCCTCTAAATATACATTTAACTCCCTCAAATCCACTACCTACTTTGTAGAGACAACCTCCATGAAGGACATTTCATAACAATTTTAGAGTCTTTAGCAAGTTAGGAGAATTAGTTGAAATAGTATTATAAAAGCTCATTAGAGCTAATTTAATTATATGGTTAGTATCAAGGCCATTTCCTCAAGATTATCCAAAACCAAACTAGTACAAAGAGAATGAATGGTGTATTTTTCATCATGTTATTGGTCATAATGCATGTCATTGCATTCAATTGTGACATAATATTGAGGAATTTATTGAAAATGGTGAAGTAGAAATTAAGGTTGCCCCTAATCAAGACACAAATTAGGATATGGGAATCTATAAAGACCCCTTTCCTTGACATGATACACCACCACCAAGAAACAATCAAAATGGTCACAATTAAGGATAGAGGTAGATTCAAAACCAATAACAAGGTAAAAATTGTAATAAGAAAAATCAAGATCATAATCCCCACGCTAATAATGTGGCTTATAACAATATACCTTACAAATATAATAATATTGTGGGATGCATTTCTAAAAATCACATTGCCATGATTACTATAAAACTACATGGCCAATCTCATGTTCCTTGTAACACGAGACCCATCATTATAGGGTCAGCACCATCTCCCCATAGTAATACCATGTTGAGTTCACATCATCATGTTGCTACTCCATTTGAATGGGTTACTAATCCTGAACAATAATACCTTTCTTATAAGAGCTCCTCACTAACCCAAAATTGTCAAAATACTAGTAATCACCCATAGGTCACCATTCAAGGCCCTTTGCCTCCCTCTTCTAATTATAATAACTCATTACCACCTCTAGGTTGTGTATTCACAATTAGATGCCCATGATTTACCATTCATGGCCCTTCACCCACTTCTTTCCATAAACCCAATGAGAACATTGTGCCAATGGTTCTAAAGCTAAATACTATCCCACCAAAGACTAAACTAGTTCAATCCAAAATTCAAAGGCCTTATAGTATAATGGATCAATTAGATAAAACCCCTACATAAATTTATATATTATAACTCTTACAGACATCTGATGTCCATAGAACCATCTTTAACAAACTTTTACAAGATTCTATTGTGCCTAATGATATAAAACTTGATTAGTTTCAGAAGCTAGTTGGACATTTGTCTTCATTTCAACATATCACATTTGATCAAAAGGACATGTCTACCCTTGGTCCAAACCACAATAACCCACTATATATTGAGATAATCATTATGGATCACAAGATCAAGTGGGTTCTTATAGATAATGGTTCAAGGCTAAACATCATATCTCTTAATTTGGTGAGATAATTGGGCTACATGGATAAAGATATTCAACTAGAAACTATTACAATCAAGGCTTACAACAATGCCGAGAGGGAGTCATCTGATATAATTTGGTTACTAGTCATGGTTGGTTCTATTTCTCATCACACATTATTCCATATTATGGATATTGAGCTTCCTTATAACATACTTCTTGGTCATCCTTGGATTCACAAAGTACAAGTAGTTCCATATACTCTTCACCAATGCTTTAGGTTTCCCCATGATGGGATAAAGGTTACTATTCCTGCTGATTAGCAACCATACCAATACTATAAACATATTGAAGCAAAATTTCATGATTATAACTATTGCCCACATTTTGAATTCATTGAAAAGAATAACAAATCCATAATTTCTCATCCATCTCCATCTAATTATATAGACCCTAGTGATCTAGCCTCCACTTCAACTGATCCATTTCCTACAATTCTAGCCATAAAGGTTATTATTAAAGATGCAGGCATTTCCATGTACCATGTAAATGATGTCCTCCATATTGAAAAATTATCAAAATATCCTATAACATTTTGTAAGCCTAAAACTTCCTAGACTCCTAATAGACCCAATCATATTTGGCAACCAAATAAGAATCAACCAAAAAATCTTATGGTTTTTGTACCTATGATTACACCAAAGAAAGATCAAGAGGCTTCTACCAAGGGATATTTTTTAGAATCCAAAGTATCATATCCCTAACAAGATAATGGATCAACTTGATTATATAGGGAAAGGTCTTGGTCCATAGGCACAAATAATTTTAGAACCTTTAGTAGCTAGAGTTATCTATTGGAATCATGGTCTCATATTTCAACTACTAGAGGATGACCTCATGACATTTAATAGTGACTCTTTTGAAGTAACTAGTAATGAGACTCCTAGAAACAACACAACATCCCATTATAGCCTTTTTGATGAGCTTGCTAATTTAGAGTTATTTGATTCAAAATCCATATTGACCATAAAACCTATTAGATATTCTCATCTTGAAGAAAAAACCCATCCTAGTGGTGCTTCCCTTCCTGAAGCAGGACATTATATCTTTACCATTGGTGCTTCCCATCCTGAAGCAAACCATCACTATAACCTATGTCTTTGCCATCCTAAACTCATAGATTGGGATCAATTTTTTTTGGTCATATGCCATGATGAGTTCCAAAATGAAGACTCAATTTTAGAATACATGGGCCTATGAGATGCATTCCCCATTAGTGATCATAATCAGGGTTTTGATTTTTCAATGAATTCTTTTGCCTACTTTGGAGAGCAGGTAAAATTTCTTGGTCATAATAAAAAAACAAACATCAAGATCTTTAGGTGAAAACCTCTTTGAGGCACTTGTTGATTAGGGAAAAATTAAAGAAAAAGAGAATCCTTTGAGTGAAAACCTATTTTAGGCACTCCTAGGTAGGAAATTTTGTTCATCCCCTCATGACATAAAAATTCCATTTAGCCCAAGTTCCATATCTAGTATAAGCATCTCTTCAAAACAACATCAAATATTTGAGAATATTGCTCTTGAGTTTCTAGAGGTCTTTGTCAATTGGCCTTTACTTGAGAAGGAAGATTCTGATTCTTCTTATTATCTAGATCTTTGGGAGGAACAAAATAATACATAGTAGAAAAAGATGATCATGACCATACATTGCCTATAATTCTAAAAGATGGATATACACTCCTTATGGAAGGTACAACATAAGTGAATTTGGGAACCCATGAGGATCCCAAAATTGTTCATCTTAGAGATTCCCTTACTAAATTAGAACATGAACATACTATATCCATTCTTAAGTATTATATAGACAACTTTTCATGGGCATATTATGACATGCCAGGCCTAGGTCCAGATTTAGTTGTGAATCATCTTGTTATTCACCCTGATGTTAAAACAATCAAATGAAAGTTGAGAAATATGTATCCATGTATCGGAATTTTGGTTAAGGTTGAGTTAGAAAAGTTTTTAGGATCCAATTTTATCAGAACACTAGACTACTCTGAATGGATTTCTAACATAGTGATAGTAAGTTAAAAGACCCTAGGCATACATGTTTTTACTAATTTTCATGATATCAATAAAGTATACCCTAAAGATGATTTTTCTCTACCCAACATTGACATGATTATCAACTCAAATTCTAGGCAAGAGATGATATCCTTAATGGATGGATTTTTTGGTTACAATCAGATCAAAATAGCTCCTAAAGATCAACATAAGACCACATTCACCACTCCCTGGGGGACATTTTGTTACCAAGTCATGCCATTTGGTTTGAATAATTCTTGAGACACATATAAATGTGTAATTACTATCATATTTCATGACATGATGTATGGAATTGTTGAGGACTATGTTGATGATATACTATCAAAATCAAGAAAAAGAGTGGGATACCCCGGCATTCTACAAAGAATATTTGAGAGGTTTTATGCGTATACAATCCACTTAAATCTTAAGAAATGTGTTTTTAGAGTCACATCAAGAAAATTTCTAAGGTTAATTGTACCATAATGAGGGATTGAATTTGACCCTACAAAGGTCAATGATATTATGGAAATGCCTCTACCAAACAATTTTAAATAATTATGATGTTTACAAGGTAAGATCCACTCTATACGTAGGTTTATTTCTCAATTTGTGGATAAGTGCGACCCATTTACCCACCTCTTAAGGAAAGGGGTAAAATTTCAATGGGATAAATATTTTTAGATAACATTTGAAAAGCTTAAAACATACTTGGCCAATACACTAGTTTTACGACCTTTGACACAAGGAAAGCCACTGCTTCTTTATATATCAGCCATGGAACTTGCACTAGGGGCACTTTTAGCATAGCATGATGATCATGGTAAGGAACACATGGTTTATTATTTAATCTACACAATGGTAACCTATGAACATAATTATATGCCTATTTAGAAGGTATGTTTAGCTATGGTGTTCACCACTCAAAAATTGTGACATTATATGCTAAATAACAAAACTATTGTTATTACCAAGGTAGATCCTCTCAAGTTCCTCTTATCTAAAGCAGCTCTTCAAGGATGCATGGCTAAATGGATTATTATTCTTAGTGAGTTTGACATTGAGTACTAGAATCATAAGGCAATCAAAGACTAATTTCTTATTGACCAACTTACAAAAGCTCCTATTATGGCCACTCAACCCCTCAACTTTGACCTTTTAAAGGATTCTATCATGATGATAGAACAAGCATCATAAGAAATTGAATAGTAGATACTCTATTTTGATGGATCCTTCACATCCTAAGGGTCTAGAGCTGGCATATTATTGATCACACCATAAGAGGATTTGATCCCTAAAGCATTCCATATACAATTTTAGTGTACAAAAAATATGGTTAAATATGAGGCATTGGTTATAGGGCTCCATCTTACCATATAGTGGGATATTCAAAGATTAAAGGTCTATGGATATTCATAGCTAATCATAAATTAGATAATTGATCAGTATCAACCAAGACATGATAAGATTATTCCTTACAAGCAAATTGTTGATAATCTTAAAACACATTTTAAATCTCTGTAGTTTGAGCAAGTTCTATGAGTCAACAACAAATCTATTGACACCATGTAAATAATTAGTTACATGATAGTGATAAAGAGTATTAGTTCTTGATTGAAAATATTATTTAGGTGGCACATATTCTATCATATTTAGAGATGATATGCACCATTGTTGATTGTAATCCCTCACCCGAGTTACCATGGTACCAAGATTTTTATAACTATTTCCATAGCCATGTATTTCCTACCAACCTTTCCAAAAACTAGAATAAACTATTCCTTAATCACTTAACATGTTATATCCTCCTTGGAAACATGATTTATCAAAAAGGCTATGATGGAACACTTCTTCATTGTTTATCTTTGGGAGAATCTAAGCTAACACTAAAGGAGGTTTATGAAGGAATGTGTGGGGCCCATACCAATAGTGTAGTCCTAGCAAGGAAACTTATTATAATAGGCTATTATTGGCCCAAAATGGAGATATATGCTTTTAATTATGTGAATAAGTGTGTTCCTTATTAGCAACATGGTAACTTGATACATGCACCTTCCTTACCATTGCAACTGATTACAACACCATGGGTGTTCTCAATATGGGGTCTTAATCTCATTGGTAAAATTTAACCCAACATCATCAAATGGCCATAAGCACATTTTAACTATAACTAAGTATTTTACCAATTGGATTGAGGCCATTACTCTAACTTATATTACCAAGAACAAATAGCCAAATTAATTTATTACTATATCATCTATCGATATGGCATCTTATCTCGTATTATATCTGATAATGGTAGATCCTTTGTGAACTAAGATGTGAAATCACTTTGTGAAAAATTCAAGATCAAGCACAAGAAATCCACTCCATATAACCCATAAGGTAATGAACAAGCTAAAGCATTAAATAAAACCTTTATATCCCTCTTTAAAAATATTATCAATGATGCTAGCTATAATTGAAATTTACAACTCTTTCCTACCCTCTAAGCATATAGAACCAATCATCATACCCTAACTAGAGCTAATCTATACTCTCTTATTTTTGGCACTAAAGCTATCATCTTGGTCGAGATTGAGATTCCATCATTAAGAATATCACTAGAGAACATAAAAGATGATGAAGACAATGGATCCTCACGATTGCAAGAACTAGAAATTTTTGATGGTAAGCATTTGGCTGCCCTAGAAAACTTACAAGCCTATCAGAATATATTGCAAATAATCTACAATAGAAGCATTCTCCCTTGAGAATTTGAGATTGGTGACTTAGTTTTGAAAGAGAACTAGAATAATATGAATGTTAAACCCAAAAATAAAGGCAAGTTTTAGCCTAATTGGTTAGGACCATATATTGTCATAATGAACTATGGATCATAAGCATACCAATTGGATAAACCTAATGGTGAATAAATTTTATATCCCATGAACATCATACACTTTAATAGGTTCTACACATGAACAACTTTGAATCATTATCTATAAGACCCTTGACTTGGGGGCAACTTGTGATGTCATAATTTTATCCCACCCTTTTATCATATCTTGGACACATTTTATACTACCCTGATCCACTTTCATGATTCCCAATAGTAAAGGCTTTGAACCCTTGGCACTCTGAACACATTCTTCATCCCATTCTAGATTGCTCTCTTTGAGAAGCATATTATTTGTTATGTCTAAGGCATGTTATAAGCTTTAGCACTTTTTGTCCCTTGACTAATTATGATCACAATTATGTCTCATGAATATTATGAACATCTTTAGTATCAGTTCTACAAAGTAGTTCAACCAAGACCATCTTGTGTAGCTTTAGATAGGTAAATAACCACATCTTCATAGTATAAGTATTCATTGATTTCTTTTTTATCAATAACCTCACTCTCACTGATTTGTGAGCATGAGCCATTGTAGCTAGCTTATCTATCTTATTGGAACCTCTACTCTCAGGTTGTGCATCTCTTTGACTAGATGGTCCCACCTTGTGCATATTTTATCCCAAAAACACCAAAAACATTAGAAATACTTTGAAAATATCAAAAAAATTAGAACATGATCCACAAAATAATAAAAACATTATCTCACAGTTTTATACATTTGTACATTCTTATTCCACCATTCCACAGTCTCACCATTTTGTGAGAAACTATTAAGTTTGAATGCTCTTGCCATTTTGCAAGAACAAAAACACCAATTCATTTCATCTTGTCCCATGCACTTGCCATTTTACAAGATCATTATTTCTTATCTCATCAACTTATTTTCTAGACCATTCTCATTTGTTTGTCATATATTCCATTTCTTCTATAACATTAATCATGCTAGTCTGATCATCATTTTTCTTCTATCTCATTTCCTAAGAGAACTACATGTGGCCTGAAGTTCATGTTGGAACATGCATCCATGGAACTATGTAGGTAGCATCCACTTGTCTTATACATCTATAGTTAGCTCGGCCAACCCATTCATTTTATTCTCTTCTCATTTCTTATGTAATTATTCCTCTTTAATTAGGGAACAATTATTGTGTCATTGTTCTTTGTTATGATGAGGTAGAAAGTAACACCTCTACTGTACATGCATGAACATTTATCTTTAAACCACACTAACTTCATTTTTGTTTGTGTGTTTATTTGAGTTTTATTGGTGTTTTCTTAGTGTTTTGTTGTGATTTCACACCTCTCCTTTTATTTCTTATCCTTTTATATTTTTATTAATTCTTGTTCCATTCTTGGTCTTGTGTTTCTTTTTCTTGTTTTTCTATTTGATTTTGCTTTTCTCTTTTGTGTTCAATAATGCCTTGATGGTCCACATGGATATTGATTATTCATATATTGGTCTCATGTCATTAAGATGATCTTTCCTTTTGTTTTAAAACATTTTTGTTCCTAATTAAGTCTTGATCGATCATATCCTGATTTCAAGTTAGGTTCATATATGTTTATGTTTATCTTTTTCTTTATCTTTTGATTTTTTGTTTAAATATAAATTGTTGTAACTCTATTTTTGGTCATTTTTTTACCATTATCCTTAGTTATAGGTATTCACATTTGAACTAGCTCAGTGTAATTAGAATCTTATGTCATTCTAAGTTATTCATACTTATGATGCCTAATTTATTTTGCTATAGCAAGCACTTTGTGCTCACGTCTCAATGTTTTAACGTCAACATTACTCTAATGAATGATTATCAAGAATAATTTGCAAAACCTAGGTTCATGATATGGAATTAGGCATCTAGGTAACATGTGTTTTAGGATTATTTATCTATGCTTAGACATGTATCTCTTCACATACTTTGTGAGTCTAATCAATTCTTAGTCATTTTTCATCATTCCTCATTCCATTCTCTCCTAAACTTCAGTGAACTAAATTGGCCTGAAGTTCATGTTGGAACATGAGTCCATGGAACTATGTAGACAATGTTTAATTTCTATTGAGGTCATCTCAGCTATCTCCATTCTTCTTTTCATCTCTCTCATCACTTTGTGCATTCTAATATGCTTGGTTTTATATGGCTTTTTAAGCCATTACATCGTCACATTTACATTTACACCTGCTCACTTTAACCTATCTTTTTAGTTATATCCTTAAGCTATTTTGATTTCCAATTTCCTATGCTTGGATACAACATCTAAACTAGGTTTGAATCAAATTATCTCTACAAGGGTAAATCATTATTTATTCTTTATCAATGATCAAAATTTTCCCTACTAAGGCAAAACTATTTTATCATGATCAAATTTGCTATATTGGAGTACTTATTATATTCTCTTTACAGACCCCATTATAGTGGTTATTCCCTTACTAAAGCAGAATGTTCTCCCTTTTCCTCTAATTCCAAGTTATCCACATTAAATCCCATTATGGTAATATTTTAGTGTGCAACTTGTCTCTAGATTGATTAATGTCATATGCACACAACTTTTACTATCAAATTGGGTATGTTTACAGTGTGTCCCTTACATTTATGGATTGTATCTTTCCCATTACCCCTATCTTTGGGGCCTATTATACTTTTAATTATATTTTAATCATTTATGGTAATCATGTGTGTAAGCATTAACTCATCTGGATGTGATCTATTCCATGGGTCAATTTCTCACTTTCTCTCTTTTTTTGAGTCCATCTTTTTCTTTCATCCTAGTATGTCCTCTCGAGGGGGCATCATGGGTCTATTCCAATTTCTTCTTGAAAACTCTTTTCTTTGAAAACATGTTCCTTCACTTGAATGTATCACTATGCCTTCTCAAATAGGGGTAAAATGTAGACATCCAATTCCCAACACCATTTATGTTGAAATTGTCAATCTTATTTGAATTGCACTCAAATGCACATTTTAGATTAAAATATATAAAATGTCCTAATTTTTTTGAACTTATCACTTATAAGTGTTAGTTTAGGTCAAAGTATATATAAATAGGGCAATGCATTTTATGGGCTAGCTAAATTTGATCAGATCATTTTGAGTCAAAATAACCATTTTGCCATTTAGTGCTCTGGGTCAGTCTTTTATTCTAAGTCATTAGTACATGTCATATACCTTTATTATTTGGTGTTGGAAACATCTCAATTGGAAATATAGCTCCAATGCATCTAACATCACCTTTTAGTTCCTCTCTAGTCAAATTATGACTGAGTAATATGACTTTCTAACCATTTTGATTAATTGAGGGCCAATTTTCAAATAAGTGCACAAATGTTGATTAACCTTGTTTAAGGATATCTAATCCAAATAAAGAGCTTAATTGGATTTTCCATGAGAGTTTTTGAATATTTCATTTTGATAATTAACTCCTATTAACTGCATTATCAGGTGACATCATTTCTTGGGAAGACATCCCTAGGTCAAAATGCCACAAATATCAAGATTATGGGTCACCCATGCCTAGTTAATGCCTCTCATGCCTCTTCAATGCCCATTTTTCCAAGGTCATGATGAAGATAATTATGGATTTAATTTCAAATATTAAGATTATCCATAGCCACACATCTCAATCTTGAGATGGATGGTCATGGTTGATCCTGACCAATCTCAAAAATCTATAAATAGAGAGGCCATGGACATGAATTTTAAGCTTGAATATTGCAAATTTATAATGTTAAATTATCTCCACAAGGATTTGCATTTAATCATTGATTTTGTTTACAATCTTCATTGATAGGCTAATCTAGTGATTTAGAATCATGAGCCTAGGTTTTATGGAGTGTTCTTGAGGCATTGGAGGAGGTTACCACCATTGTTAACAAAGACAAGGATGCTTGATTAAGGGAGAACATGTTTTTGAGCCACATGGGTATGGTGAATCTATTTGGGAAGGTAATATGGTGTTTATTTCTTTCATTTATTTCTTGTTATCATTTGTAATTCCCATAGGAATAGATAGGCTTGGTTAGTTATTTCTTTATGCATGTTTCATTATTTATAGACTAATGCTTAACTAAATTTATTTGTAATCCTCTCTACAGAAACAAAGTTGTGGTGCTATAATTGAGCTCATCAATCCAATGGAGAACACTTACTTGGATATATTTAGATTATAGTTTACCTATATAAATAATGTAGCTAAGTATGAATCATTGATGCATGGTATTAAGTTTTCTCTTAAGAATAAATTTAAATACTTAAGCTATTCAATAATTCAAAGCTTGTGGTTAAGAATGTTGGGAGACATTATGCATGTAATTCTAAACACTTGTCTAGGTACCAGAAAATAATTTGAAATTTGATAGAATATTGTGATGCATTTAATATACAAATGGTACCTCACAACAAGAATTACACAAAAAATTATTTTGCAACAAATGTAAGTACTTCAGAGCCAAATGCTAATTCTCGCTCGAAGAGGTTTTCAATAGAGTTGATTTATGTTCTTTATATCCTAGATAATATTGGAAATTTTCAAGTGTTTAATGATGATCAACATATCATTTAATTCATCACAAGTACAAATGTGTTTGAATCTCATTTCATAGATGAAGCTAATAGAGATGACTTGAGTTAGATGAAGAAGGCATCTTGAACCTAAGAATAAATAGAATCCTAAAAGTATAATTAGAAAGATTATTTGATATAGATTATCAACATGAAAGAGAGAAGGAAGCCCCTTGTAAAGGTATGATACATGAGCCATGTAATCTCAGGAAGGTACATGATTCAAATAAAGTAATCTTAGGTACAACTTAAACTAAAATAGAGAAGCATGAACTTGTTTAAGAATTAAAAGACTACAAGGATGTGATATATTGGAGGTATAAAGACTTGAAGGTATTTGACACCTCAATTCTCATTCACACCATTCCTATAAAGATTATAATCAAACCCTTCCATCAAAGATAGAGGAATGTGAATCCTTTGTTAAAACATTTGATCTTTAAATAGTTACAAAATTTATTATCATCCAAAATTAGTTTTCCTGTTTGGCATTCTATGTCAGTGGAAAACTTTGTTCCTTTGTGGAAGAAGAGTGGAGAGATATGTTTGTGTATATATTTTAAGAATATGAATATATATTTAGAAAAATACAATTCCACATTATTATCTTTGGATAAGGTGTTACAAGTAATGAATAGTTCACAAATGATGTATTTTTTAGATGGATATTTGGTTATAATCAAGTATTAGTGAACTATGAGGACACAATGAAAACAAACTTCACCATAAAATGAGGAACCTTCACATACAAGATAATTCCATTTGGTCTTATCAATGTTGGTTGTACATTTTAACGTGTTATAGACATTACATTCAAATACTTGACTGATAAGTGTATTGTAATTTATATGTATGAACTAACCATATTTTTTGAGAATTGAAGTGATCATGTGAAATACTTGAGAATGGTTTTACAAAGGTGTATAGATATGGTATATATTTGAACCCAAGGAAGTACACATTTGGGGTGACTGAAGGCAAGTTTTTGGGATATGTGATTTCTAAAAGAGGAATATCCATAGATCTAGATTGGGTATAAATAATTATAAAAATTTCCTTACCTCACAATAAAAAAGAGTTAAAGTCATTCTTTGGTAAGATCAATTTTGTATGTAATTTAATTTTAGGTTTTACTGAGGTAGTTATACCATTGAATAACACATTGAAGAAATATGCTAAGATTAAGTGGACTAGTGAAGCACAAGTTGCATTATTTGAAATAAAGAAGTATTTTATAAGCAATCTAGTGTTAATTAGTCCAAATTACAAGTAACCCTTCTACATTTATTTTTTAGCCTTAGAACATTCAATTATTATTGTTCTAACTCAAAAAAAAGACTTTGGAGATGAGAGACCAATGTCCTTCATGAGTTCTCCACTCATAAATTTATAATTATGGTATTATACCATTGATAAACAAACTTTTAATTTAATTAAAGTAGTCAAAAAGTTTATCCATTATATTTTATGAAAAAAGTGTTTATTATTGTACCTGATCCTACTATAAAGATTATGTTGATGTTTAACAAGATAGGTGAATGCAGAGGTAAGTGGATGACTCTTTTACAAGAATTTGATTTATAAATTCAGCCAATAAAGGTAGTAAGAGGTCAAGGATTGAGTATGATGATGGTTGAAGTTGAATATTGAATTATATGTCAATAATAAATAATTAATTCTATCATAAAGGATGAGTAGTATCAAGATATAGTCTACTACTTGTAGCATAACAACTATCCTAATCAATTGAAATCCACACAAAATAGTTTGATGTTTAAATAGAAGTAATTTCATGGTAAAATTAGGGGTCTTATACAAAACAAATGATGAGGGTATTTACCTAAGATGTTTGAATAGATTTGAATCAACTGAAATACTTAAAGATTTTCATGAAAAGTATAGAAATGGTCATGGTTCAAGAAAGTCTAAAACCCACAAATCCTATGGATAGGTTACTATTGGCCACATATTTTCAAGTATGAGCATGCACATGTAAGGACCTATCATAATTTTCAAATTAATAAACATAAATAATGTCACCCATATATGTATTTGTAGCCTATTTTTTAAGTTAGGCCTTTTACAAATTGGGCACTAGAGTTTTTTGGTGTTATGTTAATTCATTAGCTAGACACAATTTTATTTTGATAGTAACTGATTATTACAAACATTAGAATGAGGATCAACCATTCAAAAATTGTACAATAGAAGTGGTAATCATCTTCCTTGAAGAGTATATCATCACCAAATTTGGAATGCCATTTACTTTGGTTTGTGACAATGGTCCAACATTTTCTTCCTTATAATTCATAGAAAGAGCATAAACTAATAAGGTAATCTTTAAATTTTATTCTAATTATTATTCGTAAGGTAATGATGTTGTTAAATATATGAATAATAATTTACTTGATGTGATTAAAAAAATTTGGATAAGAATCCTAGGGACCATTATAATGTGTTAAAGTTAGCAGTTTGGTTTGATAGAATCAAGATCAAGTCTTCCCTAGGTACTTCTCCATATCATTTGGCATACATTCAAAGGTTAGTTTTCCCTATGCATTTGAAGATTCTTACCTTTAAATTCATGAAATATTACCTTAAAACTGATGATAAAGATGAAGTTATGATGTTTAATTTAATAATTTAGAATAAACATGAAATACAATCTTGTTGCACTTTAAAAAACATTAGGAAGTTGTTAAGATATTGTTTGACAATAGATCCAAAATAAAAGCCTTTAAGATTGTTGATCTTGTATTGTTATGGGATAAGGATCATGAGAAGAAGGGATGACATAGTAAATTTGTTACCTTTTGGTTGGGTCCCTTCCAAATTTATGAAATTTTAGGTGAGAATGATTTTAAGCTCAAAAGTTTGATTGGTAAGGATGTCCCATTCCCTGTTAATGGTCAATTCCTCAAACATTATTTTCAATCATGAGCCAACCTCTTGGGGCCTTGTACATAGTTTTTAATTTTATGATTTTTTTTTGTTTTAGTTTAGTTTGGTTTGTTATTTTTTATGTTTTGTGCTTGTTGTATATATCCTGTTGTTGGTCTATCCTCTTCTATTTTATTCAATTATGCTCTTTCTTTGTTCCAGATCCATGTGGTACATGTTGGTTTTAAAGAATAATAGGTGCCAATTGGTAAGAAGATTCAATAGTGTTTTGCCTATTTTGTTTCACAAGATTATGTTTATGGTTTTAATTTTAAAGACTTAGACTATTGCGTAAGCTAAAATCTATTCATGATTTGATGAAGTGGGGTAATTTATTGGACTTTTAGATGATATTCTCTCAAAACCTTACACATAATACACATTAATATTTTTTTATTTGCTTGGATGAAATCATTATAGTAAAATATCTAGAGTGAAAATCTATAATTTTAATTTGTTTACCATGGTGTTCACCAACACATAATTGAGATGAAATGAAAATAAAAAGAATATAAAAGAAAAGACAATTTATTATCCAAAAACCTTAATTTCTAGTTGACTCAAATGACCCCTATCAGGGCAATGGATACCTAGCTAGAAGTAAAGCAAAGATTTGGGTGGGATCAGATACAACTATGTTAAGGCTATGGATACCTGGATAGAAATGAAACAATGTCTAGGTATTCATCCTATGGTAAAATTTACTAGATTGGTGATCTTAACTATAGTAACTATTCCTCATAAATTTCATAAAGGGAATGAACACATTTACACATAATGGTCAATGTGAATAGATGATTTTTTTGACAGCCTTTTCATTATTATCTTTACATGAGTTTTTTTTCATGTTTCATGTAATGTCTTAAGCCAAATATTTTGGGTTCGTACATGAGTTTCTTTTGATTCATAATACTTAGGAGTATTTTACAATATAGTCATTATATGTTTTTGCTTGCACAACATACCATAATTTCATATTGATAAATCATGGTACCTATTTTTTAATCCTTTTTGGCCTATTTTTACCTTTGAGCTCAGTCTTTAAAGCATTTTGGGTGCATAGTCCAGCTTCTATTTATCAACACTAGACACTTTTCAAGTGTAGTTTTGCACCATTAAATGAAGTCTACTTTTGTGGGAAGTTTGTATGGTGATAGTAAAAATTTCATTAAAATTAAATGGTAAAAAAACAACTAATAAAAGTCCTTCCCATGTACAAAATGTGTAGCTTTCAAAATAAGCTTTTGCACTAATTTCTTTCTTTATAGTTTTCAAATCTTATAAGAAACCACTTTTCAAGAGGCATTTCACATGGGAAAATCTTGTCCATTTATTATGGAAATTTATAGGATGATATCCATATGTGGGAAGAGTGAAAATGTGAATAAATTCATAGAAAATTTATTTCCTAAGTGTGAAATATGTATCCATAAAAATTGGATTTTGCATTGATTTTTACCAAATCTACCTAGTGTGTACTCTTCAAGCCCTATTTTTAGTGCCAAATTGTGTCCAATTTCATTAAAATATTCCATGAACATAGCCATGTGTGAGAATAATTCAATAGTAAAATAATTCACAGATGATTCTTTCTCATGATAAAAATGTGCAGCCTTCAAAATAAGCTTTTGTAATGATTTTTTCTTAGTCAAATGTTTGCATCTTTCCAATTTCCAGATTTGGCCAGTGCACACATTTCAAGTTTATTTTATTAGAAATAAACATTATTATTTTTATAAAATATCCCATGAACATAGCCATATGTGAAGATAATTCATTAGTGAAATAATTCACACAAAATAACTTATCATGTGTAAATTATACATCCTCCAAGACTACCTTCTAGTCATTTTTTATATTTTTAATTGTCAAATCTTTCCATTGTGCACTTTTAAAACCTATTTTCTCAGGAGTAAATTCTATTATTTTTTCTTAATTTTTTTTATGATGATTGTCATATGTGGGAAGAGTAAAATGTGAATAAATTTGTAAAAAATATTTTTTCAAATTAAAAATGTGCAGTGTTCAATACTAGCATCCGTGTTAGTTTTTACTTCTCCATTTCATATGTTTCTAGTTGTCAAATATGGCTAGTGCACATGTTTCAAACCTAACTTCTCATGATCAAAATGCATTCATTTATCATGAATTTTTTTAGGATGCTACTCAAATATAAGAAAATTTTACTAGTAAAAGAAGTTATAGAAAAGTAATCCCCAAGTGTCTATGATAATCAAAACTAGATATTAATCTTATTTTTACTATCATTTTCTATGCCTTCCCAGTGGTCAAATCTACCCATTGCACACTCTTCAAGTCCCATATTTTAGTGTTAAATCATATGTATTTATATTGAAAACTAATATGAAGATATCTAAATTCAAGGAGAATATAATGGTGAAAGAAGTCACACTAAATTATTTATTATTTGAAAAAAGTGAAGCCATGAAAAATGAATAGTATATAGATTTTGGTCTCTCCAAGTGACCAAACCTGGCTAGTGCCAAACCTAGCTTTGCACTACCAAAACATATCCATTTAATATGAAACTTTATATGAAGATAAAAAAATGTAAGGAAAATATAATGGTCAAGTAAGTTATAGTAAATTATTAGTCATTTTAAAAATATGTAGTCATGAAAAATGACTAGTGCACAAATTTTGGTGTCTTCCTAGTGACCAAATCTAGCTAATGTGCACTATTCAAACCCAATTTTTCATGACTAAATGAAAACCAATCATCATAAAAACTTGCATGAAGATAGTAAAATTTGGGAATAGTGTATTAATAAATGAATTTGTAAATTATTCTATCCAATGTGTGAAATGTGTAGCATTTAAAATTGGGTTTTGTACTAATTTTTAATTTTCTATGTTTCTAATTTTTTAATCTAGGTTATGTGCACTTTTGAAACCTATTTTCTCACAATGAAATGAGGTCAAAATTGATTAAAAATTGAAAGTATAATGCACTTAGTTTCATAGTTATTAGTTTTACCAATGAAAATATTTGAATGTGTGAAGTGGCCCTTCTAGAAAGATTTGACATAGCCAACTTTCAACGATAAATCACTAAAAGGGTAATGCATAGGTATTGAATTGATTATTTTAAAAAACCAAAAATACCATTTTGAGTTTTTTTTCAAGATATTTATAGAAATATAAGATATGATGGGTGTTTTTCATGTTTTATTTTATGAATTTATTTTTTAGTGTATTTTGAAGGTGCTGATATGGATGCACATGACTATGTGTTGGGTTTTAATTCAAATATTTTGATCTATAGCTATATTTTCATTTCCATTTATTTTATTGGAAAACTAGTTTTTCCATCTTCATAATAATATTAGATTAAAATCAATTAAATTAAAGATGAAAAACTTGTCAACATTTTAATCTAGGGACTCTATTACTTCTAAATATTGTGTGTTTATTTTAGATAGGGATTTGATGTACTAGAGGAAGAGCTAACTTTTATGATCACAAATCAAATATTATTAGAGAATAAAAACATTTAGTATCCCTCTACTAGGGTGAGAAAAATATGAATAGAAATAAGGAATAAAAACAAGAAAATAATAAGTATTACCTTGTGATTTATCTTATTATGAATCAATTTGAACTCAGCTTGTGAGCTAGAAGTCTTTGGTGATGCTAGTTCCTTATGGTCAAAATCTCTCCTATCACACTTAATTTTGGCTTGGAATGAGAATGTAGAATATGAATAAATTTAAGCTTCTATAATAATTCCTATATAATAAGTCTAGAATAGAGAAACTTGTATAAATTAGAGGAAGAACCTCTAATTTATATACTTTTAAAATGAATGTGAACCATCCATCTTGAGATGAGAATCAAGGTCTGAAAATAAAATATAATTTTTAATTTAAAATGAGAATCTTAAATTAAAAATTAGAGTGGAAAACATGTGGGACTCACAAATAAATATAAAATTCCTTTGGGAAGAAGATATAATATAAATTTGATAAGTGGAATTTAGTGGAATATGAGGTGGATTATTAAATTGGAAAGATGAGGAAGATAATATTACAAAATTCTAATGACAAAGGATAGGTAGAGCCCAGGGCATCTTTCAAAGTTGGAAAGGAGAATGGAGTGGAAGATGACATTATAAGGTGAGGAAATTTGATTTTTTGATTTATAGAAATTTTAAGTATTCAAAATCCATGGAATTTATGATTAAAGAAGGATTAGTTAATTAATTTTGATTGATTAACTTATTAAAGATATGGATAGTAAATCATGATTAGGATTGAAGAATTAGTATTAAAAAAATAGATATGATTATGGATGATTAGGAATTAGTGCAAAGAAGGTTAAAATTAACATGAAGTGTTTGATTTTAAGTGTCTACATTTTTCCCCTCTTTGAGAATTCATTATGAGATAGTTGAAATATTGAATTTTTAAAGAATGTAAAATTATTTAAAATATTAGATGAATAAATAATTAGTGACCCATGATTCCCCCTCAAGAGGGCATGCAAGACGTGGATGTGCTCTTGGAAAAGAGAGGAATAAGAATGGTGAACTTAACTCATTGATAAGCTTAATCTAAATGAGCTAGTGCTTTCACACTTTGATTTTAATGGTTAAGAATAGTAGAGTAAAATTGGCTGTAAGGTGGGGAGAAGTGGTAAAGATGCATCCCAAAATAAGTGACAAACTTTAACTAGCTCCAAATAGGGAAAAAAGTTATGGTCTTGAAATTAGAAGAATTCAACCTAGTAGGGAGAAATGATGGTACATATATGGAAATAGATTACCCTAGTAGAGTAGATAAAAACATTGATAAGTCCAAATGATTTACCCTAGTACGGTGGATTTTAATGTTAAATGATGAAAATGGTTAACTAATTGATTGGAAAGCATAACTCAAAGATTTAACCTATCATATAGATTAAAAATGAGAGGAGAAACACAAAGGTAGGTATAATGACTTTTCAAAAAATTAAGAAGCCAAAAAAAAAATATACACCTATCAATGGTCAAAGTGATAAGATAAATGATAACTAGAAGAACAAGATAATAATTGAAGAATGATGTGATTGAATTGGAAGAATTTTAATAAAATGATCATGACTTTTTGTATATGATTATATGTATCATGAGGAGCATACAAATTACCCATATGGTCTAATTGATTGAGATTTAGTGAACAAGGATGTTTTGCATTGTAGCATTATCGAGTAGACTCCCAGATCTAGATTTTTGATGTATCACAAAATAGTATACACCATGATATAAAACACCATGATGACCTAGATGTAATGTGCATAAGGACTAACCCATGATCCAATAGAAAATTGACAAAAACATACCAATCATAAAAAAACCATGATGATAATTCTAACAAATGCTAATGGATTGATTCAAGTATAACTGCATGATAGGAGGCACCATGATGATGACCCTGCTAGGACAATGGATCAAGGTGATGTAATAGAAAAAAAAGAAAGAAATAAACAAGAACAAAACACACACACAAACTTGAAAATAAAATAAATAGAAAACATCTTAATGTTTAACCAAGTTTGAATCCATGTGTGAAGACTCAATGATAATGATAAATGAATGGTCCCCCCAAGGAAGGATATATGCAAGGGAAAAACACATCATTGGGTGGCTAAAATATTTAGAGCCAATAATGAGTCTACCTCAATAGGGTAGAATTGGAAGGGCACATCCAAATAATGGATTAGGATCTAAAAATATTGGATTAAGGATTACAACTAGATTTATAGCAAGACAAATCTTTTTAAATTTTATGGTTTTATATCTCTTGTGGAGATTATAATCCTATTTTGATTTTTAGGATTTTTATAATATTAAAATGTTTTTGAATTTTTGGGATCTCAAGTCAATGGAGGATTATGAGATCTAAAATGTTTTAACTCATAAAATAACAAGAGTGTGACTTAGGATGATCACAAAATGGTGAGAATGTGGCTTAAATTATTTGCAAAATGATGAAAGCATGGGAAATGGGTGATCAATCTAACCTCAAAAATTGAGTGCTACTTACATATTCTAAATGGACATTAGGTCAATGTATTTACACCCATAGGGATCAAACTACAAATCAATATTAGGGTGGAAAATAGGAATGGAACAATGGTAAAATAAATGGCATGGGATTTGGCAAAGGCTTAATAATAATGGATGATAATGAGAGAAAGGAGTAATAATATCCAAAGACCATGCCATGTAAAATACAAATGTGTCTATTCATCAAAGTATCTCATAGATAATAGGCCAAATTTTTTTCCTATATAGGTTTTAATATAACTTCTACTTTTGTAACAAAGTCAAGACATGAAGATTAATGGTCACAATAAGATGGGCTGGGCTGAAGAAAATTAAATGGCTAAAATGTCTTGAAATTGTAATGGAATGAAAATAATCTATAATGTAGATAGGTATGCCCCCAAGTGTAAAGATAATTTTAGAGAACAATTATTTACACATGATGCCAGAAACCTAGTTTTCATCATGATACTTGTCTAAGGCACCATAGGTATGGTTTTTGCCATTGGATAAGTTATTTCTCTTTCTCTTTTGATTTTTTTATTTGATTTGTTTTTTCATTTTATTATTATTTTAACATCTCAAATCAATGAAAGATTATGAGATGTTTAATGTAGACCCTTTGTTGTTTAACCAAGACTTATTTAGAATAGTTTCTCTATTTGAATCATGTTGGTGTTGTGAACTACATGGATGTTATGATCTTCATTAATTATTGATTCTAATTCTTTAAAACCTCTAAACAAGATGTCTTTCTAGCCTCTTTGAAAAA
Source organism: Torreya grandis (assembly GCA_037957365.1). Lineage (NCBI taxonomy): Eukaryota > Viridiplantae > Streptophyta > Pinopsida > Cupressales > Taxaceae > Torreya > Torreya grandis. The sequence continues at coordinate 1,479,390 of JARHVA010003770.1, read as the reverse complement.
GAGTGTTACCAGGAAGGATGAATAAGGGTAGGAATGGGATAAATGATCTAGTTGAATAATAAAAAATAGGATGTGAATGGAATGTATAATGATTGGTGGATAATTAAAATTTGGGATTTTTAGTCACACACAATGTTATTGATTCTATATTTGACTTGTATTTGGTTATAGCAAAGTCAATATTAACTATTGACCATTTTTTTCCCAACAGGACAAAAATTGGTCCCCTTCTTTTTCATGCTATTCTGAGCCAGTACTTTTGATTTTGCATGAGTCTTGAAAATTTCTACAGACTTTGCAGGTTTTCTATGGACTCTGTAGGTTTTTTTCTACAAACTCTGCAAGCAATATTTTCTACAGACTCTACAGGTTTTCTACAGACTCTACAGGTGAAGCCTTTCAGAGCATGAAGAACCAATTTAAAGAGTGAAAAGTTTTACAAAGCTTCTTTAGAATCTTGTCTGAAGAAATTCACAAGGAAAGTTGGCATCTTTAAATTGTTGAACTATTGAACTAGTTTAATGCTTCGGTTCAATGCCTTGGTTCAATGCTTTGGTTCATTGCTTTGGTTCAATGACTAAGTTCATCGGCTTAGTTTAAAGGTTTAGTTCAATTCAGTTGGTTCAAAGGATTAGTTTAATTTAGTTGGTTTAATGCTTTAGTTCAATTAGTCGGTTTAATGACTTGGCTTAGTCAGCTTGGTTCAAAACTTGGTTCAACTGCAAATTTCATCAACAAAGTTCAATGGTGAGGTTCAATCAAATGGTTCATTGACTTGGTTTAACTATTTTGGTTCAAACATTCAGTTTGATTCTATGGTTCAACAACCATTTAAACCATTGAACCGGTTCAATCAAATGATTCAATAGTTGGTTCAAAGGAGTAGTTCAATGCAAAAGTTCAAGAGAGCCTCCCAAAGGACAAGTACCCTTACAGAGGGCACTTGGTCGACAAAAGCACCCTTTGGAAGGGTCATTTTTAAAAAAGATAAAAAGGTAAGTTCTTTCAAAATTTTGTTTAAGGTAGTTGAAAGGCAAAAGCATAATTCCTTCTGACTTTTTATCTGAAGGAATTCCTTTAGATAAAAAGTCTAAAGGAATTTGGAAAGGTTGTAAACAAAAATCCTCAAAAAGACTAAGGCACTGAATTCTTTCAGACTTTTTGTCCAAAGGAATTCCTTTAGACAAAAATTTTGAAGAAATTTGGAGGAACACCGTGGAAAGAAAGTTGACAAAAATTTTGAAGGCAAAGTGGCTAAACAATTCTTGTGGACTTTTATTCACGGGAAAATTTTTTGTGGAAAAATTCTATAGGGAAAAAGCCCAAAAGAGCAACATGCCAAGGAGAAAGAAGACTGCCCAAAGGGTATGTGCCCTTGCGGGGGGCTTTTTCCAAATGAAGGACTTTTCTCAAGAAGCTGAAGGGTCACTTCCCCTTTGAGAAGGATTGACAAAAGAAGGGAGCAATAGAAAAGGCCAAATCAAAGCAAGAAAGCTAAAGAAAGTCCAAGGGGTGATGGGCCCGAGGACATTAGAATCAAGCATGATGAACTAGCTATTGGTTTTCAAGAAATGATGGGTGCATGAATATCAATTTAAGACAGTGAAATAACTGTTTGCTTTTAAAATACTTAAGTGCCAACTAGAAAAGAGCCCAAGGAACACAATGACCTGCCAAAAGATAGCCCCCAGGGGATGAAGGAGCTAGAAAGAGACAAAGCAAGGAAGAAGACAAAGTGTATGAAAAGACAAAGTAGTCCAAGTGGCAAAGGAGAAGTGAGTTATTGCCAGATGGTCACCAAACATTGTAAACAATAAATGATGTGGCCTGTCTTCTCCATTTTGAATTTATAAGGGGAAAAACTATGTGAATGTCTTGAAGGGATTAGTTTGTTCATATAAAAGAGGTGTGACTCATGCTTTCATATTAATGTTGAAATGCCAAAGTCAAAGCAAGAGCTGATAATCAAGTGGTTTCCTCTTCCTAAGGCTCAAAATGCACATGGGCCACTTGAAAAAAGAGTGCCAAAGTCTTTCCCAGAAAGCACCAAGTTCTCTTCTCTTTCTATATATTGTAGAAATTCTCATTTAAAGGGGGATTTCTCAGCCTTAAGGTAAATCTCTACCCAAAAATCTCTTGAGCTTGTAAGGCAGAACTCTGCCAGATTTTACCTTGAATCAAGACTGAGTATTTTTACCTCTATTTGAGCTTGCACTTTTGTATGTGTCTATGCCTTTGTTCTATGTTAAGTCATTTTCCTTATGCTTTCATAGGGTGATTTCAACATGTCTAGTGCATTTTGAGTTTCTATTTTATAGGTTTTCTAGAAGTGTCCCTAGAGGAGTGTAGGTGCTTGTGAATAGGCTGCCATAAGTGTGTTTGAGGATGCCTCTAGTAATTTCTTCCTCCTTGTATTTCCACGGACCCCTAGCTCACTAATGTAAAATGATTTCTCATGTCAAATGAAGTTTATAGGAGCTTCTTCTTGGTAAAAGTGTATATTTGGGCTGGATGGGACATCTTTTTTGGTGCATCACCCTTTTTTAGTTTAGGTTTAGGTTCTGTTTTAGCATCTCTTTCTCTTTTCATCCCCCCTTTTTTTATTTATTTGTTAGCAGTAGGAATCCAAGACCTAAAAGATACATCAAAGGGAGCTAGCCCTTATCTAGAGACTATCCCCTCTAGCTTTGCTAGTCCCATAAGAGAGAGGGGAGTTTCCATTGTTGCATGTGGAAGGGCGGGAGCTAGGCGTCTTGCCTCAGGTACAATCCACTGCATCAACATTAACTTCAATAATGTCTTCATCATGTGATGTATAAATGATTTTTTCATTAAGTGTCACCTCAAAGAGGTTTTCATGAATAAATTCTTATTGATTTTTTTGATCTAAATTATCTAATAGTACCTTGAATAAGGTTTCACTAAGGGATGTTGATAAATCATTTAGATTATCCCTTAGTGCCTTAAGAAAGGTTTCACTAAAGGATTCTAATTTTTTATTTTTATTATCATCTTATGCCTCAAACAAGTTTTCACTATAAGGTTTTTTCTTAGACTTTGATTATCCCCTAGCACCTTGAATAAGGTTTCAATAGGAGATTTCAATTCTACTTTGATAGTGTCTTGCTTCCCTAGAAATTCTACCACTGAAATGTTGCCATGGATGCAATTCAATAATGTGTGATTCTATTGGTTTGAATTAATGTTTTTGGGAGATGGAATGACAATATAATGGCTAATTTGATTAATGGTAAAGGAACATGGAGTGGTAATAAAAAGGAAAAAGACAAAAAAAATCTCATAGAGGCTACTACGAGAACTTGCATCAATGTTGAAGGAAACATCCTTGAAAACTATAGAATAATCATATATGATTTTAATTGGATATATTAGAAATGTGGAGCTAATGTTGTAACATTCATAAATATTTTTAATTCTTAAGTTGATTCTGACTCAATAGGATCTAACCTTGATGTTGAGACTGACGTTGATTCTTTTGTTGATGCTAAATATAATATTGATTCCAAAATGGAACCTAACTTTGATATTGAATCTAAAATGGAACCTAATCATGATTTAATATTATACATAAGTACCTTATTCACCATTTACTTAAGAATAGAGGATTTGGAATGAAGAAATGTTTATAAATTGGGAATATTTGGCAACGGATGAATAAAGGACTTTAGTTCAACAATAATAGGTTCTTCAAATATGGGCTCATCAAAGATGAGTCTTGTGTCAATTAGAGGCTCTTCTTCAAACACATGTGGATAAAAAATGGTTTTTAGTTTATCAAATATGGGTGATTCAATACAATTTTCATCAATGGTTTGATTATATTGATCTTTATTTAGAAATTGATGTATCTGATTGTGATTGGGAAGGGGATCATGACATATTTTGATCGAGTAGTTATCAGATTTGGACACATTTTGATTTTTAATAGATATTGGCCCTTAGAGGCAAAATGACATAATATGTATGGAATTTTGGATTGTATGTGGTGTCTCTTTAGGAGCTTTATCAAATAGCTTAAGTCCTCTATATGAAATCCATCTTGAAATTCAATACCCATTTCCCATAACCTAACAAGATATTCATCCTTGTATTAACAATCAAATTATTCTTATTCATGATTTGTAATAAATGACATATTTGGGAGGTATTATTTATGTAAAATGGTTTATTGAATGTGTGTAGCTATAGGATTGGCTTAGGTTTTGAAATTTTCAAAGTAGAAGCGGAGTAGTCTAGTTGTTGACTAAGTTAAGTGAGTTGATCTATCATACTTTGACATAATATGGGTGATAATAGAATAGGTGGAGGATCATGAGATGCCATGACTTGGATGAAACTTGGAATAATTCCCAAAATAAAGGATACATACAAGGGGAAATGGATAAAAAAAATTAGCCCAAAAAAGGGTGGTCTTAGCATAGATTAGAATATGCCCAAAGAAGGGTGAATTGGCATAGGTATTATTCAAATGAAATAAAATATGGATGCTATGAATTCATCATTCCTAACTGATAGGTGTGGGAGATTGAATGGAAAGATAAGAAATGGTTTGAATTATCATGTAATTGATTCAAATTTGAATTAAAATGTTACAAAATTTCATTAGAATGATATATAATTAGTTATGTACATGGTTCAAGATGAAATAGATTTTCCTTTGATTGGAATGGTACATAATTTGTTTAGAATGGTATAAAATTGGTTTGGTTCATGGTTCAAGATAAACCGGCTTTAGCTTTGATTGACTTGGCACAAAACTAGTTCGATATATAATTTGAGGTTAAATTTGAATTTGATAGACATTGATTGTTAAAATTAGGCATGCTAATTCAAATGTCAGATGGCCTAGTTCTATCAATGTTAACTTTGGAATAGTTTAGCATAGGAATTGGTATTCTAGATTTGGAATTGGTATTAGAATTAGACTTGGCATTGGTACTAAAATTATGTTTGGAACCACATGGATGACACAATTTAGACAAGAAATGGGGCTCTTGACTTTGAAAGAATTAAGTAAACATTAGAAATTGGACCAAGTCAAGGTTTTGACTCAAATTTGGAAACATAATAATATAATTTGGAACAAATAGGATAGGTATTAGAATAATGTTACCAGATGTTGGAACAAATATGAGGGCTACTAGATGTTTTGATTCTCTAATACTATTTGATTTATGATCATACATGTTAGATCTTCCTCTAGTACATCAAATCCATATCTACATTTATAATTTTGACATATCTCACCTTTGATAATGAATTGATATGTTTTATTTAATGTTTTTTTTAGGATTTGGATAAGAAGAGTGTGTTCTTAAATTCAGAACTAGTCATTAAAATTTAAGGGAGATATGGCTCATGCATTTGAAGTTTGTGAAAAAAACATAGTAGGGAGAAACTTTGCATATATGAATGAAATCTTGTGTTGAATGTGGACACTTGAGATATTTTATTATTTACAACATTTCTCTACTTATTAAATTTAATGTGATCATATAATTAATTATTTTGGCATTTACTATCTTAGATATGTAGTTCTAAATTAAATTTAGGCCTTGGTTGGTGCCTATTATTTAATGTTTGTAACCACCTAGTGGGTGGAATATATTATATTGAAAAAAAAATATAAAGCTAAAAAAAGGACTTATTAGAGGTTAGTTGATTAAGAGTTAGAGGATAAAGTAAAGGACTAGACACTTATTTTCTATAATTTCTTATTTTCATAGTTTTTCTTTTCAAAAATATTGTTGAGAGGCATTTTTTGTAATTCCCTTGATTAAGGTAGACCCAAACATTATTTGAAGAAAATATTTATCATTGAAATGTTTTGGAGACTGATATTCATTATATGTGCATGTCTATAGTGATTTTGTCCATATTTATTCCTAGTTGAATACCTCAAACTCTTGAATCATCTTTGATCATGGTTGTGTGTATACTGGCTAGACAATAGATTGGTTCTATGGAGTTCATATATAGTCAAATGAATCAAAATTGTCATAGCTACAAAATAGTCTTACATTATTTTATTCTTTTTTATTATTATGTTAGAGTAGGTAAAATAGATCTAAAAGTTTCAATTTGCATTTACATGTCTATCTTGATTACAAATCCTTTTCATTATTTATTAATGCATTATTGAACCCCTTGTATGCAATGAAAAATTATTGAATCAGTTGCATTTCCTTGAAAAATCCACTTTTAATGATGATGTAGGTGATAGATCCATGAGACCAACATTACCTATCATTTTTTTGAATATATTATAAACATGCCCCTTAAAATGGAATAGTTTCACATCAACTACTGAGTTACCCTACAAGCCAAGACCTAATAGTAATAGACCTTGGGGAGATTCCAAATCATTTTAGGAGAGGTTGGGTGGATTTTCACCTTGCCTAAGTTGGTGTGTCAAATGACCTATCAACACTTAGTGATCAATATGTGCAATATCTTGTCCAAAATATATAAATTTTCAAAGCTAAGGTTACAAATATTAAACAAAATTTAACTAAATTACCTTATGTTGTTTATTCAAAAGAGGTTTCGTATAACTCTCTTTCACTTAAAATATCTTTGTATGCCTTGCCAACTAGTTTTGTTGCACCTAAATTCCCATTTTATGATGGCAAGGGTGATCCTAAATAATATCTTCAATATTTTTATGTGGCATGCCTTGATTATGCCTCCAAAGATAAACTTTTCAATAAATTATTTCCATAGAGTCTTAAGGACTAAGATTTAAGGTGTTTCTATGAATTACCAATCCAACCAATAAAATAATTCAAACCTATTTCATATTAGTCTTTGGAATACTTATCTATCAACATTACTAAAAAGGTTTCCTATGCCCAAGTTGAAAAAATCCAATAAGAAACCAATGGACCCATCAATGAACATGTATTAAGGTAAAAGACAATATTAGATAAAATTACCAATCCAATGGCAGATAAAGAGGTTTAAGGATATTCAAACAAAGTTTTCTTTTCCCATTACATGAGTCAATTATTCTCAAAAAAATTAATTCTCTCAATGAATTATGCCATATCATTCATAATCATGAAATGAAACTTAACTCATTGAAAAAAGTTAAGTATGTAGTAAGCACATTGATTACATAAAATCCCAAGTTTATTATCAAACCAAGTTATAAGGTAAAACCTAAAAACCTAATAAGTAAATAATTACTACAATTAATTTAGTGTCATAATAACTTAATCAACTTGTCTTATCCAATGGACCAAGAAGACAATTTACATGCTTACGTGAGTCTCTAGCTTTGGTACTTCTAAATCTTATGGAGTGTCATCTCATATCTCTCCCTCATCCTATAGATGTTGATATGAGTTAACTTATACCCAAAATATATGATGTAAATGCTTATTATGACTATCACTAATGAATTTGCATTCTATGAACATGTGATTTACCTTGAAGAATAAGATCCAAGATCTTATTTACGACAAAAAAATTACATTTGATGATCCTCCAAAGTAATCAAGTTCACAACCTGGTGATCACTAGAATAAAAATATAGTTAAAAACCCTTTGTATAACCATTCTAATAAATAACTAGAAGTTAAAATGGAATATAATTCACATCCTCCTTTACCACATTATGGGCACCCATTAGATGGGATTATTGGAAATTATAGATGACATATACCTCCCATGATTCAGAGACGTTATAATAATTTTGATGACAATGATATTATGGATGATGGCTTATATATTCATTTATTATTAATTAGAGCATACCTTAACTACTAGCCTATACACAATTTTATGGTTGATATTGGTGTTAGAGATAATGTTTACACCATGACATTACTTATGTATTTGGGATATAAACATTATGATTTATACCCTTTGACTCAAAATGGTTAGAGCATTTGATGAAAACTTATAAATGGTCCTTCGTGAGATTGACTTACCTTTATGGGTTATCCCAACACATGTGGTCACTATATTCTTATTTATACTATACACAAGAGTCTAATATGTTATTGGGATGACCTTGGATACATACACTATATGTTGTACCTTCTACAATGCATGAGTGTGTTAAATACATTCATGCCAATAAGAAAATTATAGTTTCTAGAGTTACATATGAACATCCTCTTGAACAAAAGAAATTTATACCTAGGTAGTTAATTATCAAACCTACTAAGGTTAATTTTTTGTAAAAGTTTAAGAAACATGCAATCCCCTTTCCTAAATAGTTATTAATTGAAAAACCATTGCATTAGAGATACATAATGGATTCCATGTAATCCTCAACATATACCAGACAAAAAATTCATCTATTTAAAGAAACAAAACATGTTCTTATTTATGCTATTCCAAATAAACCACAAAGTGCTTAATGATGATTTCCATGAAACTCCATTCCTTCTATTATTTCCTCATGATCATAGAGTCCTATTATACATATGTAAAACATCTCAAATATTATAATGTCAGATGATACACCTATCCATGCTCCTTGGTAGTACCACCAATTTATTGCAACAAGTTATGAGTATGGAGATACCTATGATTATCCATTGGATTAGATCACAGGACAATCTTTTATTTTGAAATATTCAAAAAATACCAAAAAAATAAAACATTCAAAAATCCAAAAATATTCAGTTTTCCATGTCTTATTAGCTATTTTGAAATTTATGTTGTTGGTTCCATGTTTTAATATATCATATCATTTATTTATATATACACATATATGTTTCACACATATTTTGAGTGTGATACAAGCATACCAAAGCACATGATATATGCACATATGGATGTTGGGCCTTCTATCTACTCACATCACTAGTACATTGGGGGAATCCTTTTTCTATCATCATAGTATACCTAGATTACATTATTATATGATCATTTCCATTATCATGTTTTTATATTATGTACTTACACATGTTGATATATTTTCTAGTGTAATTGATATGCTACGTACTTAACATTTTTTGTTAACACATATATCCAAGACCAATATGAGATGATTATGTTGGTTGCTTATGATTCTATGATTTATTTTTTACACTTGTTTGAGTGTGTTCCTCTCTCACTATTTATTTTCATTTTATTTATTTTTTGAGCATTTTAATATGCTTCATTACTTATACATCTTGTGCCTTTGTTCTCTTATTGTGACATTTTTATATATCATAGTGTTTTGTATATGAAAATTTTAACATGTCATTTCTATGATTTATGGAAATTTTACTAAGTCATGTCCCTTTGATTGTTCAACATTTAAGTATGCCCATTATATGAGGTCTCCTTGAACCATTACCTTTTGTTTTAATTTTGAGTGCTTTTACGTGTGTACTTGATTTCTTGTTGATGTTATATTGTTAAATTCTAAATGTTTCCATGATGTATCTTAGGACTTGATGTGATCACATACTATGTTCCATATTGTTATATCTACCTATACATACTAATATTATATGATACATGATCAATTTATAGATTATACATTTATATTATCCTTTTGAGGTTAAGTAATTACTAGTTTCTACTTACCCTCATCTCAAAAGTGGGGGAGGTATATTAGTGGGGGCATGTCATAGAGTCATGGCTTCCAAATTCTTATAGTCTCATATTAAAATGGGAGGATGTTATAGAAACATTTTCTACACACTTACACAATTCTCATATTCTCTAGATTTAAAGGGGGCATGTCATGCAAACATGTCTTCCACACTTAAAAAAATATCAAATTTGGAAAAATCTCATAGTCATATCATTCAAATACACCTTCATGGAATTATTATATAAATTAGTACCATTATTATACCTAATTTTTATCTTGAGACATATATGAGGTGAATACACCATGCAAAAGAGCACCTTAAAATTGTAAAATCAAATCAACTTTCAAATTTCAAATATTACTATGGACTACTATCATACCCAAGATGTATTTTTATATAATTTATTTAGACAATATATAAAGTATTTGGTTCATATTTTTTCAAGGTTGAGGTGATTAAATCACTTAATCTTAAAAATATTTATAGGATGGAGTGATTAAACCATCCACCCTCACTAGCTATATAGTGTGATTTGATTAGATCACTCACACTTGATAGGTTATAAATATGATTAGGTTGCATGATTGAGATGAGATCAATAGTTATGTGATAACTCACATTTTCACTAAGGTTTGGGGAATGTGTCCTCCAATATCTATATATATTTATGAACATGTAGGTTTCCAAAATTGTCCTAATCTCAGCTCTAAGCTTAATAAGAAAACATCTCTTCAAATAAAATTGCTAAAAGGCAAGATGGTTGCATTGATACATAGGTGTAATCCTAAACTCTATTTCTTTACTTTAAATAATTTAAAATTATTTCAAGTTCTATATTATATGTTCTAATTATATACTATAACATGCTCTTTGTTATAATTTAGTCATCAAAAAAGTACTCAAGTTAGACTCATGTAAAAATAAGGTTTGTTATAAACACATAAGTACACATTTATTTGCTTTATACTAGAAATTTATTTACTATATTAAAAGGGGAAATGTAAAAAATAAATCTAAATTATATACCATCTCAGCCTTGTAGACTTGGAGAATACCTATCATTGTTTTACCATTTAGTTCTAAAAACATTTCATTGCCAAAAGGTTCGCATTCACTATCACTTTATGAAAAATTACTTATCTCTTAGTCCAACCACTATTATTTCAATAAACAAGCATTCTATACTATGAAAAATTCTATAAAATTAATAATTATCCTTATCTATCAATTTTGGACCTATACTTATTTTTAGATTCCTAGACACTTACGTCATAGTTAGATATATACATTGATGCTAGTGTGTATTTTCAAATTAAGTATGCAATGATCAAACGTCATCCAATTTTCAAATGAAACATATCCTCAAGGTTAGTCTAAGTTATTTAATGTGATATATTTTTAAAAAGTATTGGTATATATACAAGACCAGCCCTCATTCATTTAAAATTTAGAAAAGATGTAAAAAAAAACTAGGAACTCATAAGGAAACTTACCAAGAGCACTCAATCAATCATTCAAGTGAGAAAATATTCCCTATTTGTCCCTATTTTCATATTAAGCACAAGATCAATATCCTTGTAGGTCTAAAATATTTAAAGAGCATCCCAGAGCCATATTTTCCAAGTTATAAGCTAGGTCACTTTATGTACTTGATTATCACACATTTCATCCTCATGTACACACAAGCCAAAATATATGGGGGAACTACATAATTTTGAGGCCCTATTCATAGTATTTTATATGTAGGTAGTACTCATTGATAGAGGGGTTATTGGGGTAGCTTGACATCATGTGCCCTTTGACCCATTTTTCCAATAGTCACTCCAAGGGTGAGGAAGCTAGGGTTTGATCATTTGACAATGAAAGACATCATGTGAATGAAATATTAATACACTAAAATAAAGGATATAAAAAACTCAAAAGGTTCTAGGTGGTTGAATCTACATCTAGTCACTATTTAGCATTGAGCCCCTACATCCAAATCAGACACTAGCATCGATGAAACCATTTAAGTTTGATGCAAGCATCTAAGGCCACATAATACAAAATTACAAAAGATAATGACTATTTTAGAGTCCTTATGTAGTCCACTTGAAACCTATCTTATCCCAAATATTCATGTGTATTATAAACCATCTAAGTACCCTTGTTTTTAATTTATTACAATATAAATCAATAACTATACTTTATATTTTTGACATATATTAGTATTATGAATTCATAATATTATTTATGACTTTGTAAATTAATTGACCTAATATATATCTATTTATCAGCCTTGTGCTTATTAATTTCTATATTATTAACCCTATAGATAATCTCCATACCTACCAAACTTTAGGGTTAAACACCAATAGTACACAATTTGAACCAATAACTGATAAATGCATGCATTATAACATAATAAAATTTTACAATTATTAAATAACTAACGCCTATTTTTATTATTCTTTAACTTTGTATCCATCATCTTGAAAATTAATTTTTTTTAATATAATTAATATTTATGGATTATTAAAACTATTATATATTAAATTTAAGTAATGTAATAAAATTTAAATTAATCATAGAATTTAAACTGCTAAGAGATATAATAAGAATGTGGATCATTTGGTGAGATGTTAGTTTCTTTGAACTAAAAGCTAGTATGGAATTATATTAACTAAATTAACTAAAGCACTACAAGAGATGATCATTTATATAACACTAAGTGAGATTAGATCTCTTAATTTTTAGGAGATTATGACTCACAATACAATTAACCACACATAGGAAATACCCAAACTAACTAACCTATGTCAATCAAAGGTGTAAATAATATTTAAACATTTATTACAAATATCTAGGATAAATAAATTATTCTAGCATCCCTCCCTTAATTGATCATATCTAAAGACAAGAGATATAATTTTTAAATGCCTCAAATTTATCATGTGCAAGTGACTTCATGAATACATCTACACATTGATCTTGAGTGGGGAAATACTAAAGTTATATGTTGCGTTACTGAACATGTTCATGTATGAAATGTATCTAAACCTCTATGTGCTTGGTTTTCTCATGAAACACTATATTGCAAACAAGATGTAGAATACCCTGCTTGTCACAATTCAAAACTATAGGTTGAATTTGTAAAACTCCAAGTCCTAAAATAATTTGATGTATCCATATCACTTCATAAACAACTCCTACTACAGTGTGATATTCTACCTCTATGGAAGATCTAGAAACATAATTCTTCTTCTTACTTCCCCATGAAATTAGGCCAGATCCTAGAAAGAACACAAATATAAAAGTGGGTTTCCTATCATAAATAGAAGTTGCATGATCTACATCCATGTATCCTATCAATAACAAATTATCATTATTTTTGTATTATAGGCCATACTTAATTGTACCTATGATGTATCTCAATACCCACTTTATTTCTTTCTAATGTGCCACCTTTGGTTCCATTGATGTCTCTACATGTATTACATGTGCTCTCAGTGTTTAAGAACACTTCTCATTTTTGAATCTTGAGAATTAATAGCATGAGTAGCAGGTTTTGGTAATCTAGATACCTATGGTGAAATAGAGGCATAGCAAATTAAACTATTCCACATATTTATATTGATTGGTGGTTGAGAGCCACTATGCTCTTTGTGAATTTTGAAGTGTCTATGTTGATCTTAGTGAGTTATGATCACAACTCTACATTAAATACTAATCTCAGTGAATATTTTCAATGAGATATAAACTAGAGTGATTCAATAAAAAAGAAGCAAAAGGATGGGTAGGGCAGAAATAAAGTGAGTGATTACTGATCTTTGCCTTAAACACCATAAAAAGTTTTGAATTTCAAATGAACATGCATTTAACCAATTTATAATGTAAATTAGCCAATGCTCAAATTACACCATACACTAGGAAAGTATCTAAGGGAAATATGAAATAATACATGTATGAACTAAATTTACCTTAAAGGCTTACTATTTCATTCAAATAACATTTGTACATCCTAATGTAGAGAAAATAAAATGAGACAAAGTTTAAGAACATTCAACTAATCTAGATTAAGCACAAATTAACAACCTTGTATCAAAGATACACATTAAAAATTAATAGAAACTAGTCAAATTCAAGATTTTGGATAAGCAATTGAGAGAGAAACCATATGACAATTGACACAAAAAAATCTAGATAAAATTTTCAGTATTCCTTGATTCTATTAATTGCTCAAAGTATATAAGTTTTGGCCTAAAACTCCCTCCTTTACAAAATGGTAGTATTGCCTTTTATAGAAGATCAAGGTAGTATATTGGTCAATCAATATTACACATGTATAAATATAAGGACAAATGTCCTTATTTATAGTTCTATAATACACTTATCTTTCCCAAATAGACTGACCTATAGGAAAATATGCTAACAAACTAGTATATGCCTTTACAAAATAATATTATAAGTTCAAATATTACAATGATTTATAAAATGAAATATTAATTAACTAGTGGGCCCATAGCTGAAGGGATCCCTTGTTTCTCTTAGAGAAGCTCCATATCTCTTTGATGTTACTTGCTGATAAGCTCCAAATCAACAGTTGGTTTCATGAGACAAATATTCTCTTGATCAACCACATCATTAAAGTCCCTACATTCCTTTCCATAGACTCTTTGATTCTCATGGCTTTTGTAATATTTTATTTAGTAGTGAAGATTATGCCCAAGATTCATCTATTATCACTCCTTGATTTTTCATGGATTTTGGTCTATACTTCCTACATCACCAAAGTGAATATGTGCTTATACGCTTCATCATCAATGATTCCTAGGGATGTAGAATTTTTTGGGTTGGCCAACATGGTGCCAAGGATTTGCTTGATTCTGGTTATGATCTCTTTATCATCCCTTAGGAGTATATCCAAGATTTTTGACCAAGCACTTAAATACTAGATCTTATCAACCACTATCCCCAATATTGAATTTAAGTGGGATAGGCTAATGGTCTTAAATCTAAGAATTATATCATTAAGTAGTATGTTGATAAAATCTCTTATTTTGTTCTCAAAATCCTACCACTGGGCCATCAATCCTTTGGCTATCTCATTTTGCTAGGTTAGTGTATCTTACCTCAGCTTCATTGATTTCAAGGAGTTAAACATGTAAAAGAAGGATGATTCAAACATATTTATTATGGCCTCAAGAACTAATAAGATAACCTAGGTCTCTAAATTCTCCTTTTTCTTCTCCAGGTTATGTATCTTTTTATTCATGCCCTTAATCCCTACTTTGATATGAGGTGAATGAGCCTCAACTAGGATTTTTATGTCTTCCTCATGAATGGTATCTTCACGAGGCTACTACCCTCCAACTAGAGTTAATCCTACAAATGGATCAACTCTTTAAAAGCTAAATTCCTCACCTCTAACCAAGGTCTTCTTGGTGGTGACTCTCTCCAATCTAGCCATTTTTAGATTAAACTGAACACTAGTTGATGACTTTGTTACCTTACGAGGTTCTGAGACCTCCATCTTTGTGTTATTTGAAGCACCTAGAGTGTCCATTTGTGTGCCACTCGATCCTGCTATGGAAACTATTCTTATTTCTTCTTCTTCCATCAAAGATAATATCCATGGCTTGATTTCATCATGGACATCAATGTGAATTATCTGTGTCAAGGCACAAGAATGGGAGAAGGTGGGAATCTTCTACATTTTTTCATAAACAAACCATTCAAGGATAATGGGTCCATGAATGGGGTATTCCTCACTAAACAAGTTGACCTCACTCATGGGGTGGGTGAAGGTTAAGTTGGGATTCTTCCTCCCAATTGGGATCAATGCTGATTCTTTTTTTCTTTTTTGTGGTGGTGCTATTGGAACTAGGTCCAAAGCAACTTCTTCCCCTTATCATGTTTAACTTCCTCTACATGGGCTTTGGGTTATTTTATTTGTTCTTCCTCATCCTCTAGCCCATAAGCTTTAGCAAGCACCCTAAGTACATCCTCCACTATCTCATTTGGTTCCAATGCAATCATATCCATGTATTCTACTAGAGATTATGGTCTATCAAGAGGAATATATATGATCCTTACCTAGATCTCTCCTATAGTTTCTCTTTGACAAGTACTTATGTTATTTATGCCTAGGGTGGTTACAGTGTTTACTCTAAAAGGGGCCTTGAGGAGGGTTTATGAAAAAAGTGATACTACAGGGGCCCCATTTTCCATATCTCACATGAAAACTTGTCATTTCCCCTAGTAAACCTGGGCTCCAACTTGATGTTATGCTTTTTAAATTTGGATAATAACTCTAGGAAACTAGAGGCATTGATATAAAATAGATCGTGGACACTAGGTTGGTGCTCATATAATTTGTTTATGGTCTTGGACTTTAGATGTCTGATGATCACTCCATTAGGGTCCCATTGCCTTAAATCTATTAAGCACAAAATATACTAAGAGGGGGGAGGTGAATCAATATATTATATATATTTTACTTAATCTAATTTCTTTTCTTTAACCACTTAATCACACATTCAAGATATGCAATAAAAATGAAACAATAACATGCACCACAAAAGAGAGACATAGAGACACTAGATTTTACATGAAAACCTAAAGTGGGAAAAACATGGAGAATAATCTCAAGTATATGATTGAGCACTAACTCAAATTACAAAGTTCACAAAGACCAACCTCTAGGAGCACTAACCCCTTTACCGAACACCAACACAACAACTATTTGTGAGCACCAAGCCCTAGGAAAACCAACCCCTTGCAAATATTTATGAACACCAACCCACAAGAGCACCAACCCATCTTGTGTATAGAACATAACTATCTCTCAATGTTTCTTACTCAACAAATGATAGAACTCTACAATATCTCCTACTTTTCTCTCATATAAAACATATACAAACCATGCATTCTCTTGCATATCACAAATGGCTTCTCAAGCCTTTATTTATAGCTTTCCAAATGACCTTTGGCAATCACCCTTTATGACCCTTCAATCCTCATGGAAAATGGTGCCAAACTTACATGACCCTTCACATCCTTGCTTTTGAAAAGTCACATGGTGACCCTTCATAATCAAATGCATCCTTTCCTCTTTTGTCTTTATCTTGTTGACTTTTTGTATTCCTTAAAGTGTCCCTTCATGAAAAAATGCACCATACCCTATTCTATCTTCACATGGTGACTCTTGAAATTATTCAAGATAACTCTTCATGAGAAAATGCATCCCATTCCTCTTTTGTCTTTACCTTATGACTCTTTGATTTCTCCATGGGCCCTTTTTTGACTTATATGAAACCAAAAATATATTTGTTAATATTAAATAAATATTAACACACATTAACTAAGATATGATTATTAAAAACACTATTAAATGCAAGGGGGCCTTTATCATCAATGCTAGACCTTTGACATCAATGACAATATTTTTAATAATCTTCTTATTTGTCATTGATGGTAACCTCAAACTAAAACTGCCACATCCTGAAACCTATACTGCACATGCCAACCTGCACATACTACCATCTAAAAAACATATAGTAACTCCCCCTTATTGTAGAAACCTATAATTATTCTTTGTACCTATTTTTGCACCTGTACCTATTCTTATACATATTTATATTCTTCTCCTCCTTTGACATCAATGGCAAAGGGCCTATCTTAGAGCTAACACTTAGCTCCCCCTCAACTAATGATGATCCTTAATGGTAGGAAGTAAAATATATTACTCCCAACTTCTCTTGTAGATACTCAATGTGTCTTTTGGTAGTGCCTTTATGAAAATATCTATAATCTACTCTATAGTACTAATTTATACCATCTTAACCTATTGATCTACAACTTGCTCTCTCAAGAAGTGATATCTAATGGGAATATCTTTTTTCTTGAATGCATCACTGGATTCTTAGAAATATTAATAGCACTTACGTTGTCACAAAAAATAGAAATAGGTTCATCATATTTTACCTTGATATCTTCCAAAGTTTTCTTCATCCAAAACACTTGAGTACAACACAATACCACTGCATTATATTCTGCTTTAGCTGTAGAAAGTGATACTAAATTCTACTTTTTTATTGGCCATGATACTAAGCTATCACCAAAGAAGAAAGTTCCTCCACTTGTACTCTTTTTGTCATCCAAACAACCTACTCAATATGAATCTATATAAGAAACCAAAGTGAAATATTTGATTTTGGAATACTATAATCTATAATCCAATGTCCCCTTGATATATCTAAATATTCTCTTCACCAATTAAACATGACTATCTTTTAGAACTGAATGATATCTTACAACCATACCTACTACATGCATAATGTCTAGCTTTAATGCTGTAAAATATAAAAGACTACCAATCATAGATCTATATAAATATTGATCTACAATAGGTAAATCTTCATCCTTTCTCACCTTATTTCCTATACACATTGGTGTGCCAACTAGTGCACAATCTTCCAAACAAAATTTATTCAACACTTCCTTGGAATTTTACTTTAAGATATGAAAGTTCCTTTTTTGATTGAAATATTTTCAATCTTAATAAAAATGACAATTATTCAAGCATAAACATCTCAAATTCTTTATCATCTTTTCAATGCTTCCTCCAAAAATGATGTCATCAACATATACCACAACAATAAATTTATGCTCACTTTATATTTTGATGTAGAGATTACTATCAACAAATCCTCTCTTGAACCTTGATCCTATAGGTACTTATCAAGTCTTGCATACCAAGCTCTTGGAGCTTGTTTCAATCCATACAATGCTTTCTTCAATTTGCATACATGGCTACTAATATTTAAGAGAATAAATCCCATAGGTTGCTCAATGTAGACCTTTTCTTCTAAATTCTTATTTAGGAAGGAAAATTTGACATCCATCTGAAAGACTTTGAAAAATTTAAACACTACATATGAAAGAAACATTCTAATAGCCTCTAGCCTTGCAACTGGTGCAATTTTTTTTTCAAAATCTATTCCCTTAATTTAAGCATATCCTTTACATACTAATCTTGCTTTATTCCTAGTCACTTCTCCATTTTCATTCAACTTATTTATATAAATCCATTTTGTTCCTATCACATTATGATATTTTAGTCTAGGTACTAATTCCCAAGTATCATTCTTTTTTATCTGATTTAATTCTTCATCCATTACCTTAACCTAATGCTTACCATGTCTAGCTTCTGAAAAAGTTTTAGGCTATATTTTGGATAACAAAGAGAAATTAACTTGCTTAGATTCACTTACCATCATTCTTCTAGTGTTAATTCCTTCATTTATGTCCTTGATGATGTCACTTTTATTATGATTTATTTGGACATATTTATATGGAGTTTTTGTTTCCTTTTTCTCCTTCTCATCTTCATTCGATTCTTCAAAATCTTCCTCTTCAATGATTTCAAGAATGTCTACTAGATCATTGATTATTTGTGTTCCATCTTCTATCTTGACACTTACACTTTCAAATATTTTATTGGTTCTTTTTTTATAAAATTTATAAGCTTTACTTTTGAAATAATAACCAAAAAATATACTTTCATTTACTCTGGATTCAAATTTACCAAGTTTTTTTTTGGTTCTCTTGATGAAGGATCTACTACCAAAAACTCTGAAATAATCAACTATTATTGGTTTGTCTTTCCATAGCTCATGAAGAGTCTTGTCACTATTAAATCTCAATAATGTTCTATTATAAATATGCACTACTATAGCATCTACCTCTCTCTAATATTTATCTGGTATCTTGGATTCATTTAGCATTGTCCTTGCTATCTCTTGAACTATTTTATTTCTCTGTTTAACTACTCCATTTTATTATTGAGTCCTAGCTGCTAAATAATGTCTCTTTATTCCATGGTCTTAACAATACTCAATAAATTGATCTGCCATGAATTCTCCTCCTTAATCTACTCTTAGGCACTTAATCTTCAAATTGGTTTCATTCTCAACTAATACTTTGAATACTTTGAAATGTTTAAAAGCTTCTAATTTTTTATTTAAAAACATTACCAGTCATATGTGAAAAATCATCAATAACTAACATAAAATATTTTTCACCTTGAGTACTTTGAGTTTTCATAGGCCCACATAAATCAGTGTGAACAAGCTCTAACATTTGAGTGGTTGAGTACTCTTTTGTTTCGAACCACCTTCTGGCCTA
This sequence comes from Torreya grandis, assembly GCA_037957365.1. Taxonomy (NCBI): domain Eukaryota; kingdom Viridiplantae; phylum Streptophyta; class Pinopsida; order Cupressales; family Taxaceae; genus Torreya; species Torreya grandis. The sequence continues at coordinate 1,459,660 of JARHVA010003770.1, read as the reverse complement.
CTTCTCATGCTAACAAGGTTCACAAAGTGTGTTGGATGGCTTTGTAATCTTTAGAAGATTTATAAATGCTTGATTATTAATGATGTTGACAAGATTGTCATAATTTATGTGTCTTATTCTCCTATTTTATAGCCAAATTTATTCAATATGACTCAAAAAACATCTTTGACCTTTGATGTTTGATAACATATATACATTATTGCCTATTCTCTAAGCATCTGCTACCAACACATCTAAATTTTTTCTCTTAATTTCACAATTTTATGTATAAAACTTTAGTGTGTGACCCTAATCACACATTTGAATTACACTCAAAATATTATTCTTAAGACCTTCTACATACAAAACATTTTCAATTTTAGTTCTACCATTATCTAAACTTAGTGTATCTTTTTTAGTAATTCTAGTAGTAGTATTATCTTTAAATTTCACTATGCCACCATTGATCTTATTCAAGGTTATGAACTTGCTCTTGTCTCTTTTCATGTGCCTCAAACATCCACTATCAATGAACCAAGGATTTTCTTCATTTCTTGCATACAAAGCTATCTCGACCAACATAGACTTTTCAGGTTGTTTCTTCTACCATGAACCTATCTGAACTTTCTTTTTGATGAATGGAGCCTCGAAACTTTGGTCTTTCTTAACTGACTCAAACACACTTCTATAATACTAAGCTATGTCCAAAGTTATTACACTTGTAATATATTATGGCCTGTTCATTAAATCTTGATAAAGGAGTAAAAGAGTTGTGGCTTCTACTTGACTCTGCATGAGTTTCCTTCTCCTTATTTTTGAAATTATTAGCCCTTTTTTGACATTTTATTTTCTTATGACCATATACATTGCAATCAAAATAGTAACCATAAAAATATGATCTATTTGTGTATCTCTAACCTGATTACTTTTTTTAACTCTATTCCTTCCATTTTTCTTTATTTGAGGTGTCCTCTATATTCTTAACTTCTTCCCTTTTTATTTCATCATTTGGAAGAGCTTCAACATAGATCTTTCCTTTTTCTATGTTAACCTTATATGTAGCCTCCCCTTTCTCCTTTTCAAACCTAATACCTATATTATCTGATATTGATCTTTGAATTTCTAATATCTTATTTAATATATTAGTGATATTCTCAAATTTTGAATTATTGGTTTCTCTATCATTGATTGCTTTATTTGTTTCTCAAGATTTGCTTTTAAAGAAGTAATTTCAATAACATACCTTTCACATTCTTTACTTACTTTTTGCAACTATGTCATTAGATATTTTTCATTCTTATTGGCTTCTTTAAAGTGTGTTTTTAAATGTTTAATTATTTCCTTTGACTTCTTTTCATTTTTCTTGATTTGGAGCTTCAATCTTTGATTCTTCTTCTCAAGAGATTTTAACTCTTCTCAAGCACAAACTAATTCTCCTTCCAAATTCAATTTGGCTTCATCTTATTCTTCTTCTTGATCAAATATACTTTTAATTATGAAGGCAACTTCATATATGGCCATGAATATAATCTCTTCTTCTTTTGAATCACTGACTCCACTATCTTCATCTAAGCTAGGATCTTTATAATACAAAATCTTCTTCTTGAATCCCTTATTGAATTTTCCTTTGAAAATTTTCTTGTATGTAGACTTTCCTTCTTCATTATCACCATTACCCTTATCTGGGCACTTAGCTACAAAATGTCTAATCTTTCCATAATTAAAAAAATTAAAAGGTAATTTTCCTTGATATTTATCTATGACATTTTTTGACTTATGAATGAATAGAGATCCATTGTTATCTTCATCACTGCTAGAACTATCACTTGATTCTTGAATCTTAGCCTTCTCTTTTTTTGATGTCTTGAAAGTAGCTTCTTTCTTTGAGGGTTTGTCCTATTTTGTCTGCATCTCATATGTTGTAATAATACCATGTAACTCATCCATCTTTAGCTTGTCTAAATTCTTCATCTCTTCAATTACCAAAACTTTTGCATCATATATCAATGGTAGAGATTTCAAAACTTTGTGTACCACAACTGACTCTTCTAAATTTTCTCTAAGACCTTGAATATAATTAACGATTTGATCAACCCATAAAAGATAACTTGATATATTTTCTTCCTCTTCCATATTCAAACTCTCAGACTATCTTCTGAAAGTTTGAAGCTTAGCTTGTTGAACATTTCTATTATCTTTATAAATATTCTCAAATTTTACCAAAGTTTTATGAGCAGATTTACATTTCATAACTTTAATAAATTTGGATTCACATAAACCACATAAAATAGCATTTAAAGCTTTAGCATTATTTTTACTTGCTTTCTTTTCTATTAGAGTAGTTACAAGTGTCTATGGATCTTCATATTCCTCTACCACTACTTGCCAAATGTCAAATCCAAGGGCCATCAAATAAGTCCTCATCCTTATGCTCCAAAAAACATAATTTGTCCCATAAAACAAAGGTGCATTATATGTATAAAAACTTTCATGTGATCCAGTCGTCATGCTTTCCCCAATCTACCTTCAAGCTATAGAACATTTTAAAAAGGAACCTACTCTAATACCAATTATTAAGCATAAAATATACTGAGAGGGGGGTGAATCAATATATTATATATATTTTACTTAATCTGATTTATTTTCTTCAACCAATTAATCACACATTTAAGATATGTAATAAAACTAAAACAATAACATGCACCACACGAGAGAGAGAGAGAGAGAGAGAGAGAGAGAGAGAGAGAGAGAGAGAGAGAGAGAGAGAGAGAGAGAGAGAGAGAGAGAGAGAGAGAGAGAGAGAGTAGATTTTTATATGGAAACCCAAAGTGGGAAAAACCATGGAGAATAATCTCAAGTATATGAATGAGCACCAAGTCAAATTACAAAGTTCACAAGCACCAAATTGTAGGAGTACCAACCCATTTATCTAGCACCAACACATCAACTATTTGTGAGCACCAACCCATAAGAGCACCAACCTCTCTTGTGTATAAAACACAACTATCTCTCAATGTTGCTTACTCAACAAATGATAGAACTCTAAAATATCTCATGCTTTTACCTCCTCTAAAACAAATACAAACCATGAACTCTCTTGCATATAACAAATGGTTTCTCAAGCCTTTATTTATATTTTTTCAAATGACCTTTGGAATTCACCCTTTATGACCCTTCAATCCTCATGGAAAATGGTGATAAACTTACATGACCCTTCATATCCTTGCATTTGAAAAGTCACATGGTGACCCTTCATAAGAAAATGCATCCTTTCCTCTTTTGTCTTTATCTTGGTGACTTTTCATATTCCTCAAAGTGTCCCTTCTTAGAAAAATGCACCATACCCTCTTTTATCTTTACATGGTGACTCTTGAAATTCCACAAGATGACTATTCATGTGAAAATGCATCCCATTCCTCTTTTATTTCTCCATGGGCCCTTTTTTGACTTATATGCAACCAAAAATATATTTGTTAATATTAAATAAATATTAACACACATTAACTAAGACATGAATATTAAAAACACCATTAAATGCAATGGGGCCTTTATCACCAATGTATACCTTTGACATTAATGGCAATATTTCAAAAAAGTCATCTTTCTATAGGTTAAGGAGTCCATGTGTCTAGAAATAACATTTACATGCTCCCAATTTTGAAAAATAGTCTTACCAATTGTCAATGGAAAGGGATAGGGAAGGACTTTCCTCTTTTCTTTATAAAATCCATCTATACTATGAAGAAGTTGGTAAGCCAGTTCTTGATCTATAAGCTTGGTTGACACATAAATGGGTAACTTGAAGGGTTGTGTCAAATTCCCTTCAATCCTTATCATTGTACAATTAGGGTAGAACCATTTATCTCCTATCATTTCCACATATTTATTAATCAATGGGCTGACCCTACTCATGGAATTCTTGTGATGGATTCCACTAGGGCTAGATAAACACAATCATAGATGAACTACATGTTATGTTTATATTTGAAAATGTGAATCTTGGAGTAGTGATGGGAGATAGTGAGTCATCCATCAGGTGACTAGTTATTAATGTTTGGGATTTGGGTGGAGGCTAAAAGGACATCAATCAGACAGGACATCATGTAAAATTGTTTGCTTGTTTTCTTTTTGATGGCTATGAATTGGGACTTCAAGTATATGTTGATCATCTCATCCAATGGGGGAGTGATTCCTTTCTCCATCATGAAGTAAACATATGACACCCATATTTTGTCAATATGAGTGGTGGAGGGGGCCCCACATAACCTATTTAAAAAGATCATTATTATCTTAATTCCCTCCTTAAATTGGATAATTACGATTTTTCCTATGGGGTCCTAGATTACCTAATTCCTAATGAGAAGTCATGGGGCCAAGATTGTGTTTAGATTATGCTCTCCAGTTCACTTTATAATAGTAGGTAAGTCTCTTTGGGGTTTACACACTTTATAATATCTCTCAAAATCTAGAGGGTAAATGTAAGCTACTTTCTTGAATGTACGCTCATGCACAATCCAATCATTTCAATTTTATAATATTGGAAAATAGGAGTAAGGACATAAATGTAGTGTAATACCTCAAGTTTGGTAGCAAAATAGTGTAAAATAGCTGTCTAGATGGAAAATAAGTTATTATATCTCCTTAGTATGTTTACATTCCTCTATTCTTCCCTAGTCAAAGCTTGCATCTCCTCGATGATCTAAAAGAGTTCAGACCAATTCCTATTCCCATTATTCAAAGATATATTGTCTAGGTCTATATCTTTGAAAACCCTCCCCTCATTATTTGAGGTTAAGTACAACTCAGTCTCATCCCTTTGTTGTTGTTTGTGAGCTACCATGGATGTTGAATTTGCAACTACTTACCAAATGAATTGCAACTAATTTTTGAATTAACTTATTCTCACTTAAATCATAATTGAGTTATTTTTAGTTTGATTAAGATCAATCTAAGTTTGAATTAGGGATTTTATGGATTTTATAAAGCTTTAATGGCAATTTATACTTAGGCTCATTTGTGTCTTGGATTTGATCGAGACCTGAGCCTTTATACCTTTACCCTTTTGAGTACATAAAATATCCAATTTTGTTATTTTGTGCTTGCATGGTGCCCATGTGGCATTCATTTGACAACTTTCATGACATTTTTCATAAATGTCATGAGGGACTAGCCATTGTCTTTTGAAAATCCAACTTTTCTTTTGCAACATTGGATCTTTATTCATAGATCAACATGGGCCATTTATCGTGATCATAGAGCTAAAGAATCATTGGTTACTTTATGTCAAGCCTCATGATTGTGCCACTTGACACCTTTCTAGGCCTTCTAGACCTTGCATTTTGTGTAGTTAACACATACCACATTTCAATCCTATGAGCCTTTGAGGGCTCATTGAAAAGTCTCTGGTAGCTATGCTCCATTAGATCATGTTCTCATGAGCAATCATAGATTATTGATATTAATTCAAATGAATGCATGTGATTGGTCTAATAGATCAAATGCCTTAGATTCATCAAGTCTTTTTATCCATTCAATCAATCTCCATGATGAAGTGTGGGTCATTGATCCTATAAAAGGGTGAAAACCTTAACTAGCATCATGATAAAGGAAGGAAATTAGGCTTAAATACTTTAGCCTAAGGTTTATTTCATGTTTAATAGACACGTTATAAAATTTGGGCTAAAATATTTTAGCATAAGTTTTTAGAATCCATGGAAAGGGGACTCAAGTTAAATATTATAAGCTAAGGTTTATGTTTTATTAATAAACATAACATATACTTTAGGCTAAAATATGTATGCTAAGTTCTTAGAACATGTCCAAAGGGGCCAAATAATACAAGCACCAAATGCTAGATTTTAATCTAGGGTTTTGTCATATTAATAAAAATGAGAAAACCTTAGATTAAAATATTTTTAAGCTGAGTTTTATGTCACAAGGACCTTTTAACAAGGCTTAATATAAGTCTCTAGCCTAAGGTTTATTATATTTAAACAAACACAACTAGGACCTTAGGATATAGACTTAGACTAAGTTCATATCTACATATATTTAGACCACAAGATCATTTTATTATTTGAAATTCAAAAATATTAAGTGTTTGAATCTTCTAAGGGGTCCCATTGATCTGTAAAGCAAGACATAAGATTTTATCAACATTTTGAAACATGTCCTTATGTTTAGGCCTTTTAAAATTTATTGATTATCTCACACTATTTGATCATTGGTCTCACTAAATCATGGACCATTGATCATGATCTGGGTGATCTTATTGGATTGGTCCAATGGATCAAATACTTAGACTTATTGGGCTTAATTCACTCCATTGGATCTTTTCTCATGATGAAGTGAGATCCATTAGATCTAAAAAGAAGTAAGGTACTTAAGTTATGATGAAATTAAATATGGTAACTTAAGATAAAGATTTAAGACTAAGGTTTTATTCATGTTGATAATAAATGAATGGGGCTTTAGGGTTAACACTTTAGGCTTAGCATATAACAAAGGAGACCATGCTAAAATAAAGGACCCTATTATCATAAACATTAGACCATGTTATAAACATAAGGAATATAAGGGGGAAAAATACAAGGAGACTAAGCATGATTTTTAGGCTAAGGTTTGGTTGTGTTGAAAAACATGACCAAACCTTAGCATAAAAATGAGGCTTAAGTCCAAAATTGATTCAAAGTGTTCCTATCAAATCTATTCCCACCAAAATTTGAATTCAAATCATAGGTCTAAGTTATGGTTTGTTTAAGGAGGGCTTCATCACATGAGTCCAACTATGATCTACCATAAAACCTTTAACTTAAGACATGAGGATCAACTGTTAGTAACATTATGCAAGTTTAAAATAACACTATGAGAAAATGGACTAGTATCATCAAGCATGGATGATCTTCACATCATAATAAAGAGTAAAATATCAAGCATTTTTATTTTTAAGGCTTAGAATAATCACAAGAGTCCTTATTTTTTAGAAATGGGGGTACATTGACCTTATCATGTTCCTGCATGAACTAATAAAGATAACTAATAACATAGCTAATATCTAGACTAGTATATGTCAAGTAAATGAGACTCCCAATAAAAAATTGATAGAGAGTTGCATTCACTTCTAGTGAGGGATTTGTATGAGATAACTAAATTCTTATCTCTATAGGTGTTGCAATAGGCTTACCGTTGATCATCCTAAATTTCTCAAGCAATGTCTTTGTATAATTCATATGTGAAACAAAAATGTAATGTTTATTTTACCATACCTCTAAATCAAGACAATAGTGTCGTACCCCAAGATCTATTATGTTGAATGATCATTTGAGATTATTTTTAGTTACATCAATCATCTTCACTATGCTACCAGTGATGAATAGATCATTGGCATAAAAAATCACTATAACAACCTCCCCCATGCTATTTGAGGTAAAGGTTAGGTTGATATAGAATCCTATTGAATCCATGTTGTATGAGATGCTCATCAATCTTGATGTATGAGGTTTATGGAGCCTATTTTAGCCCATATAGAAATTTGATAAGACTACACACTTTCTATTCTTGATTACGTGCCATAAATCCTTCAGGTTGAGTCATGTAGCCTTCCTCTTTCAAATATCCATTGATAAAGGCAATTTTTACATCCATTTCATGGAATTTCCATCCAAACTATATAGCCATAACAAAAACCATTATGATAGTCTTTATCTTGGATGTGGGAGCAAAACTCTCCTCATAGTCAATGCCTTCTCTCTAAGCATGCCCTTTTGAAATAAGCCTTGCCTTGTACTTATCAATACTTCCATATGATTTTTACTTGGTCTTAAAGACCCATTTACATCCAATATGTTTCTTCCTTGGTGGAAGATCAATAAGCTTCCAAATGTTATTCTTCATCAGTGACTGATATTCTACATCCATGGCATCTTTTTAATGTCTAGACTATAGGGATTACGTTATTGTAGAGGTATCATATTTTTCTTACACAATACTCAAAATGGAAATATTAACTTCTTTTTGATCCATGCATCAAGTCTTCAGTCTTGAAGTGGATGTATCTATTATTCCATTCAAATTAGCATCTTGTATAGTACTTGTATACCACTTAGGCATACACTGAAATGTAGGTGGTGGTTTTGGAGGTCCTATTTGACTATCTTCCTTTTCAATTTCATCATCGATATCTAAAATATTGTAAGAATTTTACCTGTATCATTTTCCTATGTAGAAGGTGGATTTTTTCCACTCTTTTCATCAAACACTACATCTCTACTAATTAGTACCTTCTTTGTTTCTAGATCAAGGATCATATATGCCTTTGATTGTGTACTGTATCGCACAAAAATACATTCCTTTTTTAATATAACTTCTTCTTTTTATTCTTAAGAACATGCATATATGATTTTCAACCAAAAAATTGAAGGTGAATTACCTTTGGTTTATTTCCTATCCAATCTGCATGTGGTGTGATTCCACCAAGAGATTTGGTGGGTGACCTATTCAAAAAGTAGACAATAATGTGATGAGCTTCTGCCCAATATATATTAGGCAAATTTTCATCTTCAACCATGTTGTGAAACATTTCCATAATGAATTTATTACATTATTTTGTAATTATATTCTATTGAGGTGAATATGGAGCCATCAATTATTGATTTATTACATTCACACTGAGATAGGTTGAGAATTCTTTACTAGTGTTTTTCCCTCCATGATTTGAGTAAAGGGTCTTGATTTTCCTATTAGTTTTATTTTCAACTATGGCATTTATTTATTTGAAGACTTGAAAATATTTATCCTTAGTATTCAATAAATATACCCACATTTTCTATGATTAATCATCAACAAAAATTTGAAAGTATTTATACCCTCTGATACTAGGAACAAAATGTTTTTTTAAAGATCAATGTGTACCAAGTCCAACTTACCAAGTGACCAATAATCAATCTTTCCAAAGGGAGATCTTCTTTGTTTTCATGCTAAGAAATTGGTACATATATGAGAATATTGTTTGAGTTTGGGAAGACCAGGAACCATATCATGTTTTCTCAGTTGTATCAAATAACCATAATTCAAATGATCATATCTTCTATGCCATAAATTTCCTAGTTATATATATTTGATCACAAGTGCATAATGATATTTTTGAACAAAATCAAGATGAAACATTTTTCCAATGATAGAAGCCATGGAAATCACTTTGAAATGCCTAGACTTGTATTTGATATGATAAATTTTTTGACAATTTTGGTTATCAAATTCAACCATGACATTGTGGTCAAGTAGATGATTAATAGATAACAGATTTTTTGTTAGTCTTGGAACATAGAGAACATTTGAAATGTTACAATTTATATTTTTAAGTTAAATTTTGATGTCACCATTACCATATACTATATATGAGGTATCATATCAAAGTGAGACATTTCCCTTTGATTCTTTTTTTATAAAAGTAGAGAACCATTATTTTCTACTTGTCATGTGTCTGGTTGTTCGTAAATCAACATACAAAACTACACCTGGATGATTGGTAGACTCATGTGACTGAGTAGCTAAACCATATTCCTCATTTGAAGAATCATTATCTTCAACAACATTTCCATGTTATTCGGGCATGGAATTTTTTTGTTTCCACCTATTTTATTGTTGTGGTTGCTTATTTTCTATTTGTGGTGATTTTTTGAAAGAGGGCTTCTTACTTGATGAACCCTATTGAAATGTGTTGTACCAACAATCTTGTAAGTCATGTCCTTGTTTTCCACAAATTTAACATCTTTTAAAAAAATGTGAATTTTTCCCTTGTTGGTTTTGTTGTTCATTCTACTTTGGAGATTGATTTGTACCCTTCATGGGTTTATTACCTTTTTAATTTGATGTGAGTGCATGCTCATCATCTATTTCCTTTGAATTATGCATAGCTTCCTCTTTTTAGAACAAATTTACCAACTCCTCAAAGGTTGGTTTCTATCCTGTGACATTCAAAGTGGTCACAAAGATCCTATATGTGGGGGGTAGTGATCTAAGGACTATAAGAACCAAAGAATCATCTGCCACTGGTTCACCCAAAGATTTAAGTAAAACCTACAAAGTTGCAACCCTTCTAAGGAATGCTTCTACTTTTTCATCTAATTTGAGCTTGAGAGTGTGTAATTAGATTTGAAGATATAGGATTTGATTTTGATTCTTAGCTTCATATAATATTTTAAGCTTATTTCAAGAATCTTTTTTAGTTGTATAAATTTATATATTATGAGTTTTTACCTCATGCAAAGCTCCAAACATGATTATTAACTTAGCCTTTTTATCAACCTTATCAAATTTTTGTTGTTGGTCAACATCTATTGCATGTCTGACCCATGTGTCTTCTAAAACTAGCCAAATGTATTCAAACTCAAGATGTGTTTGTAATTTTTTTTTCATGCTAAATAAATATCATCATGAAGTAATTATGTGTCATGGAGCACAAAATGTGGTCCAAAACTAGACATTTTGCAAGTTGCATATGATAAATTACAAATATGTTGTTAAGTACAAAAATGAATTATGCATTTGTAAAATGTAAATAAAAAGAAAAATGTGTACACAAAGATGACAAATTGCACATAAGAACACAAGGATGTTGGAATCCTTTGAAAATGCATCCAAAAAGGTAATGGAAAACTAGACGTCAGTTTCAACTAAAAATGCATCCAAGGAGCAAATGAGATTATATTGTTTATATTATGTTTTTATAATTTAATTGCACTAATAGATAGAGAGTCAAAAAATACACATTTTAAAAACAAATTAAATGAAAATTTGAGTTATGATTCAAAAGTTATAAGCATTTCAATTTCTTGTAAAAATGAGTCAAATGAATTAAAAAAACTACAAATTGATTTTTGAGGCCAAATCAAAAAAGAGCATATTTCTGCAACTACTCATTAGAACCATAATTTTATCATAGATTTAGAAAAGCTAATGGAAGTGAAAAATAATCTTCCTGGTTACCTTAGGATGCATGTAGATGAGTTTGACTATTTCTTTAAGCAAAAAATATAGCTAGTAACAAAAAAATAATGATTTTATAGTTATTTAAAGAGAGAATAAGGAAGATTATAGGTTGTTTGTCACATAACAAGTGGTTGAGAAAGCAATTCAAATGCCACAAAGAGATTAAAGTGTTTCCAAGGTTGATTTTAGTTCTCTAAACAGACTTTCACACACCTCCAACACTGAATGGTGGGAATGATTCAATCTCCTAGTGTATTGTAAAAAAAATAAAAAATAAAAATAAACTTCCAACATTGCAAGATACAATGCTTAGTATTAGATAAGGATACCAAATCTATTTAGATATACTAAGATTCTAATATCATGATTTAGCTAGTTGTGGAATTGATTTCTGCAAATAAAGTCTAAAAAAGAAGGTCACCTAGCAACTAAAAACAACTTGATGCCAAAGTCTCGATCAAAAAACAACATATCCAAATGAAAAATCATAGATGCATGTTATGCTTAGATCATTATCCTATGCATTATCCTAAATGCCTTGTTGGTTAATGTGTGTTAATATTTATTTAATATTAACAAATATATTCATGTCTTAGTTAATGTGTGTCTTAGTTCATGTCTTGGTTAAACTAAGAACAAAAAATCCAAAACACCAAGCTCCAAAGGCAACATAGTCTAATAAATGAAAAAGTCCAATAATCCTCTTCAAACCACTTGGTCCAATGTACAAGTAATGTAGATATTAGTCCAAGATGTAGAGAAACAAAATGAAAAGGATGCCAAAGATATTAAAGATGATGATAAGGGTAATACATATCTCAAAGTAATTATAGGTCTGAAAGGATAAAGAATATTTCCAAGCATAGGCAGAACAAAAACATCAAATATAGCAGTTCTGAAGCAAAAATTTATCATTGAAATATTTTGCAAATCTATTCCGCCCTCGATTCAAAAATAGAGTTTGACCAAAAATAATAAAACAAATTCAAAGCTCTCAAATCTAATCTCAGATCTTCTCAAGCACATGAAAACTCAGATTTGAAATTTAGCCCAAATTTTAATACAAATATGACCAAATTTTTTCAAAACAAAAAAAATTTGCCTACAAGATAACTATTCTCCTTGTGTAAAATTGGCTAAAATTCTAATAGCATTTCAACTTGGGATTGTAAAAATTAGATCATTTTGATGCATCCAAGGATCACACATACTTAGCTCTTGATCTCCACTAATTCTCCAATGCTTTGAAAAATATCCTCAAGATTTCCTACTCGGGTATCAAATGAAATCCAAAATGGTATTAAATTAATTGAATTAACAAAAATATTACAAGAGGTGCTTATTTATACAAGTGAGATTAGATATCCTAATCTATAGGAGATTATGCCTCACAATAAAACTAACCACACATAGGAAATACCCTAACTAACTAACCTAGTCAATCAAAGGTGTAAACCACCTTGAGACATTTATTGCAAATAGCTAGGATAAATTAATTATTCTAACATTTTTATTTTTCTATAACTTTGTATCCATCATCTTAAAAATGTAAATTTTTTAATATAATTAATATTTATGGATCATTAAAACTAATATATATTAAATTTAAGTAAACTAATAAAATTTAAATTAATCATAGAATTTGAACTGCTAAAAGATATAATAAGAATATGGATCATTTGGTGAGATGTTAGTTTCTTTGAACCTACCAATATTTAATTCCTTTTAAGTTTGGTGATTAATAAATCAACTAAAGAACAAAATGAATGGATTTTTAAATGGTTTTGAGGGAATAAATAGTTGTGAATTTCAAACAACATTAAGAACATATAGATGCAAGTCCTAAAAATATTTTAAATACCTATAAAAGTTTTATTATCCATACACAAAATGCATAAAAATGTTGAACACCTCTTATAATTTAATTATACATATAAAAAATACATAGAAATTCTAAAGGACTTTTATTTTAAAAAACCCAAAGAAAGGTGGTCTCTTATACCAAATGATCAAATTTTATTTGACAACTTATAAAGTTTTATAAGACCATAAATTTAAATTGAAATTCATTTTGATAAGTAGTTTTTAAATTAATTTTTTATCCACACAAAGAGAATTTAAGAATGCATGAGTGAAAAAAATACTCTTTTTGGTCCTATACTTTTATGCTAAGTTGATACAATCAGGAAAATTAAAACAATTGAAAGAGACAAATTTATGACACCTCTAATAACTTAAACATGAGTCTTAATGAAACAATGGAAATAAATAGAGTAAAATATATTTCCTCCATATATATTGGAGCAATTAAATTTGACTATTTATACTCTTGAAATTTTTGAGAGATATATTATGTCAAAATGTACACAACAAACATAAAACATTAATGAAATTTCATGAATAAAAAATTCAACTTGGGTATTTATAAATGTTGGTAAAAAATTGAGGTGTCTTTATCTCCAATTCTATCTTGTTTGGTCTTCAGGAGGCTTTGAATGCCTTATAATAGTTTTGAGGAAGTTTAGTTGAAAATTTGCAATGAAGTGCACTCCATATTCCCTACATGTTCCTATTTACTGTTGAAAATATGAAGGCTTTCTATGATTAAAAATTTCATAGTTAAATTCAAAGGTTTGGAGGGACATGTAGTGTTGTGAACATATTCTAATTAATTTATTTATTGGATAACAAATAACCTTCACATGTATTGTCTACACCTCACTCAATTAAATGAAAATTGCTTAGTTTTACTACATAAATACAATTATGCCAAGGCCTTATAAGGCCATTATAATCAACCCTCAAGGGAATATAGGTGATTATGTGATGATTCCAAAAAAACACATCAAGGAAAACAAAGGTTATTTTAGGATTTGGGTTTATAAAAAAGATAGACATGGCATCTAGATGATAAATAAGATTGAGAAAATAAAGAAAACAAGACTAGTTTTAGATTTGGGTATTTAAAAAATGAGAAATACACCAAAATAATCATATTTTTATTGATATGGGCCTTGGAGGAGACTCGGCAGACAAAATACCAAAATGGATTTACGAGGGTTATGAAATGAAGTGAATTAAAAATTATAGAGGATATGAAATTATGATGTGTTCAAATAATAAGGAAATCAAATAAAGAGATGAAAACCAATGTAATATATAATAATAATTTTTTAATATCATAAGTTCTATACAATATATCAGAGATTAGATGTTTGGTGTCTATGTACTTCCTAACTTCATTGATACCTATGTCTATACCTAAAAAGAATAGAAGTATAAATTATTATATAATGAAATAAAATAAAGTGTCGATTGAATCATTACAAAAGTTGGTATCAAACACTTTATAATTGAAGAGTGTGATGACATCACTAATTATAATTACTAATTATCTAATTTATATAGTACTAACACTACAAAAGTTGTGTGGTAATGTATAAGTTGAATTAAATTTTAAAAATTTGTACGCAGGTGTAGAACCCAATGTCAAAGCTATTGACATTAATATAAGGATAAATGTGCAATATCAGTGAATGAATTTAAGATATATGGACCCAAATCCTCCTAGACCAGTCACACATCTTTGAAGAAAAAGGTTCCTATTGCATGTATTTACTAAAGAAGACGTGGGATCAAATTAGAAACCTGAACTTATGTAAACCATCTTCCTTGAGAAAGAATTTGACTTGATTTGGTGATCTAGAAGAGAGGGATGTATTATTGAATTTTACATTTTAATTGAGCACCAATGAATTGATATTATTCTAGTGGGATGTTACAATCTATATTAATCTCTATCTATTGAATAGTCTTTGTATCTAATGTATCCAATAAGGGTGGAAAGTAATGGCACAAGAGTTTTATGTTGAATATTAGATGAAACCCAAGGTTTGGAAGATTAAGCTCAAAAGTGTTCTTTCCTACTTTCTTGGTGATGGTATAGGGCCCAAACCAAAGTTTAATAAGATTACATTAATATTTTATCAATTTTTTTATGTAGGTGTATCCAAAATTAATCACCAAACTAAAAGGTTTGTAGTGTTTGACGTTTATCATAACATTAATTGTATTTCACATTAGAATATTGTTTAATGGTTTGAACTTGATTTTCAATGTGTTAAATGAATTTAAAATGTATTTTGAGATGGAGTTGATACTATTGATTGTTTAAGAGGATAAAGTACATTGATGGGTGTTAGAGGCTGGAAACCCAAACAAAACTAGAAAGGGTTGTGTGATAGAGTTGTTCAGGACTCTATTGTAGTTGTGTTGAACGAAAGGAAGTATTTCATCCTAAGTACATTTATTTTTATAATTTTATAATCTTATAAGGTGGAATATCATCCTATTTACCACTTCCATCTATCCATTAGTATGTAGATGAAAGGTGGTGGATTTGTTCAACTTTGTGTTTAGCATAGATAAAAGTGATTTTAAAAAATTGATAAAGAACCTTGTATCTATATAATATAGGATAATTTATGGGATTCTAAATTATATCCAAGCATGTTGAATGTAATATTGATTTTTTTATAGAGCTGATATTTCTTTCTTAAAAGTTATGAGAATTACCATATTTGAGAATCTATAAACTACTAAATAAACATAATTATTACCATGCTTTGTAGTAAGGTTTATAAATAGAAAACCCATGGAAATGGATTCCCATGATATCTTGAGAACTGGTAGAGGTGTGTACAAACCTTGCTTCTTGTTGATTGGCCTGGGCATTTTCACATGTGATACAAGATGATATATTTGGATACATTAGATATGAGATGTGGCTAAAAAAAGTAATTTTGAAACAAAAAAATGACTTGAAACCTTGATAAAATGAGACTACTATATTATTTTGTCTCTCTACCTCATATGGAATGTAAAAATGTCCAAGGTTATATAGAAGTCCATCATTCAATTATAAACTGGAACTAAATTACTGCAAAGAAAATTATGATGGATATCTACAAAATCCATGTTAGATGGATACAATTATGACCATGTGATGAATTCATGTCCACATCCATCCAATAAATAAATGAGAGCATGAAATGATGGGTAGATTAGATAATATGTGACTGATTGTCACTTCCTTTGTTATGTTTGATATTTGGATGAAACTACTGAAGATAAAAAGATCATTTATGATGTCACTCTTACTACAAATTGTTCTGTGTCTATGTGAAATGAAGTGGCCTATGATCTATGTGGATCATGGTATCCTTTACCAATATATATATATATATATATATATATATATATATATATATATATATTCTAATACTTACATGATTCAATAATAACATAAATATTATGATTTTAGGTTGCGTAGTTCCTTATGGTTATGGTAAGCAATTGGGTGACCATGTTGAGTGAGAATTGCTCCAAGTGTGAAGTCAGATAAATCTATCTCAAGCTTAAATGGATACTGAAGGTATAGTAAAGTACTAGTGCAAAATAAAGTAAACATTTTAATTATTTGAATGTTTTTTATTTTACAACTTCCTAAATGAAATTTCATTTAATGCCACCATTTTAAACTTGGTTTAGATGCTAAGTCACTCTAGAAAAACCAAGTGAATGTCTCATATAGAAATTTTATAATCTAAAGAAGCTATGAAGCTCTATGAGATTATCTGGTTATGACCATTCATAGATGACTTGAATATTGTCTAGGTCCATGTGTATTCATTATAATTCTACTATGTATCCTAGATACTATATCTCCCACATAGAAAATTAAACTTTCCCCAGGTTTGCATACTTGTGTTTCTACAAAGTGTTAATAACTTGATCTATATAGCACAAATGTTCATCCCATGTTTTTATAACAATTAGTATGCCATCAAGGTAGAATATAAAAATATTTAGTGAATGGATTGATAATGTTATTCATCATTTGCATGAATGTAGCTGGTATGTTGGTAAAATTGAAGTACATGAATAAACATTAAAATAAATGATATTTGGCCTTAAATTTGTCTTCCACACATCTATAGGCTCAACAAGAATCTAGTGAAACCCAAACTTATAATATTTTTTTTGTGAACTATTTTTCACCACATGTTGGAGAGTTTTCATTGATGTCATAGAGGTTTCCACATGAGTGGATGAAGTGTATTTATATTATAAGTATCAATGATAAAGTGTGCAATGTGCTTGTCCTAGTATGCTTGAAGCAGGCTTGGTTGATCTTCAATGTTCACATAGTTAAGGATGTTTATAGATGAGAATGGTGATTTGAGGATATGAAAGGGGTCATATAAGAGGTTAAGGATGATTGGAGATCTTTTTAAATTGTATGGTACTCATCCAATTCTTCATTATGTTCATCTAGGAATTGTTGGTTCTGTGGTAGAAAAATCTGAGTAGACATATTGATGAAATTATATTTCACATGTGTGAAGATTTTTAGGATAATATTAATATATGGATTTATTACCATATGTAATTATATCATATGATTCAAATTTTAGGTCATGAAATTGAGTGTAAAATAAGTTATTAAGGGGTAAAGTTGGCTTTCTAGGTAGATTATAATGGTTTCTTTTCTTAGCCAAACCGTCACTACATGTCATGCAGATATGGATGAACTAGTAAGTTTGTGAATTTAATTTAGGTAATAATAAATTTTTTAATGGTCAAATGGATATCATGTATATTTTATCTATAGTGTCAAGAGACTTCCTTGAAAATTTATAGACTTGAAGTGTTGTCTAGGTCAAGTTATAAAGCTTTAATGTTGCTTTACCAAACTATGATGGGTCAGAGACTATCAAGTTTAATCATGTTGAATACTAAGTTAATTAGTTAAAATATATAATGGTGCATATTAAATCATATATCTTTATCCAATAGTGCACATAAAATTAAATATGTCAAAAGTTACATACGTAAGTGACAAGTGTCACAAGCTCACTAGACTGATAGAAGATCAATGGTGAGTGATAGTTTGTAATGATAAAGACAAATAGTGAAAGATAATTAAAAGAGTCAAAAATATAAAATCAATTTTGGGATTACAAGTGTCATAATTTTGGGATCTTAGATCTAATATCTAATTGTGAGCATTATAAGGTAACAAAGATTGATGTCGTGTGTTCAATTAATATTGTAAGGGTGTAATGAGATGAGGTCAACATGTTTATTGTGTAATAGTTTACTTGAGTTAAATTTAGAATAATATTGATAATTTATATTTTATATAATATTATAGGACATGATATGATGATATAACATTCAAAATTTAACCATTACTCAGTGACCGTTAGAATTAAAATATTTGAATTTTTGAGGGAAGACCATGTTGTGGTTTTTGAGCCATAAATTTTGATATATGTAGAATTTAAATATGGTGTAAATTTTTTTTTGTATAATAATTAAATTCACATTCATAAATATTAATTTTAAGATATAATTATTTATACAGTCAAATTTATTGAGCTCCAAAATTGACTATGTGTTTGTTCATGCTCTGCAAAAAACCCAAGGAGGGTATTTGAGTTGTTTATGATGATATTTCAATGTTTAAAGATGAGATAGATGTTATGAAGAATTTATTAATTATTAAATAAAATATAACATGGAATTCATTCCTTGGAATCATAGCATCAAAGACATATGAAAGAAAATTTAGATCTAAGTAAATACACACATTACACTGATATAACATGGTTCACCCAATGTGGGATAAGTCCACCAATAAGATCTCAATAATATCATTAAAAATATTTCAAGACAAATCTCAACAAAAAAATCTTATATAGATAACTTTCTCCAACTTGAATTCACACCAGAATTCTCAAGATGCTAAGCCACACCTCAAACCCAATCCCACTAACAAAAGAGAGAATTACAGAGCTCAAAATGAGATGCAAAATTTAATGACTAATGTGTTACCCTCACCCATATTTATAATTTTGAAAATCCATTAAAAAATTCACCATAACATAGATATAACCATATCCCCACAAAATAAGGCAAAAAATAAGGGAGGTTGCAACAACATAATCCCTCGATTCTCTCAACACCTTTAAATCATACCCACTTGCCAAAAACATGCCACAAATAGGGGAAGTGGTTAAAATTCATCCCACCATTGTAAAATTTAAATATTTCATGATAAAAATGTCTTGGTAACTTTATTTTTACCTTAGGGTTGAAACATACTTCATATTCAACAATCTCCCACTTGGAGTTCATTTCCTCTTGAACAAAATTTAAAACTCCATGATCTTCATGAAAACCAAATAAAGCTGAACATAGCCTCAAATTCTCCAATATGACTACCTTGTTCATCATATATGTAGGATTATATCTCATATGTATCTCTTATAGTTTACCATGTTTTCATTCGAAATTGTACTGATGAAATGATACTACAACTATATGTGCTTCATCCTCAAGTGGAAAGAAAATTTCTTGGCTAAATGTATAACACTCTGACTATCACTATGTAATCCCCCAAATTCTTTCTTATGACCCTAATTAATTAAGTAACTATTATAAATAAATCATCTCCTTGCTAGCCTCTATAGCAGCAACATACTTAGCCTCTATGGTTGATAAAGCCACAACCTTCTATATCTAATAAATCCAACTAACCGTTGTATCCCTGATAGTAAATACATAACTGATCATACTCCTCTTGATATCAACATCCCTATCCATATCTATGTCCACACAACCATGTAAAGTGGTTTTTGATCCACCATAAAATAATTTTGTACCCATTGTTCCTATCAAATATCAAATAATACACTTCATTTCTTGCTAATGCTCATAACTTGGATTACTCATGTACCTACTTACTACTCCCACTACATGGAAAATATTTGGCCTAGTGAAAACCATAACCATACATTAGGATACTAACCATTGATGAGTAAGGTACCTTGTATATATTTAGATTATGTTCTTCTATCTTGGGACATTGCTTTTTTGATAATCTAAAATGGCCTGCCAAAGGAGTCCCAATCAGCTTAGCATCGTGCATACTAAACCTCTCCAAAATTTTATTCATGTACTCTTCCTGGGATAAGATCAACTTCCTCTCCATCCTATCTTGAGTTATCCTCATACCAAGGATTTAATTCCCTATAACCAAATCCTTCATAGAAAAGGAATCACCAAGCTGCTTCTTGAGTACTTGAATCTATTGCATGTTCTTTCTTGTAACTATTATGTCATCTACATACAAGCATAGGATAATATAATTACAATCCTCAAATCTCTTTACATACACAAAATGGTCAAAATGACACCTAGAGTAACATTTTCTAGCATAAAACTATCAAAAGTTTTATACCATTATCATGGAGCTTGTTTCTAGCCATACAAGCTCTTTTTTAGTCTGCACACCAATTTCTCCTTTCCTTTGACCTCATAACCCTATGGCTACTCCATATATAATTACTCATCCAAATCACCATGAAGGAATGTAGTCATCACATCTAGTTTTTCTAAGTGCAAATCCTCTAGTGAAACTATACCAAACACAATTCTAATAGAAGTCATGTTAATAATAGGAGAAAAATTGCATCAAAATTAATACCTTTCTTTTGTGTAAACCCCTTGACCACCAAACATGCCTTGTACCTTTTCCTTCCTCCATCCGCTTCTTTTATTTTGTATACCCACTTGTTCTAAAATTATCTCTTGCCCTTGGGTAGCTTCACCAAATCCCATGTTTGGTTCTCTATGAGAAAACTATATTCCTCTTCCATGGCTTGCTCCTAATTCTCCCTAGCATTTGCCTACATTGCTTCCTCAAAAAATTATGGTTCTCCACTATCAGTAAGTAACAAATAACTCAACAATGGGGAAAAACATTCAAGATTTTTTCTTACCCTATAAGACCTTCTTAATATAGGATTTTGGGGTTCCTATGTAGAATCCTGAACTATCTCCTGTGACACCTTACCATTTGTAATATCATTTAACACTATGTACTATTTTTGTTCCTATTTCTGAAATTGATCCTTATACATGACTTTTTCTTTAAATACAACATCCCTAGACTAGAATATTTTCTTGTCTCTAAGACTCCAAATTCAAAAACCAAAGCCATCCTCACCATAACCAATAAAGGTGCATCTCTTAAACTTAGATTCTAACTTGGTCATATCTTTATTAGGAACATGAAATAATTCCTCACAAAAAGAATAATTAACTTTCTTACTAGACCAAGCTTCCTCAAGTATACCTTCATCCAAAAGCACTGAAAGTCCTCTATTAATTAGATATAATATTATGTTAGTTGCTTCTATCCAAATCATTAAGGTTAACCTTACATGAACCTCATGCTCCTATCACCCTCCATGATTGTCCTATTCATCCTCTCTAACATTCCATTCTCCTGTGGTGCCCCTAGAACCATCCTTTGCCTATGAATTCCATTCTATGAATAATAATCATCAAATGATTTACTATAACACTCACCTCCATTATCTAACCTGAAACATATCAACTTGAGACCTATTTCATTCTCAACTAAAGCTTTCCCTCTTATAAATATTTAAAATACATCAAATTTATTTTTAATTTAATAAACCTAAATTTTTCTAGTTGTGTCATCAATAAATGTAACATAATAATTTTAACCACCAATAAAAGATACCTGAGCTAGCCCCCATACATCTAAGTAAACCAACTCTAACTTATTTTCCAACTACATAGGTCTAACCCTTAGGAACTTAACTTGCTTCTACTTACCATACACACAATCATCATAAAAGTCCAAATCAACCTATTTCAATCTAGGCAACTTGTCTTTCAAGATCTCCATGACCTTATGGCTCATATGGCCAAGCCTGTAGTGCCACAAAGTTGTATCTCCCTCTGTAGAAACTAAATTATAGTGATCAACACTACTAATCAAATATAAAGTTCCAACTTTCTTACGTGTCACAACCACAAGAGTACTCTTAGTAGCTTTCCAAGAGTCTACTATAAACAACACCAAATAAACCTCACTATCCAACTACCCCATTGGTATTAAATTTTGCCTTAATTGTGGAACATGTTTAACATCCTTTGGTAGCTATGTGTTCCCATTCTATATATTCACTTGAACACAACCTTTCCCTACTATACTACATGGTTCATCATCACCAAGATAAACACGTCCCATATATTCTTGAATATAGTTAGTAAAATGATGCCTATGTGGGGTGACATGAAAAGAAGCCCCTAAATCTAATACCCAAGATTCAATAACATTATCCAAGGAAAGAATTAAATATTCTTGACTAACATTACCTATGTCATATTTACCTCCTTGGTCTCCTCATGTTTGGTCTTTTTTCCCCAAAGTTCCCAACATTCCTTCTTTGTGTCTCCACTTTTCCCATAATGATAGCACACCATCTTGCCTCTAGATTTAAATCTTCCCCAACCCTTTGACTTTCCATGGTTTCCTTTGCTTCTATCCTTTTGCCTCCCTCTAGTCTCCACCATCAAAGCATTCCCTGAAGATGATTCCCTGATGCTCTTCCTTCACATTTCCTCACTAAGAATCACACCCATAACATCCTCAAACTTTAAAATTCCCTTAGAAGGGATGACATTACTCACAACCATAACTAGGCTATCCTAACTATCAGGTAAGGAACACAAAATCAATAAATACTTAACTTCATCTTCAAATTTAATACCAATAGAAGTTAACATACTCATAACCATATTAAAATCATTCAAATGATCATCTACAAAAATATTTTAGACATTTTCATATTAAATAAACTTTTCATTAAAACTATTTTATTAGAGGTAGAGGTTTTTTCATATAACTCCCCTAATTTCTTCATCAAACCAAATGTGGTCATCTCCTCTAAAATATTGAAGGCAACTAAAGATGCAAGGCAAGACTGTATGGTTCCCAGTGCTTTCATATCAAAAAAATTCCAATATGCTTGATTCATACCTAAAGGTTGGCCTATTTTCCCCATAAAAGGGAGATGAAGATCCTTCTAAAATAAGTAATCCTCCATCTACATCTTCCATTATCTATAATTCTGCCCATTGAATTTTTCAATTCTAGATCTGCCATTATCTGTCATAGCTCCCACTCAAGCTAGTATATTTCCCTATGATTCACCACTGTAGAAAAACCACTAAAGCTATCTATGATACTCATTGTTAGGAATAAGTGATTAATTATGAAATAAAATATAACAAAAAATTCATTCCTTAGAATCACAATAATAGAGACATATGAAAGAAAATTCATATCTAAGCCAATGCACACATAACACCAATATAATGTGGTTCACTTAATGTGGGATACATCCACCAAGAATATCTCATTAATATTATAAAAAATATTAAAATACAACTCTCAATAATAACCTCTTATAGAGATAACTTTCTCTAACCTAAATTCACACTAGAATTATTGATATGCTAAGCCACACCTCAAACCTAATCACACCAATCGAAGAGAGAATTATAGAACTCAAAATGAGATGTAAAATATAATGAATAATGTGCTACCTCTCACCCCTATTTATAATTTTAAAAATCCCTTGAAAAATGAACCATAACCATAGAGATAACCATATCCCCATTAAATAAGGCAAAAAATAAGAGAGGTTTCAACCATATAATCCCCCAATTCTCTCAACACCTTTAAATCATACCCACTTCCTAAAAAAATGCCAAAAATAGGGTAAGTGGTTAAGATTCATCCTAAAATTGTAAAAGGTAAATATTTCATGTTAAAAATGTCTTGGTAACTTTACTTTTACCTTAGGGTTGAAATAGACTCCATATTCAACAATAGCTATTGGATAGTGTTATAGACTACATGAGGACCATATGTATGGATTTTAGATGTTTGACCAATCCATATTAATTATGAAAAAATGCTTAGAATTTGAATGTGTGTTTGTTCATGGTGTTCTTGTGTAAATAATGTCGTTTGAGAAAAATTAGCTTTAGCATAGGAATGTTGTGATGAATATGATCATTTGAGGATGTTAAAGGGGTCATGGGGAGTGGACCTATGCATTTAAAAGTTGTACTATGTTTCTAATTTTCTCAAATAAGTGTCAAAGAGGTGAATGGGTCTTCATTGGACCTAAAAGGTGACTTAGGCCTATTTTAAAGAGGGTTATGCTTAAATGTGACCCATGTATTTTCCTAAAGTGTGAAGGCATTTATTGTGGTTGATAAGGAAGATTGTGAACATGATAATAATGATGAAGGATCTATAAAAGGTGAAACCAAATGTGATGGTTTCTAAGCTTGTGGATGAGACGTATGAGATCAAAGAGAAGAGGTGTGTGGAATGAGTGTGACCATTAGATGGATTAAAGAGAATAGTAGGTTAATGACTATGTTTATGACCTATAGGTCATATTTTTGATGTCAAGGATAGTTCTCTTGAAGTTTTGAAGATTGAGGATGATTGAAGAGGTCTAAAGTGATCTAAAATGTGGTTTTAGGTGTGTGTGGATATGTGAAGTGAAGAGGGAAGATATACATTATTTATCCATCATATTGGTAGGCAATCAGTAATCAAGAGATGTTCATTTCATAATTTTTGGGAGGGTGATCAATATCTTGGTCAAAAGGACTTGACCATCAGGTGGTTATAAGAACTTGATCATCTTAGGGGCAAGTGTTCCTTATGAGATAGGTGTTTAACTAAAGCCACTCAAAAGGAATTAACCATCAAGTGGTCAAAATGACTTGGTAATCTTAGGGGAAGGTGATCATTATGAGATAGGTATTTCACTGAAGCTGGTCAGAAGGACTTGACTAAAATGGTGGTCAGAAGAAATTGATCATCTTAGGGGTAGGTGCTCCTTGTGAAATAGGCGTTTCAATAAATTTTGGTTAGAAGGACTTAATTAGTGTCATGTTTGTGACCATCTTATAGGACAATTAGTCCATGTGTTTTTTGGGCTTGAGAGTGGGTTTTATTCCCTAAGAAGGTTTATCACATAGATCTTGTATTGTGTATATGATCTTGCATTATCTATTGTTCATTATTGTGAATGAATTGTATATTATATGAATGATTATGATAAGTAAATAAGGGTTTGAAAGGTTTTGAATTGAATTTGGATTGTTTTTCACCATTGATTCACCCCCTTCTCAATGATTATACCTCTAATAATTGGTATCAGAGTAGGTCCTTCTTGTAAATTTAACCACTTAAAGGTGATCAAGGGTAAAATCATTGATAAAGAGGCTATGTATTATCTTCTAGATAAACTATTATGTGCTTTATCAAATGTCAATACAAGCATGGATGATGTTAAGATGCCAGTGAAATATCTTGAAGCAATAGTCAATAATCTAAAGGTCATGATAGATAAAGGTCTCAACTAAAGGGTGGAATAATTTAGAAATAAATTCATGAATTACTTAGATGTGTTATTATCTAAGGATAAAATGGATTTCAGCTCCACCAAAAGGGTCAAGAATGAAAATTCATGGATTGATAATGGTCAAGAGAAAGGAAGATCAAATATGAACACTATCTTCAATAGGTATTTCTTCTCCTATAATCAATTTGGTCATAGATATAGGGACAATGCTTTCTCTCTAGAGATTAAAAGGAATATCATATACTAAAATTATAACCAAAAAGGTCATATAGACAATAAATATAAAAGATCTTTTTGGAAAAAAGATATACAAGTCATTGACACCATCAAATGGTTCAAGAAAATAGTCTAAGATTGATTAACAAAAGTATAATTCAAGTGGTCCATCAAAGTAAGAGTACATTTTTATTCAAGTAGCCTTGAATAATAAATAAGATGGGAACAAAATATGGTTCATATATAGTGTATGCTCAAATCTTATGATAGGAGACAAGAGAAAATTTATCTCTTTCAAGAATACCAACCTAGATTTAGTGAGATTTGGTGACAACAATTTTTCTAACATAGTTGGCAAAGGTACTGTGAGTTTGGAAAATGGTCATACTATGATGATAATGTATTATATGTAGAAAGTTTGAAACATAATATTTTAAGTGTGATCCAAATGTGTAATCAATTAAATTTTGTAACTTTTCATGATGATGTATGTGAAGTAAGAAAGGCTGATAGATTAGTTTCAAAGTTTTATAAAATAGATAACAACATGTATATATTCTATGAATCCAAGAAGGAGTGCTTCATAAGTTAATTAGAATAAATCTAAATTTAGCATAAAAGGCTTAGATATATAAATTTTGATAATATGGTAAAGATCAGTTCAAAGGGGTTGGTAAGGCATATGCCCAAGATTTCTAAGATTCCTCATTCTCTTTGAAAGGTATGTCTTCATGAGAATCAAACCAAAAAAAGATACAAATACAAGGAGGTCTCCGCTACAAAGCCATTATAGTTGATCCAAATTGATCTATGTGGACTTATGAGAACTCAAAGTATTTAAGGTAATAGTTAATTTATGCTTCTCATTGATGATTTTATTAGGATGACTTGGATATTTTTTATTAAAGAAAAATCAGAAGCTTTTGCAAGATTTATGGCATTAAAATTTATTGTTGAAAATGATAAAGGGTCAAATATCAAGTGTGTAATATCAAATAGAGGAGGAGGGTTTTGGTCTCATGAATTTGATGGTTTTTGTGAGAAATAAGGGATAAGGAGACAATATTTTATTGCTAGAACACCATGATAGAATGGTGTGATTGAAAGAAAGAATAAGACTATTCAAGAGATGAGTAGAACAATGCTTCTAGATTCCATATTATTAGATTAATATTGGGAAGATGTATCCAAAACTTTAATTTACATCCTAAATATGTGTCAAATTAGAGTAAATGGTGATAAGACTCCTTATGATTTATGGAAGAATAGAGAAACTAATGTCAAACATTTTAAAGTGTTTGGAATTAAGTGCTTCATCAAAAGAGATGAAGAGAATATTGGAAAATTTGGTTCAAGGTCTAATGAGTTCATCTTATTAGGTTAATCTTCTATCAATACTACTTAGAGATGCTTTAACAAGACACTTAACAAGATTGTTGAAATTTAAACTGTAATGATAGATGAGATAACTAGAGTTAAGAAGCCAAGGTTAGATAAGTATCTTTTGAGTAAAGGTTTTAAAAAAGGGGTAGATGATAATAATTTATAGATTAATATAGAAGGAAATCATCAATTGATAATGGTTTTATATGTTTATGACATAGTATTTAGATCTGACAATGATAATATGAGTAGAGGGTTTGTAGATATTATGAGGACTGAGTTTGAAATGTCAATATTGGGAACAATTTATTTCTTCTTAGGATTGTAGATTAACCAAATTGATGCATGGATATTCATTTCAAAAGTTAAATACATCAAGGATATGTTAATGAAGTTTGACATGATGGATTATAATCCAATGGGTACTCCAATGATCATTAGATGTAAGTTAAGTAAACTAGATGACTCACTAAAATTTTATCAAACTTTGTATAGATCTATGATTTGAAGTATTTTTTACTCTAATACTTTTCACCTTGATATCATGTAAGAAATTAGTCTTGTAGGAAGGCTTCAAGTTGATCCTAGAGAATCTCACTTGAAATCAGTCAAAAGGATCTTGAGGTATCTCAAAGGTACCATAAAGTATGTTTTATGGTAACCCAAGAGTAAAGAATTAACTTTGAAATCATATACTGATGTAGATTAGGTAATATGTGTGGATGATAAGAAGAGTACCATTGGTGGGGTCTTCCTCATGGGATAATTCTTGGTGTCTTCGCTAAGTAAGAAGAAAGCCTCATTGTCTCTATCAACTAAAGAAGCTGAGTATATAGCAATTGTGTCTTGTTGCACACAAGTCATGTGGATGAAATAAACTTTGGAAGATTATAAGGTAAGTCAAAATGGACCTTTTCCTATCTATTATGACAATACAAATGTAATTAGTATCTCAAATAATCCTATTATGCACTCAAAAACTAAGCACATTACTATTAGATATCATTAATTGAGAGAACAAGTGATTAATCAAAGTTATAAATTGGAGTATGTGCCTACAAAAGAGTAACATGCAGATATTATGACCAAACCATTGTCAAAAGATAAATTTTAGTATCTAATACAAATCTTGGGTGTCATTTATTTCTCTATGAATCAATATAAGGTCTTTTGGTTGAGGGGGAATAATAAGTTCATGAGCTTGATCCAAAGGTGGCTTGAGAAAGAAGGTTAGTAGGCTTGTGTGGTGGGTATTCATGGTGGGTGGAGATATGAATATGTTAAAGAGGTGTAATGACTCAAAAATATTATGAGGAGTCCCTTTCATATGTTTTTTGGTGAGTTCCATCAGATTTTAGTGCTTTTGTGTGTTCTTTCTTCATTAGTTGTAGTGATTGGTTGAAGAGAGTGTTGGTATGTAGCAAGATGAAATTATCAAGGAAAAGAAGAGGTATGATAAAGTTAAGGGAGATGTATCATATTTATAAGGTGGTATTCTCCTATTGGTAGTATTTTTAGGTCTTAAAGATCAGTTTGTGCCTACTTTATCATTGTGTTAAAGGGGGAGAAGGTTCCTATTGTGAGAGTGCTTAAAGAGAGAGAAGGAAGGTGAGCTATATGATGCTTGTTGACATCAATGAAAAAGGGGAGATTTTTAGGGAGTTTTAAATTATGCCATGTATGTGTCTATGTGAGTGGATGAAGTTTCTTGATAGTCTAAGTGTTAATGACAAAGTGTGCAATATGCTTGTCCTAGTATGCTTGAAATAGGCTTGGATGATATTCAATGTTGACATGGTTAAGGATGTTTAGGGATGAGTGTGGTGATTTTAAGATATGAAAGGGGTATTATCATAGGTTAAGTATGATTGGATATCTTTTTAAAGTGCATGGTATTCATCTGATTCTTCATTATGTTCATCTAGGCATAGTTGGTTTTATGGAAGAAAAATTTGAGTAGGCATATTGATGACATTATATTTCACATGTTTAAATATTTTAGGAAAATATTGGTATATGTATGGATTCCCATGTGTAATGATATAATATGGTTAAAATTTTAGGATCTATCATTGAGTGCAACAACAGTTATTAAGGAGCAAAGTTAGCTTTCCAAGAAGATTGCAGTGGTTTCTTTTCTTAGCCAAACCATCACTACACATCATGTAGATATGGATGAACTAATTAGTTTGTGAATTTAATTAAGGTATTAATAAATTATTTAATGGTAAAAATTATATCATGTATATTTTTTCTATAGTCCCAATAATCTTCCCTAAAAATTTGGATACTTTAAGCGTTGTCTAGCTCAAGTTATAAAGCTTCAGTGTTGTTCTAGTAGACTGTGATGGGTTGGAGACTATCAAAATTAATCATGTTGAAGAATGAGGTAATTTATTATAAGATATAA
The DNA here is from genome assembly GCA_037957365.1 of Torreya grandis. NCBI lineage: Eukaryota > Viridiplantae > Streptophyta > Pinopsida > Cupressales > Taxaceae > Torreya > Torreya grandis. The sequence continues at coordinate 1,430,347 of JARHVA010003770.1, read as the reverse complement.
TGTTTCATGTTAAATTATATACATTTATTTAATGGTGCACATAAAATTCAATATGTCAAGGTTACATGCATAAGTGACAAGTGTCACAAACTCACTAGACTGACAGAAGATCCACGATATTGATGAAGATCAATGTACAGGACAAGTAAAAGAGTCAAATGTGTAGAAGGAACATGGGGATTCCAAGTGGTACAATCATGGAATATTAGATCCAATATATAATAGTGAGTACTATAAATTAAGGACCAAGATAATCTATAGAGATTGATGATGCGTGTTTAGTCAATATTTCAAGGGTACATGAGATGAGGTCAACACGTTTATTTTTTAACAATTTAGCTAAGTTAAAGTTCAAAGAATATTTATGGTGTGTATTTTATATAAGATGTGAGGACATGATATGATGGAATATTGTTCTAATTTTAACCATTTCTTAGTGACTATTGGAATTCAAATATTTGAATTTGTGAGGGAAGACCAGTTTGTAGTTTTTGAGCCATAACTTTTGATATATGAAAATTTTGACTATGGTGTAAAAATAAAAATTGTAGAGGACTTCAAGATGAATTAATAAATATTAAATTAAATGTGTAATTTTTTATAAAATAAAACTTATTAAGATCCAAATTTGACTTTATGTTTGTTCATGCTCTGCAAATAACCTAAGAAGGGTATTTGAGTTGTTCATGATGGTATTTTGATGTTTCGAGATGAGATAGATATTGGAGATTGATTTAGAATCCATGAGAACAATATGTATGTATTTTTTAGTTTTGAATAGTCTATATTCAATATGAACAAATGATTATAAGTTTATTGTGTCTTTGTTCATGGTGTTTTTGTGTAGAAAATGTTGTTTGAGTAAAATTGGCTTTAGCAGATGAATGTTGTGATGACTATGATCATTTAAGGATGTCAAAGGGGTCATGTGGAATTGAACTATACATGTGGAAGTTGTCTTCTATTTATAATTATATTATATAAGTGTCAAAGAGGTGAATGGGTCTTCATATGACCTAAAAGGTGACTTAGGCCTATTTAAAAAAGGGTTGTGCTCAAAGGTAACCCACGTAGGTGCCTTAAGTGTGAAGGTATATGTTATGTATGAAAAGGAATATTGAACAAATTATAATAATAATTAAGGATATATAAAATGTGAAACCAAATGTGATGGTTTTTAAGATTGTGGAAGGGACTTGTGAAATTAGAGAGAAGAGGTGTGTGGAGCAAGTGTGCCTAGTAGATGGATTGAAGAGAAGAGTAGGTTGATAATTGTGTGCATGACCTATAGGTCATATTTTTGATGTCAAGGATAGTGATCTTGTAGGTTTTGAATATTTATGATGAACTTAGAGGTCTAGAGTGATCTAAAAGGTGGTTTTGGATCTGTGTGGTTGTGTGAAGCAGTGAAGGGGTTAGATATATATTTTACATCAAATTAGTAGGTAATTAGTAATCAATAAATGTTTATTTCATAAGTTTTGAGAGGATGATAAATATATTGGTTATAAGGACTTGAACATCAAGTGGTCAAAAGGACTTGATCATCTTAGGGGTAGGTGCTCCTTGTGAGACAGATGTTTCACTAAAGCTGGTCAGAAGAACTTGACCATCAAGTGGTCATAAGGACTTGATCATCTTAGGGGTAAGTGACCTTTATGGGATAGGTGTTTCACTAAAGTTGGTCAAAAGGACTTGAATAAAAGGGTGGTCATAAATACTTGATCATCTTAGGGGTAGGTGCTCCTTGTGAAACATGTATTTCACTAAATTTTGGTCAGAAGGACTTGATCAGTCTCAAGTTTGTGATCATCATATAATACAATTAGTCTATTTGTTTTTAATCTTGAGAGTGGGTTTCATTCCCAAGAGGGTTTCCCACATAGATATTGTGTTATGTTTATGATCTTGCATTATATATTATTCATTACTATTAATGACTTGTATATTCTATGAATGCTTGTGATAATTGAATAAGGGTTTGAAAGGGTTGGAATTAAAATTAGATTGTTTATCACTATTGATTCACCCATCCTCTTAGTGATTTTACCTCTAACACCATGGAGCTATTCCAAAAAGTTATCAATCCTTGGAAAAGGATAGTGGTTCTTCATTATGATCTTGCTAAGAGATATATAATCAATGAAATACCTCCATATGCCATCTTTATTTTTTGGAAGCATAATGGGACTACTGTAAGGTGATGAGATGGTCCTAATATTTCCTTTGTCCATAATTTTATGGATCTATTTATGAATTTATTCATTCTTAATAAATTATTTAAAGTATAAATAAACATTTGGTATAGGTAGTATATGGATCAAATTAATAATATGCTTTATTGCACAATGTGTAGGCACATCCTTTGGTATCTAAAATATATCCCTGTATTCTTCTAACTTTTGGTTTAAATCTAAGGTTTATGCTACTAATAATTGAGGAACTATAGTATGGTTATTGTAAGGACATTATTAAGCTAGAATCTTACATTTAAATATTATTAATATATGTGATTATATTCTTACCTTAGCACTAATGAGTGATATCTTAAGGACCAATTTCAGTATGTGGTATCTCTTATCATCAACATACCTAACTACATCTATGGGATTATCCCCATATAATGCATGTTGATGGTAAAATTATGGTTGAACAAGTATAAATAACATACATATAATGGAGTGACTTTTAAAATGGATGTATCTTGAAAAGGCTTGATATTGTATACCTATTGACACTATTGAGTGATGTGTTTCTATGATCCTACCCTGAACCATCCAATATAGTATGGTTGTGGGTGAGGCATCAATGGTAATTTAAATCTACAAACTAATTCAAGATAAATCAAGTTCTTATAACTTCCATTGTCAATGATGAAGTGTATTGAGTGAGCATTGATCTACATATAAAAATGGAACAATCTTTCTACTTATTCTATTTTCATAGGGGTAGTATACATTTTTGTGGTGCCTGTCATGGATTAGGCTCAAAATTCATGATCTACTTACTTTCCTCCAATGATGTTGTGTTTTTACATGATACCTCAATCTATGAAAGTAGAGTTTTTCTAGCATGGAATTCTTCATTGGAATGACTGTTGGAGTTATGGATTGAACACCACTTGCTAGTCTTAGATTGATTGTTATGGTCATTTGATGATTATCACTTCTTATGTGGAGGGTATTTGGATTTTTCCATGATTTTGAATTATGCTTGTAATATTTAGACTATTTCTTGGTTTGACACTTAGAATATTTATTTTTATTCTTGGCCTTGGCCTTTGCTTCAAACTTGTAAGGATTTTTTTAGGTTTATCTGACTGAAGATATTTGTAAGAAATCCATATTTAACTAGATATGTGGTCTCAATCCTGAAAATATATTTAAAAAAATATTTTTCTCTAAATTCTAAATCCCAAAGTTGGACACTAAAGTATTAAAAATATTTTTGTATTATTTCACATATTTTTCTTTGCCTTGACACAACCAAGAGAACTTTATGTACTAATCATCATAATTTCCAATTGGATAATATGATTCTTTGAGTTAATATGTTTATTTGAGTGCTTATATAAATCCATTCCATGAATGTGTGTGTGTGTGTGTGTGTGTGTGTGTGTGTGTGTGTGTGTGTGTGTGTGTGTGTGTGTGTGTGTGTGTGTGTGTGTGTGTGTGTGTGTCTAATTTAACTTCACCTTCATGACTTTTATGTGAAGTTCAGTAGTTTTCCCACCATTTCTTTACTAATAAATAAAATTTTAGAAGAGTAATGTAGTATTTTTTCTATTAGAGAATTAATTAACCACATAATATGAATATATAAGGTTAAAATAGTTATATAATACATGTAAATCTATTTTACCTTCAAACATAAGGATTTATAGAATCACTTGTAACTTATATGGTTAAAATGACCAATGAAATTGAGAAGTGTTTGGAGTATGATACTTCAAAAGTAGCAATACGTGTTCAATTGTAATTGTTCATTCATGTGAATGAAGTTATTATAATATTACCATTATATTTTCAATGCATATTATATCATATTTTGGATCATTTGTGAAGTTTTCACCATAAAATATTTTTCTCAAATTTGAGGATGTGAAGGAAGGTATGATGAAGGGTCATATTTACAAATCCATAAATTCCTATTATCAAACCTAATATGAGTAGGCATAAAAATAATTATGAAATATACATGCACCATAATACCACTAAAAATGATATGAAGTGTGTATACTTTGATACCACTGATCTGGGGCCTTGGAGGAGACCTAGTTGACAACCTACTTTAAAAAATTTAAGAGGGTTATGAATAGAAGTGAATTATGAATGGTAGATAATATGAAAGTGATATGCATTCAAATAACAAGGAAATCAAAGAAAGAGATGAAAACCAATGTAGAACTATAATAGAAATGTTTTATTATACTAAGTTTTCTATAATATCTGAGAGATCACATTTTTTGTGTCTATGTAATTCCTAACTTAATCCTTGTTTATGTCTCTACCTAAAAGGAATTGAACTATAAATTATTATACAGTGAATGAATATCAAACATTAATTTAACCACTATAATATTTGGTAATAACTAATTTTTTTACCAAAGAGTGTGGTGATATCACTAACTTCTATTACTAATGAGTTGAGTGCTAAGTACTACCACAAAAAGATCTAGGTGGTAACATATAAGTGGAGTTATATTTTACAAATTGGCATGTAGGTGGAAAACCCATTATCGATTATTCCGATGTTATCATAAGGCTAGATGTGTAACAATAGTGAAATATTGTAAGATAAATAAATCCAAATCATTATGAATCAACTATACCTAGTGCTAACTTGAAAAAACAAAGAAAATATGACCATTTTTAAATTTTAGTATTATAAAACTAAGAGATAAGGCACCCAAAAGATAATATATGTGCTAGAAACCTAATTAAGGAAAACAAGTCCATTTTTGGATTTAGGTATAGGGAAAATGAGAGATAGAAAACCCACTTAACATCAACAATTTGAGAAAACATTACCATTTTTGGATATGAGTATTGAAATATGAGAAACATAACATCCAAATGATAATATACATTGTATTTTGGATTTGGATATTGAAAAATGTGAGCATCCACATGATCATAATATGCTACAAACATTGAAAATTAGAGAAAAAAATTTAATTTTTTATATTTGGGTATTGGAAAAGTGAGATACAAAGGAAATACCCTAGAAATTAATGGGAATAAAGACTTAGTATTGTAGCTCCTAAAACACCCTTTCCATGATCTAATCAATAATAGAATTTTTATACTCCCCAGTGTATACATGTAAATTTAGAGCTTGTGTAATAGAAAATTGAAATGAAACTAGATTCTTACTCTAATTGAACATCGTACCTAAGATTAAGAAAAAGGAGAATAAATATACCATACTTACCATGAAGATATCTCCTTCAATGTGTTGATTTTGCTTAGATTCATGGATGTGGGTGCTCAATTAGATTCATGCAAGAAATCTAACAATATCTCCCCTTGGAAAGTTGATGTTTGGCTTGATATATGTTTGATGATGGAAATATGGTTTAATTATTAAATTAGAATAATGTCATTAGGAAATTTAGGCTTGTTTGGAATGGAGGGGTGAGATCCAATTCATATATTTTCTAGATGAAGATGGATTATTGACCTTGATCCAAGATCAAGGGTTAAAGATGAATCAACTTCCTAATTGAATGAGGGAAGTTAGAAAGGCATGGGCTTTCCTTGGGATTTAATGACTAATTGACATTGAGATTTGGTTGATTGCCTTGGATTTTAGGTTATTATATTTGGTGTAAGACTTTGAGAGTTGGAGATGAATGATGATGTCACTGATTTGATATAAAAAGGTAATGTGATAAATACTAATTTTTAAAAATATGAAAAGGGCATGGATTATTTTATCACCCAATTAACATGATTAATTAGTGTGATTAACCTATGTTTTATTTTTGGTGGGATTGGGGTAAGGTCATGATAGGGATATGATTAATTGGCTAGGTAAAATGAGAGATAGAAAACCCACTTAACATTAATAATTTGAGAAAACATTACCATTTTTGGATATGAGTATTGAAATATGATAGACATAACATCTAAATGATAATATAAATTGTATTTTGGATTTGGATATTGAAAAATTTGAGCATCCACATGATCATAATATGCTACAAACATTAAAAATTAGAGAAAACATTTTATTTTTTTGTATTTGGGTATTGGAAAAGTGAGATACAAAGGAAATACCCTGGAAATTAATGGGAATAAAGACTTAGTATTGTAGCTCCTAAAACACCCTTTCCATGATCTGATCATTAATGGAATTTTTATACTCCCTAGTGTATACATGTAAATTTAGAGCTTGTGTAATAGAAATCTTAGTTGATGATGGCTAGGGATCTTAGTTGGTGATGGGATTCATGATGAAATTAGGGTACAGAATGATGTTAGTGCAGATTTGTAAATATGGAGATGAGAGGTTAATATTGCAATTGTGGTGTCTATACTTGGTTCGTACTGTAAAAAACAAAAGCTTGTATCTATCTTTTGATTAACACAATAATTAATTAACCCATGTCATGTTGAACACATTGAATTTCATTACTTCTCTATCAATTAAAATTTTCATGGTAAAGTCATATTGATTGAGGGGCCCCTTATTTCTAAAGTGGCTTAGGGTTTCATCCAAATATTAAATAATGGTTATTTTTAGAAAAAATAACTGTCTCACCATGGGAGGAAAAATAAACAGGGACTCATTATTATCAATTGGTTCTAGATGTACTTGTTTATATATAAGGGCTAAAAATCCCATATCTAATTTGAGCCATTATGCAATAAATTTAAATACCATTTACTTCATATCTTGAACTATTTTTGTCTATAGATTTGAAACGACCAAGTTTTCACCAGTCCGTCATGCATTTGATTTTTTTGCCATTATTTTATAGATAAAAATGATAAATCACAATATTAATGAATCAAGGCATTTCTTATTATGTGTTTGAAGTAAAAATATGAATCTAATCTAAATATTTGGTCCTACACTTACCTAAAAAGAGGGAAAAAATAACTATTCCAGCAATTATAGTTGTAAGTCACCCTATGGTCTTACCTATGCCAAATTCAATTGTTAGATATTAATTTGAACTAAATAAATTTATCCCAATATTTAATGTAGACCTCATACTATTTTATTCCCTCTTCTCTAATCAATATAAAATTTTAACCTTTATAAAAAAACACCGCATAAATCATAAAATTGTAAAAGGTATAAATACATTACAAGAATTTTACTATCTTAAAGAAAATTGCATAAAATAAAAGGTACAAAATAAAAAATAAACCAAGTTACGAAGCAAAAATATGCAATTTAAAATTTTAACTGAATTAGTAGCATCACATGGTGATTACCATTTACTATTTTTCAAATAATTTAATAAGTTTAGAATACCAGGTTCATCAAAGTTTTAATCACAATTATTATAGTAATCATAAATTCTCAAATATATCTTTAGATAGTGTAATGAAATTATTTTTCCCTTTTAGACAATTCTTGGCTACATTAAAAAATAATCATCATTGAGATCTTAATTTTTTTTCAAGATTCCATAGCTTTCTATCACATAATAGTAATATACCAAAAGAAACATCCATATCTTATTTAGTAAATTAGTGAGGTACAAACCTCTATAGATCTTAGTTTATCAAAATACCAAACATTTAAATATACAAAATTAAGTATAAATAACAATGCAAAAATATAATTTAAATATCAAAATATGAGAGTTGAGAATCTCAATAAAACATCCAAAACACATTGGTATTGTATAGTTTCCATGCTTATAGTTCACTAAACTATAGATATCTCAAAGAGATTTGATATACAACAATAAGATAACACCATAATATGCTTAAGTATCTCTATAATAGAGTTTAAATATTCTATAGCAATGTTTTTCCTAATAAAATAGATCATAAAAAGACATGTTATTTCTAGTATCTATAGAATAGAGTTTAAATCTTTCATAGACATGTTTTTAGTAATCAAATAGAACACAAAAAGACATGTTCTTTCTAATCAAGTATCACCCCTTTTTCATCAACATTAACTCACCCATTCTCAATGATCAAAATGCAATTTGGTTGCATGAATATATGAAGAATACTTGGGGATTAAAATATCTCTTATACTTCCTAAGTAAAACTTAGATTTCAAACATATATATTTCAAATTTAAACATTCCAATTTTCTTCATTTTTTTTATAATCATTATTTCCATTCTTGTTAGAAGTTTTTTAACTCAAATATAGTACTATAAACCTCTTTCAATGCAGTGTGTTGGAAACATTATTATTTTATTATTTTATTCACATGTAGACTAAAAAATTATATACATTTTTCAAATGGAAATTTAGAACATTGTACTTAGTTGTATAAAGATGCAAGCAAGTCTCCAAAGTATTTTCAAATTTGTTTCTTAACTTCAATTTTAAACATGACAATGAACTAAACATTTTATCATCTTACACTATGACACAAATCATTGTTTAGAATAATTTAACAATATTGAAATATTTTGACATACTATCATGTATTATTTCGCTCAAATTTTAGGTATTTCATAGTCTAGTGATGGAGCCATATTTGAAAAAATTCTCTATAAATTTAATTTATTTCAACATTTTTGAGGAAAGTTGAGCATATTTTTCCCTCAAATTTTATAAATATAAAACACCTTCAATTTTTTCACCATTCAATTATACACTCTTACAAAAGTGTCATGCCAAGGTTTTAATTTTTTTCTAAAAATATGATGAGATAACATTATTCCAATTGTGAAGGTACACCAAAACCATGGTTTATAGTAGATCATCTCAAGGAAAATGTTCTCTAATATCTAAAGAGAGGTGTTTTTAAATATCTTTAAATATGGACCTTACAAAGGATTCAAACTCAAGGAATCGATCCATTCTAACAAAAAATTCTTAGGGTTCATTAGATTGACCAACTGTGGTGTAAGTGTAGAGGGTTATTTTATATCCTCACATCTATACACATAAATTTCAATCTTTATTAAACTATAAATAGTTAATAATATTTTCAAAATTTATCCTTAAGTTTCATTTTGAGAATTTTTTCCTTGTAAATGATTGTTGTGGTAGATACAAATTATCAAGTGTAAGGTGTGCGTATTTTCTAAACTTCATATAGCCTTGAATGTATATTGTTATTTTTTAAACTTTGTTTATCATTAAATTCCTTTCATCCAACATGTGTAAAAGGCCATATAAGGTCACTAATATCTTTATATTTGGTGTTTTTTTCTAATGTGTGATAATTTCATCCATTACTCCCATCAAAGATAATATTATACATATACTCTATGTGTTAGTCCACAAAGGTAAAACCATTAAGTATCAAAATACTTAAGTAGCTTGTTTTTTTTAATTAAAACTTTAGTAAAATTTTGAAATTTTAAATATATTTTGGGAATTTGAAAAAAGTATGAATGGATTTCATAGATGAGATATTAAAAATTTGAGACTAATGTAAACTTGATCACAATTTTTAATTCCAAATTAATTCTATGTGCCATGTAATGTGTAGACACCTAAAATTGGACACCTTAGTTTCAATTTGAACTTATCATCACCCTATTAAACAATCCACACTAACATCATTCTAGACACTAATTTCATCCCTTATCTTTCTATTGATTGACATTCCTTACCAATATACTATTCAAACCATCTCTCCCTTAACCAATTAATCATATCCCTATCAAGTCTTTACCCCATCCCACCAACAATAAAATATAGATTAATAACACTATTTATTCATTTTAATTAGTCAATAAAATAATCCATTCACATTTCATATTTTCATAAATCAAATAAATCAATATTAATCACATCATCTTTTTATCTCAAATTAGTGACACCATCAATCATCTCCAAAACCCAAAGTATTACACCAAATATAATCACTCAAAATCAAAGGCAATAAGTTAAATCCCAATACCATTTAGTCTTAAAATCCTAATGCAATCTCATGACTTTCGAATATCCCTCATTCAATGAGGAAGTTGAACCATCCTCAACCTTTAATCTTTGATAAAAATATATGATCCATGTTCATAGGTAGAATATATAAATTGGAGGTCACCCATCCATTCTAAACAAGCTTAAATTTTCTAATTTTTTTTAATAACTTAGTAGTAATACCATCTTTCCATCATCAAACATCCATCAAGCCAAACATCAACTTGTCAAGGGCAGACAATATCAGATTTATTACATGAATACAATTGAACACCCACATACAAAACTACAAGCATAATAAACACATCAAAATAGAGATATTCATGGTAAGGTATATTTATTTTCCTTTGGATTAATATAAGGTATAATGTTTAATTAGAATAGGAATTTGGTTTCATTTCAAGTTTCTATTGCACAAGATCTAGTTTTACATGTATAAATTTTGACACACCTGGTGGAGTAAGATCTAAAATAGTTATTTATTTTTTCTTGCATGACCTTGTGTTTATGATTTATTAGGGGTAGGTGTCTAATTTAGGAAAATTATGAGCTAATTGGAGTCTAAATTTGCCATTTTTTTCCAAAATTTTATTTCTAGGTGTTTGACATTTTTGACTTGTGTTTGACATTTTAATCCACACAATCAATATTCTTACCCTATACTTTATTATTTTCCCTTTTCTAATTGTTTTTTATCTATCTATATTCCTCTAAAGTTTTTTCCCTATAGATTAAAATTTTCTCCATACTATTCAATGTTTTTATCATAGACTTTAGAATTTTCACCTTTCTAATTGTCTATTCTTTGTCTATAGTCCTTTAAAATTTTCTCCTTGTTGTTCAGTGTTATCACCTTTTACTTTGGAATTTTCACCTTTCTAACTATTTGTAGTCTTTTGGAATATTTTTTATATATCCTAGCACTTTCACCCTATATTTTGGAAATTTGTATCTATATATTGGTTTTTTTAATTATGATAGGTTTTATAGGTTTTGTGACTGATTAAGACATTTATAATTAATTACTTACTGATTTATCATAGATTCATTATCAAAGATCAATCAATCAAACCCAACATACACATTAAAATTTTTAACTTAAATTAATCATCATTTATTTCTTAGGTTTTACTTGTTTGTGCTTGTAGACCAAGGTCACGTATGATCTACTCTCAAGCTGTAAGGTGAACTTGAAAATTATAAATGACCTAGGAATTTATGTCCAATCCTAGTTTTAAATTATGTATGATCTTCCCTCAACTTTCAAGGTGAAAATGGGATTAAAAAAACATACACCCCTTTTATTTTCATCTTTTTAGGGTATTGTGATTGGGATTTAATCAGCCAATGTAGAGACCAACTCTATGTTTTGGTAAGGTATACAAATTATTAGGTAGATATATTTATTATCTAAGTAGTTTTTTATTTTACCAATGCTATAAAGTGAGAGGATTTCATCCTCCAATACCCAAGCCATAGATAACACCTTTACATCATAAAATTAGACCTCATCATACTAAAATTTATATATATGGCACACCTAGATCAACCTATTTATACTATTTCAAAACTTTTTGGTTGTATATTGAGTAATGGTGTGGGAACACATCATTCCCCAAGATCACCCACCACATACCTTATGAGGTACTATTGGTGGGCCACTAATTGGTTACATACCTAGTTAAATAATTTAATTTGTACTTGATGCTTTTATTTCTCCCCTTATGCATGAATTATTTGAAACCCAATCCAATGCCATCTAAAATAAACAAAATTGGTCCTTTTGATTCATATCCATTACATATTGATGATATTGGTAGCTCATAGTTTAATAAAATTTCTCATCCACCAATTATAGTCCCCATCATGTTACTCTCAATCAAAACCATAAAAATAATCTTGATCTAACATTCTAATCCTTAAAATGAACCATACTTAATGAAATCCAACAACTTAATCAACATGTTATGAACATAACATACCTTATAAAACCATCATAACCATATTAATATGTGACATTAAGTCCCATCCAAATTCTAATAAAATTTTGATTACTAAGTCATACCAATCCAAAAATCAAACATAAAACCTATCTAACTCAAATCATCCAATGTCCCATGTAAGTCTACACTTTCTTAAATATTGGAAAAATGGGAAGAGAAAAAATCCCTAAAGCAATAAGCTTGCATATAAAAAGTGCATGATAAACCAATACCCCACTAATCAGGCCTTTGATCCACCATTATCTATCCATATCCTATCATTACCAATCCAAGGAACATTATTTACACAAGAATTGAGTACACCTATGTCCAAGAATAAAAAATCAAGGATATGCCAAGATTCCTTCTTGAAACATGACTAATATCTTCTACAACATTATCAAACTCAAATAAATCTATCAACCATCTAACAACATCATAATTCTACACCATTTTTGGTAAACCCATAATTTATGAGATACTTTTTGATAGTCCTACCTTTTATGAACCCATCATTTGTCAACCCATATTTTATCACCCACCTATATTTCATAAACTAATATAGTAAAACCATATTTAACTAATCCATTTTGGACCAATCAATTCAACCTAGAAGACATAATTTAAATATTTGACCAACATGATATCCTTCAAGATTTCAACTAGACAAACTATCATACCTCCAACTAACACAAACTACCATCTGTTGATCCATCACCCCATCTTCTCCCACATATCTAAGTATCCTTCACCCAACCTCAAGTTATAAATATACTTGTAAATGAATAAATATAAGATACCCACCATGAAAGGAAACACTCTATCCATCCTATAAGTAGTGGTAGGTCTATTATGATAAATAAATTAAAATCAACAACCTATCATTTTAGCTCCACATCATTTGTCAAATCCAACCTCATCAAAGAAGAGGAAATAAAAAAAAAAAAAATTAAGGTTACATAGGGACATCCTTGGTGCTTATTTCCAAAACAATAATTATCTCATCAAAAACATAATCTATAAAATCATGAACTACAAAGGTAGATGCCTTAACCTCCATGACCAAGGAATCATAGAACCTATCCATATCTATGCAAATAAAGGATCTTGTGGCATCATCTAAAAACATATATAATGCAATGTAAATATGTCATTGACACTCCTATATTTTTTGAATTAGTTTAATCAACATCAAGATAAGATCCTCTTATAGTCCTTATAAATATTTTTCCACCACCAATCCTTTCATTAACACTAGTACTTATTTCCACCATAATGGCATTTAATATTTTGCACCCATTTATTGGGAAAAAAAAATCATACACTACCAGTCTTCTATCATAACAATCAAACAATCATAAAATTCATGATTAACATCTTACCAGAAGATATATAATATATTTTAAATTTAAACTTAATACCTCAACATATTTTAAGGAATAGGAAAAGTTCCTCAATCAAAATCAATTCTAAAATCAAAAGAATCAAATTCAAAAATCAATGTCCTAGAGTGAAAACCTCTTTTAAGAATTATTAGACCAAACTCAAAATCAAAATTTAGAAACTAAAGAATTAAATCTCCTTCTTATGATAACATAATCATAGGGCAACTCCACATCCTTTATTTTAGGAAACATCAATACAACTAAAAATCCCATGATCATCTAACTTGTGGCTACTCTCATCTCATAGAATGTGAGATTCTTGGTCCCAATCCCCCTTTGAATCATGACACCTATACCTATCCCCATAATAAAAAAATCCATACAAATCCTTCACATAACCAACACATATTTTCCATCCAATACACATTTTAATTCTCCCTCCTTGGAAGGACCCTCTATTGTAGGGGCTATGATACTATTTTGATCCATTTAGAGGAAGCCAACTTATAAATCAATGATTTTCATGATGAAATATATAGAGCACATACTTGAAAGATCCAATGCTACTAAATTTTTTTTTAAAAATAATTCATAAGAGAAAGAGAAATAATCATCCATAGCTAAAAACCATTTCTATGGAACCTTGGGTAAGTACCATGATGAAAATATGTTTCTAGCATCATACATAAGTAATTTGTCTTTAAGTACCTTACACTTGGTGGAAAACTCCACTCCATCCATCTAAATGTACTCCACCATCCCTATATTTATATCATCATAGCCATCATTCTTCCTATTCTGACCTTGATAAGGAAGTGGAATAAATCTTGAGACTTTCTCAAAAATATCTTGGCATATAAATATAATGGTGTTTGAAGAATGGACACATCATTCTTATGTAACATGGTCATTGGACATCATCTCATATTCATATTCACCATTAATCCCTTATTTTACTTCATCATACCTCATCATTCTTATCTATCCCTAATGATATTATAGGCATTTATATTCATCCCTAATCCACTCATATCCATCCTTAATCCTTCCTAATCAATAAGTTCATCCATCCCATACCACTTAAATCCCTATTTATAGAGTAAGTATTGCCTTTTCTAGTACCCTATGACATGAAATCCAAAAAAAATAGAAAATAAAAAAATACAAATAAAATAAAAAATAATAGAAAATCTAAAAAACAAAAATAAATAAAATCAAAAGCACTAGAAAGCATCTAATTTTTTTTGTGTTTTTTCCTTGTTTATTTATATGTTTTTATTATTTTTTAAATTAGTGTGAGTCATTTAGATTATCTAAATAATGACATCATTGTTTTACATATCATGTTACATATTTTATACAAGGGAAAGTGAAGTTGATTTAAAAAGTAATCCTATCTCATATAAGATAAATCACATTAGCCATTCCACTTATTTTACATTTAAACAATTAGGGTCATGACCAATATGGATCTACTAGACCTAATTAAGGGGTATCTTACCACATAATATCACTAGATAGGGTTCCAAAGCCTCTATTTAAATAATGCCACATAATAACCCTAACTAGGTCATATGTTTTATTATCAAAGAAAATTAAAACTAATCTAATGCTCACCAAAGCATGTGGCACAAATGGGGGTAATAAACATAAAAGTAAACATGTAAATAAGAACTCTACTCAAGCCAATATAGAGGTAATCCTAATGCATGAGAGAGAGAAATATTCATAAACTAACAAATTAAAATATATCTACTTAATAAAGAGGAGTAAGGATTAGGAATACTTACCTTGAAGATGAACCCATCAAGTCTCAATATATCCATTAGCCAATGGTTCTTTATAAGAGGTTATTGTGTATGTTGAATAAACTAAGGATGGGAAATAAACTATAGTTTATCTAAGGACCTCCTAGTGAATCCTAAGTTCTCATAAGATGAGATTCTTCTCTCCAAGTGTAGTACGAAAGCCTAATCAATGGATCCTCAAGTAGAATGGTCGATAATAAGATGCATAAATAAATGATTATCTCCATCTCTCTCTAATGAAAATGGAAAAAAGGATGTGTTTATATAACTAGATCTAACCCTAAAATATTTTGAAGTTTTAGAAGATAAAATTAAACCAATTGACCCTATTATTTAATAAATAAAGTAGTTAGGTCCTAGATTATGTTGGTTGTAGTCGACCTAGTCCCCTAACATACTTATTTTTATGAACAGGGTTGGCCTAGGTTGAATTTGTTTAGTAAATTACAAAAAAGGTTTTATCTTAGGTAAGGGCTATTTGAGGTAGTGAATTTCTTGGAAGAGTTTATAATGGAGGTGTCAAATCTTATGGAAATATATAGGAGGAGTTTGTGTTGGTTTCAAATGGTGCTATAGGGAAAAATAATCTTGTGAAACACCAATGGTCTGCCAACCCCTTTCGTAGTGCACCCTTTAAGGCACGTACTAAGAGATATTGAGTCTTAATGAGTTCCTACAAGAGAAAAATAATTAGTAATTAATAAAGTTTAAAAATATTTTGTGTATACATATGCCCCACTTGAAGCTCATAATGTATAATGTAGTTGTAACATGGGATGGTGTTTAGGGAAAAGAACATAGAAACACACAATGCTAAGCTAAGTAAATTATAGTAAGAAGTGAATAAGATAAATGAAAGGACATAATAATACCTTTACTTAACTTAATGTAATATAATAGGAAGGTAGTGAGAGAAATGTGAAGGTGTCCAATTTAAGAAACATTAGGTGCACCAGTAAAATAAGTGAAAAATTATTTTTTTCAAAATATACATGTTATATGTGGAAAAATTCTCAATGATGTCAAGATTATAGAATATCTTTTGATTCTAAAAAATAATTAGTAGAAACAAAGTTATGGGTGAACAATGGAATCTCTAGAACCTCTGACTTAGTATGGCAAAGAGGTGATAGGGCTGATTTAGTATCAAAAGGGCTGACTATGTAGGAAAAAGGAAAAATTAGAAAAATAGGCTATTGAATTAGTTAAGTTTTTAGTATTTTAATAATATTTAAAAATTTATTTTTATTATTATTACATTGATATATAATACATTCTCTATTTTTTGATATTTTATAGAGGTGATAGAGATTTTGGCATCTCGTTGATACATCCTAACTATCAGATTTATTAGACTAACTATTAGATGTAGATCAAGCTCATATGGTTCTCTTGGGATATAGAGGCATCATGGAGATGATGAGGATCCCACTTAGATTTGATCTAGTCATCATGTTCCTAGGATAATGGGAGTGATTAACCAACACTTTTTTATCGAAGGTAGAGGGGGATACTATAGAGGTGGGCATCACCTTAGAGGATGTTCATGCCTTGTTTGGACTTCCCATTATTGAGATTCTGATTATATGTGATGCATCAAAGATGGAAGATGAGATGTGAGACCTATGCCAATAGGTGATATGCTTAGAGATGATTTATCTTGTGTTGTAGGTTATTTTGTTTGATGTGTATCTAGTGGCCATTTTGGATATTTGAAAGGACTTGATAAGACTTGTGACAACATGTGTGTTATGTAATAAGTAAAATGGAAAGACACCATTATATGTGGTATCCTTATTCCATTCCATCCTAAATTAGGATGTGTTGTATGATTTAGGATATGTCATTTGGGTGTAGCTCATGCATGATATGTATGGTATGCCTACCCAGGGACAAAAGATGATGGGCCCCATCGTTTTGTGAGAACTTGGATTTATGAGAGATTACCTATGTATTAGCCATCTAGGTTTCCCCATGCATGTGATGATAGTTTACCTTAGGTGGTATTATAGAAGAAGGATCATGCAGTGCATATCATTCTTCATGTCTTAACTTTACAAAATTTGACATGGGAGTAGATAGTGTGTTAGGATTACACTAATATTACTACCATATGGATGACTTGTGTTACTATTACTAATAATTTGGTGCACATTTAAATCACATGCCATTATAATTCATGGGTGGAGCCACATCTAGTAGCTCATGTACCTAGGAAATTAAGCCTACCACATCTAGCAACCCCTCTATTAGTGCCTACTTATTGGGCATAACATGATAGATATTTGAGAGGGAGAGGATTTGTATGGGTTCTTGTAGAGATACCTATTATTAGGCCTAGATGAGCGAAACCATGGATAGGTCAGACATAATATTAAAAAGTAGTGAGGCCTAGTGTAGAGGATGTTATAGTTATAGATGTTGAGGTAGACTATGGTAGGCATGGGTGGTGACTCTAAGTTTTGAACTTGTATAGAGGAAACTAATAGAGTAGGTGCTCAATGGTTAGGATGATATGGATACCATGGTTGGTGAAATCGAGACTCGTGGGAAATGCTTTAATTTTTTAAGTTTTTAACATAGATTATTAATTACATAGTTGTTTATATACTTGGTTATTGATAGATGGTTTGAGATAAATATACATGAGATATGATGTATATTTGGTTTTTGGTTTTTAGGTAATGCAAAAAAGGAGATCACATGGGGAGAGAGCCATGATTCTAGCCACACGCCAAGCTATTTTGGATGGGGTGATATCACATTATGAGGCATCCACCTTGGTAGACCCTATTATTTTAGTATTTTTTTGTTTTTTATTAATAAATAAACTTACTAAAAATAGATATGATATAGGGTTTTAAAATGGATACTTGTGTTGGAGGTTACACACCATTAATCTAGCAAAGTGGGAACTCCTTTTTGGCTAGGAAGGATTACTTGCACATAAGAGACAACTTGGACAAGGATTGATTAATAAGATAGATAAGTGGACTTCCTAATGATAGATTAGTTATAAGAAGTGGTAAAAGTCCTTAAGGGGATGCCAATCCAATATTTTATGCAATTAATAAGATAATTCAATAATATAAATTACAATAACACATTTGATAATATAGATGTGATACTAAAATGAAATAAATTAATCTATTATATAGATATTATCAAATAATTCATTCCAATAAATTATAGTTGAATCTTCTTGTTTTCATATTACTTCTAATTATTTAGTGATTAATTATACATTATGGGCAAACACTATTGCATAAAGTCCTATCTCAAAGGAGATATCACTCTGATCTATAAAGAGTGGGTGAGGGACTATGGGTATATCATGGATGGAAATTGCATCCTATATAATGTTTGGTAATGTCATCTTAAAATAGATATTCATGATTTTAAGACCAATGAAAACAAATTGGAATTAATTTATACTATTAAAATAGATTTAGATTGCTAACATAAACTAAAAACAAATGGATCAATGCTGATTATCTCAAAATTAGTATTGATTATGTAATCAATGTTGATTTATACATGAATCATTGTCAATCTTGATAATGGGGAAAGAAATCTTAGGATGGGGCCCAAAGGTGGGTTTTAAGGGATACTAAATGACTTAAGTACTAGTTAATGATTATTTTAAAATATTAAGAGTAGTAAATAGGAATTCCCTAAGGCAAACAAGTAATGGGTTATCACAACTATAAATATGCATATACGATCAAAGGTAGTCGAGAGGGCAAAGGCTAGGATGGTTGACCAAAGCGTTCAATGTGCTTGTTATGTGTGTGATACCTAGAGACACATTCTCTCAATTTGAGGTAGACTTTCAAGATCCATAAGTGATAGACACTAAAATGGATGTAGACCTCTCAAAGGTTATGGGACCATTATGGGGTCTATGTCCACAAACCAATAATGTTTGGTATAAAATAATGGGATATATCTAACAAAAGATAACTGAAGTGGCCTTATAATAAGACCATAAGGATGGAAAAAAATTGTAATTAGTGCAAGAAATAATCCAAAATGGATAGAATAGACATAGATCTAATGGATTGATATCAATTTTTAAAAATCTATGTCAATCATAAAATAATCGATATTGATCCTAGGGGGCTATAAATAAGATGCCAAAATGTAGTGGAGGCTCATTTTCAATTGAGAACATGTGAGCTAGAGAGAAACTTTGACACCTATCTTCATGTTTGACTGAAATATATATGATGGAGGCTAATAGGAGTGGTCAATGATGATGATGATCACATGATGAGATAGACTTGAATTTTTTCACGGTTTTTTGGATTTAGTTGTTTTTTTGTAAATTTTGGAATGCTTTTTATTTATTAGATATAACAAAGATTGGCATTGATCTATAGTAGATCAATACTAATTTCCCAATGATCGATCATTAATTAGTTAAGGTTTAATACTAATCAGATAACTGATAATGATCAGGTACTAATCATGATCTTGTAAGGGTAGGTGCCAATTCCTAGGGGATAGAAAAACTTAATATTAGTATCTAAGAAACTAAATAAACCTAGGGGGTTTATGGGATTACAAGCATACATACTGATAACCATACAAGATCAAGAGACCATTACTAGAGAACCTATGAGAGGTGATGGGAGATGTAGATTAAGAGCATCCAGAGGCATTAAGATTAGGGGGACTATGCCACTATCATTGATTTCATAAAGATTGGAATATATTAGTGTAATTACTAGAGTAATGGGATCTAGTGACAAGGAACCTTTGGTTTCCTATAGAGGAGATGACATTGAATTTAGAGAACATCTATAGGATACTATGATTTATAATGTAGGGGGTAGAGATTAATCTAGTGAGTAAGAGGGGATGAGTAGTAGTGTAGACATTTTTATCTAGATATGATGCTATAGATATTATTTTTATAGCGGGAGGGTTCAGTTTTGAGGTATTATATGATCAAAACCATGATGGGAGATGGGTGATCACTATGATGATGTTGGATATATCTTGTTATGTGTTACCTAATTTAGGTAGATGGAGATTCACATGGATCTTGATAGGTGATTTAGTATATATATGGGAGCATTAGATAATGTTTACATTGGCTCTTATAATCCTAGTGCAGATATACAAAAGGACATGGGGATGGAGGACACAATGACAATTTGGCCTAGATATGACCTTTGTTATAAAATGATAGGTTTATGAGTACATACATATAGTGAAATCACTATGGATACCATGGATATGATGGCATCAATTTGCATTCAGTGTGGGATTTTGATGCAGGAGCATCAAGTATGAAGACATCATTTTTGAGTTATTATTAGTAGATGCCAAAGTTGGTCAAATTTTGGATGTAAATGTGAAGGAGGGACATTATAAGGTACATTTGTGTCTTTTGAGTCCTTTTGAGTCATAGGGGTGTGTTATATAGGTTTTATGAGTTTCCCTCCAAAATTGGGAATTTAACAATTCAAATATTATAACTAAGGCTAGGAGGGTCATATGCATGGTTTGAAGTGGTTAGGTGAGTGAAGTTGGTGCAAGGAGTCATGTTAATCATGTTTTTAAGTCATAAAATTCTTAATTCATTAGAGTTAAAATAATAAATATTCAAATAGAATAATGTAACTTTCACCCTCATGTTAAAGCTATAATGTAAGAGACATTTGGTATTGTCACTACCATAACCAATGTTAGATTTGGTTGAATGGGAAGTTATAAGTAAATATTGAGGAGGATAATGTGAGAGAGGATATAATAGGGAGAGAGAGAGGTCTCCAATGAGAGGGAGGAGGATCAAATAATGGGAGAATGTCCAAAACCCTCATGAAGGATGACAAGTCCAGGTTTGGACTACAAATGTAATATTTCTTGATTCCAAATGAATAAAGGAAAGTTTGTTAATGTATGTTATCATTTAAATGTATATTAATTTAATCAATCCCATGTTGTCTTGAGAGGAATTTGAGGCCATAATTTTTTTGGTATATTGTTAAGTTGTAGGTTTGGATAAAGAACTATAGGTTATAGCTAGTAAAGGAGCATTGAGGTGTTTATCCATTATTAGTGAGACAAGATTATCATGGTTTCAGTTATTAAATGTATTAATATCATATATACCTTTAGTTTATTGATAAAACCAATGTAAATTTAAGAAACATAGTGTAAAGACAAATCTGTCTAAGAAACCCTACAAACTTTTACAACAGTTAGGTTTGAAGGTGAATCCATGTTTCTTAAAGTATAGTTGGAGATAGTGGTTTGAGATCATAATCCTTAGGTAAAATAAATTTTAAGTATTAATAAATTACATGGTTTTTAATGAATGATAATGACAAATTTTGAATACATAGTCATCCTTAGATTACCCTATTGGCATAGGTAAGAGACCCTATTTTAACAGATTATGGAAGGACATCATGTTTGAAAGAAGGAATGATTATTATGTAAATGATTTCTTGGTATAAATATATAAAGGATAAGATCTGATAATGGTGTATAAATAAAAATAGAAAATTTTTAAGGCACCTAGGTTTCAAACATGTACAATTCTATACCTTGTTTGATACAGTCAACCCTTGAAAAAGAAGTGTTGGTAGTTGAGGAAGAGGATAAGTGTGGTGTTGGTGAATATTTTATAAGAGGAGGTGAATAAGGTATGAAAAAAACTTATTTGAAACCTTATAACACCTTTGAGGATAAATAGATTGTCAAAACTCTTGTCCAATGAGTCAAGCATGCACAATCCTCTATATTATGGTTAATATAGGCTCAAAAAGGATTGAGTGAAGTGATTAAACAATTTGGGAGTCTAAAATAGAGTATAAAAACATAGTATTTATCTTTAATCCATTTTATAGATTCCAAAACTTATGAAAGTGAATTATTTAGACTCTCAACCTGTATAGAAGACTAACTAGGGTTTCAAAATCAAAAACCCCATAGAAAGAGTTCTAACCCTTGAAAATTGATGAAAATTGGTAATCACCCTTTTTTTGATGTTTAATTAAGGATAAATGTTTGGGACAAGTAAAGTATGGGTTTATATGGATTTGAGGACTGAGGGTGTGTGTTAGGGATAAAAAGGCCTAATTGAGGGGTGGTTTACAAAGTAAGTGTGGATTTAAGTCTTGAAACTTGATACAAACCTATAAGGAGATATAGGGTGATGAAAAATAGTATTATATAATAATTAAGATTGATATATTTTTTAAATCAAGTGAAAAAGTAAAAAAAAGGTTATAAGCCTAGGGTGGACATTGTGAGCTTGAGGTATAGAATTGAATGATGAATTATGATTGAGAACTTGAAGGAGGTCAAAGTAGGTGGAATATGATCCTATAATATCATCTATGATATGGGTCACATTCATAATAGTTACATCAAATTTTGGTGTTTGAAACCCATAAAGAATGCCCAGTGGAGAGCTAAAGAAAGAGCTAAATGGTTAAGAATGAACAATGAATGCCATGAGTCAGAGAATGAATGTGAATGATACAAGAGAGGTTTAATTTCATCAAGAAGTTTTTATAAATTTACAATAAATAGGTACAAAGATAAGAAGACTATTAAGCTTAGTTTCCAAGAGAAAGATTGGGTTGCTGACGAGAACATCAAGATAAAGCATAACAAGTGAATATGATTAGTTAAGTTTATAACAAAATAAAGAGGATTTAGAGACTTTTAAAAAATTCCTATGCATCCTTTGGTATCAAAGAAATGTAATCTCTTGGTTTACTTTTGGTTTTGAGTTTTTTAAAGCTTATTGATTTAAGATAGATAAGATTATTATGAAGAATGTATGAAGATATATTGCAAGGTATTATGAAAGAATAAGTATGTTGAAGGTATGGACTATTGAGGTTAGAATACAAGAATATCAGATTGATAAAGAGAGGAATCAAAGCCCCAAATTCCTATGACAAGGACTAGAAGCTAGTAAAGGAAGGACTAGAAAATATAAGTTGAAGATAACATTAGAGCTCAGGAGAGGAAGAAATAAAATACTCAAAGAGAGAGCCAAGAAGGATAAGGAGAGGTCATAGATAGAGTGCTAAATGAAGGATAAAATATCCAAGAGTGATCTAAGAAGCAGCTAGGTAACTTGATAATGATTGGTCTAGATAGGCCTATAAAGCAAAGAAGAAAAGAGAAGATGGATAAAGAAAGAGAAGTAAAATATATGATAAGAGAGTTAGGGAAGAGTATTGAGAAATTAGAGCTCATGATGAAGCTTTTGAAAGGAAAAGTAATCCAATTTCTTGGATATAGTATGAGGAAAAGGGTGAATGGTCACTAGATTCACTTGTGAAAGAGAGGAGGAACAAGATGAGTGTATTAAGATATAAGAAAAATAAAAAAGGATAGCCCTTAGAGGCATGAGGAATGAGATGTTACCACGTGAGAAACAAGACAAAGAGATAGAGTAGAGTGTTCTCATTGAGGAGAATATGAAGGAGTAAGATGTGCCAAGAGGAGCACTTGAGAGTGAGGTCAATAAAAATGATGGAGGATGTCTATGTAAGAGACATTCAAAAAGACTATATGGTCTCTTGTTTTATATGATAACATTGTTTTTAAGCTTGTGTATGCATGTATGAAGTTAGGTTTGGTGAAGGAAAAAAATAAGGCCTTAAATATAGTGAGGGATGGGCCAATAACATCACCCATCAAGTGGAAAGAGGATGATAAGGAAAGAGAACTAGTTGTAAAAGACACGGTCATGAAGATTGAAGGCATTCAACATGTTGAAAATGAAGTAGAAGAGGAATACTATGATGCATTTCCAAGCATATCACCTAAAACTAAAGACATTATTTCCCTAGGAAGCCATAAAGACAAACCATGAAGACAATAAGGAATAAATGAACTTTAAGTAGTCATATTTAGAGATAAATGAGTTTTTGGGCATTGATTTTGATTGTATTTATGAAAAATAAAAGGCTAATATGAAGATTAGAAGAAAGAAGGAAAAGGAATAACCCTCAAGGAGAGAACAAGGGCATGGATATGTTTGGCCTAAATGGATAAAGAAAATAGGTGATGAGATGGAAGAGGTGAACCTCAAGCAAGAGGTTAATCAAGGCAAAAACACAAGTGGAAAACAAGAACAAATCTGGAAGTAAAGCATAAAGGGTCAATTACATCAAGTTGGTATGATAGGTTACCAAGGCAAGAAGCATGAAGGAGATGAAATGAGAAGCAAATGGAAATTAATGAGAATACAAGGTAGTAAATGGGTGGAAAAGAGCATGAAAAATCACAAGAGGATAATATTGTAGGTTTATCTCAAGAAAGCATGAATATTAAGGAAGAGTACAAGCCTACAAAAAAAAAGAGATGTAGTGTAAGCAAACCAAGCCAAAGAGATGAAATTATAGCTGTGTAATGAACAAGATGAATGCAAAGAAGATAAGTGTTTAGTTGACTCCAATAATTAAGAAGATTTGTATATGGAAATAATTGCATTGATGAGTGAGTTTGTATAAAGGCAAGGTGAGGATAAAGCACATCAAGGAGTGATTAACAAGCATAGTATGTAGTAGAATGAGGTTGGTTTGAATCTTATGAATGAGAGATTCAAAATAAAAATAGTTAGTCAAAAGTACACAAGAAGGTGAAGAACAATGTGGACCAAGATTTGATGAAGATTGTGAAGAAGTGGATGATCTCAAGTTACAAGAAGAAATGGAGATGTTAGAAGACATGTTTAGTCCATCCAAGGGGATGAAATACGGTGAATTAAAAAAATAAAATATAATGGATGAGAAAAAATAATAAATAGATAAGGAGTAACATAGAGGAGCACAAGAAGTTGTGCAAACAAAGATACAAACAAGCAAGCTAGTTAGCAAGCAAAGGGATTATGAGAAAGTAAACAAGGTGAGTTATTCAATTTTTCAGGCTAAATCTGAGTTGATAGTTGATATGCATAGACATGAAAATTCAAGAAGGTGTTAAAAAACATTGTATTATGTTGAGTATGAGGGGGACAAGAAGCTGCTCTTGAAAAATGAGCAAGGTGATAGAAAAAGATATCAAGAAGTGAAGAAGTGTGAAGTAGAGTCAAAAAAATAGTGTTTATTGGAGAAAATGATAGATATTGAGATGCGTATGAGGTCCTTAAATCAATTTAACAATGTTTCCAAAAATCCAAGACACCTAAGTAAGCAAGAATCAAGTGAGATTCATGAGAAATCAAGCCATAAAACAAGCATAATCAAGAAGAGAAAGAACCATTTGGTTGTATCTGAGTATGATAAAGTTAAATGTGTCTTATAATAGGTGTAATGTATAATAAACATAGAGATGAAAAATTTGGTACACCTCATAGAGGTGGAGGATGCATTCACATGAAGAATACACAAGGCCAAAAAGAAGTGCAAGAACCTAGTGAAGAAAAAGGAGCAAGAAAGGAGGAGTAACAGTATGTTGAGTATGAAAGACCCTCAAAGGATAAACTAGAAGGCAAGAATGAAAGTTGTGGCACTATTTTTCTCCTTCTTGGGGAGTATGATGCAGAAACATCAAACATGAAGACATTATTTTTGAGTTATTATTAGTAGAGGTCAAAGTTGGTCAAATTTTGGATGTCAATGTGAGTGAGGGACCTTCTAAGGACCATTTGTGTCTTTGAATTCTGTTTGAGTCCTTTTGAGTCATATGGGTGTGTTATATAGGTTTTAGGAGTTTTCCCTTCAAAATTGGGAAATTCAAAATTCAAATATTGTAACTAAGGCTAGGATGGTCATATGTATGGTTTGAAGTGGTTAGGTGAGTGAAGTTGGTCCAAGGAGTCATGTTAAGAATGTTTTGAATTCATAAAATGCTTAAATCATTAGTGTGATAATAATAAAGAGTCAAATAGAATAATATAACTTTCACCCTGACATTGAAGTCGTAATGTAAGAGACTTTTAGTCTTGTAATTACCATAACCAACATTGGAGTTGGCTTAATGGGAAGTTATACATAAATATTTAGGAGGATAATGTGAGAGAGGAGAGATTAGGGAGAGAGATAAGTCTCTAAGAAGAGGGAGGAGGGTCATAGAATGGGAGAATGTCTAAAACCCTCATGAAAGATGACAAGTCCAAGTTTGGACTACAAGTGTAATGTTACTTAATTCCAAATGAATAAAGGAAAGTTTGTTAATGTATGTTTTCCTTTTAGTGTATATTAATTTCATCAATAACATGTTATATTGATAAGATTTTGAGGTCATAATCTTGTTGGTATATTATTAAGTTATAGGTTTGGACAAATAACTATAGATTACAGTTGGTAAAGGAATATTGAGGTGTTTATCAATTATTAGTGAGACAAGATTATCATGTTTTTACTTATGAAATGTATTTAGGTAATATAGACATTTATTTTATTGAGAAAAATAATTCAAAGTGAATAAATGTAGTGTAAAGACAATTATGTCTAAGAAACACTGCAGACTTTTATAACAGTCAAGTTTGAAGGTGAATCCATGTTTACTAAAGTAGAGTTGGAGATAGTGGTTTGAGAACATAATATTTATTTAAAATTCATTTGAATTATTACTAAATTAAATGGTTTTGAATCATGAAAATGAAAAACTTTGAATACATATTCATCCTTAGATTACCCTCTTGGCACAAGCAAAAGACCTTATTTTAAAATATTATAGAAGGATATCACTTTTGGAAGAAGGAATGATTGTTGTGTCAATGAGTTCTTGGTGAAAATATAGAAGGGATAAGATCTAGTAATGGTGTATAAATATAAATATAACTTTGTGAAGTCACCTAGGTTTCAAACATGTACATAGTCTATACCCTATTTGATACATTCAACCCTTAAAAAGGAAGTGTTGCTAGTTGAGAAAGAGGACAAGTGTAGTGTTGGTAGTTGAGAAAGAGGAAAAGTGTGGTGTTGGTGAAGAGTTGGTAAGAGGAGAAGGTGAAATAGGTATCAAAAAAAAACTATTGGAAACCTTAGAACTCCTCTTAGGATAAACAACTTGTTAAAACTCTTGTCTAATAGTTAAGCATGCATAAAACTCTATATTATGGTCAATATAGGCTCAAATAGGATTGAGTGAAGTGATTAAACCATTTTAAAAGCTGAATTGGAGGTAGACAAACTTAGAAATGGTATTTAATCTCTTTGAAAGGTTTCTAAACTCAATAAAGTGAATTATTTAGCCCCTCAGCCTATGTAGAAGACTAACTAGGATTTTAAAATCAAAAACCCTATAAAAAGATTTCTAACCCTTAAAATTTTCTAAAATTTGGTAATCACCCTTTTTTGATGTTTAATGAAGGATTAAATTTTGTTTGGACAAGTAAAATATGGGTTTATATGGATTTGAAGACTGAGGGTGTGTACTAGGGCTAAATATGCCTAATTGAGGGTTGGCATACAAAGGAAGTGTGGTCTAGGTGTGGAGTTAGGTCCTATAATTTGATGAATTTTTTTAAGGAGATAGAGGGTGATGAAAAATAGTCTTATATCCTAAGGAAGATTTCTATATTTTGTAAACGAAGTGAAAAATTAAAAAAAAGGGCACAAGCCTAGGGTGGACATTATGAGCTTAAGGTATAAAATTGAATGATGAATTATGATTGAGAAATTTAAAGAGGTCAAGGTAGGTGGAATATGATCTTATAATATAATATATGATAATGGGTTACATTTATAATAACTGCATCAAATTTTGGTGTTTGAAACCCATAAAGAATGCCTAGTGGAGAGTTAAAGAAAGAGTTGAATGCTCAAGAAAGAATAGTGAATGTCATGAGTCAGAGAATGAATTTGAATGACACAAGAGAGGTTTAATGTTATTATTAAGTGTCTCCAAATTTACAATAAATAGGCACAAAGAGAAGAAAGCTATTAAGCCTAGTTTCTAAGAAAAAGATTGGGTTGGTGATGAGAACATCAAGACAAAGATAGAAAGTGAATGTGATTAGTTAAGTTTAGAACCAATAAATGAGGAGTTAGAGAATTTTTCCAAATTCCCATATATTAAATTTATATGATGGAGGGTTGAATTTACCCATTCACATGGAGATGAGATAATATGTGACTTAGACTATGATAGATATGTTCTGGAGGAGCTAGAGGAGGAGGTGGTGGATGGAGGCCATATGTCATATCTCTCGCATGGCCAGGGATGGAGAGGGAGTTGATGGTGGGGAAATAAGCAAGGTGGATGAAAGGGAGATGTACATAGTATGCGGAGCTATTCTATTTTGGGTGCATATGGTGATAGTTTGGGATGATTCATGATATACCTGAGGCACTATAGGTATATACGAGAGATTATTTTTATGGGGAGATATCGAGTAGCCATATTTATGGTTTATCATATGGATTGTCTTTGTACATATATTGTATATCATGGCATCGCTATGATGTACATTTCATATTTTGTATATATATTCATGAGTTTTATTTATCACACATTTGTTACATGATATTGTGTAATGTGATTATGGAGTTGGATAATTTAGATTATGGTTAGATGGCATTTGAATTTATTTTATGTGATATATCATGGTTTATATTATTTATATGGTGTTTAAATGGATTATGGTTTTTAGATCATGTGATGTAGCTTTAAATTATTATTTAGATTACAAATTTATATTGATGCATTTGAATGGATTTATGATGGATCATGGATTTCAAAGCATGTGCTAATTTATGATGTTTATGGCTATGGATTTTATATTACATGGATGGTATTTATATGGATTTTTGTTTTTGATTATATTGATTAGATTATGTAGGATATCATGGATTGAATTTTATATCATTGTTGATTATATACTTTAAATTATGTTATGGTTTTAAATGAATTTAAATGTTTGTAATTTATGATAAAATGGTTACTGACATCAAATTGTGCACCCTGGGACACTCTATCCAGATCCTAAAATTCTATGCAACATTGAATCATCTCTCAAGTTGTGGGGAACTTGTAAGAGAGATGAATGTCTAGTTTACGAGGGATAACTCCCTAGATATGTCTTGATGTACTTTTCACCTAATCTAATACTTTCTCATGTGAAAAGAGATAGGAGTTGTATGAAAGTAAACTATTCAAGGGGGTGATACACCATACATATGATCTACTCACACCCTTTGATATGCACTTAAAACCAAGAAGAAGTATGCACATACACTTCATACAATGACAACCTTATCTCTCACATCAATGTGTCAACATGGAGTCTTAGAGATAGCTTAGGCTAGGAGGACTTAGTCAATAAGAATTATAAAACACACTATTTAATAGGTTACTTGATACACATACAATCCCATTAGGAACATTTTTTACCTACAAAAGGGAGATTATGAAACACTAGGTACTAGAAATAGTAACATGTGAAGGTAACAAAACTACACTTGCACAAGACCAAAAACCATTGTGCACACTTAGTGAAATATGGAATGAGGTTAAAAAGTCTATCTTTATTTATTCAAAGGTAAAAATTTGGTAGGGCTTCACCATACCAAGGTGGAGAGATGCAATACAATGCTAAAAAGGCCACAATTTATAACAATTATGTGTGTGTGAGAGAAGAGGAAGTTCAAGAGTCACTTGAACATGTGTTAACTTGAGAAAAATAGTTAAAAATTCATGTTATAGAGAGATGGGGTGAGGCATGGAATATCAATAGATATAAGTGTCATCTCCAATCATCCAAGACTTATAAAGTGGTCTACAAACTCCTTTCCTTGCTAAAAAAACTACCCCTCATGATTTGACTTCCAAAACTACATTATCATTGAAAAAAATCAGGTATGATGATGGGTTTGAGTGGGAGGGGTTACTAACAGGTCTTCACATGCATTGAGGAGGTCCCAAACCACTCATGATCTTTTGTTCATGCATAATCATCCATGACAGTCCCAAAATGGCCTCTCTCTAAGCACCTTTCACACTTAGCACCCAAAACATTCCAAAATATTCCATGTAATCCATGCACAAAGAGTTATGAAATATTTCCAAGTTGTCCATATCATCAATTTTAAGAAACAAGCCTTAAAAGGCCTTGTAATTAAAGTTTCACTATTTTCTCCTAAGTGTTCACTATTTGCCCATTGGACTGGCTAAAATGAGAGAGGTGTTAAGCATAAGTAGGAGTTGTAATAGTTTATAAAATGGACATGAAGACTTATAAAAATTCCTAAAATCTCTCCCAAAAGTGATTTGGTCTCTTCATAGCTTTCTAAACTTGTAAAAAACATAGTTTTGTCAAAATAAGCTTTGTTATACCATTTTCATAGAAGTATGGTGTAGCTAAATTGCATGGGGAGGAGATATGAAGAGTCCTATGAATCATATATTTATTTTCATGGAATTTCTCCTAAATATGGATGCTTCATTTACCTCCTTTTCCTAATTAGGTCTTTATGGAGGGTTTACAAGGGTTTTGGAGTCGCCTAGACTCTTAACATTTGTTCATAGCCATGGCACATTATAAATAACTCTTAATGAAACTAAAGGATTATTATAGACCATCCCTAATTTCTATAAATACTTTACATTCCCATACATAATTTCATGAAGGTCTCAAGCACTCCAAGTTAGCATTCGAGATCCTTTTTTGCATTCTAGTAGGGTCTGAGCACACTTTAAACATGTCTTCTTGGGATGTTTTTATACATACTAAAGGTTGAATATATTTATTTAAAACCAAAAAAACATGATTCAATCACTATAAGATCATACCAAGAGCTTGAAATTAAAGTTGACCCTTGTTTGGTATTAGGCCTAGACCTTACCAATAAGTCTACCTGTAACTTGGTGGTTGAAAACTCTTTGTCAGCATTCTAAACCTCTAAGATAGATCCTAAAGATCATGTAAAACTCCATTAATATGATCCAAAACATTTCTATTCTTTTCAAAGGTTGAAAGTTAAAAATGACCCCTCATTTGGAGTTAGGCCTGCATCATCTCACTAGGTCTACTTGTAGACCTCCTTATGTGGACCACTTTGCATATCATCCAAACTTTTGGCCTAGTTTTTAAGGTTATAATAGGTGTGATCCAACTTCAACAACCCTCATTTAGATCTTATTTAATTTTTTTCACCTACTTCACTTGTTTCTATAAGGTTGTAGGGTCTATGTAAGGGGAAACGTGCCCCTTATCTGAGACAAAATAGGGGGAACTTCCCCTATTAGTATTGAAAAATTGACCATTGGAGGATATTATTAAAATAATAATGGTAATATGTACCAATTTTGGGTTCTCAACTAGAATATTGACCTCCAAAACTTTTACATTTTCTAGGCAAACTTTCAAGAAGATAGTCTATACAATAGGATAAATGTAGATTGAGTTTTGCATGTTTAGAGACATATATTTTTCCAAATTCTCATTAAAAAGGGAATATTCATATTCCATAATCATATTTTAATGTATTCATCATCATTATTTCCTCTTGGTTTCACAAACACCCTCTATTCC
Organism: Torreya grandis; assembly: GCA_037957365.1. Classification (NCBI taxonomy): domain Eukaryota; kingdom Viridiplantae; phylum Streptophyta; class Pinopsida; order Cupressales; family Taxaceae; genus Torreya; species Torreya grandis. The sequence continues at coordinate 1,398,634 of JARHVA010003770.1, read as the reverse complement.
TTTAGAAATTTAGGACTGAGCTTACCCTACCTGGCTACAATAGTCCCAACTATAGGTTGTTGTGGAGATATTAGGCATTAAGAATGGTATTTAGGATCCTTATTGAGTGAAAAATATCCTTGTTATTCCTTAATTCACTCAATTCCCCCTTGTACACTTTAACCTTCATACATTTCTTCTCTAGCATAGACTGTGTGGACTACTTAAACAAGACTAAGACACCTTGGGTTAACTATAGGAGCATATTAGTTCATGGGGTTTTTAAATATGATAGAAATTGCTCTAAAAACTATTGTAATCACATATGATTGTTTTCCTTCAAAAATTAGTCCAAGTTTTCTACAATCATACCTTACATGCTCATATTAGTCTTTCACATGTTGACTAAGACATTTTTCTCTCAGTACCTTGTTTTAGGTGGTCATGGTGATGTTTAGAACTAGATTAATGATGCTATAAATTTTCATGAAGGTTTTGGTGTCATAAAACACCCTTATACCCCCTATTAACCTTGAAATATAAAAAAAAATAAAAAAATCAACCTTGTACCTCACTGTTTGAAACCCTTACTGTAGGTGTCTCTTCCCAGGCCTATGTGTGAATAAGGAATATGCTTAGGAGGTCATGAAAACACTTAAGATATTATTTTATGATCCTTACATGTCATAAATATCTAATTTCTCTACTTGAAACCGCTCTAATGTGATTCTAAGGTCTATGATCCATATTGAGTGATAAAATCTCACTCACATCACCAAATCTTGTAGACAACACTAAGCAAATTTAGAGTTTTAAATGCCCTATGGCATCTACTCCTATAGATTGGGAAAGTGATAAAACATACTAGAGGATAAAAAACCAATTAATTGGGAGGATCAATAAGTCTTTGGAAGTGTCCTACTTGTTATCCTCAAAATTATGTAGGCATCTATTTTCTTATTTTAGGGATTATAGCTTTGAATACATTAGTCTAACCTTCCTTTCATTGTTTTTACCTTTTCCTAAAAATATGATACCATAAATAGATATATTTGGACCTTATTTCCAATAAGGAACCTCAGTGGACTTGATCAACTATTCTAACACCTTCACATTTATTGCTTTTAACTTTTGTAGTATCACCTGTAGGTGGTGGTTTTTAGCATACAGGTAGATGGATATAATATTTGGATAACATTTATTGCTTTTCTCATCAAATTATTCTATATTTCTCTCCATTATTCTAAATATTTATCCTCATACGTTAAATGTATAAAAAAACATGAAGCACACTTTGCTCAATGTGGAAATCCTACCTGTAGGTGAAAAGAGTAGACAGTTTACAAACACAAACAAGCCTAAAACAGAATTATGAGTTTGTGAGACTTATAAAATGATGAATAAACTGAATAAACCTATGAATATGTCATGTAAATCATGGATAAACACCTAAAAATAACAAACCCATCAAACCAAAGCAAGTAAATTTGAAGCAACTGTAAATATGACCTCCTCATGGATTAAAGTGCATAAAAAGTTTCTTGAGGTCTTAATGATGGTTCATAAAGGAGAAGCCACCAAAATTAAACTTATTTCTATGTATTTGAATTAAAATCATAGTATTATTCACCTCTAAAGGCATTCTTCCCAACTCCAATTGTATAGCCTACACCAAGTGTTTGAAACTAACCCTCCTTGGTTTGCTAAGGCAAAAAGAATGAAATAGATGCCAAAAATGAAAATTTTGACATATCCCTTGAAAATAATTAATGTTATGGAGTTTATGGAATTAAAGAGACATATTACCCATGTTTTTATTTGATGGTTAACTCAAGAAGTCTGTATAAGTTCCCAAAAGGGCCTAAAAATAAGGAAAATTTGCCCTTTTCTAAACATAACTAATTCTTGGACTATCACCTAACTACTCCTCACATTATATAACTTTATTAACATTTAAATGTCTCACTTTTTATAAATATTTCCCCTTGGAAGTCCGTACAAGTCATTTAATGGGTAAAAATGTGGCCAAATGACCCTTTTTGCATATGAAACTTCGCAAGTGACCAATTTATGACTTGAAGACACCTTGAAACATATAAAAGACCATATTAGGAGATATATAACATAATTTGGAGCTTTTAATTAGTTTTACCAAGGTTGACCAACTTTGACTTTGGTTGACTAGGCCATTTCAAGAGAGATGAGCTTAGACAAGGACTAGGGGCAGGATAAGAAAAATGTATAGGACAATATGAGACCCCATAAGACATGTAAAAAATTATAATTTTTTTAAAAATGTATGGGTTGACCAGATTTTACCAAAGGTCAAATTTGGTCAATAATGGATTTTGTATTAACTTATCAAGGATGCATGACTCATAATTAGCTTGAACCCTAACCAAAGCGAGGCTTCCTATTATTTTTGCATGTGTACCCTTTCATGAAATGTTAATGAAAATCATTAACAATCTTATATAAATTAAATCCATATAATATTTGGTTTAAAAATGGGGTTTTTATGTTTGTAGTGAATGGGGAAAAACTTAATTAGCTAGGAATACACATCTTGTTTTATATTTATGAGCTTTTTGGGTTAACCTTAGGCTAATCCATGTATATATGTAGATTGATCAATGCAGGAAGTCTAAAAATTTATGAAAGTTGATCAATGTGGGAAACTCTCATGGGACATGATTTTGATTTTATATATTTTTAAATGGTTTCATTTTAATAAGAAACTGATCAATGTGGGAAGTTTCCCAAAACATAGGCACATAACCATCCTTCAACGGAGTGGTATACATGCTTATATATATATATATATATATATATATATATATATATATAAGTTGTCCTTCGAGGGATCAATCTACAACTTTGCTCTTTTTTTCTTGATTTTAATAATAACTATCCTTCAAAGGATTAGTCTACAACTTTTCTCTATTATTTATTTTGTATCCAAAATTATCCTTTATATATATATATATAAGAAGTTGTCCTTCGAGGGATCAATCTACAACTTTGCTCTTTTTTTCTTGATTTTAATAACAACTATCCTTCAAAGGATTAGTCTACAACTTTTCTCTATTATTTATTTTGTATCCAAAATTATCCTTTTTTCAATGGATTAGATTTAAGGCAACCTAGGGTGTTTTCATAATCCATAGAACAAGATAATGTGTTATTCCTTTTGAATAATATTTTAAGGTGAAATACTTTAGGAAATAATGATTTGGAACTATTATCAATTTTTGGCCCACATACAAAATATTTGAAGCATGTTGAACATGGAAAATATGAACGATCTGAGTAAGCCTTCATGGTTTCAGGTCTTCACGAGATCAAGCAGTAGTTCAAGCCCAAACCTAAAAGATCTCACAAACTAAAAGGGCTAAGTGAAAAATCTCTTATTCGGCTAAGTCTTTACTTGTTCATTCTTTTAGACTCTATTTAGAGACTAAATGAAAGGTAAATTCTTTTGGGCCTAAATTTAAGATAACATTCAATTTATTTTTAAGAAAATTGTCTACATAATTTTCCTAAAGTAATATTTTCTTTTTCACCTAAGTGTTCTTTCTTCAAGATTGTTTGCCTTATTTTTTTGTTTAAATATAAAGAAATTGTTTCGGTATTTGTTTCTTAGGGAAATGGGCCATCTACTTGAGAAAAAACCTTTGGATTTTTCATTTTGGACTCTCATAACTTTGTAATGGACCATTTCCCTAAGAAACACATACTTTAAAAAAATGAACTGGTCCATTCCCTGAGAAAAATACCCTTTTGAGTTTTGAAAAGAACCTTTCAAAAATTGTTTCAAACAAATGCTTGAAACAATTTATGAAACATTCTTTTCAAAACTCCAAAGGGTGTTTTTCTTGGGGAATGGACCAGTTCATTTTTTTTGAAGTATTTGTTTCTTAAGGAAATTATCCATTACAAAGTTCTGATGGTCCAAAATGAAAAAGCTAAAGGGTTTTTCTCAAGTAGACGACCCATTTCCAAGTTCTGAAAGGCATTTTCAAGTTGTTGAATGGTTCGCTTTCCATTTTTTGAAGGGCATTTATTGAGGAGAAAAGGTTTGAAAAAGATTGGTCTAAAAGGAATAAGTTTGAAAAAGTTGTCCAAGGCAAAGATCCCATAGAATTATTTCTTTCAGCAAAAATTTCCACTACAATTTTCTCAAAGACCTAATTATTTTGAGAAAATTTTCTGCATTAAAAAAGTTTTAAAGAATTTGGCCAAAGTCAAAGGCTGAAGGAATTTTCTAAAGGACACATTTCCTTCAAGAAAAATGTCTGAGACAATTTTTATAAAGGCAGATTTCTTTCAGAACTTTTGTCTTGAAGCAAAAGACCTTTTCAAAAAAGATCTAGGGACCATTTCCCAAATGTCAAAGGACACTTTTCTCAGAAAAGGGACCTTTGCAAGTTTTGAAAGGCATTCTCAAAAATTTTGAAGGGTTTTTTCAAGAATACTGAAGAGATACTTTCCTTTTAGAAAGGTAGTTTTCAAAAATGCTGAAGGGTATTTTTGTTTTGAGAAGGGATCCTCTCAAGGAAAAAAGGCACTTCTCAAAACCCAAAGGGTCCTTTCCTTTTGACGAGAATGTTTTAAATATTTATGAGGGGACATTTAAAAAACCCCAAAGAAATTATATGAAGGAAAAAACCCACAATAAAGTGCTAGAAAAGATTGAGATGTTTGCATTAGTGTCAAAGTTCAAGCTCAATAAATAGCCATTAGGATTCAGATATCCCATGATGGGCTTATAAATGTCAGAATATAAACCCCTACTAGTATCCATTTAGATTTGAAAATCCTAAGACATTTATGTAAAAATAAAATATGGGTCTCATAAAATAAGCCTTTGAGACCTAATAAAGATCAAAAGAAGCTACACAATCTATAGACTTATATCGATGTAAATGGATACAAGAAAATGAATGTCCTTAGATTAGTTTTCCACCTATAGGAAAGATCTGATCTAGGTTTCAAAGTAGGAGTTGGTATATGCAATTAATGGAGAGGCCCTCATCCTTCAACATGACCATCATCTTTGACAAATAACCACTCAATGTAGAAGGAGTATGGCTCAGTCTAGATTCACAGATATAGGTATTTCATCCTTATACATACAGGACATGTAAAAGTGAAGGAGCATGCCAAGTTTTTAATGCAAAGATCAAATCATTCACACTTGGTAGAGACATGTACCTACCTTTGACATGTCTCTCTCAGCTCCAAAAAAGAGAGACTTAAATGCACAAGAGAATCAAGGATATTTGTGATGATCTTGGATGGTTTATCTCATGGTCAAGGTAGTTTCATGATTTGATTTAAAAAGAGCTCAAGGACACTAGTGGTGGTTACAACCATTTATGACCCCCCTCTCCATCTTCTCATGCAATCCCCCCTCTTTTCTCATCCCATTTTGCTATATATAGAGGATTTTGAGTCTAAAAAAGAGATCCCTTGATTAGCAATAGAGTCAGTCTATCAAATCACCTCATAACACTCGCTTGAAGCAATAAGATAAACTTTTTTGATAATAGTTTGGAATGAAGTATAAATTATTGAGGTTTTAAATTTTAGAATGTATGTCTCTTTTCATCATCTATGAATCCTCCATGCACCTTTCTTCAATTATTTTGGTTCTTTTTAGGTTGTGTGAAGTGTTAGACATTGGTGCCTTCTTGAAGTGTCATAAGTTTATAGTGTCTCATATAGAACTATTTATTTTTGTCCTTAAAATTTTAGGGTTTCCCTTTAACCTCCACACAAATACTTATGATTTTGATAGTGAGAGAGGATCAAATTAGTCTATGTCTTGATTAAATTCATTAGTAGTCATTAAGGATTATAGGCTAAAAGTGGATCATTCCATATTTGGTGCATCACCATCCTTAGCTTATATTCCTCTTTCATGTTATATTTCTCTCCTTTTCATTAGTTATTAGTAGATTATAGTGTGGGAAATAAGCCAAAGTGAAGCATATGAGGAGATAGCCTCATTAAAAATACTAGAGGTTTAACCTCACTACAAGATACCCATAGCCTTAGGTTGTTCCAATATTGTAGCTGAGAGTGAGAGAGCCTAAAAAACTCTCTCACAAGGGTGTAATTCTAGCCTACAATAGTTTTTGGCATGCCTAGTAAGACCACTTTCAAGGAAGATTGGTCAAGTTTGATGTTGGTGTGATCAATTTGTAGTGGTTATAGCTTTCATCTTTCAGTATCTGGCAACTCTAAAGAACACCCAACAATCTGGGGAAAAATAGTAAGTATCTTTCATGCCAAAGGTGACTACAAGATCAACTTCTAGAGGTATTCCTTTTGAGTTTATTTAACTCCCCTTAAATTTAGCCAAAAGATTAAAGTTCACCAATACTCTACCATATGTAAGGAAACATTTTCCTAACCCAGTCTCAAGGCCTACCCTTGCAAGTAACCTCTTAATAGTTCCCCATATTACTATGATTCCATAAAGATATTTTGTAGGCTTTAGTGGCCAAATTCCTTTGAATCTACCAAAATATGATCCTATACTAGTAGTAGCTCTCAAAAGTGTCCCATATTTTATAGGAGACCAAGCCATAACCCCTATTGAACACATCAATGACAACAAATTTTTGCAATATCCATAATGTCATTGTAGAAAATATAGATATTAGACTATTAGCTATATCCCTTAAGGGAAAAGCTTTAGATTGGTATATAGGCTTAGCTCCTAATTATATTTAATCATGGAATCAGCTAGGAGTACCCTTGTATAATATATTTATAAATAAGAGTGACCATTTGTCACTAGCATAATAGCTTACCACAATTAAGAGAACCCTCCATGAAGTCATGCAAGACTTCAACACAAGATTCCCAAAAGCTTGGGACAAAATTCTAACCTCTATTAAATTTTCCCCTATATTTGCATTCCTATACTACTTGAAGGATCTAAATAGAGATATAGCCATAGTGATCCAATCAATGCGAGGGGGCATATTGCCAAATGCTTAAGAGGTGGCTATTAAAGCAAAAAATTACCTAGTTCAAGATGGAAAGATTATTCCTAGACCCCCATTGACTCTTTTCCTTGAAATTATACCACCCCCTATAGTTATTCCCCCACCTGATGTTATTTTTCAAACTCCAAAAATTGTTGCTATACCTTCACCTAATCAGGAAAAGGCCTCCACTAGCGGATCAAGTGATTGCCAAGAGCAAAAAAACTACCTAGAACTTAAGAGCATGATCCAATCCTTATGAAATGATGTGGTAAATGTTAAAAGGTAGCAAGAATAGTTCAATAAACCTTATCAAGATCCATATCAACCTCAACAATAATCTTATCAAGGGAATAGACCATCCTTTAGGGAAATTTCCAAAACCAAAATTGTGAGTAAGGGTAAGGACAACTTAGCTACAATAAGTAGAGCAACTATAATCCAAATGTTATAGTCTCTTCTAAATCCTTGGTTCTTATTCAAAATAATATGGATGAAGAGGTTGAAGGGACCATACCTTGGGATCAATCTTTTGGGCAATCCATTATCCCTACTAATGGTTTTAACCAGGCATTTAATGACCAATGGCATTAAGTGATTACTTATGGATACAATCAAGCTCTTATGGCTCAAAACATAGAGCTCCCCATGATGACAAAACCAAGATATTCTCCACAAGACCAAGGATCTAATCAGGTACCAAACCATCTAGATGCTATAATGGTCATCAATGAGCATGAAGAGTGTTATACACTCAATCAGTAGGCTAGTTCTAGCTAAGCACACATTCCAGTTGTTAGGAATAAAACATTTATAAATCTAGATCTAATATTACCATAAACTAGATTTAAAGCTATGCAATAAAATGCATCATGGAAACATTCCTTAATTCACAATTAATATAAAAGCATAAATGAGAGAAAGATAAAAATAACACAAATCTAATGTGGTTCACCCAATGTGGGATACACACACCAATGAAAGTTCTCAAATAAATTAGTAATTAAAAACAAGAATATAATGAACTCTCACAAAGATAGAAAAAATATCCTCGAAAAAGTGCTACAGAAAAACTACATTTTCACCTACACATGCACAATGTTGTATCTCACAAGTTGCTAAACCACACCCTATAATGAACACCTACACTTTGACTCTAATCCTAAAATCCACACCCTACAAATAAACCATCAACCTCTAAAGGGCACACCACACCTTGTATATCTAAGAAAATGAATTAAATCTACAAAATGAGGAGAAAATATGTAATGATTATCTAAGATAAGCATTATACAACATGTGATAACCTTTTTCCACCTCATCAAGCCTATCTAAAAGCTCTCTTAAGGATAAATTCACCATATTCATCTTCTCCACCTTTTAAAGGCACATTTTCCCATGTATATGTGATCACAAATAACTCTAATCAACAAGAAAGGAGTTCCCTTTTCCAAAAAATAAATATCTTCCTCAAAACAAGGAAGTCAACATGGGAAAATCCATATAACAACTAACTCCATAAAATATAGAATACATAAAAATTAGGAATATAAGGAATATTCCACTCACATGTGGAGAACGTGAAATTCCCCCCCCCCCCCCCCCGCCCCCGCCACATCTTTGGAGCTCTTTAGGCCCTCAAAATTTATTCCTATGGTCATGTGATATCCCCAAAGCGATCCACAATCAATAATCTCCCACTTGGAGACCATTTCTTCTAAACATAATCTATCACTGCTCCATGACCCATAAGGCCAACCAAATCTAAACACAGTCTCAACTTTTCCAATTTGACCACCTTGGTCATCATATCCATAGGATTTTGACTAGTATGAATCTTCTCTAACTTCACCAAGTTCTCCTCCAAAGCTATCTTTATGAAGTGATAATGTAACTAAATGTGTTTCATCTTCAAGTGGAAAGTGAAGTTCTTTGCTAAATGAATAACACTATGACTATCATTGTGTAGTCTCCCAATTTCATACTCATGCCTCAACTCTCAAAACAAATCCTATAACCAAATCATCTCCTTGCTAACCTCTATGGTAGTAACTTACTTTGCCTTTATGGTTGACAAAGCCACAACATTTTATATCCTATAAATATAAGTAACTATTGTATCTCCAATAGTAAATATATATCCTATCATAATTCTCTTGCTATCAATATCCCCTACCATATCCAAGTCCAGATAACCACACAAAGTGGTATCTGATCCACCATAACATAATGTAAAATCAATGGTTCCTCTCGAATACCAAAGAATCCATTTCACTGCCTACCAATGCTCATAACTTGGATCACTCATATACCTGATCATAACTCCCACTACTTGGGAAATATCTAACATAGTACAAACCATGCATACATCAAGATGCCAAATATGAATGATTAAGGTACCTTAGACATTTAAATATTTTTAGCTTCTATCTTGGGACATTGCTCTTTTGATAATTTAAAATGGCCTACCAAAGGAGTATCAACAGATTTAGTATCCAACATGCTAAACCTTTTCAAGACTTTCTTCAAATACTCTGACTGGGATAAGATCAACTTCCTCTCCTTCCTTTCATGATAAATCCTCATACCAAGGATTTTATTTGTAGCACCCAAATCCTTCATAGAAAAGGAGTCACTAAGCTATTTCTTGAGCATAAGAATATGTTGTATGTTATTTCCTACAACTACCATGTCATCAATATACAAACATAATATAATAAAGGAAACATCATTAAAATGTTTGATGTACATGAAATGGTCAAAATGACACCTTTGATATTCTTGTTCCAACATAAAATAATCAAATTTATTATACCATTACCGTGCATCTTGTTTCAAGCTATATAATTTCTTCTTTAGTATGCACACATAGTTCTCCTTCCCTTTGACCTCATAACCCTATGGATGCTTCATATATGACTCTTCATCCAAATCACCATAGAGAAAAGAAGTTTTTGCATCTAACTGTTTGAATTGAAAATCCTCAACTATAACTAAGCCAAGAATAGTCCTAGTAGAAGTCATTTTTACAACAAGGGAGAAAATCTCATCAAAATCAATACCTAATTTTTTTGCAAACCCCTTGACCACCATCCTAGCCTTATACCATTTTCTCCCTTCATCTTCTTCTTTGATTATGAAGATCCACTTATTTGAAAATGCACTCTTGCCCTCGGGTAGCCTAACCAAATCCCATATTTGGTTTTCCATGAGAGATCTATGCTCTTCATCATGGCTTGGTCCCATCTCAAATTGGCATCTACCCATATTGCTTCCTCATAACACTCTAGCTCTCCATTGTCAATGAGTAATAAATAATTTAAAGAAAGAGAAAAATGTTTAGGTGTTTTTATTACCCTAGAAGACCTTCTTCCCATAGGAATTTGGGGTCCTTGTGTAGAAGGTTCCTAAACTAAATCCTTGGATACTTTGTCATCCATAATGCCATCCAATACTGTGTACTCTTTATATTCCTAATCCTATTCCTATAATTGATCCTTATGCATGAATTTTTCATTAATGACGACATCTCTAGACTAAAATATTTTCCTATCTTTAATGCTCCATAAGTGAAAACCAAAGTCATCCTCACCTTAACCAATAAATGTGCATTTATTTGATTTAGCCTCTAACTTGGTCCTATCCTCTTTCTTGAGGAGATAAAATTCTTCACATCCAAAGACTCTAAGAAAGGAATAATCAACATTCTTACCAGACCAAACTTGTTTTGGAATGCCTACATCCAAAGGCATACAAGGTCCTTTGTTAATCATATATATTGCCATGCTAACTGCTTCTACCCAAAACTGTAAAGGCAACCCTGTATGTAACCTCATGATCCTAGCACATTCAATTATTATTCTATTCATATTTTCAAATACCCCATTTTTCTATGGAGTTTTTGGAACCATAATTTACCTATGGATTCCATTGTTAGAACAATAATCAAAGAAAACATTACTAAAATACTCACCTCCATTATCTAATATGAGACATTTCAACTTAAGCCTGTTTCATTATCAACCAAGGCTTTCCACTTATTAAAAGAGTCAAATACATCAGATTTTTTTTAATGCAAGAAACCCAAACTTTTATAGTTACATCATCTATAAAAGTAACATAATAATGGAATCCACCAATAGAAGATACCTAAGTTGGTTTCCATACATTTGAGTGTACTAGATCTAACTTGTGATATTTCTTTGTAGGTCTAACCTTTAAGAACTTAACCCACTTTTGTTTCCCATACACACAATTTTCACAGAAGTCTAGATCTAGATCTTTCAATCCATGAAACTTATCTTTTAATATCTACATGACCTTATGGATCATATGACCAATCCTATAGTGTCACATAGTTGCATCTCCATCTATAATAACTAAATCAATAGAATCAATGATACTAGTCAAATAAAAATTACTAACTTTCATAACTCTCAAGATCACAAGAGTACCTTTGGTAACTTTCCAAGAATTTGTAGTATATAATACTAAACATCCCTCACTACCCAATTGCCCCATTGAAACCAAAATTTGTCTCAACACAGGTATGTGTCTAACATCCTTAAGGATCCATGTGTTCTCATTTTACATCTTAACCTAAACACAACCTTTCCATGCTATCTCACATGGTTCATCATCACCAAGACATACATGTCCTAAATTTTTTTGAACACAATCAGTAAAATAATACCTATGTGGGGTAGCATGGAAAGAAGCCCCTGAATCTAATACCCAATATTAAAAAAATAGTCCATAGGAATAATTAAGGCATCTTGACATGATTTACCTAATATCACATTTACCTAATTCATTTCCTTGTTATTGGCCTTCTTATCCTAAAGTGACCAACAATCCTTCTTTGAGTGTCCACTCTTCCCATAGTGTCAACATATCATCTTGGATCTAGATCTAGACTTAGATATACCTTTTGACTTTCCTAAGTTGCCTTTGCTCTTGTAATTTTGCCTCCCTCTAGAATCAATAGATAAATCATTGCTTGAAGATGATTCACCAGTGATTTTCCTTCACATATCCTCACTAAGGATCACACCTACAACATCCTCAAAATTCAAGCTTCCCTTGGTAGGGACTGAATTACTTACATCCATAAACAAACTATCCCAACTATCAGGCAAAGGACATAAGATTATAAAATCTCTAACTTCATCATCAAACTTAATTCCAACTAAAGTGAGCATACTTAAACCATATTAAAATCATTTAGATGATTAGCTATTGAACCATTCTCAGACATTTTCATGTTAAACAATCTTTTCATAAGAATTTTTTTATAAGAAGCTAAAGGTTTCTCATATAAATTTCTAAGTTTATCCATGAGATCATTTGTAGTTATCTAATATATAATGTTAAATACAATAGAAGATGCAAGGTATAACCATATGGCTCATAATGCTTTTCTATCAGGTAATGACCAATCTACATCACTCATACTTATAGGTTATCCTCCTTTCCCCTGTGAGGGGAGTTGAAGTTCCTTCTAATATAGGTAATCTTCCATCAAAATTTTCCATAAACTAAAATTATTACCATAAAAATTCTAAACTTTGAATATAATCTCTTCTCCCATAGCTCCCACTCAAGCTAATAACCTTCCTATGATTTACAACTTCAGTAAAACACACAACTAGCTCTGGTACCAGTTGCTAAGAATAAAAAACTTATAAATCTAGATCTACTATTAAGATGAACCAAATATAAAGCTATGCAATAAAATGTATCATGGAAAAATTCCTTATTTCACCATTAATATGAAAGCATAAATGAGAGCAAGATAAAAATAATATAGACAACATAAATCTAACAAGGTTCACCTATTGTGGGCTACATCCACCAATGAAAGTACTCAAATAAATTAGTAATCTAAAACAAGATTATAATGAAATACCATAGAGATAGAAAAAATTTCTCATAGAAAGTGCTGCACAAAAATTGCACTTTCACTTGCACCTAAACAATGTTGTATCTCAAAATTTGCTAAACCACACCCTATAATGAATACCTACACTATGCAAAACACCTACACTTTGACTCTAATCCTCAAAGCCACACCCTACAAATAAACCATTAACCTCTAAATTCTACACCACACCTTGTATATATAAGAAAATGAATAAAATCCATAAAAGGAGGAGAAAATATGCAATGCTTATCCAAGATAAGAATTATCTAACATGTGATAACCTTTTTCCACATCATCAAGCCTATCTAAAATATCACCCAAGGATAAATTCACCATATTCATCTTCTCCACCTTCTAAGGGCACATTTTACCATGAACATGTGATCACAAACAACTCCACTCAATAAGGAAGGAGTTCCCTTTTCCAAAAAAACAACTAGCTTCCTCAAAACAAGGAAGTCAACATGGGAAAAGGCATTTAAAAACTAACTCCATAAAATATGGAATACATAGAAATTAGGAATATAAATAGTATTCCACTCACATGTGGAGAACATGAAAATTATGTCCCCCACATCTTTATATCTCTTTAGGCCCCCAAAATTTATTCTTATGGTCATGTGATAGCTCTAAAGGGCTCCACAGTCAACACTAGTGGTAGTTAATATAAGGTTCAAAAGAAGGAATATAGATGGTAACCAAAAGGTGATAAAAGATCCTTCTACTATTAATCCATTACTATCAAATCCAAGTTAACCTAGTACTAATCCAAAGGTTTTGGCACCTCCTAAAAACCAAAATCAAGGGACCCATTTTGATCCAAAAAACTCATAAATTCAACAAACAGTAATAGTGGCCCCCAACACACAAGTAAAGGTTGGTGGTCCACCAATCAATATTATTGAGCAAATAAAGAAATCTAGTGTGAGTGTACTAATGTGGGACATGCTTTACATGCCTGATTAAGTGGATAATTTTTAATATAGTTTATCCAAGATAGGTGTTACAACAACTATAGGCAAACAACCAAGCAAATAAATTGAGGTCCTCACCAATGCAACCCAAGGTCCTATGGGAGAAGGATAAAGTAAGGTGGTCAAACCTCCTATATTCTACATTTCATTAATCATTAGTGATTACTTGGTGCATAATTGTTTGGTAGATAGTGAAACTAGCACTTCAATAATGCCAAAGTCTATTGTTGATCAACTAAACCTCACATATGAGCCACATACTAAGGGAGTTTTGTAGCTTGACAATTCTTCCACAAATCCATCTAGAATTATCAAAGGTCTTAGTTTGACCTTGCATGCTTGTCATAGTATTTCATTGGCTCAAGATGTGTTGATTTTAGAGGTGCCTCATTTTACGTTATGCGTTTCTAGATAATTCATAACAAATATATGAGGCTATCTCATAGTAAATTGGTCATACATGGCATTTAGAACAAGGTATGAGACTAAAGTATAAATCAAGGCTGAGCCTATGGATAAATTTCACATTGAGCCTCATCAACTAGATAACATAAACCTCAATTGTATTATCCTTGATGAGGATGAATTTATAATTGATCAAGAACTGAATACTTATCTTAAGGAGATTCTAGATTTATTCTTAGTTGAGATATGGGGGGATAATCAATTTCTCAACCCTTTGGAAGGTGTTGAAGAAAGAGACATGGTGTCTATTTATGCTACATGAATAAAATAAACTAATTCCTTCACTCGTTAGACCTAAGAAGACTTCAATGGTATGCAGAAGTTGTTCTTTGATGGTTTAAGAAACAAAAGTGGAGTAGGTGTAGGGGAAATTCTAGTTTCCCTTTTAGATGAAAAGTAATTTTCTTCTTACAGGTTCTAATTTAGTTATTATTATAATGAAACTAAGTATGAGGGTCTTATCCATGGCCTTCAGTGGGATAGTAAGAGGGGAATCAATCAGTTACAAGTATATGGGGATAATGAGCTTATAGTGAGCCAAGTCAGAGGCCTAAATATTAGGAAGAATCCTTTGATGAGGTCCTATAAAAATAGAGTGTGGGACCTAATTAAATATTTTGAAGCCTTTAACATTCAATCTATGCCAAAGGAACCATAATCAACATGTTGATAGGTTGGTATCTATGGGAGCCTAGTTTGATATCCCAAATGAGTTGAAAAATCCTAAAGTACAACCACATGTTAAAGTAGTAGTGAGAACATCAGTGCAAGATAATGAGGCTCATTATCAAGTCTTTGATAGTGACAAATAAATTTATTGTTTCTTGCAACAAGAGGTAGAGTTTTCCTCAATGAACCAAGGTAAATTTCAACATCACTATGAGGATAAAATTGTTCAACTAAGGTCTAAAAAAATTCCTAAAGGGCTGGTCACCCTTGAAGGTCTTTTCCATGAGGGAGACCAAATAAGGAAAGATAAGGTAGTAATGTCAACTGATGAGGAAAACTATGAAAGAGTCCTTATTTTTAAGGACCAACTCCTTGAGCTTGGGAAGGTAAGTAATGAGGTAGAAAGGCATGCTTTCATTGAACTTTTAAAGGGATATTCAGAAATTTTTGCTTGGGAATATAGTGATATAAGAGGCTTTGATCCTAAGCTAGCCTAACATACTATAAAAATAGAGACCAATGATAAGCTTGTGAGGTATAAACAAAAGCCTATCAATCCAAAAATTTAAGATCTAATGAGAAAAGAATTGAACAAATTGATTGAATCCAATATCATTTTTCCCATCAAACACTCCTCATGGATAGCTAGTTTGGTACATTTGAGGAAGAAGAATGGTGAAATCCAATTGTGTGTTGACTTTAGAGACTTGAGTAGGATATCTTTGAAATATCATTACCCTTTCAATCCATGGAGAAACTCCTTTAAATAGTTATTGGTTTGGAATGCTTCTCTCTTTTGGATGGGTACTTGGGATACAACCAAGTGCTGGTAAGAGAAGAAGATCAATACAAGAATTCCTTTGCCACAAAATGTGGCACATATGTGTACCAAAAGATGCCTTTTGGCTTTTCAAATTCTAGGGAAACTTTATAAAGAGCCATGGACATGGATTTCTAAGGGATACTGAATCAAATGGTGTTGGTCTAGCTAGATGACATCATAATTTTCTCCAAGGATTCCAATGAACACATGGACCCCCAAAGGTTAATCTTTGAGAGATGTAGAGAGTATGGGATCTCTTTAAATCTCAAGAAGTGTATGTTTGACATGCATTAAAGTAAGTTTTTGGGTCACATTGTTTTAAAATAAGGGATATCTATTGTTCCTAATATAGTAAGTGCCATCTTGGCTTTATCCTTACCCAAGCATAAGAAAGGAATCTAGAGTTTCATTTGGAAAATAAACTTCATGAGAAGGTTTATACCTAGTTTTCCAATCTTGGTCAAACCCATCACTACCATGCTTAAGAAAAACTAAGTGTTCACTTGGTTAAATGAAGGTAAATAAACATTTGAGGCTATTAATTAGGCCATTACCCAAACACCCACAATCATGAATCTTGATTTTTCAATAGATTTCATATTGTATGCCTTTGCCAATATTGATAATATATCAGCTATGATGATGAAAAATAATGATGAAGGACTTGAATAGCCAATATAATTTTCTAGTCAGGGGCTTGAGGGATATGAGGTGAGATATAATTTCATATAAAAATAAGTCCTTATAGTGGTAATAATCCTTGAAATTTTTAGGCCAATGCTCTCTAATGGAAAAATATATCTTATGGTGTCTCATCCTGGAGTGAGAGACTTCCTTCTTAACAAAGAATTGAATGAAAAGAGAGCTAGTTGGATTACCAAGGTCACAAATTATGATGTGGAGCTCAAGATCACTAAGATAGTAAGAGGTAAAGGCTTGTGTGAGAATATTTTTGATGACCTTCATAAGGAAAAAGAAGTTACCATGGTGATGCAAGATAACTCATAGGCAGAGGCACCTCTACTTCATAAGAGTTGGCTCCATGATATGACACATTTTCTACTAACATGGGAATTCCCTCAAGGCAAAAATAAGGTACTTAAGACTTCAATCCATAGCTTATGCATTAGTATATGGTATTATTTTTATAAGAGACCTAAATGGAGTACTTCTTAGGTGCATAGATAATGACTAGGTGACCAAGCTTTTGGAACAGTTTCATGATTGACTTGCAGGAGGTCATTTTGCACCTAGAACCATAGAAACAAAGATAATGAGGGCTAGTTATTATTGTCCCAGCCTATTGGAATATGTGTATGAATGGGTAAGAAAGTGTCAAAAGTGTGATTTATTTATGGGTAAGTAAAAATTGATAGCCCTTCCTCTCAACCCAATTTAGGTAGAGTAACCCTTCATGCAATAAGAAATAGATTTCATAGGATTAATCAACCCTCCATCAAGTGTAGGAAATAGATGGGTGATTACTTCAAATAACTACTTCACCAGGTGAGTGGAAGCCATTACATTGAAAGAAGTGAAAGAAGGTGCAGTCCTATACTTCTATGAAAATATTATGACCAGGTTTGGTGTTCCATCAAATATTATTTTTTATAATGAATTAGCATTACTTGGTCTAAAAATGAGTGAATGGGCTCTCAATATGGGCATCTACCTCAGCACCTCTTCCAACTATTATCCTTAAGGAAATGGACTAGCTAATTCCACAAATTAAAATTTTCTAAGAATCATCAAGAGAACTATGGAAGAGAATCAGAGGACATGGCACACTAAATTAAAGATAGCCTTATGGGCTAACAAGGTGACTCCTAAATCTACCATTGGAAATTCTCCATATATATTAGTATATGGAAGGGAGGCCAAGTTGCCCATTTATCTTGAGCTACCTATATTAGAACTAGCCCATCAGCTAGAGTTGATGGAAGATGAGCTCATGAATGTGAGATTGGTAGAACTCATGGAGCTTGAAGAAATGAGAGACCTTGAAATGAAAACACTAGAGTCACATTAAGTTCAAGTAAATAAATCCTTTGGAAAGAGATCTATAGCCAATTAAGGATGGATACAAAACCATGTATATAGGATATGAGGATGGAAATTTGGTTAGATTAAATTGTAAAGTGCTTCCCCCCATAGTGGAACTTGCAACAATTATTGATATAGGTACATGTACAATGTATATATAGTGGTTATGGAATCTTCACTATGCACATTGGAATGTTCACTCTTTAGTGGACATGTAGAGATATGGTATGGTGAGTGGGTTACCCACTTTTTGCAAAGACAATATTCTTTGTGAATCATGTGTTTTGGGCAAATAGAATTGGGAAAAATTTCCTAAGAATTATTCATGGAGAGCTAACAAATGTCTACAATTAGTTCATAATGATGTATGTGAAATGAAAAATTCATCCATTGGAGGATGTAGATATTTTGTGTTGTTTATTGATGATTTTTATAGGATGACTTGGGTGTCTTTCATGAAAAACAAATTAAAAGTTTTCACTAATTTTGTTAATTAGTTACACCTAGTTGAAAAAGAAATAGGTTCACACTTAGCCACTCTTCATTTAGATAATGGTGGCGAGTATACTTAGAATGCATTTTTAGATTATTATCAAGAACATGGCAATCATCAACAATATAGTAATGCTTACACTCCATAACAGAATGGAGTATCTAAATGTATGAATAGAACTTTAGAGGGAACAACACAAGATATGTTGAAATATAAATAGCTCAATGATAATTTTTGTGTATAAACCATTTGTACTATAGTTTACTTGAGAAATAGGTCCCCCAAAATTGCACTTTTGGGACAAACACTATATGAGGCTTGGTATGGGTTTAAACCAAAAGTTAAACACTTGAAAGTTTTTGGATGCCTTTGTTTTGATTTAGTTCCCATTGAACATAGAACCAAGTTGAAAACACAAAGTTGAAAATGCATCTTTGTTCAATATTCAAAAAATAAAAATGGGTATCATTTTCTAGCATAGGATACATGCAAATTCATAGTAAGTCAGGATGTAGTATTTGATGAATTTGGTACTATGAATACTGCAGAGATTGATTCACAATTTTATAGGTTAGAGAGGAAAATTACAAAACATGATAAATTATTGAATAATGAGGGTAATTATCTTAGGTTGTGGTATGAGACTCATATCCCTTCACTTTCCTCTCCTTCATCTACTAGTTTATAGGTTGATGACTTAGAAAATTTTGAAAATTATCTAAGTCTTCCTTCGAATGGTACACATGATGAGAATTCTAATGCTCTTGATTTGACTAATTTGAATAAGTATCCAAAATGGGCTAAAATTACTTTTTCTAATTTGAAATTAGATGAATTTGGTTTAACAGGTCCCAAGAGTTCTTGTAAATAAGTAAAATATGCAATGGTTATTACTACTTCTTCCACTAAGCAAACTACTTTTAAGGAGGCATATATTAAATATGTTTAGCAATAGGCAACGTAATGTGAGTATGATGCAATACTTAAAAATAATACTTGGGTTTTGGTTGATCCTCTTCCACATGTTCAACCCATAAGATACAAATGGGTTTATAGGACTAAGTATAAAGTAGATGTCTCCATTGATAAACATAAGGTAAGACTTGATGTGAAAGGCTATATACAATAAGAAGGTATTGACTATGAGGAAATATTTACACCAACTACCAAATGGAACACTATTCATATGGTACTTGCCTTAGCTACATAGAATGGTTGGAAAGTTAATTAGATGGATATTAAAAATGTTTTTATAAATGTAATTTATAGCAAGAAGTATACATGAAACAAACTCTAGGTTTTGAGAAAGTGGGTGAAGAACACAAAGTGTGTAAATTAATTAAAGCTTTATATGGGCTCAAATAGGCACCCAGGGCTTGGTATGGGACAATGGATTCATATTTGAAGATAATTAGTTTTAAATGTAGGGAATCTAATGATACTCTCTATTTTCAAGTGTAGGGTAAGAAAATGGTGTTTCTTGTTCTCTATGTCAATGACTTGTTTATCACAGGCAATGATGAAAATCATAACAAGTTTGTGAAGAAGGAATTAAAAAATGGGTTTGAGATGAAAAATCTTGGACTTATTCACTACTATCTTGGCATATAATTAACTTAGGAAGAGCATAATATATTCATTTCACCAACTAAATATGGTTTTGAGTTAATAAATAGGTTTGGCATGAGTGACTACAAACCTACCCTCACTCCCATAGAAAGTAACTTGAAATTTTCTAAGGATGATAGCAGTGCCTTTTTTTATGGCACCAAATATAGAAAGTTTGTGGGAGGTTTGATATATTTGATGACTACAAGGCCCAATATATCATTTTTAGTTGGAATTTTGTCTAGGTTTATGCATGAGCCTAGAGAAATTTATTGTCATGCAAAAAAAAATACTTCATTACCTTTAGGGAATGAAAACATATGGCCTTGAGTACCACAAAAATAAGAAACTCAAACTTGTTGGGTATTGTGATGCATATTTGGGTGGATATGTGGATGACAGAGTGTCCACGATAAGATACACTATGCATATGTGTTCAGCTACCATTGTTTGGTGTTGTAAGAAGAAAGATACAATGGCAAATTCATCAGCATAATCATAATACATTATAGCATGGGATGCTTCCAAATAAATTGTTTACTTATGACACATTCTTGAAGATCTTCAGATTTCTCAGATTGCTCCTACATAGTTATACATTGATAATCAAAGTGCAATCAATATGTCAAAGAATCTAGTATCTCATGCCAAAAAAAAAACATATGGATGTCAAATATCATTATTTATGAATGCTGGTGGTGAATAAATCACTTGATCTAATCAATTTCCTAACTAATGATTAGACAACTAACATCTTTACTAAACCCCTTGATAGAATCAAGTTTGAAAAATTTAGAAAATTACTTGGCATGTGTCCAAAGACCTAACTTTGGATCATAGGGGGATTTGTTAGGACTTGTTCCAAAGTCTTAACTTAGTTTAGGATTTTGATATGTTAGATTAATTAATAAATGTAAATAGGGCATGCTTATTTTATGAAGACACCCCCATAAATAATTAAGCTAGTTTTACTTAGAGTTGTATAGTTAATATTTAAACCACCTTTTGGGTGAAATTCTCATAGATAGTTGGTTGTAGGAGTTAGTTGGTTTTTACCAATTCTAGGTAAAAGATATTTATTTTATGTTTGGATTTGTAAAAGGGTTAATGGAGTATTGGCACCCTTTTCTATGTATTTTTTCATTTTGATTAATAAAATGCTTGTGGACCTGCCTCAGTGGGCACAAGATTCAACCTAGTGTTTTTTAACTATCATAAGAGCATATTCAAGTGTGTATCAAAATATAAAAAATAGTAAATAATAAATCAAGAAAACATGAATAATCTATTTACAATAGATTATATTTAGAATAACCACTAAGTTTAGCAATAGGATGTTTCCATGGAGTTCTTACACAATATACATAATCTCCTATTAATTTTTAATTAAATCACCAATCGAAATGAGAACCTTTTAACTTATATCATTAATTGAATCATATTCAGCTTTGATGCTATAATAATTTTAAACATTTATAGCATTAGTATAGTAATGAACCTTAGTTTCCTTTATAGATGAATTAGATGTCATTGCATTAGCACTAATTGAAAAAATGGTCTTTTATTTATTTTCTAACTCTCAAACTTTTTATTCTCTTGGAATGTAAATAGGCTTTCCTTTGTGATCAAATGTAACATTGTAATAATCCTTTCCAAATGTGGAACTTTCCTTAGCCATGACCTTACTAGTATGGCATTATATTGATTTAAAGTATATTCATTATGAAATATAATGTAACATGTTTTGAGATCCAAAGTTACCATAAACTTAGTGGATTTAATGCATTACTTAGGTTTAATGATATTATCAAAGTTGTGAATGTCATACCAAATATATTAGAGAATTTCCATGCTACATGTATTGACTTTGAGAATATTTTTAATGTCAATATTGGTGTATTTATTTCCATGATCTATATGAGGGATAAGAACCAAAGTCTCTAAATACGAGTAGTTTTTCTTAGTTATCCCTTTTGAAACCATGCTAGTCATATTAGCCTCTTTTGATTCATCTTTTTTTTGACATATTTATTAATAACCTCTTACTTTGTCAAATATAATTTGTTAATTCCCTCTTTAATACACTTTTTTTTTTAGCCTATGCTTATTTTTTTATAGATTTTCTTATAGTAATTTCTCTCTCTTTTTGAACTTTGCTAATTGTAACTTCTGTTCTAGATTTTATTTATGTAACCTTTCTTGTTGTAATGTTTCTCTTAATAATTATTTCTTCTGCAACCTTCCCTTTTATAATTATTCCATTGATATCCTTTAATTTTATAATTATTCCTTTTCCAACCTTTCCTTTTCTAATTATTACTTTTGTAACCTTTAATTTTCTAATTGTTATTTTTGTTCTTGTTCCTTGAAGAATTAACCAATTTTAGTAGGTTGCTTAATTGTATAAGGTGCTCAAATATAGTGGTGGTTTAATGGATGTATTTAATGTTAGATCACCATTGTCAATAATAATTTATATTTTAATCTTCAAGGCCGAATAATTATCCATATGATGTCAATGAATTGTATGATAGGCACAATAGTATTTTGATTTCATTAAAGGATGCATAGGAGGCAATGTGTTAAAAAAAAAATATCCCTTAAATTTCTAATTGGTTTATTTTTAACCTTATGAGATATTATTGAATAATTAGTTTCATACATATGTTGTTCTTAACCCATACATGATATGAAATGTTTTTTGGTAAAATATTTTGAAATGGGGAGGCATAAATGTAATTGATAGTAACATGTTTAGGATTGTTGATATATGCAATATTGTCATCAAGTTATGTAATATTTACACATATTTTCTTTTAAAATGCCTTTATGGACTCATTTATAGTAACTATGTGATCTATAATAATTTTTTAAGGACAAACCCTATGCAGTTCCAATTGAATATGCATACATAAACCATCAAGAGGATGTGTGGGAGGTGGATGGGGGTGAGGAGGAATGTTATGATGACTTCCATTTTTTACTATAGGATTGGATAACATACCTTTTAGGAGAGTAACAACATGGAACTTCATAATAGAGGGATGGTATCTATCAAAAAAAAATACACATATGAAAGTATTTCAGACTCAGTGTTCATAGGAGATGTATCATCATAAATATGTGTATCCTCACATTTATTGAAAACACTTACTCTGGAAACATAATTACATAACTTAGAATCATTTGATATGGAAATATCATTGCATTACTATGAATCATGTATATTTTTATGTTGTGTTCTCTCCTAATTTTGTAATGTGTGAGAATATTTAAAATTATGAGAGTCACTTCAACATCATATTTTTCTCCTTATACTTTATTATATTCATCACTATTGTACCAAACCTCTTGATATTAATACTCATAATCATTAAAGTCACCATTCACATAAGTGTCATCATTTATCATACAAGTTTTTTCATTGGTCATTCACTATCATAAACATAGAGCATGGATTATTATAAAATAGGATATCCAAAGGGTGAGGGCCACTAGGAGTTTTAGATTGGCCATGCATTTTGAAATGTCTAAACCCCAATATAGAAAGAAATAAAATCACAATGACCAAAACTAATAAAAAAATAAAACATAAAATAATGGGAGATGTGAAAGTAGGTATAAAAATTATTTTTAAGTATATAAATATGAAATGTTTAAGTATAAAACCCTAAAGGTTTATATATACAAAAAATATGACTTCATAAGGGATAAATAGAGGAAAAAAACACTCCAAAAAAACCATGACAAATGTTTGGAAATGAAACAAAAAATTATTTTGAAAATAAATACACCATTCATCCTTTAGATGGAATTTACTAGATTTAGTAAAATGTGAATTTCAAAAAAAACATACAAAATGTTGGGAAACAAGAATAGGTTTGTTATATTATTGAATAAATTAGAAAAAAAACTTGGTGTGGTTTCTAAAAAGGGTCATATTGATCCAAATATCATCCAATCAAGTAAGAACACTAATAGAGGAAACCCTAATAGGATAATAAGCATGAAATATTAGGATAAAGGGGGGAGGATCATATTTGTACCTTTAAATCTAGAAAACATTTAGAAATATGGTATAAAAATGAAAACCTAAGGCATAAATTTCAAAATCCTCAAAAGGAGTAAAACTTAAGGGTATATAGGGTTTTACAATGTTTTATACAAAAACAAGGCCACCTATATGTTTATATTATTTTTATTTATGTGGATTAATAACCCTTAAGATATTAGTAGGATAGAAATCTTGAGATAATTCAAATTACATGAAATATAATATTAAACATATATCTAAACGTAACAATAAAAATATGATTTTATAATGAAACTTACTTAGGATGGAAATTAATAAATATATTAAGATACTTAGCATTATTGTAGACTACTTAGGCATGAGACTAAATGTAGATGTTAATAAATGCTATAAACTAGACATGAATTGCTTAAAGGTGCTGATTTTTTTGGGCATGCCTATAGAAGTCCATTAACCTCTAGATTATATCGGTTGATGATTTTTTCCAGTTATTTATATTAAATATAAGTGATTATTTTCCCTCTATTTCCACATAAGGTACTACACTTAATACATTCTTATATTTATGATCTATAGAATCTTACTATGTGCACAATCCCAAAAAGTAGTCTCATTCTCTTAAAAATCATAAGTCCACTTTTATAGGAGGTTTGGTCCTAAAAAAGGGAATAAATGTGGGTTGATCTAACCTCAACTAATCCTCTATGAATAATTTAGTTCTACATATGTATATAATACTATGAATATGGAATTCAAAGCACATATAGTTTTCCTCATTGAATGAATTAATTTATTGGTGTTCTGTCAATGCATCCAACCTATGATATATATTTTAACACTTAGAAATTTCAAATACTCAATTGGATTTTTGAGTGTTTCATAGTTGAATAGGACATGATTTTAGTAATATATGACATATTTGGGAAGAATATGATAGTCCTCTTGAATGTGCAAGTGATAGTTTGTGAGTAGTATATGCTTTCTAGATGATTAATATTCTTTGACCTATTATGTATTTATTTACACTAGAATTAGTTAGAATAAACAAATAAATATAATTGGTAATGTAAATTATTGAAATATGATCTAGGAAGTTAAATAAGATAGAATACAATAAATATAAAAATATATATAATTTACAAAACTTGTAAATTAATAAAAAATCAACTAGGGATAGGGTTAGATAATGTCTTTAAAAAGTAGATTAATTCATATTTGAATCACTTTAAGTGAGTTGTGACTGATTTAAATGACATAAAAACATAGATGTATTAGAAAACATAGATCCAATATATATTAGGACAAGGCCATAGAGGGTGGATAAGGGCACAATGTGTTTTTGTCTTCTTCTTCAGTTTTGTCAAGATAAACTATGTGTTGGATCTGAAAACCTAAGTTTGTTCACCTCTATCTATAGGTGACATATCTCTATCGGGTAAGTGCATGGAATTGGGTGCCAAAATGGGGTCTTAAGTGAATGTGTTTTTCTTGAAAAATAAGAAACCTAAACTTGTACAAATTATTTGAAACACCTAAACTCATAATTTGAAGATGTCTTAGCAACATCAATTGTAGCATTTTGACTCTAGTTTCTAAAATACTATTTTTTTAAAAATGGCCAAGTATAAGTAGGTAAAACATTATAAATTTAAATATCTAGTACTATTTTTAGGAAAAATCAAACTAGATATCTTTCTGTGCATCCCATCATCTTTTGAGAATTATTTAGTTTTTTTAAAGCCTTTCAAGTAAAGTTAGTTATGATTATCTAGTTTGTAACCTATATTTTAAAAAATTAATTGATGAATATTTAGTTTTTATTAATTTCACAAGACAATAGACCCTAGAAATAGATCAATAGTGTATATCCAATCATGTGGTCCACTAACTACCTCAAAAAAAGTATTTTTTGAATGTGTATAGAATTAGGTCGAGTTTGCAACCCTATATATATTTTGGTTTGAATCAATGAATGAAAATATGCATAAATAAATATGAAGATGTAAAATTGTGGCATATAATTCTAGAAAATACATACTTAGAAATAAATATAGATAATAACCTCAAAGAAATAAAAATATAAAAAATTATATATTTAGAAAGATGAGAGTGTAGTTGATGTTGTAGTAATATTTTCAAGAAAAAATTGATCAAATTCATAGTGTTTAGCATGGATAAAGTTTTATTTTGTTGTTTTATAAAAAAATACAGATTCAATGGTGTTTTATAGGTCCATGTCTTAGGCTTAGTAATCTAGACTATTCTCAAGCCTTCAGGCATGTGTTTAAAATGTGAAATATAAAAACCACATACATAATACTATTATGTATGCATAATAATATTCATTTCACATGCATGGAAAATGAATCACTGTGAGCCTACGTTTCTTAGTCCAAATATTGTTTTATTGGGTCTAAAATGATTGGTTTATAGTTTTAAGAGTTAATGATTTATGGTTTAGGGTACAAGGCTTAGGTTTTAGGTATTATGCCACAAGGTTTATGTTTTAAGGTATCTAAGGTCAAATCACAAGGGTAATTAGGGAAAAATTGATCTACTTAAACCTATTTTTTACTATAAAATATGGCTTTGGGCTCAATTAGCCCCTACATAATCACATATTAAGCCAATTGGGCCAATGAGTGATGTAATTTGGGCCAAATTGATACCTATGAACCAAATTCTTACTCTAAAAGATGTTAATTAAGGCCCAATAAATTTGCGTAAGGTTTATAGATTAAAGTATAGGGTATAGGATTTAAGGTTTAGGGTCTAATCATGAAGGAAATTAAAGATAATTTGAGTTGTTTGAACTTATTTATGACTATAAAATGTGATTTTGGGCATAATTAGCCCTAACATCATCACAAATTGAGCCAATCAATCAATTGGGCCAATAAGTAATGTGATTTGCACTGAATTGAGCCATAAATGAAAATAATTATTACTCTAAAATATATTACATGGGGTGAAATTTATTGTTTTAATGTTTAGGGTTTAGGATTTAAGGTTTAGTGTTTATAGTTTAGGGCATAAGGTATCTAGCCTAGGTTAAGGTTTTATAGTATAAGGTCTAATCACAAAGCTAATTATTATGGAATTAAATTTCATTCTTGTAGAAAATTTATTCATGATTCTCCACTCCCAACCAAAATATCGAGACAACCTTAGGTTTTGGGAATCCTATAGTGAGGTTGAATCTCTAGAGAAGGCCCAATTCCTCTTGATGGATCACCTAGACTAGTGTTTCTTCTTTGAAAAGGGGTAGAAATAGGGGAAATGTGTTACTAAAAAATCTGAAGAGGTGATTCACCAAATTTAAATGATAACTCACATAAGCATTAAAATTAAACTAATGAAGCTTAAGACAATGCTAGCTCACACACTCTCACAATATAGCTAATATGTTTAAGTGTTTCATGAACTAGGTTCAACAAGCAATTAGGGAATCAAAGAGGAATTCTAAGACTCATACTATTCATCCATTAATGGTAGAAAGAACACAAGTCTAGATCTACAACTAAATTAAAAACACCTAAAAAAAGGTAAGAAAGAAGGAAAATGGACATGGAAGATTCTACTTCATAATTCCATCATGTACAATCTTACTACACTTAATTCAGAGGCAAGAAATAGGTAAATAAAGTATTTATTAATTTAAGAGGTCATTTTAAAAAAATTTGTTAGTATTTAGACTTATCAAATGAGAGTCTATTATCTACAAAAAATGAGAATTCTTAGAGTTTAATCTATCTGAGAGAGAAATACAATGAGGGAGAAAAAGGGAGATATAAGAGAAAAAAGGGGGAGAGAGAAAAGGAGAACATCATCAAAAATCCATTCATGAGCTACCACCACCCTTTTATGAATCCTCAACTACATTTTGATCTAAATAGGATTAGTCCTCCATCGACAAATTAAACTTTAGTTGTCCCAATAGTCTCTAAACCCTCTCGTTAGTTGAGAAATACACTAGAAGATAACAATTTTCTTTGAATATGATGATTCATGACCCTTCTAAGGAAGAAAGGTCATTAATGATTTGAAAATAATTAAATGCTCTACCCGCAGTCTTCAACCACCAAATCTCTCTCTTTGAACTTCTATGCCACTTTTCACTTGACTTACTTATAAGGGCAAAATCCTCAAATCCATGAACCTGACAAAGCCATGACTATGTCTAGTTTGAGTAGTTGTAGGTACTTGCTTTGTGAAAAATATGACTATGTCAAAAGATGAGATGTTTCCTTCATAATCATAAACCTAACCCTATTCCAAACTAAAACATATGTCTACTATAGATAAAAACCTTTCCCATTTATTGGTTTTCATATAGCCATAGTCTCAAATGAAGATCTATTATCTACCTAATCTCCTAATCATAAACAAGATGTAAAATATGTTTGAAATATTTTGAGAGGTTGGATAGATATTTAATGGTAGTGGATGAATTTATAGGGTTTGATCTAGTAGCTTAGATTTGTATCTTGATCTTGCATTTATTTATTTATCAACTTGGGTGGAAAAATATTTGATCTAATGTGTCCACCTCTATGGCATCCTCTCAAGCTTCTTGTTTCCTTTTAAAACTTAACCATTTACAAGTTTGAACATGTGTCCACATCCTATGCTCCTTGAAACTTGATCAATTTTTCTCTATTTATCCTTGCGAGAGTCTTCTAGCCTTGACCCTCATCATTGTCATTGATTTTCCTTTCACTTTATAGATCATGCCGCTTGGCAGCCCCATATTTATCCCCAAGATCCTACTATTAATTTCATTTGGTTAATGAAATTTTACTACATGTCAACCTCATGTGTAATCTAGATCATTGACCTTTTGACATTATGTGCACCATCAATTTACTTTACATTATTGAATGTATGTCATTGATCTTGATCAAATTGATCAAATGTACACCATTGATTCTTTGATTCATCATGATGATGTCACTTATCAACCCCACATCTAATCTAAGGATCCTTTGACTTATTGACCTCAAGCTCATTGTTGATCTTCAATTAAATGATTAAATGCACATCATTGATCTTGATGGTCCCATTGTATCAAGATATTATCCATGTATCATTGATCTATGATCTAATTAAGATTTTGACACTTTTCATCTCCACATTCATCCTTAGGATCCTTTGAATCATTTTAATTCAAATGGCTACTTCCCATGGTTTTAATTTGATGTCCCCATGCACATCCCACTCTACTAGTTCATTTTTATAGGCTTATATATTGAGATAAAAAACTCATCAAGATACCAAATTTGTAGGGAATAATATTAGCACAAAATAAATCATGTTCATCTAATTTTCTAGCCTTGGTTGACCTCCTAAGTACATTTATCAAATGTTTAACTAAACCAACTTGTTCATTCCTACATGACATTTCATGATGGTTTGGTTCTTTAAGATCACCAAATTCAAACTTTAAGCTTACTTAAAGTGTTTCAAAATATTGCAAAATGGCATGAGGTCTTTATTAAGTTTGTTTCTCTTTCCACCATTTTACCATTCTTCAAATAGGAAGCATATTTATCTTCTCATACTAAAACTAGGTAAAGTTTTGTATGTATGCCAAATTTGGCCAACATTTATGGTGACTGGTTAGGGAAGCATGCCTACTATGCTTGAGAACCTAGATTTGTTACCTTAATTGATCCATTAGGCATGGAGTCTCAAGTTTTAATTGTAAACTAATATGAAGTGATGTATGGGTTGAAATTTTCCAAAAAACCTCTTCTTGAATAAACAAGGACAAAAAGAAACAAAACTAACAATGTGCCCAAGGAACCTATGAAATGGAAACACATGGCTAAAAATAAATGTGCACAAGGCACTTAGAGGAAAGCGTAAAATATATTATAATATATAAAAGGATAAAACTTACAAGTATTTTACTCCTAGATCAAATGGGAAAAAATTAGCATTATTCACTTGTAATGAACCAACATGGAAACCACCTTGTTCTTAAGGTGCCGAAACTGGTCAACTAGGGTTCTTGGTGCTAATCTTCTTGACATATTCTATAATGGATAGAAATGTAAAAACACATCTCTAATGCAGACATATGATCCCATTTCTTCAAATCTAACTTCATGTTGGACTATAGGAGCATCTGTAACCTTCTTACTTGATGGCTCTTTTAAACATGAAGGTTGACTATCTAGGCTTAGGCAAAAAAGTTCTAACTCATCCCAAAAAGTAGCTTCCTCTTGGTAATCTAGGACAATGCCAAACTTAACACCATCCTTGTCCTTCTCATCTTGCAAGGAGCCACATGGAAGCTCATCAACCCATTTAAGGTTTAAAAATTCATATTCTTGGGGTTCCATATTTGACCACTCTCCATTCTTGAAGACATCAATATTTTCTTCAATGGAAAATTCATCTTGAGAATATTTGGATTATATAACCTTATTTAAATTTTTCATTTACATGCTTTGGAGGAGGAATAGGTTGGTTTATAACCTCTACCTAGTCCATGAATTCATGGTACAATTGTTGCCATACTTCATCTTGATCCTCCTTTTTATCTTTTTTTTTCATTCTTATCCTCACCCATACCAAATAGAAGCTATTAAAACAAATAAAGATCTCTTTTCCTCTAAAATACAACTTGAATACACATCTCTTCAAGTATTAAGGCATAAGTACTACCTTCAGGCTCTAATTCATTTGTGTCCAAGCCATGTCACGAAGGCTGGTCCAAACATATATTTTCCTCCTTTGAATGAAGTGGGTTGCCTATCAATTTCTCCTCATTAGAGAAACATGTATTATCCTCTTGTGGCTCACCTTTAACTGTAATTTCCTCCTCTATCCTTTGTAAAATAGTTTCTTCCTCCAAGAAGGAGATGGTGGGAGGGTGGAAAAGTTCACTTTACTTATAGCTTAAGAGAGTATCCTTCCAACTGGGGACTTTGAATGGTCTCTTTTGTGGTTCTTTAAGGAGGGAGAGATATTCGTGGAACTTCTATAGGGTAAGCTTATTGATCTAAACTAACACCTCATCTTCTTGAACTTGATCATGGAGTGCCTGAACTAGTACCTCCTCTTTTTTATTTATACCCTCCTTGACTAATTTTCATAAGGGAAAGGTGTAAGATACAACCACCTTATCCTCCTATTAAATGGGTATAAGAGAGGGTGGTCTCACAAGAGAGGTTATGACATAGTTAGGGTCATTGGCATAGGATAAGATCAATGATGGGATGGCTTTATGTTCTTAAGTTGAATCATCTTTAATAATTTTCTTGACTCTTGAAAAAGATGAGATTTGACAAGGTGGACTAAGGGGTTGGGTTTGAGAATAAATAATATTAAGAGAGGGAAATTAAGGTCTAGGGTTGATTTCTCTCTATCTCAAGAATAATTGATAGTCATTCTCTTTCCTGGCCTGGTCTTGCCTAACCAAGCACTCTTCTTTAAACCTCAACTCTTACTCTTGAACAAGATCTTGGTGTTTAAGATTCTATTTCTACCTATAACACTCTTCTACCCTATCAATATCTCTCCATTCTATTTCAAAATCAAGTCTCATCTCACTAAGACTCTTTTTAAGCTAACTAAAAAGAGAAAAACTCTAAAAATGTTGATACACTAAATCTTGAGAGCCACTTGGGGGAATCCATAAATAGTACTAATCTAATGTGGAGGATAAGGAATGAAAGAACATTCATTTTGATCAAATGGGTGATGATATATACCAAATAATGATGATTAGGCACCTGAGATGCTTAAAATAGGTTATAAATACTTGGAGTCACCATTGATGTTTTCACACATGCCTCTAAAGGTGGATAGATGAAGAGAACACCAAAACTCTTCATTTAGTGAATAATGTGGTAGTCCCACCAAGCATGCCAAAAAACTATTATGGCATATAATTCTACCCTTGCAAAGAATTTATTTAGGCTTCTCCACTCTTAGCCATAATATTGAGATAACCTCAGGCTATGGGTATCTTATAGTGAGGTTGAACCTCTAGAGAAGGCTAGTTTACTCTCTATGGATAACCTAGACTATTTTTTCTATGTTGAAAAGGGGTAGAAAGGGGGGAAATGGGTTACTAAGAAAGATAAAAAGGCAATGCACTAAATTTTAATGGGAACTCACATAATAATAAAAATTTTACTCATGAAACTTAAGACAATGCTAGCTCAAACAATCTCAAAATATATCTAATATGCTTAAGTGTTTCATGAACTAGGTTCACCAAGCAATTAAGGAAGCAAAGAAGAATTCGAAGACTCAAACTAGGCATACATTAATGGTAGAAATAATACAAGTCTATACCTATAACTAACTTGAAAACACCTAAAAATAGGCAATAAATAAGGACAGTGGACATGGAATATTCTCCTTCATAATGCCATCATGCACAAGCTTACTAAAACTAATTCAGAGGCAAGAGATAGGTAAAGAAAGTCTTTATTACTTCAAGAGGTATTTTTTATATATTTTGATAGGTTCTATCGTTATTAAATGAGAGTCTCTTATCTCCAAAAAATGATAATTATTAAAGGGTCTAATCTATCTAAGATAGAGCTATAATGAGAAATATAAAAGGAGATATAAGATAAAAAAGGGGGAGAGAGAAAGAATGAGCACATCATCATAAATCCATTAATGATTTACCATCACTATTTTGTGAATCTTAAACCATATTTTTATCTAAATAGGATTATTCATCCATAAAAAAATTAACCTTTATTTTCCTTAATAGTCTTTGAACCCTTTCATTAGCTGAGAAACACACTAAAAGACAAGGATCTACTTTGAAGATGATGAATCATGACCCTTACAAATAATAAATGTCCTTAAGGCTTTGAAAATAATTGAATTATCCACCTAAAATATTTAACCACCAAATATCTATCTTTGAACTTATATGCCACTTTCCACTTGGCTTGCTTATAAGGATAAAATCCTCAAATCTATGAACCTGACAAATCCATGACTATCTATTTTGAGTGATTCTAGGTACTTGCTTTGTTGAGGACATGAATTTGTTTAAAGATGATATGTTTCCTTCATAATCACAAACTTTCCCCTATTCTAAACCTAAACATAGGTCTACTATAGATGAAAACCTATCCCCTTCATTGGTTTTCATATAGCCATAGTCTAAAATGAATCTATAAAATCAACCTAATCTCTTGATCACAAAAAAAAACATAAAACATATGTTTGAAATTTTTTGAGAGGTTGGACCAAGATTTAATGGTAGGAGACAAATTTATAGGGTTTGATCTAGTAGCCTAGATTCAAATCTTGATCTTGCATTGACTAGTTTTCTAACTTGGGTGGTAAAATATTTGATTCAATGTGTTCACCTCAATGGAATCCTCTTGAGATACTTATTTCATTTTAAAAACTAACCAATTTCAAGTTTGGATGTGTTTCCACATCCTATACTCCCTATAACTTGATTAAATCTAATATGTTGATCCTCATGGGAGTCTTCTAGCCTTGACCCTCATTGTTGCCATTGATTTTAATTCTACTTTATAGATCATGCCACTTGGTAGCCCTACATTTATCCTCAATATCCTATTGTTAGTTTCATTTTTTTAATGTTATTGCATCACATGGTAGCCTCATATTTAATGTAGCTCATTAACCTTTTAACCTTATGTTCATCATCAATCTACTTTATACAATTAAATGCATGCCATTGTTCTTGATCAACTTGATCAAATGTGCACTATTTATATTTTGATTCACTATGATCATGCCACTTTTCATCACTATGTCCAATCTCATTATCCTCTGACTTATTGACCTCAAGCTCACCATTGATATTTTATTACATGATTGAATGTGCATTGTTGATCTTGATGGTCCCATTATATCGACCTATTATCTATGTGTCATTGATATATGATCTAATCAAAAATATTTTGAAACTTGTTAGCTTTATGTTTATCATTGGGATCCTTTAAAACATTTGAATTCAAATGGTTACTTCCCATGGTTTTAATTTGATGTCCTTGCACATGTCCCACTCTACTAGTTCATTTTTTGTAGGCTTATATACTGAGATAGAAAACTCATCAAGATACCAAATTTTTAGGGAACAATATTGACATAAATTGATTCATAATCATGTAATTATTTAGCCTTGGTAGACCTCCTAAGTACATTTATCAAATACTCAACCAAATTGACCTATTCATTCTTACATGACATTCCATGATGGTTTGGTTCTTTAAGATCACTAAATTAAGACTTTAAGCTTGCTTAAAGTGTTTCAAAAGATTTCAAAATGGCATGAGGTATTTATGAAGTCTGTTTTCTCTTTTCACCATTTTACCACTCTTCAATTAGGAACCTTGTTCAATTTCTCACACTAGAATTAGATAAAGTTTTGTATGTAGGCCAAAATTGGCCAATAGTAATAAAGGATAAATTTAGCTCCTTTAACCTATTTGTGATTATAAAATGTGATTTTGAGATCAATTGTCCCCCACACCATCACATATTGAGGCAATTAGTCAATTGGTACAATGAGTGATGCAATTTGGGACAAATTGAGCCCTATGAACCTAATTCTTACTCTAAAGGATGTTAATTGAGATAAATCAATTAGTTTAGGGTTTAAGGTTTAGGTTACACTCACAAAAGCAATTAAGGAGAATTTATGTCACTTGATCCTATTTGTGACCATACAATGTGTTTTAAGGTTTGATTAGCCCCCATGTCATCACACATTGAGAGAATTAGTCAATTAGGGGAGCTATTGGTGAGATTTGGACTAAATTGAGCCATGTGAACCTAATTCCTAATCTAAATTCAATGGTTATTGGGGATTAAATGATTGGTTTAGTATTTTAAGAGTTTATAACTTAGGGTTTCTATATGGCTTAAGTTTTATGGATTAGGGTTTAAGGTTTAGGGTATAGGGTTTAGGGTTCAAGATCTATGTTTTATATAGTTTAGGGTTTATTTTTTATAATTTAGGGATTAGGGTTTAAGGATTAAGGTTTAGGGCTTAAGGTTTAAGCTTTAGGGTTTAAGTTATAACCATGAAGTTAAATGAGGATAATTTGAGTTTTTAAACCTATTTTTAGCATAAAATATGTTTTTAGGTTCAATTAGCCCCCATGTCAACACAGATTAAGAAAATTAGTCAATTAAGGTAGTTAATGGTATGATTTTGGCTAAATTTATTCCTCTAAACTTATTTTTTAGTTTAAATTATGGTATTCAAGGCTCAAATGATTAGTTCAGGGTTTTAAGTGTTTATGATTTATAGTTTAAGGCTTAGGGTTTAGGATTTAGGGTCCAAACACAAAAGTAATTAAGGATAATTTGAGTTTCTTGAACCTATTTAAGAGCATAAATTATGTTTTTGGGTTTCAATATCCCCCATGTCATCACAAATATAAATAATTAGTAAATTTGGGTAGTTAATGATGTGACTTGGGTTGAATTTATTGCTATAAATCTAATTTTTAGAATAAATGATGGTAATTTGGGCTCAAATGATTGTTTTATGTTTTTTGGGATTAAAATTTAGGGATTATGCATTAAGGAGTGGTGTGATTTGGGCCAAAATTATCCTTATGAACCTTATTATTAGTTTAAATGATGGTAATTTGGGATCAAATGATTGGTTTATGTTTTTTGGGCTTAAATTTTAGGGATTAGGGATTAAGGAACTTAATGTATCTAGGGTATATATTTTAGGACTTAATATTTACAATTTAGGGTATAAGGTTCAAGGTTTATGGTTTACAAATTAGGGTTTAAGGTTTACGATATAGGGTATAGGTTCTAGGGTCCAATTGTGAATAAAATTGAGGATAATTTGTGTTTTTTGAACCTATTTATGAACAAAAATTATATTTTTAGGTTTTATTATCCACCATGTCATAAAAGATCAAGAAAATTAGTCAATTAGGGAAATTAATGGTGTGATTTGGTCTAAATTTATTCGTATGAAGCTAACTCTTAGTCTAAATGATGGTAAATAGGGCTCAAATGATTGGTTTAGGATTTTACTTGAGTTTATTATTTATGGATTAAGGTTTATAGGGATTTAGGATTATGGATTAATGATTAAGACACTTAGTGTTTTTAGGGTATAGGGTATAAGGGTTTAGGGCTTACGGTTTAATGTTTATAGTATATATTATAAGGTTAAGGGTCTAACTATGAAGGCAATTAAGGATAATTTGAGTTGATTGAACCTATTTATAAGAACAAATTATATTTTTGGGTTCCATTAGCCCCCATGTAATCACATATTGAGAGAATTAGTTAATTGTGAGTTAGTGTTACGATTTAGGCCAAATTAATCTTTGTGAACCTGATTCTTAGTCTAAATCATGGTAATTAGGGATCAAATGATTGGTTTAGGGTTGTAAGAGTTAATAATTTATGGTTTAAGTTTTATAGAAATTAGGGTTTAGGATTAATGTTTAAGGTTTAGGGTTTAAGGTATAAGTTTTAGGGATTAGGGTTTATAATTTAAGATTTAACATTTATGTTTAGGGATTTTTGTGCATATACCCAATATAACATTTGTACTTTACCATGTACACAATTTTTATATTACTAGAAAAACAAAAACATGTAAAGTTGACATAATTTTTTTATATCGATGGTTTTATCTCATGCGTACTCTACTATATTTCATTTTACATATGATACATGTCTATTTTTAATAATTTGATCACTAACCCATCCTCAAAAGTAGAAAACTTTATGTACTCATGGTTGACTAAAGAGTGCAGGGCTATTTCTAATGATTTGATCATTTTCCCCATTTGGTACTGTACATCAAGTAGATCTATTTGTTACTAGTTATATTATTGTCTTGAACCTAAAAAAATGACAACTTTGTGCAATCATGGGTAAAAACTTTCATAATGCCAAGAAGAATGAGTTAAAGTGTAAAATGTTATAGGAATTATAATTGTAGAAATAGAATCAAAGGCAGTGAATGCAAAATTTTGATGGAAGTAAGTATACTATCCCTAATGAATTAATTGTAATAAATAATGATGAAATGAATAGTGATAATATACCAATATCTAAAAGTACAATTATCAATTATGATAGTATACCAAATTATAATGAAAATCCACATTTAAATTTTAAGTTTTTTAATTTTGGTGGTGATGATAGTATGCATGATGATGTGAATTTCATGGAAACACCAATTGATGAAAGTAACAATAAAAAAAACAATATGGGAATATCTTCAAATGAAGAAACTTGTAATGAAGAAGATAATATGGAAACACCAAATCAATCATATTTACAACTAAAAACACCTCTTAGGATTTTTAAAATAAGACCTTTGTATTTAATTTGAATTAATGAAAACATTTTGCAACTAATACCTACAAAAATGTTTGAGCACCATATGAGAAGAAAATATGAAAAAATTGGGACTTGCATTTTGAAAATTAAATAAAGCTTAAATATTTAAATTATTTGTTACATTGATGAAATTTCATAGGATGAGACTTGTACACAATGCACACCCTATGACTAAGAACATCTAATATTGATGGTGTAAACAAGGAAATTATTTAAGTTTTCCATAATACATACCATAAGGTAGGCGTGAATAAGCATGCCAAATATGGTAATGTTTCTTGACACATTAACACTACTTCTTTGGTAAGTTTTCAAATAAAGAATAAATGATTGATTAGAAAAATAAGCCAATCATTGCAAATAAACATAAAAACTCTAATGAAAACAATTGGGAGATGAATAAAACTTTATGTTTCTAATAAAAATGACTTATGGGCATTATTTGGTAGAATCCCATAGAAATACAAGGATATATCTGATACCCTAAAATATTTGATTATAGAATTTTGGAAAGATAATATAAGGACATCACCTAATATTAGATATGTAGTGATAATAAATGTTACTTCTCATAACCATGAACCACATCCTAGACCTTTTTTAGATATGGCTCAAACACAATTTTAATATCAATTGGTAAAAACATATTCATATATTTTTATTATTCAAAGATAGTTTGAAATGGAAAACCCTTCTATGTGAAAATCAATCACACGTGCACTACTTGTTATAGGAAACATGTTGAATTTTTGATGCGTTATGATATTTTTCATCATGTTTATTGTACTTTGCATATTGAAAATATTTTTTAGGAGTGTGGAGTGGAATCCTTGCCAAAATAAACAAGGTAATTTATTCTATCCATTTTTTGTGCAAGATGATGTGGACATTTTTTTAATAATAGGGCATGTATGGATAGAGTTTGAAACATTTGTGGTGGATTGCCAAAATTGAGAAATTATACCCATGAGGAGAATACACATGGAATTGGATAAGAATTGGCTGGTTTTAATAAAGATAAATATGTGACATATAAATTAAAAAAATGGAAATAGGTACAAATTCAAGTAGGCAATTATATATGAGTATGTAAGGCACCCATACATAGATTGATGTCTAGACGAACAATTCAAGCTAAGTAAGGAAACATTATTTATTGCTATTATTATTTTAGTAGTTGAATGTATAGATAATTACACATTGAAATCAAAAATAGAGGTTCAGTCATAATACTAAAATTTAGTATAGGTTTCCTTTTTTTTTACATATAACATTCATGCATTTACATGACAGTACAAAGCATGATAAAAAATATTAAGGGAGTACCACTTCTATATAAGTGATGATCAAATACATTATTCAGAGTATGTGCAAGGTTATTTTTAGATGTTTTATGGAAAATTTAGTGAAAGGAACATTAATTTCAATCAATATTATATTTGGTAAAATAATTATACATCATAATTTAAGAATGGACAGATGAACTACTAGATGAGTAGGATGCATTTGACCACTAGTGTACAAAGATTTGGAATTTTAATAAAATACGCCATGCAAAAGGGGAGAATGATGGTGGAGGATCATGTATCAAAATAACACTTAAAAGAGAGGAGTTGAAGTTTCAATAAGTGGATAATTTGGTAAATACAAAGAACATAATTTAATAGTGTAATGAAAATATAGGCTATAGTGCTAAAAAAAGTCCATTGTTCATAGATATTTATAGATAATAAAGGATGAACAATTGGTTAGTTATGAATATTATATGATAGTAACATACTCGAGTGAGTTACACTCATTTCATAGCTCAAATGTATGTCACTGGATGGTTAATATGAGGTATATGGCATGATTTTCTTCTACATGTATTGACACTTATCAAGTTACACCAATATTATAACTTATAGAGGTGACATCATCATATGACTTTTACCATGTATCTGATCTAATGAAACTAGGTACACTAGTATATTTAACATGTCTTTCATACATGTACTAAATTTTTCAAATATATTAAAATATAATGTTACTAAATCATGTTTTGTTTTGTAGGGTAGGGCATGTTTATGTAATTATTGGACATGGGAATGACGAGGAGGGAACAAACTACTATTTACGCTAGTGTGTAGAGGAAAAATAGAAATTGACTTTTACAGTCATAGATGGAGAAAACATTTACTATCTCATTGGGTTTTTAGTATTTACTAAAAATTGGATTTGGTGTTATCTTATCAAAATTTCAAATGTATTGTAGACATCAAAATTATGTCACACACGTGCATAACTCCCTGTGTCAAAAACCCCCCTTAAACCCATTTTCAATAATAATAATTAGCCTCCCTAACCCATGATTTTACCTCTCACACATTTAATTAATTTAAAATATTTAATTAAATTAATTAAAAATTCCTTATACCACCTTACATGGCCACCTCATCTTAAGACTAATTCTCACCTGATGAGTCACTCCAAGACTTAGTCCCTTTATCCTAACTACTCATGACTTATTCTCACCTCAAAAATGAATTCTTAACCAACTACATCCTTATTAACCCCCTATTTCTACAATTTTTTAATGGGTACCACACTTGACATGAGAAATAAATAGAAAATAGGCTAAAGATAGTAGTTTTACTTATTCTAATTCCATCGACATCAATCAACCCATGGTTGACATTAGTGAGATCATTGATGTTAGTTATATAATCCAAACTCTAAATTGATGTTCAAGTCAACAAAATTTAAGAAAACTCATTCTTATTTGCATATAAGCTTTCAACATTCAATTTTTGACATCTTAGCTTACTATTATCTTGCATAAGTCAATACAGATCAGGAACCAAGCTCTCATTAACCAACAACACCTGCTTGTTTTCCCTATTCAAGGTATCAATTCAAACTACCTGATAGGAGCAATCCATCTGGAACTTATCATTCAGTCATCACTATATCCAAGTACATCACTTATTTTATAAGTCTTTAAGTAGTTACTTTACTATCACTTTATATCTACTATTCATTACTTTACACATTCCTAACTGGACCCCGTGAAGGAGTTATAAAGCTTCTTCACTTGTTTCCCCTTGTTTCAACACACCAAACCTTAGACTAGATCCATCCAAACAATACTCTCTCTCAACATGCTCCCCCAACCTTCCAAACCTAATCAAAACCATTTCCCAAACCTATAAAAACCTTCTACAAACTCCTAGACAATTATTGCCCCTACCAACATTGGTAATCTAATTGATATCAGTTACATTCAATCACTAACCTAATTTATATCAGTCACTTTCTAATCGACCTCGATAGCCTAACTAACATCGATAACTATGGATTTGTTGTAACCCTTTTAAGACCTACCCAAACAACTTTTAAAATACAAATAAAACATACCACCTGCACTCTGTTACTTTTTGCTACACTCAAGTTATAGATAATGGTAACATTATCTCTCTTTTACTCTCTCTTTTCCTATATCTTACTTATGTACTACTCTTTTGTCTCTCAAAAGTGGACTATCATCTCTAAAAAAGTTTGATGCTTCCTAGAATAAGCACGTAGCTTGGTAGCCCACTCATATATCTACTAACAAACATTTTGTGGTAGTGCTTTCCTACTTGTAGGTAATATTCCCCAGCCAAAGAGGAGTGATCACAACATCTAGATATGCACACAAACCAATCCAAGTTCATTCTAATCACATATCCCTATCCTTCTTTGGTTTTTTAGACTTGAAATAGACAAATTTTAGTGAAACATTTTTAGCACACTTGGTGGGACCCTGGAGTTTTCCTTTGCTTCATTACTTGTTTTAAGTATTCATATAGGTGCATAATAGTGAAAATTCCATTTCTTGCACTTTATCCTTTGTTTCTCTCTCAAAATGAAAAAATTAACATTTTGTTTTCTATTTAAGGGCAATAAACTGAAATTTCTTCTTCTTTGCCACTCTTCTTTTCTCTTTGCCTCTAAAAGCAATTTATCATTTTTTTAACAAATTAAAAAAATCTCTTCTTTATCTCTTTTTTTCATGCACATTAGGATAGTGAATTTTATTCTCTACTCTTATTTCATCTTTGTTTTCATTTGAATCTAAACATATTAGATTTAGGTTTAAAACTTATTGCACTTCATTGTTTGCTTGCTACATATTAGCTCACCTAGATAATTACAAGCAATATGAATAAATTGTAGTGCACTTATGTTACAAAATCAGATCATATTCATAAAAATAAACATCTAAACTCACCTAAGATAAGACCCATAAGGATTTCATCACTAGGTGGATTACCTTACCTTACCCGGCTATCCTACTTGGATTTCACCACCAAGGGGAGAACCCACTCCGTTCTCTGGTAGAGTATAAACTCTAGGCATAAGGTACATTTTGCTAAGCATCCTAGTTTGGATTTAGGTCTATGAATTTTGGGGAGAAAGATGTTATAACAATCCACGTACTTGATCTAACATAGATTTCCTCTTGGGTACTAAAACTAACCTGAAACTAGCTCTAGATTGCTTTATAGTACCTTTGATAACCAAATTTTCTTTTCACTATTTGATTAAGGAATAAGCCAACATGAGACTAAAATTAATCTCTAGGAATTAATAATTAGTGGCTGTATTTTTTTTGCTTTTCTATTGCCTTTTATATTCTAGAGTTGGTAAGGACCATTTTTCATTGATTTAAAAATCAACACTATTTGTAATACTCAATTCTTATAACCTGTTATATCAAGTTTTCTAAGTGTTCTTTCTTACATAAACCTCTTGCATCCTATGTTTTAAATGATTCTACTTTTGGGTTTCTAAAAATGTAGGACTTTCCATCTCTCATGATATCATAGTGACTGACATCGATAAATCCCACTAACGTCAACAAACTTTTACTATCAACATCAATCAAGTGATTGATACCGATGACTATGTAATTTTAATTTTCTCAAAATAACAAGCTAAAATAACCCACTTACCTAAACTCAAATCTAGTTTTTCATTATTCTGTCACTAATATAGAGTAGTAAGACTATTTATACTTCTTGCATGGTATTGACGTGAGCTCAAGCCAAAATTCTTGCCAATTACGCAAGCTAGAAACCATTTCCACCTTCACCTCTTGATACTGATTTTTATCATGGAGCATACTTTAGAAATAGAACATACTCCTAGCCCCAACCAGATTTTCATTGTTCTTGAAGGAGATTAAGGTTTTTCTAAATTTCTTGATCATAATGTGGCAGTCATTTAACATTACCTTGCCATGAGCCAAACCCACAATTCTTTGAGTAACCCTACCTATGGTATGCCGACCTCTCTAATGGATACAACTTCAATTTTAGTTACCTCC
Source organism: Torreya grandis (assembly GCA_037957365.1). Lineage (NCBI taxonomy): Eukaryota > Viridiplantae > Streptophyta > Pinopsida > Cupressales > Taxaceae > Torreya > Torreya grandis. The sequence goes on along the minus strand of JARHVA010003770.1, from coordinate 1,355,929 downwards.
ATTATTTTACCCATGGTTACTCAAACCACCACCTTGAAAAGTAACCAAACTATAAACAATGTCCAAAGTTTAGCATCACCAACTATCAATCCCACCTAAATCCTAATGTGACTTCCTTACTTTCACAACCACAAGCAGTTTAGTCAAGTCTCACCCCATTCCAAAATTTGGTGGTAGCTATTCCATCTAATCTCATGCCTATAATTGCCCTAGTTATGACTCACCCTTCATCTAGTCTAACCATGCCAATAACCCAACTTATAATAACAACATCCAACTAAGGCATAGTCTCTAACCTAATGGGATAAGCCCTTTTTCTTTCTGCACCCTAGCCTATGACTCATTATCCTTATGTTTCCCCAACTCAACCTCATCAAGCTATGTCATACACTCCTAATTCCTATCAGGTTCCCTATAACTTAGGAGGTATATCCCAAAGTAATCCCCCTCTAGACCTCATTGAGATGATGATAGACAAGATGTCTAATCTAGAGACATCTATTTTTGGTTCAAAGAATGTATTATCTTATGATCAGATATACAATGAACCCATCCATCCTTCTTTACCTATTCACCCTTATCCAAGCCAATGGGAACTCCCCAAATTTACTTGTTTCTAGATTAAAGAGGACCCACAATAACATTTATGACCATTTAGAAATGCTTGTTATTTAATAGGACATGATGATGCATTACTACTTTACACTTTCCTTATGTCTCTTTCAAGTGATGCCTTGGATTGGTATAGATCTGTAACTGAACATTCCTTTTTCTCATTTACCCAACTTGCATAAATATTTCTAGACCATTTCTATATAAAAATTTCTAAACAGGTTTCTATTACAAACCTTTATTTTATTAGACAATATGATTACGAGTCTATCATAAATTTTATTGCTCATTGGATCAATAAAATATCCTTCTTCTTACCCCAACTTGAGATTATTGATCTCTTCTCAAGGGCATGTGCTAAGCATATCTCATCCACACTCCAAGTACAAACTTTTTGCACATTTGATGAAGCCTTTACAATGGCACAAAAACTCAAGATTCAGGCTATCGATGAAGGTAGAGTCAAGCTACGCAATAAGAACCCCAATTCTAAATCAAATGACTCCTCTTCTCAAAATTCTCCTTCTAACTAAAAAGTTAAAGGCTCCACTAATGTGGTGGTCATTAAGTCAACTTCTTCTACAACCACAAACCAATCTAATTCCTTAACTTACCAAAATATGACCAAGTAATTCCAACAATGGTATGAACAAAGACAATACACTTCCATTGGGGAGTCATAGACATCCATTTTAGAAAAATATTAAAATAAGGTGTCATAACCCTTCCAATCAAACCTCCTATATAGTTTGACCGCTCCCATCCTATTCCAACTTAGTATAAGGAGGATGAGTTTTATAGTTACCATCGAGTCAAAGGCCATAATTCTAATAACTATAAAACATTCTAGAACATTGTTCAAGACATGCTTGATAGGGGTGATCTTATCTTGGATAATCTTAATGCACCTACTAATCAAAATATAGATGTGTTCAAATAGCCTTTTCCTAACCATTCACCTAATCAAAATATTGTTCAGACCATGACTAACTCATGTGATCATAATATCTATATGGTTAACATGGTATTTCCTTTAACTCTAGTTCAAACTCCCCCTCAAAATGAGGCACCCATTTTATCAACTCCTCCCCCATAATCAGTGAAATTTATTTCACCTATTCCACTCCCATATGAATAAGAGCCTCTTTTACCACTTATATTTCCACTAGAGGAACTAGTATTGGCAGTATCTTTTACACCAATATTACCTATCCTCTTACCACTTGAAGACCACACCTTACTCATTACACAACCACATGGTGAAGGGAACATCATTCCTATGTTATACCCTCTAAAATAACCTTCTTCACCTACCTCTCCTCCATCGATAGAGAGTAATACTCTATCCAATCCACCTTTGTACCTTGAAAAGTTAGTGTTATCTACCCCCACATTAAATGAGAGACCTATTATGCCTACTCTAATTGTGTCATTCTTACCACTTCTTTTACCTATGGAGGATCATACTTTACCTACTCCTCACCCACATGTTGAGGAAGAAACTATACCTATGCTCTACCCCCTTGAGGAACCCTCTTTACCTACCTCTCTTCCACCCATAGAAGACCATGCCTCTTCTCCTATCTCTGTTTAAGAAGACCCTTTTATGGCTCTTTCTTATCTTTGGTCCAAATTAGTAGAGACAAAAAAATTCCCTTTTTCTCAAACACCTTATCCTTCTAAAGATGAAACTATAAATCCTATGTTAAATTCATCTAAACCCTTTTCACAGTTAGTGAAAAGTCTAGAATTTCTTGACTCCACAAAACTAGATCACACAAAATTTTGTGATTGACTTAAAAATATTTATACAACACAATGAGTGTCAACCTTTACCGCCAACTCTCTCACTACCCTTTACCCAAGGGTCTTTGACAAAGCCAGAGATTCTTCACAAAAATCACAAGAATCTCAATTATCTATGTTAGAGCCCTCACCCTCATAGGAATCTACCACATTAAAGTAGATCAAGTCTTTAGGCATATACCCTATCTCTAATCTAATTCATCTATAGGTGAAATTAGATCTAACTCTCCAACCACAAGTTAGAGTTTCATGGCCTAAACTATAGAAAATTTTTAAGCTTCCTAGATCTCGCTGATCCTTCTCTCTTCAACACTCAACTTTATCATCAATTTTGGGACCACACCCCTATACTTTAGGGAGTATCACTGACCCAAGCAGAACAAAAGGCTAAGTTACCTCCACTTGGTAAGCCTTTCACATTTGATACCATGATACCTAACACCAAGAAAGTATCAACAAAACACATAACTCCACTGCCACCAAATAAGGCACCATGTAAAATCACCCCTACAACTCCTAAACAAAAGAAGGTGTCCACTCTTATTACCACAACAAGTATGAGCCCACCCACTATTACCTTTTCCACTTGGTAAGCCTTTCACATTTGATACCATGATACCTAACACCAATAAAGTATCAACAAAACACATAACTCCACTGCCACCAAATAAGGCACCATGTAAAATCACCCCTACAACTCCTAAACAAAAGAAGGTGTCCACTCTTATTACCACAACAAGTATGAGCCCACCCACTATTTTCAGAGATTTTTCCTATGTCAATTATTACAATATTTTTTGATAACTCTTCCTCCCATCAAGCCTTATATTCCTCTTGTAATGAATCCATCTTGGTTTAATGATACACAAATGTGTCTATATCATCATTCACCTGGACATGATACTAAGAGTTGTAAAGCTCTCACAATAGTCATTCAAAAACACTTTGATATCGAAACTCTCTTTATTGATACTCCTATTAACCTTCTTGTATTCCACCTCTGGCATCTACAATGCCTCCTACTACTCCACCTAAATTTAAACCCAAAGATGTTGTCATACCCCCTTTGCTATCTCCTTCACCTATGTTTTAGATTAACATAGTTAATGTGGCAACATAGTCACAAAACCAAAAGGATAAAGGTAAGGAAAATGTCACTAATCCTTGGGCTCATACCTTTTCAAAATACACTCCTCTAAATCCCAAAGTTTCCATCTTAGGGGTCCCAAAGCCAACATCTTCAGACGTTATTCAAAGCTCAATGGTGAAATTGCTTCACCAAAATCTTGTGAAAATGTCCATGTATGAGTTAATCCAAAAATCATCTCAATATCATCAAGATTTGATTAATGCCTTGAAAGTGGTTGAGGTACAACTTGATGATTCCTAACCTCTTACAACTTTGGTCAGATCTCTTAATTTCATCTCCGTGATTTCCTTTAGTAATTCAAAAATTCCATTTCAATACCTTAAAGATCAAGATTTTTCCCTTTTTAGTATCACATTTATTGATCAAACTCATGTCAAAAGAGTCATTATCAATGGGGGATCTAATATTAATATTATTTCCACTCATGCCTACAAACAAATAGGTCTTCCTGACAATTACATGTCTCAAGCTGACATGGTACTCTACTCCTTTAACGATACCATAGTTACTACAATGGGCACTATTTTCTTACATATCTGTATAGGTCCCTACACTATTCTAAATCTCTTATATGTTTTATAAGGTGAGTTCCAATATATCATACTACTTGGATGCCCTTAGATATGTGTTATGGCATGTTTACCCTCAACTTTACACCATTGTGTCAAGTTTTAGCATGATGGACAAGTGTAATTTATACCCACTAACCCACCTCTGTTTAAAACAAGCAACATGAATTATAGTCCTAATTATGTTCTTATTCCATTAAAGACATAATTTTCTCCACATGATACTTCCAAAGCTTTCACAAGCTCCACTACCCCAATTACACAACTACCGGTAACACAAATTCTTGACAAGAATCCCATGGAGGAAACTTTTAAATGTTTGTCACTTAGAGAGTATCATTTGTTGATGCTCAACATGTTCTATAATCCATAAGAGTATGGTAAGATTCACATGCACCCAAATTATGATCCTCATATTGGGATGGTCATCCTTTATGGGTCTCCTAACCTTCAAACCAATTTCACATATAGGGGAATTGATTTGTATCTTACTATCGACAATCCATCTTGTTCTCCATAACCATTTACCTGTGACTTATATTTCTTGAGCAAGTCTTGATTTGGTCACACCCATCTCTATAGGTATAACTAGAAAGGATTTTTTTTGGGTCATTATGAGTAGGGTGTCCATATGCCTATTGAATATCCTACTATCTAAACCATTAAAAATGCCAAAAAGATGCATGGATTGGGTTATGACGAACTAACTAAACTCACCAAAACTTTCCATGTACCAATTATTGAAGAGCCAATCTCTCCTTCTCAACCTTATTCTCCATTGTCACCTATCAAATCAAAGGTATCAATACCTCCTAATTTATGTTTTCAATAAATTTCATCTATTTAGGGCCTCTCACCTATCACCAAGGTTATGAAACAAGGTCCCTTCCTCTCGTTCATCTTGAAATAATTGATGAAGACTCTCCCACTATTAACATTATCTAATGTCAAGATGATGATGCTATTATCACATACATGGGTGTAGATGATACCTATATCAAATTATTGATCCCATCTAAAACACAAGTTATGTTAAATGAATCAACCATTGACATCAATTTGCTCTCTTATGATAACTCCCACATATTAAATATTATCCAATCTTTAGATTCCTCTGAGCAAGTTGATTATGCCACATTTATTAAAAACCATAATAAATTATTCACTTGGTCTTATAATGACATGTCTGGCATTGACCCCTCTATCATCACCCATAACATTATCAATAATCAAGATGCTAAACCTATTAAGTAGAATCTTCACAAGATGCATCCTTGTATTGCTCTCTTTGTCAAAGAAGAGCTCTGATGCCTCCATTTTATTAACTTTATCCAACCCATTGACTACCTTCAATAGATTTACAATATTATTCCTATCATAAAATCAACTAAGGGAATCTATATTTTCACCGACTATCATGACATAAACCTTTCTTGTCCAAAAGATGACTTATATTTCCAAGTATCGACCAACTTATTGATCTAACAACTGACCATGAGATGTTATCACTTATGGATGGGTTCTCTAGGTATAATCAATTCTTGGTTGCTCTTGAGGATCAACACAAGCTATCCTTAATTACACCATGGGGGAATTTATATTATAAGGTCATGCCTTTTGGTTTGAAGAACACTAATGCCACCTATCAATGTGTTATGACTTACATCATCCATGATATCCTACAAAAAATTATGGAAGATTACATAAATGACTTACTCGACAAGTCTAAACTTTTCCAAGATCACTTGATGATTCTCAAAACCATATTTTCTTGTCTCCTCCAATATAACATTCAACTAAACCCAAAGAAATGTGTCTTTGGTGTTCTTTTCAATAAGCTCTTAGGTTTTATCATTTCTCTCCATGGTATTAAGGTCAACCCTGATAAGGTTAGATTAATCCTAGAGATGCCTCCACCTATTAATACCAAATAACTCCATAGCCTACAAGGCAAACTTTAGTCAATCTATTGTTTCATCTCCTAGTTGTTATATCATTGCTAACCCTTATACCATCTCCTCAAAAATATATCTCCTTCCATTGGAATATAGATTGTCAAGAAGATTTTGATGCACTCAAATGATATCTCCTTTCTCTGTTGGTTCTTATTCCACCTAAGGAAAATCAGCATTTATACCTTTATATCTCTATAATAGAGCATTCTGTGGGTGTTATGATTACACATTGAGATGATCACCATCGAGAATAGGTAGTTTACACATAAGTTTCACACTTATTGAGTATGAGACTCGATATACCATTACCAAAAAACTTTGCCTCACATTGGTCTTTTTAGCCTCCAATCTCTACCATTATCTCCTAAATCACAAAACCTACATGGTCACCCATATTGATCCCCTCAAATACATGCATTCCAAGACATATCACAACTAATGAGTATCTCGATGGCTCATGCTCCTTGCTAAATTTGACTTAGAGTTTATTCAACAAATGTCTATCAAGGGGAAAACAATCATTGACCAGTTAGTTACCACCCCTTTATTTGATAACCAACCTTCAAACCTTGTATTCCCTGACAAATCCATAAAAACACTTTCCACTGCTGATATCTCCTATCAAATGATGATGTTTTTTAATAGATATAAATGTCAATATGGTGGGGGTATGGGGGTCCTTATTATTCCTCTAGATGGTGAGCCTATGCCTTTGTCATTTAAACTAGACTTCGAATGTACCAATAATATGGCCAAATATGAGACTTTGATCTTAGGGCTTCAAATGGCTCTCTTCTTGGGTATCAAATCCATAACCATTTTTTATGATTCTTAGATAGTGGTTAGCTAGGTTAATGGTTCCTACCTATGCAAAAATGAAATTTTGCAATGGTATAAACATCCTGTAGATATTATATTAGGATCATTTGAATCTTATCTCTTAAAAATTGTTCCTCAATCTATAAATAAGTTTGATAACACAATGGATTCACTTACTTCACACATACCCTCTTCATCCTCTTCCTCAAATATCTATGTTGCCATGCATCACTTAACATTACCCTCTTATGTATCAACTAACATCCTCTTTATAAAAAACGTAACATCTAACCCACATGACTTATGGTACAAGTAACTCACAAATTATCTTTACTTTTCTATTACCCCTTTTGAGCTCTCCAATAATGGGAGACATGCCTTCAAAACAATGTGCCACTCATTACACTATGCTATGGGGACTTCTCTACAAGTGAGGTTTTGATAGTATCCTTCTTAGATGCCTCACTAGTATTGAGACTTCCTTCATTATTAAAGAAGTCCATGACAAGATTTGTGGTGGACATTTTAATGGTCACATAGTTGCCAAGCGTATCTTTCGACTTAGCTATTATTGGCCAACACTCCATCAAGACTATGTTGATTACATTTGACATTGCATAAAATGTCAATAAAATGATAACCTCCTTCACATTCCAAGTTATGCATTACAAGTCACCAAATTTTTTTGGCCCTTTTCCTAATGGGGCTTGGATTTATTTGAGGAGATTAACCCTCATTCATCCCTCTATCATCATTCTATCATTCCTGATACTAAATACTTCACTAAGTGGGTCGAGGCCATTCCTCTCATCTCCACTAATGATGATAGAATTGTTGATTATATCAACCATCACATAATCTATCATTTTAGTGTCCCACATAAAATTATAACATATAATGACAAATCTTTCAAAAACAAGACTGTCCAAAGTCTTTGTGATACATTTGGAATCAAATTAAGATTTTCATTATTGTACTATCCACAAGCAAATGGATAGGTAGAAGCTTATAACAAAATATTGACCAAAATTCTCATGGAGGTAGTCAAAAATATGGGTAAGGATTGACACACACACATTCCCTTTGGTTTATGGGCTTACCGCACTAGCATTTGAACCCCTATGGGTGTTATACCTTTTTCCTTGGTGAATGGGATAGAAGTTGTTTTGCCTCTTGAGGTTTAGATTCCTTCTCTTCACATTTCTTTGTAAGACATACTAATGATGAATTTTTCCAATAATGTTTGGCTCAACTCGAGTTTCTTGATGAGTTCCATTTCATAGCCCTCAACCACCTCCAAATCTATCAAGAGTATATCAAATGCACTTACAACAAAAACCTCAAAGAGCAAGATTTAAATATTAGAGATATCATCTTAAAATAAATTCAACATGTGATGAACATGGAGAAAACCAATTGGGGTAAGTTTTCTCCTAATTATCTTGGATCCTACATCATAACCCACAAGTATGGCTTAGGAACTTATCTTTTTTTCTTCTCTCAAAGGAAGGCTAGAACCCAAGCCTTTAAATGCCTTACACCTATAACCATTATTTTTTTAAACAAGCATCACTTCACCTCATGTTTCACTTGATCTTGTCCCTTGAGCACCCCTATTACATTAATCTCCCTTTCCCTTAACCCTTACTCCTACACACTTATTTAACTTATGAAGTGTTATGGTTTTACCTTCAAAGTGGAAAACTCTTAAGCCTATATAGTCTTATCCATGACTAAAAGAAAAAAAAGAAATACAAAAAAAAAAGGATATGTGCCAAGTTATAATTTCTCAGGTCATGTTTTTTGATGTCAACTACTCCCTTGAAGGATGGACATGTAACTTCTCTTTAATACAATCAATAGACTTCTCCTTTGAAGGATAGATATTTAAAATAAAAAATAGATGCTTAGACCACTCCCTTTAAGGATGGTTAGGCCAAGATTTGTTCTCAAAGGTAAATACAAATAAAAAAACTTTTCGTATTGATTATCTTCATACAACTTCAACACATAAAAAATCCCATTATAGGCTTCCCACATTGATCAACCTACACACAAAAAAAAATCTTCAAGTCATGGACTTGCCTATAGTATCTCTTGAGTCACTCATAGAAAGGGTATATCATCCCTACTTCAAAGGTTACACTACACTGATACTTTCACTCATTTTGCCCTTTTTACCTTATACTCTTTCAAAGGACTTTGAACTCACTTAACACAAGGTGAACACAATACTTTTCTAACAAACAAAATGGTCTAATGATGCAAAGCATGAAAGAGGATCATATTCTTTAGCTTATTTATGTTATGATTATGGTCTTTTCTCATACATGAGTATTCTACCTCTTTATATTCCCATCAAAATCACATGTTGATCTCTCTCCTAAGATGAAAAACATCATATGAACACTATCAAGCCTACTCCATTTATTTTAAGCATACACCATCAAAAATATGGAAAAATTCTAAAAAAAATAACATGACCAACCTATTCATTTTAAGATTTCACCATAATAAATATGGAAAAATGCTAAGATGAAGCTAAAAAATCAACTATGCATATACCATCACATATATGAAAAATGCTAGTCTAACTAAACTAACATGATCAACATTAATATGAAATTAACATAACATTAAATAAACATATACATTAACATTACCATCATAATAAATGCATCTCAAAATCATAATATATATATATATATATATGCCCAACATGCATGTACATTATCACAATATCATCTCTCTCTCAAAATATACATCTCTCATCTTTGGCTCACAAAATGATGTGTATATAACATATATAAAAAAACAAACTCTAGCACTTAGAGTCCTTGAGGCTCTCCATGTGGTTGTGAAGAAGTAGTGTCATCACCACTCTCTGCCTATCTGCATCTATGTGAGCTAGAAATCATGGCATGTGTCACCGATCTCTCTTACTCTCTAAACTCGAAATACCTCTAAATCTATGAGAAATCCCTAATATCCCTCTCATAATAATCACTCTCATCAAGGGTAGTAGTATACCTCACCAGAGATATAGTATGTGGTGGTGTCATCACACCTATTGAAGGCCCAACTTGTACTGGTCCCTGTGGTGGAAGAGGAGTAACCTAACATGTTGCTCTCAAACTATCCCTCTCTACTATTAGTGTATTAACCTAACCTTTTAAAACCCTAACCTATCCCTATATTACCCCAACCTAGCCTTATAATGTCACCACCTATCCCTATAAATCTAATACCTATGGCTAAGCTATATCTCAAGCTTGCACTGTTACATCTTAAGCCTGCAATATTGCATCTTGTGCATGTACAAGTACATCTCTCTCTCTCTCTCATCAACCCCTAAAAATCTAATGGTGGCCTCATAACCTCTACTATAGGATATAAACCTATCCACCAAACCATATATGCCATTGTACAGCCTGGATCTATGACACCTAGCCCTATTGGCAACTCCTTTAAATATGGCCCATCTATCTCATGGGGTAAAGGTAAGGGTGCATCTATATCATACCTCTTATATTGAGGGAAGGTAGGTGGTACATCTTATATCATGTTTAACTACCTTCTAACCCATACCATGGGTACTATCTCTAGCTCACTAGCTCATCTCCCTCTAACCCATAGTGAGATCTATAAGCCAACCAACTACTCTGCCTATCCTCTAAATTTAGGGTATGTAAAGTAAGGTCTCTAAAAATTATCTATAGGGATCAATCCATCTATCATGCAATTATAATAAGTAATATCATGCACTATGCTATCTACTCAAGTCTATGCCATACCATCTCTCCATCATCTAAAACCAGCCCTAAAGTTGGCTAGAATCATAGTATGTAGCCCTAATAGTCATGTCACCATGATATGCTCGTATGTCCAATAGTGGAGCAAATGCATAAAACACAAACTATATCATCATCATCATCATCATAGTCTCAAACCCCACAACTCTCTATATAGCTATGATAAAAACATTGGTCCCCATACAAATATAGTCCATTTCTCAACCACCTATACTAGAACACCTGTCAATGTAATAAAAAAACTCCCACCATCTACATCTAGTAATACATACATGGTAATCCATATCATCATCAGGATGCTCAACTAATGCTACTCTTCATCAACAATATATAGTGGCTTGTAGGTAAAGCTTGTTGAGTAATAGATCACCTCCCTAACATGCCCTCCAAATAATACCACCATGTGAATATCATGCTCCTCTCTTGAACATGAGAAGATTTCCTCACCTTGGAGTGGTGATTATAAAATCTTGTATACATCCTCCTGGGTCATTATCAACCCTCTAATCAGTAGATGGAAGGTGTTAGTGGTGTGATCCCACCTCTCGATCAACACTATCATTAGGCTCACACCTCATGTGACTCTATAATATCATTTCACTCCCCCTAAAACTATGGTTTCCATGTGTTCCCACTCATCTAGGGTGACATCCTTCCTCATATATGTTAGTAGCATTAGTAAATGATCCCATAACATTAACTCTATCCTAGCTTGTATCTATACAGACACAACTCAAGTCACATACCTTTTAATATAACCTACCACCATATTTTTCCCTTCTCTATAGGAGAAATATATTAGTTTGAGGCCCTCCATCAGGTTATGTAGGCAACACTTAGTCGACATGGGATATTTTGAGGTTAGCTTAGCCATATACCCACCTAACTATTTAACCTAATCTCCACTCTTTACCTTAGGATTCACTACCTCTCTCTCCACCATAGGTCCAACTGCCTATCACAACTCTAGGCCTCAAGGTTTATATCCCTAACCTTTAGCCCTATGACTCCCTAGGTCTCTTGACCTATTTTAACCTACCTTTTTAACTCATTTCCCCTAACACACTTTTAACCATACCTTAGATCTTTTTCCCCAGGCTTTGAGAGAACTAAATTGGCATGAGGCCCTCAATTGGGATATGTAGGTATCACTAGATTGACACAGGGTCTTCTAAGGCTAGATCGACCATTATGTGAGTTGACCTAAAATCTTGCATGACTTGTCTTGACCACTTATGCTATTATGATATAGTTGGTTATTATATACATGCATTTATATTAGATGTTTTGGATGGAAACGAAGCTCATCTTGTCACCTAAAACCTTTGGTCTTTCGTAGAGACAATTCTTACCTCAGATACCTATCACACAGAGACCATTAGAGCTACAAATTTGATTGTTTTGACCTTATTAGCTATCACTTAAAAGTTGTGTTTTGGTTATTTCTATCCAAGTCCTCCTCAACCTTACCTATTCTTGATTTTGTGAACTATATCTTGTAGTAGTATACGCACACAAAGTAATACCATATTCTCCTCCTCTCACCTAATTCACTTCTTATCAAATGGGTACCCAATTCTCATTTCTCCTCAATTTCTTCCTATTTTGAGGGGGGATACTTCATCTAATACCTAGAGCATCTTACTCTTATTTTTGTCTTACAACTTGTCAATAGAAATTACAAGACAAAAGGGGGAAAATGTAGACACAAATTATGTCACACACATGTGTAAATCCATTTTTCAAAACCCCCCTTAAGCCCATTTTCAATAATAATAATAATAATTAGACTCCCTAAACCATGCTTTTACCCCTCACACATTTAATTAACTTAAAATATTTAATTAAATTAATTAAAAAACCCCTTATTCCACCTTATGTAGCCACCTCATCCTAATAATAATTCTCACCTTATGAGTCACTCCTAGACTTAGTCCCCTTATCCTAACTACCCATGACTTATTTTCACCTCAAAAATGAATTCCTAACCAACTACATCCTTCTTAACCCCTTATTTATACTATTTTATAACATGACCACACTTGGCATGAGAAAAAATTTAAAAATAGGCTAAAGATAATAGTTTTACCAATTCTAATGTTGTCTACATTAGTCAACCCATAATCAACATCGATAGGATCATCGACATTAGTTATATAAGCCAAATTCCAAACTAATGTTTAGGTAAAAAAAAATCAAGAAAACTCATTCTTATTTGCATACAAGTTTTTGGAATTAAACTTTTGACATCTTGGTTGACTATTATCTTGTATAAGTCAATCCAGATTAGGAACCAAGCTCTCATGAACCAATAAAACCCACTTATTTTCCCTATTTGAGGCATCAATTAAGACTACTTGATAGTAGCCATCCACCCAACACTTACAATTCATTCAGCATGGAAACTAAGTACATCATTTATTTTATAAGTCTTTAAGTAGTTAATTTACTATTTATTTATATCTACTGTTCATTGCTTTGAAAATTCCTAACTGAACCCCATAAAGGAGTTATAAATTTTCCCCACTTGTTTCTCCTTGTTTTAACATACCAAACCTTAGACCAGATCCATCCAAACAATAATCTCTCTCTCACAACTCTCCTCCAACCTTCTAGACCTAATCAAAACCATTTCTTAGACCCAAAAAAGCCTTTTGTAAATTCTTAGGAAATTATTACCCCTACCAGCATTGGTCACCTAACCGATATCGGTTACATTTTCTCACTGACCTTGGTAGCCTAATCGATATTGATCACTTGCTAACCGACCTCGATAGCCTAACCTATGTTGACAACTATGGATTTATAGTAACCCTTTTAATACCTACCTAAATAACTTCCAAAATATAAATAGAACATACCACCTACACTTTGTTACTTTTTGTTTCACTTAGGTTACAAATAACGGTAACATTATCTCTCTTTTACTCTCTTTTCCTCTCTCTTGGTTATTTATTACTCTTTTATCTCTCAAAAGTGGAATATCATCTCTAAATAAGTCTAACACTTCCTAGAACAAGTGTGTAGCTTATCATCCCACTCATATATCTACTAACAAACATTTTGTGGTAGTGCTTTCTTACTTATAGGTAGTCCTCCCCAGCCAAAGAGGAGTGCTTATAACATCTGAATATAACACACAAACCAATCTGGTTTCATTCTAATCACTTATCCCTATCTTTCTTCTCTATTTTTATTTATACTTGAAATAGAAATTTTTTAGTGAAACATGTATGGTTGTTTAAAGACTACAAAGTACATAGGAAGATACTTCACTATTCAAATTCAATTTTTGTAACAAATGTTTAATTTCACAAATATCATGCTAGGACATTAAAAGAACTCTATGGAAGGTTTGTGAATCTGATCATGAAGTAATTCTTGATATTATAAAGAGTAGAGTTGATCCTATTGGTTCTTTAGATTAAATTACCAAGTTATGTTAACTTCTCAAATGTAAATATGTTTACTTTTAACAAATTTTAGTTATTTCTTAGGTATTGTATATAAATTTCAATTAAATTATATATTAACATATTTTTTGTATGTTAGTGGTTCTAAATTATCTTCCACCTTCATGTCATTAGCACTATTAATAGAGAATTTCATATTCTTGAAGCTAAGATAATTTTTTAGTTCATGTAGATGATTGATTGTTTGACCTTATCTAGGGAAATGGTGTCTTAAGGTTTATAGGGTCAAGAACTAACTAAACCTAAGTTTTAAATTGGACTTATATCTATGTTTTTGTGTGATTATTAGGTTTTTTTAATACTCAAATCTATGTTTATCAACATTTTTGATCTCATTCCTTGTTGTTATCATCTTTCAAGCTCTAGAAACCCTAAAAATAGAGTTCTAAGAACCCAAATTTAATCAAACATTAAATTTTGATTAAATATATTTAAGATCAACCATTGGTCATAAAAGATAAAATTTAGATAACTTAAAAACATAATTTTTTAATTTTGAATCAAGTCTTGAAAATTTGTTTTGCTTAATTTATGTATTTTTATGCTTTTTACCTAGTCACATGACAACCTAGGGTTTCTTCACAAAAATTTAAATATATTTAGATTTATTTAGTGGAATTAATTAAAATTTGATATTAAATTATATGCATTTGATAGGTATTTGATGTATCTTTCTATTTTATATGACTTATGGTTTTTATTGTATCCCTATCTAAAGTTTGCCTAAAAAACAACAATTTTACCTTATAGTTAAATGTTGTCTTAAGGCTATAACGGGTGGTCTATCTCCTAAACTAACTCAAATGATAATAATGTGTTACTATAGGTTAACAAAAACCCTAAACATGGTGTAAATCCCATTTTTTAGTCATAAGGCCCTGTAAATAGAAATCTCTAATTATAGCCTAAATCTAGACAATGTTTCTTACAATGTTACTTGAGGCCAAAATCATTACAAAAAGGAGCTATTCATGTGGATTATAAGGTGATGGTAGTGGGAAAATGTATAAATTTCACACCCTAAGGTGTTTTAAGTGATGTATTTTGAAGTCAAGATCTTGGAATTAGAAATGTCTATTGGAGGCAAAGAGCCTGTCTCTTAACTACATAAAAGTTGCATTTTAAGATTGATCATTGAATCCCATTCCATGAGTTAATAAATGATTTTAAATATGTGGGATCTAGGGTGGAAGTGAAATAATTATATATTAATTTGATGGGTTTTTTTAATTTTATGGATATGACTTATAGTTTTCATTTTATGCATATCCAAAGTTTGCCTAATAAACAATAATTTTTCCTTATAGGAAAATGTCATATTGAGGCCAAAATGGGTACTAAATATCCTTATTGTGCATATTTGGATGACAATAATATGGTCTTAGAGGTTAATCTGCACCTATGATGTGTTGGTGATGATAATTTTTAGTCATAAGGCCTTAGAGATAGAGATCTCAAATTGTGGCTTACATCTTACAACTAGAGAAATGACATCTTCAGACTAGAAAATGTGGTCCAATTCATAATAAATAATACTTGGATGATAATAATGTATAAAATAGAGGTTAATTACCACCCTTGACATTGTGTTGGTGCCATTTTTTTGTCATGAGGCCCCTAAGATAGATATATTAAATTATGGCTTGCATCTAGATAACTTTTCTTCTCAATGTTGTTCGAGGTTGGAATTGATGAAAAAATGACCTATTCATGTGTATTTTTAGGCTATGGTAGTGGTGAAATGTTTAAATTACACATATGTAGGTTTTTTTAATGATGTATTTCAAATAAGAGGTCTCAAAAGTGGAAAAGTATATTAGAGGCAAAGAACTTGTCTCTGAACTACATAAAGTTGAATTTTAAGACTCATCACTAAATTATATGCCACAAATTCATCGATGATTTTAAATACAAGTGATTAAATTTCAAAGTATAAAAATGATTTAACTATTTTGGGAATATTTAAGTATTATTCTTAATTTAGTTAAGGGTCTGAGTTGACTAAATTAGTAAATAATATTACATTAATATAACCACTAATTTATATAGTTTATTTGAATTTCATAGATTTCTAAAAATAGTAATAAAAGAGGATAAATGTAACTTAGATTATAAATATGTTGATATGATTGAGATAGAGGCTAATATCAGTTGTGTAGAATTGGGATAGTGTCATGAACTAGGATCTAGCCTTCATTTAGTGAAAGGATAGGAGTGTCAAAAATAAAACACTTCAAGGTTTAGTGCTACAATCCAAGTCCTACTACTATTGTCCAAACTAGTCACAAAGATAATTTTATTTTATTTTATCCTCTATCCCTGTATTAGTCTGCCTATGAAATTTTAAGTCTTGATTATTGATGAAGCTTATTATAGAGATGATTTAATCTCCAACCCTAGATCTTCCTTGTGCTTGAACTTGAATGAAAAAATTTATAAGAGGGGGGGGTTAGTGTGTGTAAGCTTCATTTAATGTGTATCGACACTCCTTATGTGGGCATGTTTCCTACATATCAATACTCTAAAAAGGGATCAAGCCATATCTAGTTCTTCCACTTGATGTTCTTTGTGTAACAGTGTTATGTGAATGTAAAAATGCTAACCTAGGTGTGCTTGAGGTGGTTAGGGATTGGTGTGAGGGTTTGAATAAGATGGTAACTATATTAGATGGTTGTATGTAGAGAATAGGGAAATTTTCCTTAGTGGTCTTACTTGTATTCTTGATGCTTTTAAAATAATTACCAACCCCTTATAAATGAAATTTTAATGGGAATTTATAAAGATATATTGGTCATGGGTTAGATGCATTAATGATAGGCTATAATGAAGAAGAGAAAATGGTCACCTAGGCTCGAAATGTGATTGGACAGGAGCACTAAAAATGAGATACCCTAGGGTCCAACACTATAGTCTAACTTGGGTTATATTATCCTATAGGTATGGGACTTAAGAGGTTGGAATAAGCTTAGAAAATGGAGCCTAGTTGAGTCAAAATGAGGTTTTGGCCACTCTTGGACACTCAGAAAGGTGGAGATTAAGTTTTTATGGAAGCCACTCCAAAATTAGGATAATAGGCTTATGTGGAAGCCACTCAGGAATATGAAGGTTAGGCTTGTATGAAAGCCACTCTTAAATGATGCCAACTACCTATAGATGAATTAAGGCATGTAACTACTGAGAATTCTTGGGTAACATATTTAACTCAAAAAGAAAAAAAGCAAATGTGTCATGCACATTGCCCCCAATCACTGGTTTTATAACATGGATTCTGATCTAGAATTTATATCAACTAGACAATATAAAATTGGAAACAAGATCCATCATGTCATTTATGATGCTCCTATATCTTGATTCTCTAAGAAAAATTATACTAAAACTATTGAATCTAGACTAATCTATATCTGACAAAATTATAGTTGAGCTAACTTTTCTACCAGTTTCTAGAAAATTTTGATTTTTTATTGTTTAGATAGGAATGCTGAAAATAGGAAAACCTAATGTCTAGTGTTTTCATCCATATCTAGTGCTTTTGTTCTTTACTAAAATTGACAATTATTCTATAATCATCACTATTTTTTGGTCTATTCTTCCTAGTTTGACTTTTAATTACTATTTTGAGTGTTTTGAAAACTAATTTTTCAAC
The DNA here is from genome assembly GCA_037957365.1 of Torreya grandis. Lineage (NCBI taxonomy): Eukaryota > Viridiplantae > Streptophyta > Pinopsida > Cupressales > Taxaceae > Torreya > Torreya grandis. Next base: position 1,338,090 of record JARHVA010003770.1, on the reverse strand, counting down.
TAGTATAAACTCTGATCTCTATGACAAACCCCCTATTTATTTCCCCCTCTTATAATGTTAGGAATGAAAACCTTTCAATGACTTTCCTTAGAAGAAAGATCCCTACAAGTGTGTTATGCTAAAAAATACAAGATATATCAATGATAATCGAAAAGATCTCTCAGGATATAGCATAGTTTGAATTGGAGATTGTTAGATCAAATAGGGGTATTCCTAGATAGATATAATAATGTAATAACATGTGTAATTTACTAAATTTGTATTAGAAATGTTAGTTTTTAGTTGTCATAGAGGGATAGAGCATGATGTCCATCATGGAATCTAAGAAAAGCAATAAACTACATAATGTAAATGATGGCATTAAAAATAGTGAGCAGAAAACAAACAATAATCACATAAGGCAAGAAGAATACTAAAGTGGTTAAGGGTCCAAGTAAATAAGGGACATGTGTGCATGTCACTCAAACTGGAAAGCAAGCATATAAGCCATGTTCAAATACCACATACACCAAATTGAAAACAAGTAAGGTTGGCACAAGGGCCACAGTCACATAGAAGAGTACAAGTAAAGGACATTAGTAAATGTACTAAGACAGACACATGAATAGAAGTAAAGGACATTGGCAAATATCCTAAGGCACATACAAGAGATAAAATAAGAACTAAGAAATGCAATCATATCTAGCTATGCAAAGCAAGAAAACAAGGCATGTAATATACTAGAAATACAATCACATCTAACTAATCAAAGCAAGAAGTGAAAGTATGCAAGACATGGAGTACAAGACTAGGTATATACTAAGAAATACACAAGTGTTATATATTATTTAATGTCGATAGAGTAATCTATGTAAGCTAGTATGTAATGTATATCAATATGATAACTATAGTGTGTGGTGTAGGAATGACATAACCTAGATTGTGTAGTCATTTAGAAGATACCTATAGTGGGAAACTATATTGATGTATGTCTCAAATGTATAAGTATGATGCCCCCTCAATGGGTAGAGTGAAGCAATCAAGGATCTGGATGTCACTACACACACATAAATAAGATAAATTGAAGCATGGTAATGTAGATAAGTTGACAAACAATATCATAGAATAGCAGAATGTAAGTCTAGAATGGTAGTATAAATGTAAAGCATGGACAGTTCATATAATTGAAATGTTTTTATGATTTTAAATTATTTTAATGTTTTTGTATTTTGAAATGTTATATTGTTTTTGGTATTTTGACATATTTGAATGTTTTTTTAATTTTTGATATATGCTATGTACAATCAATCATAAAGAAACTATGTATAATTAAGGCTGAGGAGAGATGATACTAACTGATGAGTCTCATGGGAGACTTCCTATCATGGTGTCCTATATCAAAGAGAAGGATCATGTGTGATCATGAAGCATGATAGAAGGGCTGAGATTATGGATCTAAAAGTTGTGTATGTTGTAAATCCTCTAAAATATCTATAGTGATAACCAATTATGGGTTCCCCTATAACTTTGAGAAGTGGATGAAACTATAGGGGTCTTTGGGACCCATCTAGACATGTTCTCTATGACTAAAGGCAGGAGACCTCAATGATACTACCTTAGGTGTGAAAATTGTAGCCAAAAGCTGTCTAGAATTTTGTAACTATGGTTTATTTAAAAAAATACCTCTATGGAAGTGTATGAACTCTCTATGTTGGTAATGAAAGCATTGACTATGTCTGAATCTGAATTGGAGGAAGAACTAAAACTAGTGGAGAAACTAAATTTGGTGGTGGAACTAAAAATAGTGACTGCAAAATAGTAGATGGCTCTAAAGTGGGGAGTAGTAACTCATATGGAACTTCACCAACTATAAAAACCTAATTAGCATGAATGAATTTCATGTATCTATGAAATATAGAAGGTACTACTCAAATTTTTGGATCCATGGTCGACCAAGTAACATATCAAAAAATCTTATATTGGGAACAATATTAAATGGTGTGGCCACGTGTGTTGGAGCAACCTGTAGAGGAAGTATAATCTCACCCAATGAACTTTGTATGTGCCCATTAAATCTATTGATAATTATGTCTATTAGGGTAATATTATACTCTAAATGTCTTAAATGCTATAGTAATGTCAGAGTGCACATTGTTTCTATGCAAAATTGCTTTCTACATTCAAAGAAGAAATAAGAAACTAAAAGAAATGGTCAAAGCTAGAAGATATCTGATAAAGTCATGTGCACCGAAATCAGACGTTGGAAGATTCTCCTCTTTGGCTGTGGAGGAATGACACCTGAGAAGAAAAGAGACTGAAACACGGAAAAACGTTAGTCAAAGATATGGTGGGCTGTTAGGCGAACGCCCGATCCCGGAAATATGAAGACTTCCTAGAAGGATATCAACCCACTGATAAAAAAGCAGAATATTGGACTAAAGTAGATATAATGAAAGATAAAATGACAGAAATAAGGGACAGAAAATAAAATGCATACCTAATAATGAAGTAAACTATTTTTTACAGTCACCGATGTCGGTCTTTATAGTGCCGGCGTCGGTTAGGAAAGTGGCGACGTCGGTTAAAGTGCCGGCATTGATCGGGGTAGTGACCGGCGTCAGTCGGGGCAAGTTCTGGACAGAGTCTAGGCGAGTTGCAGAAGGTCTGGTAGAGTTGGGATAAGGTGTTGGTCAGGATCGGGACAGGGTCTAGGGGTTTAGTCGAAGTAAGGTCAAGTTTGGATAGGGTCTGGGGGTTTTGGTCGAGTCTAGACAAAGTTATAGATTTGGATAGTGGGCAGAGATGTAAAGAAGGGACTCAGGGTTCAGGTCTACGGTCTGAAGATCTGGGGTGATAGAAATAAAAATAACAAACAAATAATAACCAAAAAGAAATAAAAATGAATAGAGGAAATACTTACCTGTCAGAAGATATGATAAAAGCCATGATTGAAGTCATCGAAGCGTTGCCGTAAGTTGATCAAAGCGAATGCGGATTGGTTGAATGCTAGAGTTGATTGATTGCTAGAGCTGATTGGTTTTAAGAGTCTGTGAATGTCAGAGTTTGGGATCGATTGATTGATTAGCCTTCGGGATTGATCGGCAGATGCTGATGAAGGCGAGGGATGGTTTAAGAGACGGTTTGAGAGACGATTCGATAACCGATCGGGGAACCGATTGGGAACCGAATGATAACTAAAAATGGGTAACGGTAAGGTGACCGACATTGGCAGGATTGCTGACATTGGTTGATAAGTGATTGACGTCAGTGACGTCGGCCCGGTAACGACCGTCATTGGTAGATGCACAATGGGGATAGAGTCTAGCTTTAGCTCTGTGCTCATTTTTACATGCTACTAGGGTCAAGGCTAGTAGGAAAAGTGGTCGACAAGGGTTAAATAGGTGAAGAAGAATAAAATAGGGAATGATCAGGGGAGTCGACATGATTTTGGTGTCTACATTTGCCCCTTTTTGTCTTGTTGATTGTTCTGGGCGAACTGCAAGACAAAAATATGAGTGATTGCCCCAAGTGAGGGATAAGGTTGATTTCATCTTGTTGGTTGTTCGAATGAACTGCAAGACAAAAATAGGAAGCGGATTGCCCCGATTATGGATGAGGTATTCCCCCTCAAAGCAGGAGTCGAGGGAAGGGAATCGGGAATCGGGTGCTGATTTGACAAAAAGTGGATGAAAAAGGGGTGAGGGTGAACGCTGCAAAAGGCGTGATTGCGTGCATATCACTGCACAAGATGGTTAGGTCAAAGTGTCATAGGTCAAGGGTCAAGGAGTGCCAAAATTGAAGTAATCGGGCCCCAACATTTAGTCGTCTGCTAATCGGGTTATTCAATTGAAGCTGAAGCTCCAAATGGGTCGTCACGTTCTAGGTATCCTGAGCTCAGGAAGTGCCCCTAAAAACACGAAAAAGTCACAAGTAGTGCAGATCAACTGGCATGTGATCCTATACTTGTGAGGGTCCAAAAAAGTCTGCACACAATTCTGCTAACCAGTCATGAGGTAGCATACATGCAAAAACAACCAAGGCAACAGTGTCTTGGAAGTGGTCGAGGTCAGAGGAGATAGGCATAGTCTCCAATGGGTGGTGGTCAAGGGGGAGGAATGGATGAAAGGATGTGGCCGAGCTAACCCCAGAAGACAGTCATGTCATCTGAGTGCTGCCTACATAGCCCCGGTCATAGGGCCTCAGGCCAATGTAGTTCAGACAAAGGGTCCGAGTAGTAGACAGGGGGTCAAAATGGTCGATAGATTGGTCTTGGTTATGACGAAATGATGAGGAGAAGAGATGTTGCAGCCTTTTCCAAATGGTGTATTCGGCAACATTGGTTGAGAGGTCTTTCATCCTGAGTAATATTCCATATTCGTGATGGATGTATGCTAAAAATGAATGGAGGTCTATTTATGCTTCAGCAAGTATTGGTTTATGCTGAACATAAAGTGTGGCGGGTTGATAGTTTCCACGTTTATTTGTGTCCATAGAAACTAAGGGGAATAGGCTATGGGGGTGGTCTGAAAAGAGAGTTGAGCTGAGTTGATTGACAAGTGATGAAGGTGAATGTGACCAAAGTGCAGAAGAAGTGAAAAGCATATTTCTCTCTCATTGACAAGGACCAAAAAGATAGCATAGATAGGGGTTATGAGGACCAAGAGCCCCATTCATGCGTGACGTCGTTGACCATAGTTATGTTAGAGCGGTAATCAAATCACTTCGACATTAAAGTGAGCTTGAAGTCCCTTGAGCAGGTGATAGGAGGAGGAAAAAGGGTAACCCATTTTAAGAGCAGAGATAACTTTGCCCCTTTTTATAGGAGACCCTGAGACAACTATAAGTCAAGTCCATGACTCGTTTTTTTTTTTTTTTTTTTTTGGTGTAGACTGATCAATGCGGGAAGTCTGCATAGAGATGTCATTTGCTTGGTGGTCAGTTGTGAAGCTGATCAATGTGAGAAGCTTCTAAAATAGTGCTGTTTATTGCCAGATTAGTCATAGCCATCCTTCGAGGGAGTGGTCTAGATCTTTGTTTAATATAAGGGCTTTTGAATAGTTGTCCTTCGAGGGAGCAGTCTATTAATTACAGTAATGATAGTACAGTTGTCCTTCGAGGGAGCAGTCTGCCTTTTGATTTGATATTGATATAGTGACCATGGATATTGTGACATCTTGATTTGTTTTTAGAGAAATGTGAGTCATGGACGAGATTATAGAAGGTCAAGGGCTCCCTTTTATTAGGACAAAGCATCCATACAGCATAAAAGGGTTATAGGAATTTTTAAGAGGAAATTAAGGTTGAAAGGAATTAGGACTAAGAGGATGGGGATTGCTCAAGGGATGAGCTCAAGTTAAGTGTCAAGTGGAAAAGTACTCGACTAGCAGTAGAACGGTCGCAGATGCAACGCATTAAGAGGCTCAGGTTTTGGTCGTCCATCAAAAGAAGATAGACAGTAAGTCCCTGATCCATACTTGTGTGTGATAATAAAAGGTCCAAGCCAATTAGGAGCAAACTTGCCTCATTTACTTCACTCCATATTGGTCACGTGTTGATTCTCTTTGAGGACGAGGTCTTCGATGTTGAAATCTCATTCTCGCAGATTTTTGTCATAAGTGCACTTGATGCGATGTTGATAGACATGGAGATGATTAAGGGCAGCAAGACGGCGTTCGTCAAGTAACTCAAGTTGAGCTAAGTGATCTTGACAAAAGTCATCGTTGGAAAGAATATCATGTAGAGAAATGTGGAGAGACGGGATCTATACTTTGAGAGGTAAGACAGCCTCTGTTCTGTACATGAGAGAAAAAGGGATAGCACTCATGGAGGTTTGGATGCTAGTGCGGTAAGCCCACAAAGTGAAGGGAATGTGAATGTGCCAATCCCTACCTATGTCACTAACCACTTTCATGAGAATTTTGGTGAGAATTTTGTTGGAAGCCTCAGCCTACCCATTTGCTTGTGGGTAGTAAGGTGAAGAGAAACTGAGTTTGATGCTGAATGAGTCGCATAGCTTTTGGATAGTCTTGTTTTTGAAGGACTTGCCATTATCGGTAATGATTTTATGAGGGACACCGAAATGATAGATGATATGGGTGGTGATGAAGTCGATGATCTTGTTGGCTTTTGTGGAGACAAGAGGAACGGCTTCCACCCACTTGGTGAAATATTCAGTGGCTGTGATGATGGATTGATGACGAAGAGATGAATGAGGGTTAATCTCACCAATGAGATCTAAACCCCATTGAGAAAAAGGCCAGAAATCTTGAGCAATTTGTAAGGCATGACTAAGAAGATGAAACAAGTTAGAGTGCTGCTGACAGTTGATGCAACGCTGAACATAGTCGCTATAGTTTTGATGAAGGGTAGGCCAATAATAGCCCAAATGAAGGATGCATTTGGCAACTGAATTCCCACTGAAATGTCTGCCACAAATCTCGTCATGGACTTGTTGAATGGCTTGAGATGCTTCAGTGGAGGTGAGACAACGAAGAAGGAGGCCGTCGAAGCCTCGCTTATAGAGAAGACCCCCTAGCATGGTATAGCGAGCGGTACGCTTGATAAAAGCTCATCGTGCATTACTAGAGAGGTTGGGAGGAATGACAGAGAGAGATAAGAAGTCTACAAGTTGCTTATACCAAGCATCTTGTGGGCTAGGGTCTATAGTGTTGACATGATGAATGTGAGGAGAGATATATGAAGGCAACGACACACGACGCACTGTGACAAAAAGTCTGGATGCAGATGAGGAAGATGGGATATGCGAAGCGAGAGAAGCCATGGTGTCATCAAACTTATTCGTGGATCGAGGAACAGTCTGCAGGAGGTAATGATTGAAAGATGCAAGGAGAATGTCAGCATGGTTTTTGTACCTTTGCAAAATTTCATTTTTACAGAGGTATGAACCATTGACCTGATTGACGATGAGCTGCAAGTCACCGAAGATGTTGATGGACTTGATGCTGAGAGAGAGGGCGGTCTGAAGTCCCAAAATTAAGGCCTTGTATTTGGCCATATTATTGGTACAATCAAAGTAGAGTTTAAAAGACAAAGGCATGGGCTCCCCTTTGAGTGGGATGAGAATGACCCCAGCACCCCCACCTAGTTGACATTTGGAGCCGTCAAAGAACATAGTCTTCTAATAGGTGGTGTCATCAGAGGAAAGCACAGTGATAAACTCATCAGGGAACTCACACTGCGAAGGTTGATTGTCAGGAAGAGGGGCATCTGCTAGTTGATCAGCGATGGTTTGCCCCTTGATAGATTTCTGCTGGATGAATTCGAGGTCAAACTCAGCAAGCAGCATGAGCCACCGAACCATACATTGATTCTGATATGGCTTGGAGTGCATATACTTGAGAGGGTCAGTGTGGGTGATGACAAAGGTTTTGTGACTAAGAAGATGGTGGTGAAGCTTAGTAGCATCAAAGACTAACGCCAAACAGAGTTTCTCGATATGGGTATATCGAGTTTCATAGTCGACCAGTGTTCGGCTGATATAATAGACTGCTTGCTCACGGTGATGTTCCTCTCAGTGCGCGATCATGGCACCTAACGAATGATGAGTGGCTGAGATATAAAGGTAGAAGGGTTGGTCATCTTTAGGTGGAATGAGAACTGGTGGAGAGACCAGATAGCATTTTAAGGCTTCAAAAGCCTCTTGATAGTCCTTATCCCATGTAAAAGAGATGTCCTTCTTAAGGAGATGATGAAAAGGTTGGCAGTGGTTAGAAAGCTGCGAGATGAAATGATGAATGGACTGGAGCTTGCCTTGCAAACTGTGAAGCTGCTTGAGATTGGATGGGGGTGGCATTTCGAGGATAGCGCGAATCTTGGCGGGATCTATCTTGATGCCACGGAAGGAAACGATGAAGCCAAGAAGCTTGCCAGAGAGGACCCCAAAGACACATTTCTTGGGGTTAAGATGAACATTGTACTGAAGAAGATGAGAAAAGATGATTTTGAGAATGGTCAGATGGTCATGGCTAAGCTTGGACTTGCCGAGCAAGTCATCCACATAGTCCTCCATGATTTTGTGAAGGAGATTGTGGAAAATGTAGGTCATGGCACGCTGATAAGTGGTGCCTACATTTTTCAAGCCGAAAGGCATGACTCGATAGCAGAAAGTCCCCCATGGGGTAATGAAAGTAGTCTTGTGCTGATCTTTCAGAGCAATCAAGATTTGATTGTATCCTAAAAATCCATCCATAAGAGATAGCATCTCATGGCCGGCCGTAAGATCAACAAGCTGGTCAATGTTAGGAAGAGGAAAGTCGTCTTTAGGATAGGCTAGATTAAGGTCGCGATAGTCTGTGCAGATCCAAATCCCCCCCAGTTGTCTTGGTGACTGGGATGATGTTAGAGACCCACTGTGGATAATCGATGGGCTGGATGAAGGAGACATAAAGGAGGTGCTGAAGCTCCTCTTTGACAAGGAGGGCAACACGAGGATGCATCTTTTGAAGCTTTTGCTTGATAGGATTAGCCTCTGGTTTGGTGACAATGTTATGGGTAACGATGGTGGGGTCGATGCCAAGCATATCACTGTAAGTCCAGGCAAAGGCCTTGCGGTCAGAGAGGAACTGGGTATAGTCAAGCTACTCCTGAACGTCTAAAGATTGTCCAATCTTTAAGACATAAGGAACATTAGAATAAGGAAGGTTGATGTCAATGGTTGATTCATTTAACATAACCTGGGTCTCAGAAGGGAGGGAGCGCTGGATGAAAGAATCGTCAGCACCCATGTAAGAAAGAATGGCATCATCGTCAACGCAGTGAACAGTGTGAATGGTTGCCGACTCATCTTCGATCATGCTGGGAAAAATGAGAGGGAGAGAATTGGACACCTCATTAAGTTGATAAGTCAAGGGGTCCAGGTGGATGGTGTTTATGCAAAAAAAAAAAAAAACTAGGAGGAATGGAAACCACTGACTCCGTAGGTGAAGGGGGCGGAACAGGCAAGTGTGGAGGAGATTGATCAATGATTAGTTCAGGACAAAGGTCTATAGGGTCTTGAGTGGGGTCGTGATATCCCAGACCATACCGTTTCTTGGCATCATCATCATTGAGCAGTTAGATGGGCTGATGGGAGCCCTGCTCATAGCGTCCAAAACCAAAACCCTTCCATGCACACCTGTAAAGGTAAGTGTGTGCAAAGGCGGGGTTGCCAAGAAATGAGAAATCTGATGTGAAAGGTTGAGGTGAAGAAAGAGGATTACCGTCAGTAGGAGCTTGATTAAGCCCCCCATAGATGAGGTTGGTGCGGAGGTGAGGGGGACCATAAGGTATGATCATCCCTATCTGATGGTCATAGCTGGGGTTGTGATGAAGGCGTCCATACTCTTGTGGAGTTTGGAACATGTCTAAAGCTAGCAAGCAATACTCTCCTAATGAAAGTCTTTGGAAGACGTCTTCCATGGGGTCTATGGTTATCGCTTGAAGGGGAGGCATAAGGGCGACCGCCTGTTGTGAATTGGTTGAAGTTTCCACGGATGGAGGCGGTGCCGGGGTTAACGGCTTGATAGGAATGAGGACATCGTTTGGATGATAGGTGGTGTTGCAAGTTTTGAAGGGTGAAGGGTTAGCGGGAATGGTGTGGACTTGTCTGTCATGCTCAAATTTCACACAACGGTGGAGGGTGAAGGGGACACAGGCCATGGCGCGGATCCAGGGTTGGCCCAACAAGATGTTGTATTGAAACTCTCCTTTGATGATGTAGAAGAGCTCTGAGACTGTGCGTGGACCAATGTGAATATGAAGGATGACTGTGCCAATGGTCGTGGCAGTAGTGTTATTAAAAGAGCACAAGATTGCATCAATTTTGGAGATGCAATTCTTGGGAAGAGCCAACTGATCAAAGGCATGGGTGGAGATGATGTTGATGCTAGCGCCTTCGTTGATCATAACGCCTTTAATGCATGTCCAATCGATATAGGCAGTGATGAAGAGGGCAGCGTCTTGATCTTCCGTGTTGGATGTGGGAATCTCAGAATCGCTGAATGTGATGGAGGTAATATGGGCTAAGGAGTGGACAAGGGCAACAAGTGGCTGGGGATCCTCGGGTTGGACCTTCGCTGCTTGCAGGGCTTGGATGAAGGCCTGACGATGTTGGGGTGAGGTTTGGATGAGATCGTAGAGGGACATCTTCACAGGCGTCTGGTGAAGCTGTTTCAACATGGAGTCATGGATTGGTCTGGAAGAAGAAGAAGAGGAGGGTTGAGGTGTGCCAAGGATAGAAATCTTAGGTTTAGGTGGTTGAGGTGGATTAACAAAAGGGTAGGTCTAAGGAATGGCGGCTTTTTCTTTTGCCTTGTCCTTTTATGACCTAGTGGTGATGTGAATGGCATTGATTTCAAAGATGGGAGGTGAAGGTGATGAAGGGGTTGTAACCGGTTGATGAGATGTGGATGGGCTTGACGAGGTTGAAGGGTTATGAGAAGGAGTCAGGGGTCGGTCGAAAGTGTTCTCAAAGAGAAGAGTGTCTTTCTCCAGATAACGGTGAATGACAGCCTTGAGGGCACAGCAAGTCTCGGTGTCGTGTCCTAGTGTATGATGATATAAACAAATCTTCATGTCGTCGAACCAGGAGGGTTTAGACTCGAGAGGTTGGAAGGGCTTGATGGGTGGAAGAGTTATGCTGGAAGTTTGCAAAAGTCATTGTAAGATCAAAGAGTATGAGCCCTCTAAAGGGTCTGTGCTCATCGATGTATGTGATGTCAGTGACTTTTGCTTGGGCGAAGTTGGAGGGGGTTTTCGTACCACCTTCTGGGTTGATGGTGTGATGACAGGTGGAGACAGTACATTCTTCATGAGAGGTACCACTCTTTTGGGAGAGGGTAGGCTTGCGGTAGGTAAAGGAAGCAAAGGAGGCAATCGGTTTTGATTAGAGTTTGAAGTGGGAAGGACTCTGGATAGGGTTGAAGGATGCGGGCCCAAAACGGAAGGTAATGGTGATGGAAGAGGAGGCGTTTGCCTCTGTGGTTTGGCAATCTTTTGTGATTTAGGTTGAAGACTACTATTGGTTGAGGTCTGGTTTAAGTCCACCTTCACTTGTGGATGAGTGAGGTTGGAGACGGGGCAAACGCCAAGTGACTTGATAGGTTTAGGCGGAGTAGATGAGGGTTTTGGTTTTGATGAGGTTGATGAATATGTAAACGGTCTAGAGGCAGAAATCTGATTTTTGTTGATAGTCTTAGGAGGTTCTGCCATGGGAGGATTAGCAGCATGAGATGAGAGGGCCCGGGCTTGTTGAAGAGCTGTGAGACGGTCCCACAATCCCTGATGCTCCACTTTCTTAGAAGGGAGAAGTTTGAGTCTCTCCACTAATCGAGAAAATGGCTGAGAAGATGCGGGATGAAGTTTGGGCTCTTGAGAAGACGTCGACGGTTGTGGGACTGAAGGTGAGACGGGTGTAGTAGTCTCGGGCCCAAAGCATGGTGAAGTCGTGACAGGTTCATCTTTGGTTGGAGACGAAGGAGAGATAGGTTCTTCCCTGGGTGGAGAAGAAACTGGAGAATGAAGCTCCTCAAGCGGGTAAAGGGTAGGGATGATAGTGCCCTCCACTTGCAGTCGAGGAGTAGGAAAGGTTGGGTCCTCCATGGGCAGCAAGAAGGAAGATGGTGAAACCAGCGGTGCTGGTAAGGTCGAGGCATCCTCCAAAATGAGAGAAGTTGATGGAGAACTAATCAGAGAAAGAGGTTCGTCCACATGTGATGGGTTGATGGATGAACTCACCTCTTGAGGTTGGTTAGAAATGAGGGGTTAGACCGTATTGACTGTTCAAATATTATGTTCGTGGGTATTGTCAGTCAAGGTCTGGACGTTGTTTTGGGTTGGTGGATGATTGGGGAATGGTTGTTTGAAGATATCGATACCCTGATTAGGAGGGGCATTGGGATTGTCGAGGATGAGGTCACCCTTTTCCAACATGTCTTGGATTATGTTTTTAAGGGTTTTACAGTTGCCCGTGTCATGACCTTTAACACGGTGGTAGTGGCAGAAGTCATTTTCCCTATACCACGCAGGGATGGCACGTGAGGGATCAAATTGTGGTGGTGGTTGGATCTAAGGGAGATTGAGGGCCCCTTGTTTGACAAGTTTTTCCAGCATAGATGCGTATGATTCTCCAAGTGGAGTAAACTGTCGCTATATGTATCTCTGCTGAAATTGGCGAGTGGCACTCATAGATGTGGATGGTTCAGGTTGATTAGTTGAAGGCGAAGAGGAAGAAGATCTAACAACCACAGCATTTGTTGAAGCTTTAGATTTAGGATTGGATGAGGAAGGCTTAGAAGAGGGGTCATTGGTTTTGGAGTTGGGATTCTTGCTCCACAACTTGACTTTATTCTCCTCGACAGCACGTAACTCGAGTTTACGAGCCATCGTGAAGGCTTCATCAAAAGTGCAAAAGGTCTGAACCCTCAAGGTAGAAGAAATATGTCTAGCGTAGGCTTGAGAGAAAAGTTCAATAAGCTCAGGCTGAGGTAAGGAAAATGAAAGTTGATTGATAAGGCCCCTCCACCGAGCGACGAAATCAGCAATGGATTCATCCTCGAACTGGCGGATAGAATAGAGGTCTGTGATGGAGACCTTCTTGGTGATATTGATGGAGAAATGATCGAGGAAGAGTTGGGCCAGCTGAGTGAATGTAAAGATGGAATGGCTGGGAAGAGAGCTGTACCAGTCAAGTGCAGCACTCGAGAGAGACATGGGAAACGTGCGTAAGAGCAACGCATTGTTGTGGGCAATAAGGTAACATGCATGTCTGAATGCCCGTAAGTGTTGTTGTGGGTCTTCCTTGCTCTGGAAACAAGAAAACTTAGGAAGTTCCCACTGGCTGGGATATGGTCTAATGGGGACAGAAGGATGGATGGGCTCATTGCAAATTTGTTCGTATGAGAGAGTGTTGCGTGAGCTGGAAACAGAGGTCTCTAGGTTGGACATTTTATCCATCAGCATCTTGATAATATCTACTGACAGATTGGTGGGTGGAATGCCTCCTAGATTGTAAGGCACTTGAAAGAGGCTAGAAGAGGTATACGACGTAGTCGGTTGTACCAATAAGGGCGCAACGTATGGATGACTAGTCGTAGGGGCACAAGAGGTGACTAAGGATGGTTGGATAGAAGGCATGGCTAGGTTTGATGTTGTCATGGGAGGTTGGTTAGAGGTGACATGGGCCAATGGATAGGTAGCCACCCTAGTGTTGATAGGAGTAAGGGTAGGCGAAATAGAGACGACTAAGTTTTGAAAGGGGGTAGAAAGTGGTTGAGTGGGCTGAGATTGATAGGGGGCCAAAACCTCGGTGAAAGTGGGCCCAGCGATGGAAGGAGAGGCCACACTTGGATGTTTGGTAAAAGGTTGGTCATTGTTTGAGGCAATAGCCTGGGTATCTAAGGGTTAAACTACGGATGCCGTTGATACGGCCGTAGTCTCGAGGAAAGAAGTCGGCATTCCGTAAATTGGATTACCCAAGGGGTCTCGCGTTCGGCTATTCGCGAAATAGTGTTGCAAGGCTTTTACATTGAGGTCCAAGAATCGTGTGAAATCTTGGTCCCCTTCTGGGATAATAGGCGTTTGGGTCGGAGATGGTCTGGTAGGAGTTCTTTCAGTTTCTGAGTTGAACTCCATTATAGGGCTAGTTATAGGCGGGGTAGACGGAAGAGGATGATGCCTCGCGTGATCGACTAGAGCCTTGGCTTGGCTATGAGTCAGAACCATTCAAGGCAAGGAAGAACATCCTCACAAGCTCAAGCAAGCAGATAAGAACTAAAAAAGGATGAAGACACAAGCAGATCCTAAAACCCTAGAAGTAAATTATTAGGATTATAGTGGCTTATGCCTTAGAATGTGTGTAGAGGAAGATTGGCTTTTGAGTCAGGTCCTAGAAGAAGCAGTCTATGGATGGTTTCGGGTTTTGTTATGGTGCTCAAGAAGTCTGTGTTAGCTTTCGTATAGGCCTAGTGCTAAGGAGCAAGCTCCCCTCGCTTCACAATTCCAGTGGTTAGCTGGTTTCGCTTAGCCAAAATATACTTCCACTATAGTTTAGACTCTGCCAGAGAACAGAGTTGGCTTTCCCCTTGGTGATGAAATCCAAGTAAGATCATCGGGATGGGTAAGGTATCCGCTGGGGGATGAAATCCTAGTCGGGCCTTGTCTCAGGTAAGTTAAAATGTTTGTTTTGTGTAAGTGGTTTGGTAGTGACAGGCGTCGGTCGAGGCAAGTTCTGGACAAAGTCTAGGCGAGTTGCAGAAGGTCTGGTAGAGTTGGGATAAGGTCTTGGTCAGGATCGGGACAGGGTCTGGGGGTTTAGTCAAAGTAAGGTCAAGTTTGGACAGGGTCTGGGGGTTTTGGTCGAGTCTAGACAGAGTTATAGATTTGGATAGTGGGAAGAGATGTAAAGAAGGGACTCAGGGTTCAGGTCTACGGTCTGAAGATCCAGGGTGATAGAAATAGAAATAACAAACAAATAATAACCAAAAAGAAATAAAAATGAACAGAGGAAATACTTACCTGTCAGAAGATATGATAAAAGCCATGATTGAAGTCATCGAAACATTGCCATAAGTAGATCAAAGCGAATGCAGATTGGTCGAATGCTAGAGTTGGTTGATTACTAGAGCTGATTGGTTGCAAGAGTCTGTGAATGTCAGAGTTTGGGATCGATTGATTGATTAGCCTTCGAGATTGATCGGCGGACGCTGATGAAGGTGAGGGACAATTCAAGAGATGGTTCGAGAGACGGTTCGATAACCGATCGGGGAACCGATTGGGAACCGAATGATAACTAAAAATGGGTAACGGTAAGGTGACCGACATCGGCAGGATTGCTAACGTCGGCCGATAAGTGACCGACGTCAGCGACGTCGGCTAGGTAACGATCGTCGTCGGTAGATGCACAATGGGGATAGAGTCTAGCTTTAGCTCTGTGCTCATTTTTACATGCTGCCAGGGTCAAGGCTAGTAGGAAAAGTGGTCGACAAGGGTTAAATAGGAAAAGAAGAATAAAATGGGGAATGACCAGGGGAGTCGACACGATTTCGGTGTCTACACACATGTTCACACTGAATCCATTATCTATGAGAACTTTATGATTGTAATGATTGTGAATGTAAGATATGATTGTCAGGGGATCTGAAGCTCTACCAATTAGAGCACAATTGATTACTTTCTTATATGCAATTAAACACGGAATTATACCAGAATGATAAAGTAGCTAGAAACTTGAGATAGCAAAGAATTTGAGAGACAATACACACTCTTGTATTAAATACTACTAGAAGAAAATACAATAAGGAAGATGCCACTTCTTCCTCCACCTCAAAGGCTTGCCACACCTCAAGACCTTCTTCCCTCTCTCTCTTGCTCAACACAACAACTCTAAAGCCTGAGTTGCTATCCCTCCTTGAATGCTTCAACTGATCTCCTTGACCTTACACCTGTAGATCTCCTTGACCTTGCTAGCTTCAATGCTTTTTACTTACCTTAGAATGATTACAATACATGCCTTATGGGTCTTTAAATAAGATCCCATGCCTACAAAAATAGAGATCTAACTACTAAAATTAGACACACAGCCCACGACTTAAATTAGCCCCTTAGCATGCAAACACTCGGTTCAACTAACTAATTGTTCGTGCAACAAACAATTCTGGACCGCATAGGCGACCAAAGCCAGTCCCTGCTTGTCTGGTTCTACCGATGTCAGCCGACTCCCTGCTGTCGCTAGTCTCCTTCTCCACTGCACTTGATCGACGTCGATCATACTACCGATGCTAGTGGCTCTGGTTCTTCAGCATCCTTCCTCTTGTGTCTGCAAATAGTTGAAGCTTTTAGCTCCACGCCATAATAATCTCCCACTTGGAGATAAATAGCTACAACTTGTACCTGTACCTGTACACCATCTATTTTGTTCCTTAGGCTCTGTATCCCTCTTCAATGTCACTCTTGAAGACCAACCACCACGCAAACCTGTGATGCAATACCTGTATCTTATGCCACAAGAATTTTGCTGCTCCCAAATTCTCCATGACATACTTCTGAACCAAATCTACCCTTAGCTCAAAAAACTCCCTATATATGAAACCCTGCAACAAGTAACACAATACAGTAACAAGATAATGTAGCTAATATTATCCAACCTGGTAAAGATAAAATACAATGGTCAAACCTCCATTATTCTGCAGCATAATCAAGACCATATACCATAGCCTTTTGTCTCATGTATCCATCCACTCTCTTCTCTAAAATGGGAATCTGTCCCTCTATCCAGTGCTTCCTTCTAGCTGACAACACTACCAACAAATACCTATTTGGTTCTCCAAGGACTCACACTCCTCATCCATGCCAAGCTCCCACTATTTCTGGATTCTACCTGCATTACTTCTTCCATCTTCATAGTTCTTGACTATCAGTAAGCAATATAAAGAAGGTGAACAATGAATATGAGGTTCACATACCTTTCCTAACCTCCACATGGGTGTTTGAGACTTAGTAATTCACCCAACATCCGTTCTAGTGACCGATCTAGGCCATCTCCCAGTCTGCTTCTGACCGATGTCGGTTCCCTGCACTGATCCTGACTACCGACGTCATTTCCCTGGCCGACGCTAGTGTCCCTCCTACCGACATCGATCCTTATGACTGACATCAAACTTCTCTTGTCCGACCTATCAACCCTGCTGGTCTACACATGACCGATGTCGGTATCTGGATGACTGACGTCGGTGCCAAGCTATCAACATCGGTGTCTGTGTGTTCCTGTAAGTGATGAAATTTTCATCCGTGAGCTCTTCTTGGATCAAACCTCTGTCCATATTACCCTGCTCAGACTTATTCAACCCCTGTGACTGATCTCTATCCTTCATCTCCTCCAAAAACACCAAGGCTTCTTTGTTCTTGTCAAAAGCATCAAATTTCCTCTTTCTACAATGAACTGTATTTATACTTTCCAAATTTGAACACATACCTTTTGAATCAAGAACTTCCATTCCCTTCCTATTCTTGTGACCAAGCCTATTAGGCCACATCTTCAAATCTACACCAGAAGTGGAATCAGTAATACAAGTAGACAGATAAAGAGTATCTACCTTCTTACCTCTTGCTAGAACAAGTGCTCCCTTGGTAACCTTCCAAGAATCCGCTGTGAGGGTTATTGTGCATGTGCATCCCTCATCTCCCAACCTTCCTACAAAAATCAGACTCTGCTTCAGAATTGGAACATGCATGACCTCTTTCAACACCCACGTGTTGTCAATCTGCAATCTCAGCTACACTTTCCCTTTGCCAACTATCTAACAAGGTGTACCATCCCCTAGATAAAGAACTCCAAAGTCTCCCTGTGCATACTCATAGAACAAATATCTATTTGGGGATGCATGAAAAGATGAATCAGAATCTAAAATCCATGATCCTACCTGACTATTTGAAAAAAGTATGAGAGCATCCTGCATCACAATATTTGCATCCTTTGCTTCTTCCATACCTGCATGTTGATTCTCTTTATCTCTCAACCAACACTCCTTCTTTGTATGTCCTTTCTTTCCACAAAACCAGCAGGTAATACCTTTGGACTCGGATTTCCTTCCCGACCTTGATTTCCCTTGCTTAACCTTCTCCCTTTGCCTTTCCCTACTTTCTACACTTAGAGCATTCCCTAATGATTCACTTGTGCTTCTCCTGCGTATTTCTTCATTCAAGATCACACTCACAACATCAACTTTTAAGATTTTAGAAGCAGATGCAGAATTACTTACTGCCATAACCATACCGTCCCAACTTTCAGGTAAAGAACATAAAATCAAGAGAGCCTTCACCTCATCATCAAAAACAATATTGACTGAAGATAATTGGTTTACCAAACCATGGAAATCACTGAGATGAGTATGTACCGATCCACCTTCCTGTATTTGCAAAGTAAATAGTTGCTTCATAAGATATACCTTATTAGAAGCTGAGGGCTTTTCGTATAAATTCGCCAAGGACTTTATCAACTCTTCTGTTGTCTTACACTGTGATAAGCTGGAAATCACAGATGATGCAAGGCTCAACCTTATGGAACCTAGAGCCTTCCGATCAAGAACGTTTCATTCTTCATCCTTCATATTTGTGGGCTTGCATGCAACCCCACCCAACGGTAAGTACAGATCCTTCTAATATAGATAGTCCTCAATCTGCATCCTCCAGTGTTGATAATTCTTTCTGTTAAACTTCTCCATTCGTAGCTTGCTTTCTTCTGCCATTGCTGAACTCCCACTCAATCAGAAAACCTTGTGAATGACCTGTAATCAAAAAACAATACCCTGCTTCCTGCAAACTATAGCTTTGATACCACTTGTCAGGGGATCTAAAGCTCTACCAATTAGAGCACAATTGATTACTTTCTTATATGCAATTAAACATGGAATTATACCAGAATGATAAAGTTGCTAGAAACTTGAGACAGTAAAGAATTTGAGAGACAATACACACTCTTGTATTAAATACTACTAGAAGAAAATACAATAAGGAAGATGCCACTTCTTCCTCCACCTCAAAGGCTTGCCACACCTCAAGACCTTCTTCCCTCTCTCTCTTGCTCAACACAACAACTCTAAAGCTTGAGTTGCTATCCCTCCTTGAATGCTTCAGCTGATCTCCTTGACCTTACACCTGTAGATCTCCTTGACCTTGCTAGCTTCAATGCTTTTTACTTGCCTTAGAATGATTACAATACATGCCTTATGGGTCTTTAAATAAGATCCCATGCTTACAAAAATAGAGATCTAACTACTAAAATTAGACACACAGCCCGCGACTTAAATTAGCCCCTTAGCATGCAAACACTCGGTTCAACTAACTAACTGTTCATGCAACGAATAGTTCTGGACCGCACAGGCGACCGACGCCAGTCCCTGCTTGTTTGGTTCTGCCGACGTTGGTTGACTCCCTGCCGTCACCGATCTCCTTCTCCACTGCACTTGACTGATGTCGGTCATACTATCGACGCTGGTGGCTCTGGTTCTTCAGCATCCTTCTTCTTGTGTCTGCAAATAGTTGAAGCTTTTAGCTCCACACCACAACAATGATAAAGATGCATGGTAATATGAATCATCCTCAACAATCTCTTACTATGAGAAGGATATCAAAGGTCTAACTAGAAATCTAGAATTGTATATACCAATCATGTTGCTTAAAGGGTGTAACTCAACTGAAGGTGCTTGATATGTAGCTAGTGGTGGATGTACATGATATGCATGGTGAAAACTTGATGTATCCCCTATCTCTTATTTATAATTTTGAGGGAAAGGATTTAAAAATATTATCAAAACTTTATCCTATGTTTTTTTACCTAAGGAGGCTCAACTAAAGTGCCAAGATCAATAACATTACCATCTATAAAGTCCTATATCTTATGTTTCAAACTAATGCATCTATTTTTTGTATGGCCTGGTGCCTTATGAAAATCAAAAAATGCATTCTAAACATATCCCTATGGAAGAGGCTTTGTTGGACAAACTTCTTGAATAGGAGGGAAAGATATGAAATTACATTCCTATAATTATTATAAAACTCTACCTAGAGATACTAGTAGATTAGAAAATGTTCATCAAGGAGGTGTAGATAAAACCACTTATTAAGGGGGCTTTGAAGTTGGATTGATTGTAGGTTGATTCTGGCTCTTGTTATCATTAACCTTTACTTTGTATGGGACTTTGTTGTTACTCTTATTTGTTGTTTTTGAAATGCTCATATACTTGAGTTTGCCCATTGAAATTATTTTGATTTCCCTTTCCTTTAGTGTATAACATAACTTAGTAAAGGAAGAAAACCTTTTGAAAATTTTTGATTCATGAAAAGTTGGTAGAAGACTTTGCTTGAAGAGATCTTATAACTCTTGATCAGTCATGGGGCTATTCATCCTAGCCAAGATAACCTTATATCAATAAACATAATCTATGAGATGCTTAATTAACCTTTATTTCTATTGTGCAACTTGGGCATAGGAAACCTTATCACCAATGTTAATGCTAAAATGAGATATGAACATGTCAGCTAAAAGATTAAATGCATTGACTGAATAATTTGGTAGACTATAGAGTCATTATAAAGCATAATCATTTAAACTTCATGGAAATAGCTTGGTTGGTAGCTAGTCATTTGTCACATAGTCTAAGCATGTTGCATAAAAATATCTTAAGTGTGTCTTTAGATCACCCTTTCCATCATATAGAGTGAGCTTGGGTTGAACAAAACCTTGTGGCATGGGTGTCAAAGAAATATGACATACTAATGGTGTATGAAGTAGAGTAAAAGAATCCAAGTCTTGTGTAGGTCTAGAGGCACCTTGCTCAAAATGTAGCACCTTGGATTGAAGATATTTTATTTCTTTCACAAGGGTTACCACATTAGGAGACAAAGATGTACTAGTTGTAGCTGGAGGTGGCATAGAGGTAAGTTGGGTTGTAAGGGGTTGTTGAGACATAATTGCCCCCATTGTTGCTCTGTGGTTTGAGAAGATTGACCATTGTTCAATTTTTGATATTATTCTTATAGTAGTTTAAACATATCATCTTGCATATCCAGATGTTTAGTTAAATGGCCTTGAAGTTCCCTTTTATCAGTTTCATCAAAACTAGTTTGTTGGGCCATTGTTAAAGTAGGAAAACAAATTGAAAATTGATTGAATTTTTTGTAATAATTTGTAATAATCAAATTGCTATGGAAAAAATACTAAATACAAGAAATGTAAAGTCCTAAAAATAATAAATTGGAAAATGCATAAAAAGGATATGAAGCTCACAAACATGTAAGGTGATACCTCAAAGGCAATGGGACCTAGTATATGCAACTATGGTTTTGAAAAATGATATTTTAAAAAAAATACTAAGTAATTATAAAATTTAATGCTAATTTTTTTTAAAAAATATGCAGGTAAAAAATTAGAAAAATATTGGAGAATTCTTGATTTAAAGGGACCTAGTTTGTGCAACTAGGGTTAGGAGGAATATATATATATATATATATATATATATATATATATATATATTCTAAAATCTAAGGTGTTTTTTTAATTGAAATATGTAGGTAAAAAATTAGAAAATTATTGTAAAATTCTTGATTTAAGGGGACCTAGTATGTGCAACTAGGGTTTAGAAGAAAAATAAGTTTTTAAAAATTTATATGAAATTTTAAAAATTAAATTGAATTTCTAATTTAAATAGGCAAGTAAAATATCATAAAAATATGATAAAAATAAACAAAGAATTTATCCTATGGTTTCTAGGGTTTTTATGTACCAATGAAGTAAGTCAGATTCACCAAATGATTTAACTATTTTAGGAATATTGGAGTATTATTCCTAATTTATTTAAGGGTATAAGTTGACTAAATAAAAAAATTATACTTCAATAATTTAACCACCAATTTGTATAGTTTATTTTACTTTTGTAGCTTTCTAAAAATAGTAATAAAAGAGGATATATGTAACTTAGCTTAAAACAATGTTAATATGACTAAGATAGAGGCTGATACTAGCTTTGTAGGATTTAAGACAGTGTCATGAACCATGATCTAGACTTCACTTGGTGAAAATATAAGAGGACTAAAAATAGGAAACTTTGAGGTCTAGTGATATAGTCCAAGTCCTGCCACTATTGTCCAAACTAGTCATAGAGATCTAAGATTTTTGGGTTTTATCTGCTATCCCTATATTAATCCACCTATGAAATTTCAATTCTTGACTATCAATGAATCTCCTTATAGATCTGATTTAATATCCAACCCTTGATCTTCCTTTAACTTGAACTTGAATTAAAACTTTGAGAAAGAAGGGGGTTTAGTGTGTGTAAGATGCACTAAATGTGTATCAAAACCCCTTGTATGGGCACGTTGCCTACATACCAATATTTTAAATATGGATCAAGCCATATGTAGTTCTCCCACTTAATTTACTTTGTATAATAGTGTTATTCAGATGCAAAATTGCTAAACTAGGTGTGATTGAGGTGGCTAGGGACCAATGTGAGGGTTTAAATAGGTTAGCAATTGTATTGGATGGCTATATGTAGAGAATAGATAAATTTTCCTTAGTGTTATTTATTGTATTCTTTCTTACTTTTGAAATAATTTCCAACCCCTCCTAAATTAACTTTGAATGGGATTTTATAAAGATATATTGGTCATGGGTTAGATTCATTCATGCTAGGCTGACATAATGAAGAAGAGGAATCAAGAGAAAATGGTCACCTAAGATTAAAATGTGATTAGATAGGAGCATTAGAAATGAGAGACCCTAAGGTTTAGTGTTATAGTCCAACTTGGATGATATTGTCCTACAATTATAAGACTTTGAGAGGGATGGAATAATCCTAAGAAGTGGAGCCTAGTTGAGCTAGAATGAGGTTTCAAAAGTCTAAGGATGATTGGGAATTAGAAAAAAGGTTCCTATAAGGGTCAAGAAAGCATGTAAGAGGGACCTATGGGTTTTCTTTCATACTCCACACTCAATCCACCAATTTAGATCTTAGATATGACTTACGATTTCTATTTTAAAACTGTCTAAGGTTTGCTTAAAAAATAATATTTTTTCATTATAAGGAAATGTCATATTGAGGCTAGAATAGGTGATTTTTGTATCCTAATAGAGCATACTAAAATTCCAAAAATGTGGTCATAAAGGTTAATCTCTACCCT
The DNA here is from genome assembly GCA_037957365.1 of Torreya grandis. Lineage (NCBI taxonomy): Eukaryota > Viridiplantae > Streptophyta > Pinopsida > Cupressales > Taxaceae > Torreya > Torreya grandis. The sequence goes on along the minus strand of JARHVA010003770.1, from coordinate 1,315,440 downwards.
TAACATGGTGTTAATGTCAAATTTTAGTCATGAAGCCCCAAAGATAGATATATCCAACTACCACTTACATCTTGCATATAGTAAAATACCATATTGAGGTCAAAAAAGGTTTTTCATATCTTAATTTCGAATACTCAAATTCCAATAATGTGGTATTATAGGTCAATCACTACCCTTGACATGGTGTAAATACCAATTTTCAATCATAAGGATATGAAGATATAGATATCCAACTATAGCTTGTATGTTGACAATATTTCTTATCAATGTTGATCAAGGCTAGAGTTGTTGCATAAAAGGACCTATTTGTATGGATTTTGAGGCCATGGTATTTGAAACATGTGTAAAATAAACATATAAAAGTTTTTAAATTCATATATTTATAATTTAATGTCCTAGAAGTGGAAATGTCAATTGGAGGCAAAGAACATGTCTCTTAACTACATAAATGTTGTATTTTAAGACAAATCACTAAATCATATGTCATGAGTTCATCAATGATTTGAAATTTAAATTATGAAGTATTTAATTATAAGACTTTGAAAATCATGTGGTGATTCTTTATTTCATGGATATGACTTATAGTTTCTATTTTATGCCTATCCAAAGTCTACCTAGAAATAATAATTTTTCCTTACAGGGAAATTTTTTTTTAGGCTAGAACAAGTGATATGTCTCCTAACCAGGAATAATAAGATGCCAATAATATGGTCTTAAATATTAATATGCATTTTCAATGTGGTGTGGAATCCATTTTTCATCCATGAGGCACCATAGATAGACATCTCTAACTATGTCTCGCATCATGACAATGTTTCTTGTCAATGTTGCTCAAGGTTAGAATTCTTGCAAAAAAGGTATTTTCATGAATTATGTGGTGTGATAGTGGTACATTTATAAATTACACCTATTTTATAAAATTTCCCCAAAATTTTAAGATATTACATTGGTTTAAAATTTATATATAATACTTTTGTGCTTAAAACCCTATTTTAGGGTTTCTCAAAAACATAAAAGCCAAAGAGATTCTTAAGGTGATAGCCCATAGAAACTCTAAAATATTTAAACCTTCTAACATAAGACATTAATTTTTAAATAATACATTAAGGACAAAACTAAAATTTGGAATCAATCTATCACAATCTCGAGAAGACATACTCCTTTAGGTAAATGCTTTAGATGAGCTTCGAAAAGAGGCACTCCATCACACTAAAGTTGTGCAACAACAAATAAGTGGATGGCATGATAAGCACATCATGACTCAAAAATTCCAACTAGGGAATTGGGATTTAATTTTTGACTCCAAATATAAAAGATCATAAGGGTAATATCCAAACTAGATGGCTTGGACCATATGAAATCGAAATAATTTTTTATAATGGAACTGTTAAGTTGTAAATTATTGACCCAGTCTACTTTCATCTACTAGTCAATGGCCATCAACAAAAATTGTAAAAGTATATTTTTTATAAAATAATTCAATCATCAACTTCTTGATGAACATGAGTTATCTCTCTCTCTCACCATAAGTATGAAACTATTCCTAGAGTAGAAGGGTATTCCTTTAAACCCTTCTTCACCACTTACCAAGAATAAACCAGGTTCTTGTATATAGTACCATCATGCTATAGGATTAAGGGTGTTTATTTGAACCCTTATTCACATCCTTATTTATTTAAAAATATTTATGGTTAATACAAGATTAATTCTTATTTCTAAAGTATTAATTCCTATTAATACAATATCAATTTCTATTTTTATAGGAGCCTTTTCTATTGCTACAAGATTAATTTCTATTGATACAAGATACAAATTTTTGTGCTCTAGCATACCTAGCCTCTTAATAGATATTTCAGAATGATTCAAGGTCTATTTTTTGTATATACTACCATATTAACTTGAGGATTTGTGTAGTCATTGAATAGTATGCTCCAAAATTCTCACTTCAATAAAGGATGACAAGTACATCTAAGGATCCAATTGTTACTAGTTCCTGCAGAACTATATACATATTTTTCCTAACGATTTATGGATGCATAAATAAATTATTATGTCACTCCATGAAATTTTTATTTTTAAACTCCTTGGAATTTATATATTATTTCCTAAAGCTAATAAGTAATATATTAGACCATAACAATATAATATCCATCTTCCTCAACCACTTGAATCTAGTTTCTAATGGTCATTATCATCTTCCATGGTCATCAACCATCCACACCATGTTTGATCACCATTTAATCACTCCATAGTGGCATGATGACATCATCCATGTTATCTATTTCTAACCATGATACTTAAATAATAACTAAATGTTGATATGTTTGTGCTAAAATATCAAAACACCTTGTACCCTGAGGGAAACCCATAATTTTTTGAGAAAAAACTTTAAAAGAGAAAAAGAACCCTTTTTCTAATACTTATTAGAAACTAGATATTTTAGTAAAATTTGTGAATTTTCAAAGTTTCAAAGTGCACCTAAACCTCTGCTTCTTACTTACCCAATGCCCAACAAAAAATAAAACTCGAGTCACACTTTATAACTTTACAAGTTGTAAAATGCAATTAGAATCCCACCTCTTGCTCTCACCTGATACCCACAAAAACTATAACTCTAGTTGCACTTTGTAAATTTGAAAAGTTAAAAAGTGTATCTTGAGTTCCACTTTCCACCGTTATCCTTAATAATAGGAATCAGAACTCTAATTAAAATTTTCAACTTTGAAAAGTTTTAAAGTGCAACTCAAGTTCCACTTTTTTCCCTTCCTCCCCACCCATCGACAATTAGAACTTCCACTACACCTTGCAACTAATTAAGATACAAAGTGAAAATTAAGCTCTTATACCCATTTACATGGCATTTCATGCCTCCAAAAAAATCACTTAGTGAAAATTAGAGATCTAAATGCAAATCATAATTTTACAAAATTGAAAAATTGCACTATAACCTCAAAATCCCACTTTCCTACCATTTACCCAACCACCACTATGTTTGGCATTTATTGCAAGTTTAATTAATAAAATTAGGTTTCTTGGTCATTATTAACATTTAAAAATTGAAATTAGACCTACATGTGTAATAAAGCCTATGAACTAGACACCAAGTGATGCCAAGCAACACCAATGCCAATGCCACACATAAAAATCTACCATTTTCATCCCCTCTGTGAAAACATGATATTCTTATAGAGCATCCCACATTTACTTCAATCCCTAAATTTTTTTTTCCTCTATGAAATCTAGGGTGTTATACTAGGTTTAGGTTTTTATCTTCAAAATTGTTAGAAATATATTACCATTGAGAGTATTGTTTGTAATTTCCTATTTATTTCATTTTAAATGTTATTAGCCTAGATTATTTTTCATAATTTATTCTAGGGTTTATATCATACTATTAAAATATAAAGTGTTCACCACAAATCCCCTTCAAAAAATTTGGAAGAAACCCCTCTTGATTTTTTAAGATCAAACCATGTGTAGATCTCATTCGCAAAAACACATACAAAATCCTGGTAGAGATTTGCCTTGTCCTAACAACTCTAATTTCTCATCAAAAATATGACTTGCATCTACAAACCAAAAACCCCACCAAACTTTTCATCATACTTTACAAGCACAAATTGTAAGTCTAAATCCTATTAGACTTTGTAAGTGAACTTACAAGTTAGAACCCTACCTAACATTTTAGCTGCAATTACACATTATTTATCCATCAAATTATTTAATTGAAATAATAAGTATAAACCCCAACCAAATCTATAGTTAGTTTTCCCATGCCAATTTTCCTAGAGCACATGTCTAGAAAAAAAATGAAGTTCAAGTCAAAGGAACATGGTGTCCCATACATCCTAAATTCTAATATAAATGAGACTATCAATACATATATAGGTCATATAGACCTAACAAATTTATCAAACCAAGTAAATGTAGAATTCAAGACTGATTGGATTCAAATCATTTTCGACAGTAGTTTTCCCTAAGTTGTAATCTTACCACTCTCATAACAAATCCCTAAGCTTGTGCTCACCATGGAAAAATAATATGATGCTGATAAAAAGGAGGTGGTAAATGACAAAAGAGAGAAGATTCTAAATTTTGACCCTGATTTCATTGATATCATGTTCCTGATTCTAGAATATGAAAGCTATCTAGATATAACCCATGACTCTCAAAAAAAGTTCTATAAAGATACTAATGCAACTTGTCAATAGGTTTTAAATAAACAATGGCTAAAAACATATAGACTTATAGCCGTAAGAATGCCTAAAACCCTAGCTAGGATAGACGTCAAGGATGAAGTAGGATACATCATTAAACTATTTCACAGAGTTATAGGGAACCTAGATGTTAAGCATTATTAGGATTAGATGTATGATTATATCTAGATAATCCATCAAAATAAATAGTACATTCACCAGACCCAACTAATTTTTGACTCCATTCACAAATAGTTGATGGAGGTCCAAACTACTGCAAGTTTTATATGACATCATACCTTGTCTATATATTATCAAAAGGGAGGGTATTCCAAAAATTGAACATAATTCCTAATCAAATAAACAAGGTCTTTAATTACTATCTCAATCTCTCCTTTAAGGTGAGTAAATAATAGTTTAGAAGGGTAAATGATGCTTATATCTATTCCCTCATTATCATGTTTTAAAAGGAACTAGGAAGGAGGAGATTTTATGATGCTATAACAACTGAAATTAAAAATTGGGGTTCATGTTTTATTTGATTCCCCAAATATTCATATATTAGAGTGGGTGGCTTTAGTGGTTATCCCTAAACCCCTCCAAGGTATGCACATGACAAATGAGCCCCTATGTAACTTGTTAGGCAACTTGTGGAAATCCACAATTTCTTATCAAGAAGACATAAGACAGGGATCCACTTCCCTATTAGTATAAGAAGATACATCTACCCTTCCCTATTAAAATATAAATGTGCCAGATGTTGAGATAACTCAAATGACCTTGAGAGATCTTGATGTAAGGCTATTATATGATGTGATTGGCCATATTACCAGTATAGTGGGCATCAAAACATATTTTCAAATTTATTTTTATGAATATTATTAATAATATATACATGATGAAGAGGAAGTTAGGTTGAGATATTATTCCAAAATGACCTTAGAAAAAATAAAAACCTACAACATGGCACTAGTCCCTGAAAATTCGAATGATGATAAGTCACATGTAGACAAGGTATACTATAACAATAAAATCTATCTCCAACTTCTTCCATTGGTTATGTGGTCTATACTTGAATCCTTCTCATTGATAGATAGGACCACGTAGGTTATAAATAGAACAATAAACTGGTTAAGGAGAAAATGGGTCAAAATAACCAAATAGACCCTAAGAATTACAAACAAGTTGAGAGAAGTGAAGGAGAAGGGTGTGGCAATAGAAGTAGAGGGTTCCATTAGTGGAACCCAAGTAGACCAAGTAGATAGGCCAATTATGTCACATAATTAGAAGGCAAAAAGGGCTCCTTTTAACAACCAAGATCCAACAACATAGCCAATGGATCAATCACTATCAACTTTTACCAAGGACACAACTATTACTCAATAAACACAAGTAGTCCCTCCTCCCATCTCTACTATTCAACTAACCATGGTACTCCCTAATTTTTTCTCCACTTCCTAGTCAACTCAAGTAGTTACATCTCTTGTTTCCACCAATCCATAAGTGAAAGTAATTACACCTTCACCCAACCCACCTATGTTAGTGATTCCTTTTTCAATAATACAATCAACACATTTGGATACTCCAAATCCACCTTCACCTCCATCTTCCTATATCACTTACACCTCACCATTTTGGAATTAAAATATTTTAGGTGAAAAAATCTATGACTTCACATCGATAACGTGGGGAACTAAGTCCTCTTATTAGTAGGTGGAGATACCTTTTTTGAAAGCCAAAATGGGAAAAAAGGAAAGCATTTATAAACATAGGAAAGTAAATCATAGGTAGTAATTTAAACTAGAAGTATGAAAAGGAATTTTGAGAAAGGAATATATCTATAAGAAGAGATAGACAAGGGTAAAGTGATGCGGGCAAAAAAATCATTAGGTTAGGAATCAAAAACTAGATGAATGTGTTGGAAGAAGATTTTGACATGTAGACTAGGAAAACCTCTCTCATTAAATGAGTTTAAAAAGATATAATCACATCCATAAGGGTATGAAACATACACCAAAAATTTATTTAACCTTGATAATATAATTTGACAACTTTTTGTGTTTTCTAATAAAAACAACTAAGATATTTCCCCTATTCCCATTAAGATTTTCTCATTCCTTATTATCCATAGTTTAAATTTTATGACAATATAAATGAAAATAAAATATGATGAATTATGTAGAAATACATAATTCCAAAAGATATGACCAACTCAAAGTTTATAAACACCTTTCTTGTATTCATTTCAAAGAGTAGAAGAACTCATCTCTTTGCAAAGCTTTTACCTAGATTTTAGCTATTTTGAACCCTTGATATGAGCTTCTAACTTGTATTTATAGGAAAAATTGGGTAGTTATGGTGTAAAACCACCTAATTTGCCTTTTTTATAGAAATGCTAAAATACCAATAAGAAATTACAATTTTTTAAAAGGTGCTAAATCTCATCAAGGAATTAGCACTACTTACAAAAACATATTATAAATTTTTTCACTATTTTCAAAAGCATATTAACAACTTACACAACTTGAAAAATCAAGTTGGTGTAAAATTGAAAAGAGGAATTGTTGAAACAAAAGTCAGATTTACAAAAATGGGAAGAGTGCAAAAATTGAAATCAGGTACAGAGAAGCAAGAAAGAGAAAACTAGGAACACAAAAAGCAATTGTTCATTGCTCTTGTTATCATGTTGACAATTATATCCCTTTTAAAAATTAATCAAATATATAGATAATTATCTTGATCAAATCTTCATCTAGTCCATATGTTGCTTGTAAGCAATATCTATTGAATAGTCTAACTCTTTTATCTCTTAATGCTTGCTTTGGAGACTATTCACTTTCATATCTAAATCATCCACATTCACCTGACACTTGGATAGTTGATGAAGTTCTTCATAATTTAATGTGGATGAAGAGGCAATGTCTTGAATATATTTCTTGAATTACTTGATGATAGTTTCAATCAAAATCACATTTCCTTCTTGATCTTTATCATTGATAAAGTGACAATTCAACTTCTTGACATCAATGTCAAGTCCCATTATTGAATCATTTCCTAATGCCCTTACACTGCTAAATTTATGAACACATTCATAAAGAGAATATATTATAAATATGGTGGCCCAAAATAATTTGATTTGATAAATAATTTCATCTTTATCGATTACTCCTTTTTCAACAAGGTTATTAGAAGAGTATTTGGAGAATTCGACTAGCCCAGGTAAAAGTTCCTCCCAATTTTATTTCTCCTAAACATATCCACTTTTTTTGTTCCCATTTGTTTTCAATGTGTCTAAATTTTAGAGAAAACTATTACTTTAGAAAGGATTGATGATGTTCCATAATTTAAAATCTTCTCAATCTAGTCTTTCACTGCATTACCCATCTGACCCACTTCTCTCACCTTTTATAGTGTCTCTACATCTAGACTTCATGAAGCAATAACTAGTTGAATTGGCCTAATCAATCTATGAATCATTGAGCTAAATTTTTCCAATTTATCTTTTAGTTCATCTTTTGTCACTTTGTCTTTGTCCATTTTTTCAAAAATGGTGCCAATTGCCAATTGAACGTCTCCTTTCATCCCTTCCCTAGTTGACTTCCTAAATGAATTCTAGAGATATGATAATCATCGACATTAGATTCTAACACATCTTTTTAAACAATATGAATAGATACTTCTACCGATTTATCTCCTTTCTCATCTATAAGCATTTGTGAGATCATTTTCACCTTATTTGGTATTTTTGAGTAAGAGGCCATCAAGGTTTAAAAATCTATTTCTTCAAGTTCAACAACCTTCCTTGTCCTCTTCACTACTATGGACAACAAATCTAAATTCATTATACTTATAGAAGAGAATGAGGTAGAAGTTGAAGTAATTGGGACAACCTTAGTTACTTCTGGAGAGGGTGTTCTCTCAAATGGGGAACTCTAAGATGAGAGTTCAATTTGTTCTTGCGTATTGGTTGTTTCCATAGGGATATTTGGAGAAGGAACAATGGGTAAATAAAGATTTGAAGGAGAAGATGGAGGAGTGGGAGCAATTTATTGCAGAGGATAAGCAATTATTTTAGGGAACAATATATGATCTAAAGCTAAATTTTTTTATGTTGTGTTCTGTACCAATTCTTGAGAGAAAGGATAATTAACAATTAGAATTTCTTGAGAAACTAAAAGTTTGGGAGAAGAAGAATAAGAAACATTTAACACTAGACCTTTTAATATTCAACTTGAGAGGTTTTCATGGTTAAATCTCTTGTTTAATAGATTTAGGTTCATGTACTTCTTCCACCATGAGAGTTTCTTCATTAGGACCTACCTCATCTATCTTTGCCTGCTCATCCTATTGTTTATAAAAGCTAACAAGTTTGTCTTCTCTAGGAGGTGTAGGAAATTCAACATTCACAACATCAACCCCTTTATTTTTTAACTAGAGAGTATTGTGAAGTATGGTTCTTGTCTTATCCCTAAGAGAAGTATATTCTCTTCTATCCCAATGTGCCATGGACAATAGCTTTATAACAATGCCTTCTTTTTTAAATATAGGGTCCAACGTGAACCCATCATCAACTAGCTATTTTAGTACTTACATTATACTGAATTCCATTATTTATTTCATGGTAAACCATGAGTAATCCTTGATCCTTACTTATTTCTCATCTTCACAGTTCATCCAATAATATTCAAAGAGTGGAACATGATAAAAAGAGGTTCCAATATTGTGTCCAACAAAACCTGTATTATCAAAAGAAACCCTGTTCTCAAATGTTGTGAAGTTTGAAATTAGACGTACACTGCTCCACCATTTTATCTTTCACTAATGAATGACAATTAAATGTATAGATTGAAATCAAAAAATTATTCTTGTTTTTTATTTTCTTATTAGCAACTTGTGTGTTTCAACAAGTTGTCTTTTCAATTCCATCAATGGCCACTTATCACTAACATATCTCAGAAGCATATAAGGAGATATATCAAAACCACCATTTCTTAATTAATTGAATGTTGAGAACTATATAAACCAAGTACCCCACTTGGATATCTCGACAAAATCTATAGCTAACATCCTGGTGTTAAAAAGATCATTCTCAAATAGCTAGATAATGAAGTGAATAAAGTAATCATTAACTCTTTTGAAGTGACAAATGCTTTATTTTAGTGTCAACTAGGGATACAAATCATAACCCATTATTTTCCTAAAACCACCCACTATGTGTAACCCATCAAAATACCTTTGGATTGCTATGACATAGACAAGATATGAAGTCATGTAGAATTTTGATGTTTCTTTTACTTCTAGGAGCTGCTTATGAATTGAATTGATAATCAATTCACCCCATTTCATATACTACTTATTTTGAAGGATGATCCAAATGAACCTATACATCTAATTATAAAAGTTATTAGCCATTTTATTTCCCACCACCTTGTGTAAAAAAGTGATTATATCACTTATTTCATCCTTGAAGTCAGATCTCAAGAGATTCTTGGGAAGTTTAGTAGAAGAATGTTTCTATTTGGTCAACTATGATTTATTAACCTACTTAGAACATGCTGAAACATTCTCATCCCAGAAGATTTAAGAGGATTCAAGAGTCAAATACACAAAATTTTCATGATTTGGAAGATGAAGAATGTTGTTGATTCATTCAAAAGTGAAGCTTACTACCAATTCTCTTAGATAATCTCTTACTTCACATGTCTCTACATTGTAATGATTTGCAATGGTTAAGACCAACTCAAGAGATTGTAGTGATATTGGAAATGCCATTGCTTATGCCAACCCACTGTCATAGATGCTCTGATGAAAATCTATATTATGCACCATGTTTATTCTATCCCAAAACTCACCTAGGTCGATATGACCAAGATTAGTATTAGTGATATTTTTTGTGTTAGAGTATAATGGTGAGAGAAGAGTCATTTCTTGATATTGATATTTCATGATAGCTTTGTCCTTGCTTGAGATTGATGATTTCAGGGTAGGTGATGAAGACATTAAAAATTTCCAAGAAGTGAGTAAGCAAAAAAAAATTTACAAATTGACTTTTACTTGCTCAATTTGGAAAAAAGTGAACAATTTGGTGTACAAAAAGTTAATTAGATGGCTTGAAAAAGTTTTACTTACTATATTGGTCTGCAAACCATTCTTGAGTTTTTTAAAAAAATGCTTCCTAGCCAATAATATATTATTTCCAAATTATCTTACCTGATTTAAACTTACCTATGATCAAATTAACCTATATCCATGATATGAGTTCCAATGACAAGCAAAAATGCATCCATTTTTTTTTTACAATTTCCCATCTTTTGATAAAAGATCCCACCCTTTCAATTAAAAATTCTCATTCTTGTTTGATTCTAATTTTGGAATAATGAAATGAATGGCCAACTAATCCTTTTCAAAAATTTAAACTTTTATAAAATCCCTAAGACTTAAATAGAATTTTAGCAAGCCAATCACAAAAATTTAATTTTGCAAATCTATGATGACATCCTTTTGGCTCTTAACAAATTATCAAAAATAAATTTATGATAATATATTTTCTCTTTGGTTGGAGAAAGATTTAAAAATAGTATTTTTGGTTTATTTTATCTCTCTCCTCAAACTTCATCTGGCAAATTAAAAATAAAATAAAATGATTTTGATTTTCATTGGCTACCTGGGAGAGCCATACAACTTTGGCACACTTATTCTTTACGCTTCTTCTTTCTCTTACTGGGCATTGCTTCTTTCTAGGCTACTATTGTTCTTGGCTTGACTTGGGCACAATCTATTCTCAACAGGATTTCTTATTATTTCCCTTTCTATTGTTGTTGTTACGACCATTTTTTATATGAGCTATTTGACAAAATGTTTCATTGAAATTATGGATCCAAGATTTGTGAGGCTAACGTGGAGGACGTCAGAATTGGTCATCATTAAAATCATTGATAGTTACCTCTTGTTATTGTTATTCTCCCTCTCTCATGTACGTCATCTTTAAATTGATCTCCATATAATAGAATTTGCACATGTCATATTTGTCTTAGTTATTGCAATCTCTGGACATTTTCATTTTTATGGTAGAATGACTGATGAAGGGTATGAGCCCTAGCTTATGGCTCAATAGTTTATTTGGAAAATATTTTGACTGACTAAACATCTACAAGTTCAATGGCCATGTTTGGCATCTCTACAATTATCACTCTACGTAATGTATTGGTGATGTTTAAGTTTATGCCATGTAAATCAAATTTCATGTATTCATGTTCTCATTCTTAGATTCACTCATTGCCATGGATGGGCATAATTTTTAGGCTGTATGACTAGAGGTGGTTGTAAAAATTCTTAAAAATTGCTTCTTTTTCTAATTTCTATCTTTCTCCAACTATGTCATTTAACCTATTAATTTCCCAAATAGTGAACTAGAATGATAAACTCTATGATTTATTGCTTCTATTTCAACTTCACCTTATTTTCCCAAGATGATGGATCATTGAATAACCCCTTTTACAATTGAATTAATAAAAATTAAAAAACAATCTAAATTTACAATCAACAAGTGTTCTGAATGATATTCCAAAAAAATGAAAATCCCTTTAGTGCCCCTTGAAGAACAATTTGAAAATTGCAAAGAAGAAAATGAATTACTAACTCACAAGGAATCGAAGAGAAGAAGTCAATATAGCATGATCTAGGACAAAAATAATTCATTTGCATGATCAAAAGAGGAAATTATGGGAATTGCATGCAGGAAAAAGAAGCTTCAAATTCTCAATGGGAATTTTCACAATGGAAGGAGTGGAATATAGAATTTAATTAAAAATTGAAACTAAAAATGTTTTTGCAAATTGCATGGAACCAAAAAGATGTTGGCAACTTGCACCCAAAAATGTTTTAGTAATTTACAATTTACAACTTACAAATAGGAAAATATTTTAATGCAATTTTATAGGAGCAAAAAGGCTTTAGAAAACTTTCAATTTCTAGAGAAGCAAGTGATTTTTAATGCATGGGAGGATTTAGGCAAACTTTGAATGTTATTAGGCTAAAACTAGAAAGACATTAAAAATTTTAATTAATCAATCTTTTTAAGTAATTGATTAATTATTTTTCAATTTTCTCTAGATTATTCAATTTCATGTAAAAAACAAATTTTAACTAATGATTTTCCTATAAAAATGATTATTTACAATATTTTCCCAAATTTAAAAATTGGGGATAATAGTTGGCTCCAACTGGGATTATGAATTGGAAGGAATGAAAAGAACTAGAATATTTTGGTTTTTTAGGCTTAACCATTAGGTAATAGAGTCTTCAATTTAGAAATGACTCAATCAACTGATAAATATCTAATCTTCAACAAGATGATGGGTCCTTAAGCCATTAGAATGTTGTTACATGTTTAAATAATATTGTTTGTGAGGGTCATATACTTAATCTAATGAATGCCATCACATGTCATTGATAATGTATGTATCGGGTACTCCTCTTAATATGTGCTATCACATATCTTGCAAGATAGTGTATGTGAGTGTTGAGTACTCCTCTTGATATGTGCTATCACATATCTTGAAAGATAGTGTATGCAACTACATTTTCATTATGTGTTTAATAAGAAATGAAAATGTGATGAGGAACATTTTTTTTATGAGTCAACCTTACAAGAGTTTCTATAAATTTCTCCCAAACCTCTGCAAAATTTTCAAATGGCTTGTAATACCTCTTCTTTAGTCATCAAGTCTTCTTTTCTCATTTTAAGTGCAATACCCTTATTATTATTTTTTTAACACACTCAGAATTAGAATTAGATTGTTTGCTAAAGAGACCCATGGAAAACCTATTCAATCTGTCATTCTTCCCAAAACTTGTTATCATTCATGATGCTTTTAAAAAGAGATCGGAGGCAAATGTACGTAGGTAGAAAGGAATCAACAAAAAAAAAGAGGAGCAACAAACAAATTGTCACTTTTATTAGAAAACAACATGTAAACACAAATAAATAATGAGAAAGGAAAAAACATCCAAAATAATATCTACATATGTACAAAAGATGATCACCTGATACTTACTAGAAGTAGTGATTCAAATATTGCCCACTGAAAGGCAATGGTAGATGAGTCTCATCACAATCTGCCAAGTAAAAAGTATTGTTACCACAAAAGTGTTTGATCTTGAATGGCTCCATCCAAAGTGAATCAAATTTACCATGACTCGCTTAGGTTCTCTATGACTATCCCAAAGTAGAACCATATCTCTTATGTGAAATTCTCATTGCTTAGCCTTTTTGTTGAATAAAATTTTGAAATGAGCCTGATGTTCTATGATCCTATCAACCACTTGTACCTTTTTTTATTCTAGTTGCTAAAGATAAAATATTCTCTTATCTAATGAAATTTTAAAAATTAGGATTTTCAACCACTCTAGACAATTGTAAAGATGGTAACTCAAGAGTTATGGGGATCATAACATTGATTCCATATAATAGTATAAAAGGAGACATACACAAATATTTTTTTAGAGTTATATGATCCATCCAAAGAGCATCATATACATTTTTATGCCAATTTCTCTTATTCTCATATACCACCTTATGCATGATTGTAAATAGATTCTTGTTACTTGAATCAGCTTGATCATTACCTTATGGATGGTAGTTGGAAATATGGGATAGAGAAATACCGTATTCATACCAAAATGTGATCATCTCTGAGGAATAAAAATTAGATGCATTATCTATAACAATCTTCTATGGGATTTTGTATCATACTAGAATATTTTCTTTGATGAAATTACAAATAATTTTTGAAGTTTTCTATTTCACAAGAATTGTTTCTACCCATTTAGTGAAACAATCTATTGCTCTAACAACATGAGTATGACCTGTGCTTAAATGAGGTTTCAATGTGCCAACAAAATCTAGTCCCCATTACTGAAAAGGTACTTCAATTATTACAAGTTGAGGATGAAGTGATACTAACTTGAGTTTACTTGTAGACACTAAAATTACATCACACACATGTGTGTAACTCCCTATGTCAAAATCCCTTTTTAGCCCATTTTTTAATAATAACAATTAGCTTCCCTAACCCATGATTTTTACCCCTCACACATTTAATTAATTTAAAATACTCAATTAAGTTAAGTAAAAAACCCCTTTTGTCACCTTACTTGGCCACCTTACCCTATGACTAATTCCCACTTGATGAATCACCTCAAGACCTGGTCCCCTCATCCTAACTACCCAAGACTTATTCTCACTTCCAAACTAAATTCCTAATTAACTACCTCCTTCTTAACCTCTTATTTTTACCAATTTACAATGGGTGCCACACTTGGCATGAATAACAATAGAAAATAGGCCAAAAATAGTAAGGTTTACCTATTCTAGGGCCACTAATGTTAATCAACCCATGGCTGACGTTGGTGGGATCACTGATATTGTTAATATAAGGTAAACTCCAACTTGAAGTTTAGGTCAATAAAAAATTCATTCTTACTTGCATTTAATCTCTTGACATTCTATTTTTTACATCCTAGCTTTTGTCATCTTATGTAAGTCAATCACAATCATGAATTGAGCTCTTAAAGATAAACATCATCCACTTGTTCTCTCTATTCAAGTATTCAGGTTCAAACTTCCCGATAAGGATAATCAATCTAGCACTTATCATTGAGTAACCATAGCTAAGTACATCACTTATTCTATAGGTCTTTTAAAACATTTATTCTATTATAACTTTATATCTACTGTGCATTACTTTACACACTCTTGACTGAACCCCCATGAGGGAGTTACAAAGCTTCCTCACTTGTTTCCCCTTAACTTGACACACCAAACCCTTGACCAGATATACCCAAACCATACTCTCTCTCATAAAATTTCCCAACCTCTCATACCTGATCAAAACCATTTCCTAGACCCAAAAATCCTCCTACAAGCCCCTAGGAAATTATTACCCCTACTGACCTTGGCAACCTAACCAACATCAGTCACCTTCACCACCGACCTTGGTAGTATAACTAATATCAGTCACTCCCCTATCGATTTCTATGACTGTGGATTTCTTAACCTCTCTAAAACATACCCAAACAACTTTTAAAATGTAAATAAAGTACACCACCTAGACCCTGACACTCTCTACTACACTTAGGTTGTGAATAATGGTAATATTATCTCTTTTTCTCTCTCTCTTTACCTCTCTTTTAGTTATTTATTACTGTTTTATCTCTCAAAAGTGGACTATCATCTCTAAGGAAGGTTCACACTTACTAGAACAAGCACATAGCTTGGTAGTCCACTCATTTAACTACTAACAAGCATTCTTGTGGTAGTGTTTTCTTACTTATAGGTAGTCCTCCCCAGCCAAATATTAGTGCTCACAATGTCTAGATATGGCACACAAACCAATTTGAGTTCATTTTAATTAGTAATCCCCATCATTATTTTCTATTTTCCTATAGACTTAAAATAGACAAAATTTAGCGAAACATTTTTGGCATGCCTGGTGGGACCCTAGAGTTTTCCTTGGGTTCATTTCTTCTTTTAAGCATTATATAGGTGCATTATAGTGAAATTTTCATTTCTTGCACTTCTTCCTTCTCTTTTTCCTAAAAATGAAAAAATTAATATTTTATTTTTAAAAGCATTAAACTAAAAATTTCTTTCTTTTCTCTTTACCACTAAAAGTAATTTATCATTTTCTTTTACAAGTTATAAAGAAAATGAGAATCTCTTCTTTACTTCTTGCATGCACATTAGGATAGTGAATTTCATACTCTATTCCTATTTCATCTTTGTTTTCATTCAAATCTAAACATTTCAGGTTTGGGTTTAAAACTTACTGTATTTCATTGTTTACTTGTTGTATATTAACTCACCTAGTTAATTACAAGCATTTTGAATACATTTTAGTGCACCCATGTTACACAACTAAATCACATTTACACAAACAAACATTTAAACTCACCTAAGAAAATTCCCATCAGGATTTCATCACCTGGTGGATCACCTTACCCTACCAAACTATCTTACTTAGATTTCACCATCAAGGGGAGAACCCACTCCATTCTCTGGTGGAGTATAAACTCTAAAAAAAAGGTGTATTTTGGTTAAGTGACCTGGCTCGGCTCTAGGTCTGTGAAGTGTAGAGAGTAAGCTCTTATAAAAAGCCACATAATTGGTCTAACATATATTTTCTCTTGAGCATTAAAACTAACCTAAAACTATCTCTAGATTGCTTTCTATTACCTTATATAACCTAATTCTCTTTTTATTATCTGATTAAGGCATAAGCCAACATGAGACTATAAAATTAATCTCTAGGACTTAATAGTTACTTGTTGTATGTTCTTTTTTTCTTTTTTGTTGCCTTTTATATTTTAAAGTTGGTAAAGACATTTTCCTATTGATTCACAAAATCAATACTATTTCTAATACTCAGTTTATATACCCTATTATCTCAAGTTTTCTAAGTGTTCTTCCTTCTCACACAGGCTTTTTACATCCACTATTTTACCTAATTTTAATTTTTGGTTTTCTAAATAGTAGATTTTCCATCTCCTAGGATATCACAGTGATTGACATCAGTTAAGCCTATTGGTATCAACAGATTTTACCTACTGACATCAGTTACTCCACTGACATTGACAAAAAAATTTCACCAACATCGGTCAAGTGACCGATGCCGGTGACTGTGTAATTTCATCTACTCAAAATAGTAAGCTAAAATAACCCACTTACCCACACTCAAACTTGGTTTTTCATTATTATGTTCCTAATACAAGGTAGTAAGACTATTTATACTTCCTCTTGCATGGTATTGACATGAGCTCAAGCCAAAATTCTTGATGATTACATAAGCTAAAAAGCACTTCCACCTTCTCCTCTCACTTTTAGTTCTATCGTGGAGCATACTTTAGATACAGATCATACTCTCATCCCTAGCCAAATTCCCATTGTGCATGAATGAGATAAATATTTTGTTAAATTTCTTAATCATAATGTGGCAGCCCTTTAGCATTACCTTGCTATGAGCCAAACCCATAATTCTTCGGGTGACCCAATATATGGTATGCCAAATTCTCTAATGGAGACAACCTCAATTTTAGTTGCCTCCATTATTTTCCCCATTGTTACCCAAACTACCACTTTGATGAATAACCCAACTATAAATAATGCCCAAAGTGTAGCATCTCCAACTCTCAATCCCACCTAAACCCTAGTGTGACTTCCCTAATTTCACACCCACAACTAGTTCAGTCAAGTCACACCCCATTCTAGAATTTAATGGTAACTATTCCATCTACCCTCATGCCCATAATTAATTAAGTTATGACTCACCCTTCATCCAATCTAACCATGCTAATAATTCAACCTACAATAACAACAACTAGCCAAGGCATGTCTCCAACCCAATGGGTCAAGCCCCTTTTCATTTCATACCCCAAATGATGACTCATTATCCTTATGTTGCTCTGACACAACCTCAATAATCTATGTCATATTCATCCTATCCTTC
Source organism: Torreya grandis (assembly GCA_037957365.1). Lineage (NCBI taxonomy): Eukaryota > Viridiplantae > Streptophyta > Pinopsida > Cupressales > Taxaceae > Torreya > Torreya grandis. The sequence continues at coordinate 1,297,739 of JARHVA010003770.1, read as the reverse complement.
CCTATAACTTAGGAGGTATCCCCCAAACTAATCCTCCTTCAGACCCCATTAATATGTTGATGGACAAGATGTCTAATCTAAAGACATTCATTTCTAGCTCAAAGAATGTGTTATCTTATGATCAAATATTCAATGAACCAATCCATCCTTTTTTTATCTATTCTCCCTTATCTAAGCCAATGGAAACTCCCTAAATTTACTCATTTCTAGAGTAAAGAGGACCCACAACAACACTTGTGAGCATTTAGACATGCTTATTATTTAATAGGGAATGATGATGCATTACTACTTTGTACTTTCCCTATATCTCTTTCAAGAGATACCTTAGATTCATATAGCACTATATCTCAGCATTCCATTTTCTCATTTACCCAACTCACACAAATATTTCTAGATCATTTCTATATTAAGATTTCTAAGAAGGTTTCTAAATAGACTTTTATTCTATCAGATAATTTGATGACGAGTCTATTGTATATTTTTTCACTCATTAGAGAAGCTTGATCAATCAACTTTCCTTTTCTTTACCCCAACCTGAGCTTATTGATCTCTTCTCAAGGGCATGTGCTAATCACATCTCATCCACACTCTGGGTATAGTCATTTTACACATTTAATGAGGCCTTTACAATGGCATAGAAACTTGAGGTTCATGCCATAGATGAAGGCAAAGTAAAGTTTCACAATAAAAATCCCAATTCTAAATCAAATGACTCTTCTAAAAATTTCCCTTCTAACCAAAAAGCTAAAGGCTTTGCCAATGTGGTGGTCATTAAGCCAGCTTCTTCCATAACCACAAACCAATCAAATTCCTAGACTTCCCAAAATTTGACCAATTAATTTCAACAATGGTATGAACAAAGATAATATACTCTCATTGTGGAATCATATACATCTATCTTAGCAAAACTATTACAACAAGGTGTCATTACCCTTCCTTAGATCAAACCTCCTATACAGTTTGACCCTTCCCATCCTATCCCAACTTGGTACAAGGAAGATGAGTTTTGTAGTTAATATGGTCTTTCCTTTACCTCTAGTTCAACCTTCCCCTCAACAAGAGACATCTATTTCATCTACAACTCCCCCACATTCAGTGGTATCTATTTTTCCCATTCTTCCTCCTCAAGTAGAAGAGCGTATTTCACTTGTTCCACTCCCTCAAGAGGAAGAGCCTCCTTTACCACTTATTTTTCCACACGAGGAGCCTATAATTCCAATTACATTTTCACCAATATTACCTATCCTCTTACCACTTGAAGACCACACCCTACCTATTCCTCAACCACATGTTGAAGGGAACATCATTCCTACATTATACCCTCTTGAGGAATCTTCTTGACCTAACTCTCCTCCACCTATAAAGAGTAGTACCACACCCACTCCACCTTTGCACTTAGAGGAGTCCATATTATCTACTCCCATAATAGATGAGAGACCAATTGTGCCTACTCCAATTGTACCTCTCTTACCCCTTATTTTACCTATGGAGGACCATACTTTACCCATGCCTCACCCACATTTTGAGGGAACCATAATACCTATGATTTACCCTCTTGAGGAACATTCTTCCCCTACCTCCCCTTCACCCATGGAAAACCATATCTCTTCTCTCGTCTCTGTTGAAGAAGACCCCATTGTGGTTCTTTCTCATCATTAGCCTGAAATAGCAAAAACCAACAATTTCCCTCTCTCCCAAACATTTCAGCCTTCTAAAGACACAATCATAAGGCCTATGTCAACTTTATCTAAACCCTTCTCATATTTGGTAAAAAATCTATAATTTCTTGACTCCACAAAGCTACACCATGCAGTATTTTGGGATCGACTTAAAACTCCTTATCCAACACAATAAATGTCAATCTTTACTACCAAACCTCTCACTACTTGTTACCCCAAAGTCTTTGACAAAACTAGATATTCTTCACCAAAAGCACCTAAAGTTTAGCCATCTATGTCAAAACCATTACCCTCATAGGAATCTAGCACATCAAAGTAGATCAGGCCTTTAGGTGTATGCCTCATTTCTAATTTAATTCATCCATAGGTGAAATTAGATTTAACTCCTCAACCACAAGTTAGTGTTTTATGGCTTGAATTACAAAAAAAAATTAATCTCCCTAGATCTTGTTGATCCCTTCTTCAACCCTCAACTTTACCATCTATTTTGGGACCACACCCCTCTACTTTAGTTAAAAAATTGCCTAAGTAAAATAAAGGTTAAGCTACCTCCACTCCTGCCTTTACCATTTGGTAGGCCTCTCACATCTGACACTAAAAATGTGATATCAAAACATGTAACTCCACCATCACCAAATAAAGCACCACATAAAATTGCCTTTTTATCATCGAAACACAAGAAAGTGTCCACTCTTGTTAGCACAAGTGCATTCCCACTTGCAGGCTCTCAAATCTTTTTATTACGTTAGTTATTGAAATATTTCATAATAACTCTTCCTACCATTAAGCCTTATATTCCTATTGAAACAAAGTTATCTTAGTTTAATGATACACAAGTGTGTTTATATCATCATTCACCTAGACATGATACTAAGATTTATAAATCCCTCATAGTAATCATTTGATAACACTTTGATGTTGAACTCTCTTCAATGATACTATTGTTAACCTTCATATTATTCCACTTTTGGCATCCATAGTGCCTCTTACTATTCGACCTAAATTCAAACCTAAAGATGTCATTGTAACCCCTTTATCAACTCCTTCACTGACATTTTAAATTAACACAGTTAATGTGGCCACATGTTCATAAAACCAAAAAGATAAAGCCAAGGAAAAGGTTACTACTCCTTGGGCTCATCCCTTCACCAAAGAAACTCCTCCTAATCCTAAGATTTTCAACTTGGGTGTTCCTAAAACAAGATCTTTAGAATTTATTCAAATCTCAATGGTAAAATAGCTTCACTAAAATCCTATGAAAATGTCTTTGTATGAGTTAATTCAAAACTCATTCCAACATCATCAAGATTTGATTAGTGCTTTACAAGTGATTGAGGTATAATTAGATGATCCCTAACCTCTTGTAGCTTTGGTCAACTACCTTAGTTCCATCTCCCTAATTTATTTTAGTGATTTGGAAATTCCACTTCAACACCCTAAAGATCAAGATTTTGCTCTTTTTATTACCACATATATCGATCAAACTCATGTCAATAAAGTCATGATTGATGAGGGATCTAGTATTAATATTATTTCCACCCATGCCTACAAACACCTAGCCCTTCTCGATAATTGCATATCTCAAATCGAAGTAGTACTCCACTCTTTTAATGATACTACAACTACTATGGTGGGCACTATTGTCTTACATATCCATATAGGTCCATGCATTATTATTGAGCTCTTCTATATTATGGAAGAATATTTCTAATATAACATAATACTTGGATGACCTTGGATACATGTTATGGCATGTGTACCCACAACTTTGCACCATTGTATCAAATTTGACCATGATGGACAAGTGCATGTTATACCCATTGACCGACCTCCATTTAAAACATACAACATTGCTTATAGTCCCAATTATGTTCTCATTCCATTGAAGACATCATCTTCCTCACATGCTACTTTTGAAGCTTCTACAAGCTCCACTCCCATAGCTACATAAATACAAACAACATAAATTCCTAACAAAAATCCCATGGAGGAAAATTTTCAATGTTTATCACTCGATGAATATTATTTTTTGACACTCAACATGTTCTATACTCCACAAGAGTATGGAAAGATTCACATGCACCCAAATTATGATCCCCATATTGGGATGGTCATCCCTTATGGCCCCCCTATCCTTCAAAATAATTTCACATATGGGGGAATTGATCAAGCTGCCACTATTGGTAATCCATATTCTTCACCATAACCATTTACCTATCACTTCTCTTCCCTGAGTAAGCCTAGATTCACTCACACCTATCTCTATAGGTGTGCTTGGAAAAGATTTGGTTTGGGTCATTAAAAATAGGGTGTCCATACACCTATTGAATATCCTACTACCAATACCATTGAAAATGTCAAAAAGAGGCATGGAGTGGGTTATGATGAACCAAATAAACTCACTAAAACATCTCATGAACCAATTGTTGAAGAACTAGTCTCTCCTTCTCCACCTTTTTCTCTGCCATCACCTACCGAATCAGTCGTATCTATATCTTATAATTTTTTCAATAAATGTCATTAATTTGGGGCCTCTCACCTATCATCAAGGTAAGGAAATAAGGTTCCTTCCTTTCATTCATCCTAAAATAATTAATGAAGACTCTCCCATTATTAACACTATCTAATGTCAAGATGATGACACAATTCTCACATATATAGGTGTGGATGATTCCTATATCTAATGATCACTCCTATCTAAAAAACAAGCTATGTTAAATAAATCAACCATTGACATCAACTTGCCCTCTCATGATAACCCTCATGTCCTCAAGATTGGCCAATCTTTAGATTCCTCTGAGAAAGTTGATTATGCCACATTTCTTAATGAACATAAAAAATCCTTTGCTTGGTCTTAGAATGACATGCCTATTATTGACCCATCTATTATCACCCATAACATTGTCACCAATCAAGATGCTAAACTTGTTAAGTAGAAGATTCATAAGATGCATCCTTATTTTTCTCTCCTTGTCAAAAAAGAGATCCAACGCCTCCTTTTTGTTAACTTTATCCAACCTATTAACTACCTACAATGGATTTCCAATAACATTTCTATCACAAAACTAACTGGAGGAATCCACATTTACACCAACTATCATGATTTAAACCTCACTTGTCCAAAATATGATTTCTCATTACCAAGTATTGACCAACTTGTTGATCTAACTATCGGCTATGAGATGCTATCACTTATGGATGGATTCTTTGGATATAAAAAAATCCTAGTTTCTCCTGAAGATTAGCAAAAGATAACAACCTTCATTACCCCATAGGGTATTTTTTGTTATTGGGTCATGCCTTTTGGCCTGAAGAACATTGGTGTAACCTACAAATGCATCATGCCCTACATTTTTCATGATATCCTACACAAAATTATGAAAGATTACATGGATGACTTACTCAATAAGTCTAAACTTCATCAAGACCACTTGATGATTCTCAAAACCCTATTTACTCATCTCCTCTAGTATAATGTTTGACTAGACTCAAAGAAATGTGTCTTTGGTGTTGTTTCTAGTAAACTCTTATGGTTTATTGTTTCTCTTTGTGGTATTGAGGTATATCATCCTAAGGTTAGAGAAATCCTAGAGATGTCTCCACCTATTAATATCAAAAAACTCTGTAGCCTACAAGGCAAACTTTAGTTAATTTATCACTTCATTTCTTAGTTTTCAAATCATTGCCAAACCTTTCACCATCTCCTAAAAAAGGATGTCTCCTTCCATTAGAATATAGATTTCTAGGTAGATTTTAATGCAATTAAACAATATCCCTTTTACCCACTAGTTCTTATTCCACCTAAGGAAAATTAGCCTATCTACCTATACATATCTATAATAAATCATTCTTTAGGTGTTATGATTACACATTGGGATAACCAACATTGAGAGCAGGTAGTTTACTACATAAGCCACACACTTATTGATTATGAGACTTGATATACCCATATTTAAAAACTTTGCCTTGTGTTGGTCTTTTTCACCTCCAAGCTTCACCATTATCTCCTAAATCAAAAAATATATGTGGTCACCCATATTGATCCCCTAAAATACATGCATTCCAAACCATATCACAACCAACGTGTAGCTTGGTGGCTCATGCTTCTTTCCAAATTTGACTTAGAATTCATTTAATAAAAGTCTATTAAGGGGAAAATAATTACTTAGCAGTTACCCCTTACCTAATAATCAACCTTTAAACCTTGAATTCCTTGATGAATCCATTACAACACTCTCCACCAATGGCATCTATCAAATGATGATGTTCTTTGATGGATCTAAATGTCAACATGGTGCAGGTGGAGGGGTCATTCTTATTCCTCTAGATGGAGATCCTATGCCTTTGTCATTTAAACTAAATTTTGAATGCACTAAGAATATGGCTGAATATAAAGCTTTGATTTTAGGACTTAAAATAACTCTTTTATTGGGTATAAAATACATAACCATTTAGTATGATTCTTAGCTAGTGGTTAACCAGGTTAATGATTCCTACTTATGAAAAAATGAAATTATGTAGTGATATAAACATCATGTAGATACACTATTGAGATCATTTAACTCTTATCTCTTAAGAATTATTATTCGATCTACAAACAAGTTTTTTGACATGATGGCTTCACTTTCCTCACACATACCCTCTTCATCCTTTTCTTCAAGAATCTATGTCATTGTGCATCACTTAACATTACCTTCCTATGTCTCAGCTCACATCCTCTTTGTCAAAAATGTAATAGCCAATTTGCATGACTTATGCTACAAGCAACTCATTGATTATCTTTCCTTCTCTATTACCCTTTTTGATCTCTCTAATAATGGGAAACATGCCTTCATAAAACATGTTGCTCATTACACTATATTAAGGGGACTTCTTTACAAGTGAGTTTTTGATGGTCTTCTCCTTAGATGTCTCACTAGTACTAAGACTCCCTTTGTTATTAAGGATATCCATGATGGGATTTGTGGTGGGCATTTAAATGGTCGTGTATTTACCAAATGTATCCTTTGACATGGATCTTATTGGCCTATACTCCATCAAGACAATGTTGATTATCTTTAGGGTTGTGTCAAGTGTCAAAAACATGCTAACCTCCTTCATGTTCCTAGTCATGAATTATAAGTCACCAAAGACTTTTGGACCTTATCCTAATGGGGCTTAGATCTAATTAAAGAGATTAACCCTCATTCATCCCTCTATCATCATTCTATCATTACTGCCACTAAATACTTTAGTAAGTGGGTCAAGGCCATCCCTCTCATCTCCACTAGAGTTGAAAAAATTGTTGACTGCATCAACCATCGCATCATCTATCATTTTGGTGTCCCTCATAATTTCATAATAGATAACATCAAATATTTCAAAAATAATATTGTTCAAAGTCTTTGTGATACATTTGGAATCAAATTAAGCTTCTCATCACCATATTATCCACAAGCTAATGGATAGGCAGAAGCTTCTAACAAAATATTGACCAAAATTCTCATGAAGGTAGTAAATGATATGGGCAAGGATTGGTACACATATATTCTTTTTACTTTATGGGCTTACCGCACTAGCATTTTAACCCCTACGAGTGATACACATTTTTCCTTGGTATATGGGATGGAGGTTGTTTTTCCTTTTGAAGTCCATATTCCTTCTCTTCACATTTCTCTACAAGACATACTTACTAATGATGACTTTCACTAGGAACGTTTGTCTCATCTTGACTTACTTGATGAGCACCATCTCAATCCCTCAACCACCTCCAAATCTATCAAGAGCATATCAAACATGCTTATAAAAAAATCTCAAAGAGTGAGATTTCAATATAGGATATCTCATCTTAAAAGAAAATCAACACATGACAAACATGGAGAAAATAAAATGGGGTAATTTTTCTCCTAATTGGCTTGGACCTTATATCATAACTCATAAGTATGGCTCAAGAACTTATCACTTATCTTCTCTTGAAGGAAGGCTAGAACCTGAGCCTTTAAATGCCTTACACCTATGCCCATTATTTTTTTAAACAAGCATCACTTTACCTCATATTTAAATTAATATCATCCATTAAACATCCCTATTATATTCATTTACCTTCCTTTTCACCCTTACTCCTACACACTTAGTTAAATTATGCAGTGGTATGGTGTTTCCCTCAAAGTGAAAAACTCCTAAGCCTCTATAGTCTTGTCTATGACTACAAGCATAAAAAAATGGGATATCTGAAAAAGTTATAAAGTCTCAGGTCATGCTTCTCAACATAGACTACTCCCTTGAAGGACAACTACATAACTTCCCTTTGCTACTATCAATATATTGCTTCCTTGAAGGACAACTATTTAAAATTAAAAATAAATGCTTAGACCACTCCCTTGAAGGATGGCTAAGCCAAGTTTTATTCTCAAAGGGAAAAATAAATGAAAAAGGCTTTTCACATTGATCAAATTTATACGACTTTAACCCATACAAAATACCATTGTAGGCTTCTTGCATTGATTAGTTTACACAATAAAATAAAGCTTTAAGTCATGGACTTGTCTATATTAGCTCTCGGGTCACCCATAAAAGGGGCATATCATCCCTACTTTGTAGGTTATGCTATCCAAAAAAATTTCCTAATTTTACCATTTTTCCCCTCATACTCTTTCACGGGACTATGAATCTCACTTAATATAAGGTAAACATGATGCTTCTCTAACAAACATAATGGTTCAAAGATATAAGGCATGAAAGAGGCTCATTTTTTTGAGCCTATTTATGTTATGATTATGGTCTTTGCCTATTTATTTTCCAATCCAAATCACATGTCAATCTCTCTATTGAGATAAAAAAAATGTCAAACCAACACTATCAAAGCCTACTCAATTTATTTTATGCATACACCATCACAAATATTGAAAAATTCTAAAATAAATTAACATAACCAATTTATTTATTCTACGCATACACCATCACAAATATAGAAAAATGCTGAAATAAACTAACATAACCAATTTATTCATTTTAAGCATATACCATCACAAAATATGGAAAAATGATAAGATGAAACTAACCAACTAACTATGCATATACCATCACATATATGGGAAAGGCTAGTCTAACTCAACTAACATGATCAACATTAACATCAAATTAACATAGCATAAAATTATCATCTAAATAATCATCATCACAATCACAATACACACATCTCAAAAACATAATAAATGAACATCTCATGCACGCGCGCGCGCTTGTGTGTGTGTGTGTGTGTGTGTGTGTGTGTGTGTGTGTGTGTGTGTGTGTGTGTGTGTGATTAAAATACATGTCCATAAATACATCATCATAACCTCATCTCTCTCTCTTAAAATATATATCTCACATCTTCAGCTCATAGGCCGGTATACATATAACAAATATAATCACAAATGGCAAACTCTAACACTTAGGGTCTTTAAGGCTCTCCATGTTGTTGTGAGAAAGTAGTGTCATCACCACTCTCCACTTTTCTGTATTTATGGGATTTATAATCCATCACACATGACATTAAGCTCTCCTACTCTCTAAACTTTGAATATCTCTAAATCTATGGAAACTCTCTAATCGCCCTCTCATAGTAGGTAATCTCATCTAGGGTAGTTGAATATCTTGCTAGAGATACAATCTATGGAGGTCTCATAACACTTGATGATGTCCTAGCCTGTGCTGGTCCTTATGGTGGTGGAGGAGGATGATCAACCTACCTTGTTTCTCTCAGACCATCTCTCTTTGCTATCACTATAGTCACTTGACCTTGTAAAACTACAAACTAGCCTTGTAGTGTTACAATCTGACCCTACAACATTACCACCTACCCTTATAAGGCTAATACTTATGCTTAGGTTGTATCTCTAGCCTACACTACTAAATCTTGAGACTGTACCATTCATCCCTTTCTCTCACCAACCCCTATAAATATGGTGGTGGCCTCCAAACCTATAATATGGGATGTAAACCTACCCGCCAAGCTATATACACCACTATGCACCCTGGGTCTCCAACACCTAGCCTACTAGTATCTCCTCAAAATCTATCCCATTTATCTCTTGGGGTAATGGTGAGGGTACCTCTATGTTATCCCTCCTATATTGAGGAAAGTTAGGTAGAATATCTTGAAATAGATTGAACTACCTTCTGACCTATGTCACAAGTACCATCTTCAACTCACTAGCTCATCTCCCTTTGACCCATAGTGACCTTTGAAAACCAACAAGATATTGTGCCTATCCTCTAAAAATTGAGTATGTTAGATAGAGTCTCCACAAAATATCAATAGGGATTAAACCCTCAATTATGCACCTATAATAGGCAATGTTCTGAAGCATGCCATCCACTTAGGTCTATGCCATGCCCTCTCTCCACTATCTAAAACCAACCCTAAAGATATCTAAGCCCCAATAGTTGTGTCACCATGATGTTCTCATATGCTCAATAGTGTAGTAGATGGTTAACACATCAATTATTTTGCCATCGTAGCCTCAAACCCCATAACTCTCTATATAACTACATTAAAAATATTAGACCCTAGGTAAAAATAGTCTACTTCTAAACCATTTGTATAAGCACACCTATCAATACAATAAAAAATATACCACCATCTACATTTGGTAATATATACACCATGATCCTAATCATCATCAAGATGCTCAGTTGATGCTACTCCTCATCAGCCATACAAAGTGGCTCATACGTGAAACTTGCCAAATGGTAGGTCACCTCACTAACATGCTCTCCATATAATGTGACAATGTTTATATCATGCTCCTCTCTCGAGCATGTGAAGAGCTCCTCACCCTAGAGTGGTAGCTATAAAATCCTACAAACATCCTCTTGAGTCACTATCAACTCTTTAGTCAGCAGATGGAAGCTGTTGGTGGTGTAATCCCACCTCTCAATCAATGCTACATAAGGGACACATTCTAGGAAAATTGAAAATACCATCTTACTCCTCCTAACCCTAGAGTTACCATGTGCTCCCACTTTTTTGGAGTGGCATCCCTCCTCATACATGTCAACAACCTTAGTAGACAATCTTGTAATATCAACTCCATCCTCACCTGTATATACACACACAACAACTCAAGTCACATACCTTTTAATATACTCTATCACTACACTTTTTCCCTTATCTTTGAGATAATTACATTGTCCTAAGGCCCTAAACTAGGCTATGTAGGTAGAACTCAATCGATATGGGGTCTTTTGAGGTTAGCTCAGCCATATACTCACCTAACTAACTAACTTACCCTATTTTATACCCCTCTACTAACATTTTATACACCCTCACCTCTTAATTAGCCTAAAAACTGAAAATACTCAAATCAAATATCAAACCAATTAGTAGAGACTCTTACCTCATCTCTCCATCTCCTCCTAGCTGGCACAACTAGCTCTTGTGATGGTGTACCTCCTGCCAAGTCCCCTCCTTGATCTACCATCTTAGTCACTCTCACAAATCTATTTTTTCTATCTAATCAAAAATTTGTAAATGAGTTTGGTCAGCCACCAATGTTGTCATTATTGACCTAATATATGGACATTGGTGCTTATTCAAACTTACATCAACAATGTTTCCCTAATTTTCTGACATCGACACTTTCTATTACTGATATCAAAAATGTCACTGATGTTAACACCATTCCAATAATGTTTTCCCTAGCATAGTAACCCTAAATATTTAAACTTTACCCATACACTAGGGCACCTAGAGATCACATATATCTCTCCAACAATGACAAATGTCATTGGAGATCATGAATATCTCCTCTCTCATTAACCCTTTTACACCAACCTCGCATTGCTTGTCTTGACTACTTATGTTATTATGCTATTGTTGGCTATTATTCACACATATGTATATTGGGTGTTTTGGATGGAAACCAAGCCAATACTATTACCTTTTACCCTTTTGTGTTTCCCAGGGGCACTTCCTACCCTAAATACCTAGAAAACATAGACCATTAGAGTTATAACTTTGATTTTTTTAACATATCAACTATCACCTACAAGCTCTGATTTGGTTATTTCCATTTGAGTCCTCTTCAACCTTACTTATTCTTGACTTTGTCGACTATAACTCATAGTAGTATATTCATATGAATTAATACTCAATTCTTCACCGCTCACCAAATTACCTTTTTATCAAACTAGTACTTGATTCTAATTTATCCCCTATCAATTCCTAGTTTGAGTGGGGATACCTCATCCAATACTTCGAGCATCTACCTCTTATTTTTTTCTTAAAAAATTTTCAATACAAATTACAAGACAAAAATGGATAAATGTAGACAGTAAAATTATGTCACCACACATGTATAACTCCCTGTGTTGAAACCCCTTTTTAGCCCATTTTTCAATAATAACAATTAGCTTCCCTAATGCCTATTTTTTACCCTTCACAAATTTAATTAATTTAAAATAATTAATTACATTAATTAAAAAACCCCTTTTTCCACTTTACTTGGCCACCTCACCCTATGACTAATTCTCACCTAATGAATTACCTCAAGACTTGGTCCCCTCATCCTAACTACCCAAGACTTATTCTCACTTATAAACTAAATTTCTAATAAACTACCTCCTTCTTAACCTCTTATTTTTACCATTTTATAATGGGTGCCACACTTGGCATGAATAATGATAGAAAATAAGCCAAAAATAGTAAGGTTCACCAACTCTAGGGCCATTGATGTTGGTCAATCCACAGTCGATGTTAGTGGGATCACTGACATTGGTAATATAAGCCAAACTCTAACTTAGAATTTAGGTCAACAAAAATCAAGAAAAATCATTCTTACTTGCATTCAAGATCTCAACATTCTATTTTTGACATATTGGCTTGCTATAATTTTATATAAGTCAATCGTGATTAGGAACTAATCTCTTGAGGACCAACAACATCTACTTGTTCTTTCTACTCAGGCATTTAGGTTTAAACTTATTGATAAGGATCATCAATTTGGTACTTATCATTTAATAGCCATAGCTAAGTACATCATTTATTATGTAGGTCTTTTAAAACATTTATTCTGCTATCACTTTATATCTACTATGCATTGCTTTACACACTCTTTAACGAACCCCTGTGAGGGAGCTAAAAATATTCCTCACTCGTTTCCCCTTAGCTTGACACACCAAGCCTCTAACCAGATCTACCAAAACCATACTCTCTCTCTCATAACTCTCCCTAACCTCCCAGACCTAATCAAAACCATTTTTAGACCTATAAAAGTCTTTTATAATACCCTAGGCAATTATTGCCCCTATTGACCTTAGTAACCTAATTGACATCGATCACCTTCACCATCAACCTTGGTATTATAATCGATATCAGTCACTCCCCTACCAATGTTAGTGACTATGGATTTCCTAACCTCTCTAAAATCTATCGAAAAAACTTATAAAATACAAACAAAGTACACCACCTACACCCTGACACTCTCTACTACACTCAAGTTGTGAATAATGGTAATATTATCTCTCTTTCACTTCTCTTTACCTCTCTTTTAGTTATTTATTACTCTTTTGTCTGTCAAAAGTGGACTATCATCTCTAAGGAAGTTTCACACTTCCTAGAACAAGTGTGTAGCTTGGCAACCCACTCATTTAACTACTAACAAACATCTTGTGGTAATTATTTCTTACTTGTAGGTAGTCCTCCCCAACCAAAGAGGAGTGATCACAATGTATGGATATGGTGCAAAAACCAATATAGGTTCATTATAATAACTTATACCCATCATTCTTTTCAATTTTCCCATAGACTTGAAATAGACAAAATTTAGTGAAACATTACCCACAAATTATTGACATGAGTCACATTTCCTTACCCATTCATATGCATCTTTGAAAATATTTGACCGATAATAATGAGCTCTAAGAATTTTATATGTTATTACCCTAGATGAAAAGTGTCCTTCACAAGCCTAGTTATGAAAATATTGTAATAACTATTTAGTTTTTCCTTATCCACACACCTTAATTAAAAGCCACCGATGCTTTTCTTAAAAAGTGCGCCACCCCAAATAACATACTTATTAGCCTATAATTTGACTATTTTGTGTTTTTTGGCATCCAAATGGAAAGGTCATTCTCCATATGTTAGGTAGAAATCAATATTATAAAACCATTTATCAGTTGAATCAACAAACAATACCAAAGGAATATCTTTATTATTTTGTTCATCTAAAACTATTGAAGATTCAGATTAAATAGTTTCTTGTTCTACCATGAGTTGACAAAGTCCCTTTCATCAGACTAGCTTTGTTGGTTTTATTTACAAGTCATACTCCTAAACTTTAGTTATCCAATTCCCTACTTTTGAATTAGGTTCCTGTTGAGTCAAAATTGATTTCACTACTATGTTATGTACCATCACAATAGAGTGTGAAAGCAAAATGTAGTACCTAAATTGCTTGACTACCTTCACTACTACATAAGCATGTTTTTATTCAAGAGAATACTTTAACTTATAATCTTTGAGATTACAACTCATGAAGGCTATTGGGAATTCAATATTCTCTTCATTCTTTTGGATTAAGATAGTCAAAAGAGTATGTTCTGAGGTGTAATAGTAGATCATAAATTCTTTCTTGAAATTTGGGTGAACCAATGTAGGTGTATTAGCAATAGTGATTTTTATCTTTTCAAACATATATTTACGTTCATTATTCCATTTGAAGGAAGGTTTAACTTTCATCATGTTTGTAATGAGTCTTTTAATTTCTACAAAATCAGGAATGAATCTTCTAAAAAAAATCACTTTTCTAAAAAAGGAATGTACTCATGGCTTACTTGTGGGCAATGAGAGCTTTTGAATTGCTTAAAATCTCTCTAGATCAATTTGTATTCCTAAATTTTGAAATAATATATCCTAGGAGTTTACCTTTAATGATTATAAATATTAAATTTTTAGTATTAAGAGAGATTCCATGTAATCAACATTTTTCAAAAACCTTTTCCAAATGTGCATAGTGATCTTCTCTCTTTTTTGAGAACATGGGTAGGTCATCAAGTTAAACTATAATTATTTTATTCTTCAAATCTCTGAATGTTAGGTCCATTGATCTTTGAAAAGTTTTTCCAACATTGATTAAACCAAATGGCATTCACTTATATTCAAAGTTACCTCAAGGTGTCATGAAAGCTATTTTGTATTGGTCTTCTCTATTAACCCCAATTTGATTATACCCTAAGAAACCATCAAGCATTGAAACCATTTCAACACCCATCACTACTTGTAATACTTGATCCATGATCAACAATGGGTATTTATCATTGAGAGATTCCTGACTGAGATTTTTGAAGTCGATAAAAATTCTAATTTCACCATTTTTCTTACAAAATGGTACTATATTTTCTACCCATGTTGAATGATGTATAGAAAATATAATACATACATCAAGAATTTTTTGTATTTTAGCTAGAAATATTTTGGCAATTTTAGGGTTATATTTACTTTGATTTTGTCTAAAAGGTTTTGCATCTGGCTTGAGAGGAACTATGTGTTACATTTATTGAGGATGAAAATATTTCAGATCAGCGTATGAATATGCATGTATATCAATGTATTTTTGAAGGACACTGGCAAACCTTTATTTTTCTTAAGGTGAATAACATTTCTCAATATTAACAAATCTAAGGTGTTCTTCAAAACCAATATTGACCTTTTCATAATTAGTAGAAGTGCGAGTTCCTTTCTACATTTTATCTTTGATAAATCTATCATGTTTATTAAATAATTCCTCTAGGGAGCCCAAACCCTTGGGAATTTTATTTCATTTTAATTTGATAACACCATCTTCATCTTGTTCTTGTGTGATTCCTTCCTTTGATGTGTGGACTAAGTATTCTTTGTATGAGGAATTATTATTACCTTCAAAATATAGATTTATAAAAAAATTAGACTTTTCAAGGAATGAATTGATCTATTGATCATCATTGAAAAGTTTCTAGTTTTTTACATTATCTAGGACACTTAGCTTATATACTAGTTCAATGATATAATTATTAAAACCAATCTCTACATGTGGGATTAGAAAGGAAGTTGAGACTCATAAAGCATCTGCTCTAGAATTAATTGCTTTTGGAATGGTTTCAATATAAAAGCATCAAATGATTTAATATTATCCCAAACCTTATTCCTATAATACCTCAAATGATCATTCTTCACTTGATACTGACCTTTCACTTGTCTCACGACCAACTCTACATCACCCAAAGCTTTGAGATTTTTGATTACCATCTCTTCAGCAACTTGTAAACCTAAAAGGAGTGATTCTACTTTATGGTATTGCTAGTGCATTCCAATTGTAATTTATAAGAGAAAATAAAAATCTCCTTGGAAGGAGATGTCAAAAGTACCCCAGTATTAGCCCCTAT
Source organism: Torreya grandis (assembly GCA_037957365.1). Taxonomy (NCBI): domain Eukaryota; kingdom Viridiplantae; phylum Streptophyta; class Pinopsida; order Cupressales; family Taxaceae; genus Torreya; species Torreya grandis. The sequence goes on along the minus strand of JARHVA010003770.1, from coordinate 1,281,675 downwards.
GGATGAACAACTTCCATCAAATTCCATCATCTAAACATCATTTATATTTGACTTTATCACTTCTATCATATCCAAATCATTTTCTAACATCATGAGATAATTACCAATACCTACATGAAATATATAGGTAAGTTAGATGAATTATGAATAGGTTGAGAAACATTGACATTATTGGCATTCTAAGAACTAAATACTTGTGGTCATTTTCCTTTATTTTGTACTAGCAGAGAAGACTCACGTGGAAGAATGACCTTTGGGGTCTCTTCATGTGGCTCATTGGACTACTTTTTTTTATTTTGAGATCTAGTAAAGATAGCAAAAGATTGACTATTCATATTTTCAACATTATCTTCATAATCATCTTCATATAATTTGTACTCTAGGAATGTATTTATAGAGTCACCACTAGGTTCTTCAATTTCGCATTCTTAAATATCTAGTTTTTTTAATTCATTTTCTTCTTCAACTTCTTCATTTTTGAATATCTCTTCTGTTTCTAATATTGCATTTATAGGTGGATTAGTGTTCTATTGAGGAGGGGAGTGTAAGTATTTGTTTGGGGGATTGAAATCTAGGATGATCCTTTTGAAAAGGAACATAATTTCTTCTTGGAATATCTTGGTAGGGAGTACTAATAGTTTTTTGAGGTATTTGTTTCTTTAGAGCAGTTATGTCATTAGCCATTTTTTGCAAGAGTTATTCAATTGAGGACTATCTAAAACTTTTATTTTTACCCTTTGAAGATTCTTTTCTCATCTTACATAACATAATCATATCATCTTTGACATGAATAGCTAATTCTTGATCTACTTCTAAGTTTTCTACCCTAGTTCTCCTTAATTGATAACTTACTTTTACCAGCTAAGAATTGATAAAAAAGAATTTCTTGTTTTCAACTTTTGGTCTAGTAGTAGCTAGTATCTTATTCAATAAATTTTTAAATTTAGTGACAAAATCTCTCATAGATTCATGAACCTCCTTTTTCATTTGTGTAAGCTGAGAAGTCAATGCATGAGAATCTTCTACAAGTTTAAATCTATTTTCAAATTTGGTTTTCATGGTATTCAAATTAGTAACAAATCCTATAATAAGTGATAGAACCAATCTATAATTTTATCATGAAGTGTTTCCACAAATAGCCTAATGGAAATGTCTTCATGGTCCATGCCCAAAATTCCATGGATGACATTGAATGCAATAAGATGTTCATCTAGAGATTGTTTACTATCGCCAAATAATTTTGGAAAATTCTTTCATGATCCTCTTTGGAGTTCATGTAATTTCCCTAAAGCCAGTGGGCCAATTACATTTCCCCATGGTATTGCCATGGTTTGAAATGCAACTTGCAAGGGGATAACAACTTTGGATAACATAAGGGCTTGGCTTGTCAAGGTTCCTCCTTGTGATTTCTTATTTTTCTTTAGAGTTGAAGGAAGACTAGTTGTTTTTTTAATCTTATTTTGATGCTTAGGACTTAATTTGAAGCTAGAATTTTCTTGTAAATGGTAAAAAGGATCAACTACTCATTTCGACTTACTAGCCCTAGTGAATCTTTTTTCTACCAATTTTGAGAGAAAACTACTAACATTGAGGTGGTGGTTGAAATTAAAAATCCCTTTGAGCTAGCCCTCTTTGTTGTGCTCTTCATGTAACTATTACTTCTACCCTTTGTGCTAAAGGGACTCTATCTTCTTGTTCTTCAAGAACTTCAATAGCTCTATGAAAATGTATAGAACTAGTCCAATTATTCTAAGCAAAAGTTATTAAATTTGATGACATATCTTATTGGGTCTGAGTTGCCCAATTAAGATTATGCTGAAGAACTAAAGCCTGAGGTACTTGGATGATCACGAGAAGATACTTTGGTTGCTAAACATCTTTGAGCCACTATATGAGTTACTCTTTGTTATTGTCTTCTTGAAGAAATCTCAAAATTCTTTTGTGTAGTTGTAGCATGTATCTCTTCAATATCTAACATAGCTCTAATAATGCGAAATTAAGTATTTCTCATTTTATTATTGAAAGCAAACAATCAAAATCTCAAAATTAGATCTTCTTCTAAAGCTTCATCCCAATTTATATCAAGTTTATGGTTAGGATTATAAAGGTCTAAAACGGTCATATGAATGTTACTAATTCTAAGTTTCTAGATGAATCCTATGAGCTTCTCTTTTTGAATGAATTCTTTCCACTCTTTTAGATCTCTCTAATTCTTGGTTTAGAATGGCTAGAATAAGTTGGAAATGGGCTACAAAAATGTCATCAGAGTTCCAAAATATTTGTCTGAGGTTTAACACAATATTCAACTGAGTTGATTGTTTTAAATCTAGCTCTGGTTGCTAGAGTGGTCCTTGAGATAAAGGTAAAGTCATATAGACCAATATTTTATGGGTAGAACAAAGATCACAAACACATGCCACATGGTGGGTGCTAAAAATTGTTGGCATGAAAAAATTTAGGTGAACAAATAGATGAGTTCATGTTAATAGCATGGGGAACTAAGTACTTCTCTTATTAGTAGGTGGAGATACCTTTATTTAAATCCAAAATGGAAAAATAGGAAAGTATTTACAAACATAAGAAAGTAAGTCATGGGTATTAATTTTAACCTAAAATTATGAAAAGAAATTTTGAGAAAGGAATATATATGTAAGAAGAGATAGGTAAGGGGAAAGTTATGCGGGCAAAAAACTCATTAGTACATGAATGTGTTGGAAGAAGATTTTGAATTTTAGATTAGGAAAACCTCTCTCATTCAATGGGTTGAAAAATATATAATCACATCCATAAGGGTATGAAACATACACCAAAAATTTATTTAACCCTGATAACAAAATTGACAACTTCTTGAATTTTCTAATAGAAATAACTTAGATATTACCCCTATTCCCACCAAGATTTTCTCATATATGGGAAATATTAATTACAACTCAAAATATGAACTTTGTAATTTAATTCCTTATTCTCTATAGTTTAAAATTTATGACAATAGCAATTAAAATCAAATACGATGAATTTAGCAGAAAGACATAATTCTAAAAGATATGACTAACTCAAAGTTTAGAAACACCTTTCTTTTATTGATTTTGAAGAGTAGAAGAATTTATCTCTTTGTAAATAATTTTCCCATATTCTCTCTATTTCAAACCCTTACTATGAGATTCTAACTTGTATTTATAGGCAAAAGTGGGTGGTTATGGTGCAAAGCCACCTAATTTTCCTTTTTACAGAAGTGCTAAAACACCAATAAGAAATTATAATTTTTTGAAAAGGTGCTAAATCTCCTCAAGCAATTAGCACTACTTGCAAAAACATATAAGAATTTTTGCATTATTTACAAAAGCATATTAATAACTTGCACAACTTAAAAAATCAAGTTGGTTTAAAATTGAAAAGAGTAATTGTCAAAACAAAAGGCACATTTACAAAAGAGAGAAGAGTTCAACAATTGAAATCAGGTACAAAGAAGCAAGAAAGAGAAAAGTAGGAACACAGAAAGCAATTGTTCATTCCTCTTATTGTCACATTAAAAATTATCTCCCTTTTAAGAAGTCATCAATCTCTAGAGAATTGCCTTGATCAAATATTCATTTGGTAAATCCATATACCTATAAGCAATATCTATTGAATAGTCTAACTCTTTTATCTCTTGATGCTTGCATCAGAGACTATTCACTTTCATATATAAATCATCCACATTCACCTGGCACTTGGATAGCTGATGAAGTTCTTCATAACTGAGTGTGGATGAAGAGGCAATGTCTTGAATATATATCTTGAATTCCTTGATGATATTTTCAATCAAAATCACGTTTCCTTCTTGATCTCTATCATTGACAAAGTGACAATTCAACTTCTTGACGTTATTGTCAAGTCAAATCATTACATCATTTCCTAATGCCCTTAAACTACTAAATTTTTAAATACATTCTTGAAGAGACTAGATTCTAAATCTAGTGGCCCAAAGGAATTTTATTTGATAAATAATTTCATCTCTATCAATTACTCCTTTTTCAACAAGGTCATTAAAAGAATATTTGGAGAATTCGAATAGCCTAGGTAAAATTTCCTCCCAATTTTATTTCTTGTAAGCATATCCACTTTATTTTTTTGCCATTTATTCTCACTATAATTGAATTTTAGAGAAAACTATTATTATAGCAAGGATTGTTGATGTTCCCTGATTTATAATCTTCTCAATCCTATCTTTCACCCTATTAACCATTTGACCCACTTCTCTCACCTTTTCCAATGTCTTTTCATGTAGACTTGATAAATCAATAAATGGTTGAATGGGCTTGATTAATCTATGAATCATTGAGCTCAGCTATTTCACTTTATCTTTTCATTCATCTTTGGTCACTTTGTTTTTGTCCATTTTTTCAAAAATGGTGCCAATTACCAGTTAAACATCTCCTTTCATCCCTTCCCTAGTTAACTTACCTAAATGAATTCTAGAGACATGATAATCATCAACATTATCTTTTAACACATATTTTTCAATCGTAGAAACATCTACTTCTGCATATTTCTCTCCTTTCTCATTTGTAAGAATTTGTGAGACCATTTTCACCTTCTTTAGTCTTTTTTAATAAGAGGCCTTAAATGTTTCAAAATCTATTTCTTCAAGTTCAATGACCTTCCTTGTGTCTTCACTACTGTGGACAATGAATTTGAAGTTATGATTTCAGAAGGGAATGAGGTAGAAGTTGAAGTAATTGGGACAATCTTAGTTACTTTTGGAGAGGGTGTTCTCTCTAATGTGGAACTTTGAGATGAGAGATCAATTTGTTCATGCATATTGGTTGTTTGTATAGGGATATTTGGAAAATTAACAATGGGTAAATCAAGATTTGAAGGAGAAGATAGAGGATTGGGAGAAATTTCTTGTAGAGGATAAGCAATTATTGTAGGGAACATTGTATCATCTAAAGCTAAAAATTGTTGTGTTATGTTCTCTATCAATTCTTGAGAGAAAGGATAATTATCAATTAGAATTTATTAAAAAACTAAAAGTTTGGGAGAAGAAGAAGAAGAAACATTTTCACTAGACCTTTTAATTTTCAGCTTGAGAGGTTTTTGTGGTTGAATCTCTTGTTGAATAGCTTCATGCTCATGTATATCTTCCACCATGAGAGTTTCTTCACTGGGACGTGCCTCATCCATCTTTGCATGTTCATCATATTGCTTATAAAAGCTACCAAGTTTATATTCTTTAGGAGGTGTAGGAAAGTCAACATTCACAACATCAACCCCTGTATTCTTCAACCACTTAAGATTACTGTGAATTATGGTTCTTGTCTGATCCCTAAGAGAAGTAAATTATCTTCTATCCTAATGTACCATAGGTTATGGCTTTGTCACAATGCCTTCCTTTTCAAATATAGGGTCCAATGTAACCCCATCATCAACCAACTATTTTGGTACTTACATTATAATGAATTCCATTATTTGCTTCATTGTAAACCATGAGTAATCCATGATCCTTATTGCTTTCTCATCTTCATAGTTCATCCAATAATCTTCAAAGTGTGGAACATGCTAAAAAGAGGTTCTAATATTGTGTCCAAAAAATTCTATATTATCAAAAGAAATCCTACTCTCAAATGTCATGAAATTGAAGTTAGACATGTACTACTCCATGATATTAGCTTTCACCAATGAAGGATAAGTATACCTACTGATTGAAATCATAAATTTGATTCCTATTTTCTATTTTCTTGTTAGTAACTTATGTGTTTCAAAAAGTTGTCTTGTCAATTCCATCAATGCCAACTTATCACTAACATATCTCAAAAGCATATAAGGAGGTATATCAGAATCACCAATTCTCATATAACTAAATGTTGAGAATTACATAAACTAAGTACCCCACTTGGCTATCTTGACAGAAGCTGTAACTGACATCTTGTTGTTAAAAATATGTTTCTCAAATAGCTAGATAATAAAGTGAATAAATCAATCATTAACTCTTTTGAAGTGATGAATGATTTATTTCAATTTACACTAGGTATAGAAATCATACACCATTGTTTTCCCAAAATGACCCACTATGTGTAACCAATCAAAATACCTTCAACTTGCTACGACATAGATAAGATATGAAGTCATGTAGAATTTTGATGTTTCTTTTACTTCCAGGCACTGCTTATGAATTGAATTGCTAATTAATTCACCCCAATTGCTATACTTCTTGTTTTGAAGGATGATCCAAATGATCCTATACATCTAATTCTAAAAGTTATTAGCCATTTAATTTCCCACCACCCTATGCAACAAATTGATTATATCACTTATTTCATCCTTAAAGTTAGATTTTAGGATATTCTTGGGAAGTCAAGTAGAAGAATGTTTCTATTTGGTCAACCATGCTTTATTAACCTGCTTAGAACATGCTACAACATTCTCATCCTAGAAGCTTTGAGAGAACTCAGGAGTCAAATACATAAATTTTTCATGATTTGGAAGATGGAGAATGCTATCAATTCATTCAGGAGTGAAGATTACTACCAATTCTCTTAGAGAATCTCTTACTTCACATGTCTCCACATTGTAATGATTTGAAATGGTCAAGACCAAATCAAGAGACTGTAGTGATACTAGAAATAACACTACTTATTTTAACCCTCTATCATAGACACTCTGACTAGAATCCATCTTGTGCACCGCATTCATTCTTTCCCAAAACTCACCTAGGTCAATATGACCAAGATCAGTTTTAGTGATATTTTTTGTGTTGGAGTTGAATGGTGAGAGAAGAGTCATTCCTTGATATTTATATTTCATGATAGATTTATCCTTTCCCAATATTGATGATTTTGGGGTAGGTGATGAAGAAATAAAAAATTTCTAAGAAGCGAGCAAGTGAAAAAAAATTATAATTTGACTTTTACTTGCTCAATTTGGAAAAAAAGTGAATAATTTGGTGTACAAAAAGTTAATTAGATGGCTTGTAAAAGTTTTACTTACTATTTTGGTCTACAAACCATTCCTAAGTTTTTTTAAAAATGATTCCTAGCTAATAATATATTCTTACTAAATTATCTTGCCCGATTTAAACTTTCTTATGATCAAATTAACCTATATCCATGATATGAGTTCCACTGACAAGCAAAAATGCATCCAATTTTTTTTTACAATTTCCCATCTTTTGATTAAAAATCCCACTCTTTCAATTAAAAATTCTCATTCCTATTTGATTTTAATTTTGGAACAATGAAACGAATGGCTAACTAATCCTTTTCACAAACTTAAACTTTTATAATATCCCTAAGACCTGAACGGAATTTTTAGTGAGCCAATCACAAAAAATTAATTTTGGAAATCTATGATGACATCTTTTTGGCTCTTCTTAACAAATTATCAAAAATAATTTTTTGATAATATCTTTTCTCTTTGGTTGGAGACATATTTAAAAATAATTTTTTTTGTCTATTTTATCTCTCTCCTCAAACTTTATCTGGTGAATTAAAAAAATAATAAAATGATTTTGATTTTTATTGGCTACCTGGGAGAGCCATACAACTTTGGCACACTTCTTCTTTCTCTTGTTTGGCATCACTTCTTTCTAGGTTGCTACTATTCTTGGCTTGGCTAGGGTGAAATGTATTTTCAACAAGATTTATTATTATTACTCTTTCTATTACTTTTGCTATTGTTGTTTTATATATGAACTATTTGACAAAATGTTTCAATGAAATTATGGATCCAAGATTTTTGAGGCTAAAAAGGAGGATGTAATAATTGGTCATCATTAAAATCATTGGTAATTACCTCTTGTGATTGTCATTCTTCCTCTCCCATGGATGTCATGTTCAAATTTATCTCCACATAACAGAATTCACACATGTCATCTCAATCTTAATTATTGTAATCTCTGGACATTTTCATTTTCATGGTAGAATGACTGATGAAGGGTATGAGTCCTAGCTTGTGGGTCAATAGTTTATTTGGCAAATAGTTATAATTTGACTGAATGTCTAAAATTTCAATGGCCATGATTTGCACCTCTACAATTATCACTCTACATAATGCATTGGTGATGTGTAAGTATATGCCATGTAAATCAAATTTCATGTATTCATGTTCCCATTCTTAGATTCACTCATTGCCATGGCTAGGCACAAATTTTAGGCTGTACAGCTGGAGGTGGCTAGAAAAAATATTAAAAAATGCTTATTTTTCTAATTTCTATCTTTCTCTGACTATGCTATTTAACTGATTAATTTCCCAAATGATGAATTGGAATGATAAACTCTATGATTGCCTAATTCTATTTCAACTTCACTTTATTTTCTCAGGATGTTAGATCATTGAATAACTCCTTTTATAATTGAATAAATAAAAATAAAAAATCAATTTAAATTTACAATCAACAAGTGTTTAGAATGGTATTCTATAAAAATGAAACTTCCATTTAGTTCCCCTCAAATAATAATTTTCAAATTACATTGAATAAAATGAGTAATTGCCTCACAAGAAATTGGAGACAAGAATTCAATTTAGCATGATCTGGGAAAAATATTAATTCATTTGAATGATCATAGGAAGAAACTATGTGAATTGCATGTAGGAAAAATAAGCTTTGAATTATCAATGGGAATTTGCATGATCGAAGGAGTGGAATATGGAATTTAATTAAAACTTGAAACTTAAAAAACATTTTTGCAAATTGCATGGAATCAAAATGATTTTGACAACTTGCACCTAAAAATGTTTTAGCAATTTGCACCAAAAATCCCTCTCTCTTTATTTTTTAAATTTTAATTTACATCTTATAAATAGGAAAATATTTTAATGAAATTTTAGAGTAAAAAGGCTTTAGCAAACTTTCCATTTCTAGAGAAGCAAGTGATTTTTAATGCATGGGAGGATTTAGGCAAGCTTTGAGTGCTATTGGGCCAAAACAGGAAAAACATTAAATTTTTTAATTAATCAATCTTTTCAAGTAATTGATTAATTATTTTTTGATTTTCTCTAGATTATTCAATTTCATGTGAAAAATAAATTTTAACTGATGATTTTATTGTAAAAATGTTTTTTTATGATTTTTGCCCAATTTTTAAAATTGGGGATAACACATCCCAAATATCCACTATAACACCATTAATAATTAATACCACCCAATAGTACATAGATGTAGACTCAATAAATCTAACTTCAATCCCATTAGCCATCCTAGCCACTGAGATAGATACAATTTCATTTTCATCTTCCATCACACTCCCCATTTCATCCACTCTAAGTGTTCCCACTACATTGATTGGTTTAGGTTATGCCTTATATTCCACCCTTTCATAGGATCCCCTATTCTAACTACCCATTCTTACCTTTCCACTCATTTCACTTCTAGTTTCCACACCCCTGTTAAGCACATCTATACCCACTCCACCCATTCAATTAATTATTTCTTCCACTCCCACAATAATCCAAGCCCCCACCAAGGAGGTGGAAATAGAAGGACCCACTGATACAACTATGGCTACTCAACCCACAAATGGGAAAGAGATAGTGAAATAATTCATTGAGAATTCAATGGAGACATTAGTGAAAAATACAACACTTATCATAATAACCACCAATGTAGGAACATCAATTATAGATTCATAGTTGACAGTGCCCATTAGAGAAATGCAATATTTACAAGTTTACACTTCAAGTTGGCTATCATATTAATAACAAAGAAAAGGAAATAAATGGTGTCTCCTAACACTCTAAACTTTGGTCTTTTGGAAGCATCCAAATGACTAAAGATAGTCCCTAGGACCATCTCTAGAATATCATATCATACAATAGGGGAAAGATATGTGTAAATAGTAGCTCTCCTACTAGATAAATGAAATCAATATTTAGTGGTGGGGGATTATCAAATATCTAAAGTGTACTTGGGTCATTTGACAAGAGAAAGACTAAAGTATGATGTTTAATTAATTATTATCTATCATTTTGAGATGATGGATAGTGTAAGGTCACTAAATATGAATTGAAGAACTAAGTTGAGTAGTTAACAACTACCTTGAGGAAGTTCATCAAGCCAATAGCCCAACTAACTCAATCTCTGGCTCAATTCATTGATAAAGAAACATTTGAGGCAATGATAGAGATTGGTACCATGGGAAGGGCCATAAAATATTGAGTTGATGAACTCATCATAAAAGGAAATAGAGTGATAGATCTAAAAATGGACTATTATAATAATCTAAAGGATGATCATGTGTCTCTAAAAGTAGAGATAAGAAAATATGAGGAACATATTGAAATACTGAACCTATTCTTTCCAGAATTTTAGGCTATTGACCTAATTAAGACTGGCACTCTCTTGTCATAAAATATATTCAAGAGTATTACAAAGCATGAAGATCTAGATAAGGTAGTCCATTTCAGAATTATGATACTCACTAAGAGTATTAATAAGGATAAAAATACACATGACAAGGCCACACATACAGTTTATGACATTGAATATTTATTTTTTAAATTTTCATGTGAAGAAATAGATCACCAAGATCAATCCCTTCCTATTCAAGAGGTCCAAGACAAATTAAATGGGGTAGTCAAGAATAATCAGCATGGGATATGACTTTCAACTTGAGTTCCATCCATTGATTCATCAGGTATCACAATACACTAGATCAGATGGGAAATAATACTCAAGTCTATAGAGCTACATCTAGGGAACTATCTGCAGTAATAGTAGAATGTGAGATTAGAAACCTTTACACACTTTCTCTTGATGAATAATACCTTCAACACATCTTTAATAGCTTTAATTTTTATATTGAGAAGATATAAGCAAAAAAGTACAAGAATTTTTTAGAGGTCATGGTTGTGGATTAATGTTTTTCAATTAGCTGTAATATACATTCTATAAATTAAATTTTTTTGTGATATGCATTGTAAATTTTCAAGTTGTAAATTGCAACAATCATTTGATAGATCTTTTTGAGAAAGAGCCACTTATAATTTTCAGTTATCTTTTTGTCATGCTTTAGTTGTAAAGTGCAAACTTGTAATTCACACTTTTATTTTTGAAAAAGTTTTAATTGATTCAATTTAAAAAAATCATGTTGTAATTTACACTTTCCTTTTTGTAAATTTGAATGACTTAAAAGTTGTAAAAGTCTTCACTTCAAATTACAAATTAGGTTTTACAAGCTATAACTCAAAATATCCAAAATCATGCAATGTTTACCAAGTAATTATTTATTTTGGCACCCCATTTCTTGGGAAAGATAAAAATAGTATAACTCAAAGAAGAAATGCTTTGACTATGATATTCCAATAAATTTATCTACTCCTACAGTACTTGTTGAAGTTCCTAGTAGTTGCATGCTTCTTTTCTAGCTATCTACTCCACTAAGCATGCCATTTCATGATGAGGAGGAGGATGTTTACATGAAGTTTCCTATATTTTCTTGATTTTGAATTGAGTGTAGGGATTTTTTAACTTCCTCTCTTTCAATAGAGTATTTTTGTATAAATATGGGTAGCCTAGCATATCTCATATATCATTTTTCTATTGGAAAAATTATTCTACCTTTGAAGAATTGATCTACATGTTGTAACTTGGATCAAGCTAATAGACTAAAGTTTGACCTTCCTTTTATTGTGTCATATTTGTGTATGTGTGGTTATTTATTAAATTTTTGAATGCTCCAATTCTTATTTCAATCATATAGATTCATCTATGGTATAATTTTTGCCCTTTTGAAATCTTGTTGATGAAAAATAAAGAAATTTGTTCCTTATTTGATAAAGATTCAATATTACGTTTGATCTCATATTTTTACAAGATTATGCTTTAATAAACTTAGTATATCAAATATTCAACTATTTTCAAATAAATCAAGCATTAATTTCCACTATATTATTTGGTGAAATCACCATTTTCTAGTTTTTTTATTCATTCTAAAACTCTTTTCCTCACCAGTAAAACCCTAGTTATGAGAAATATCACTAAGAGGTAGTAGTTTGACATGAACTGGTCATATATCAATTAAACTAAGGTTATTGAAAGGAATTCAAACTTCTCTATAGGTTCACTTCAATTCACCAAGGTTACATATCTTGGAAGTGATCCCATTGTTTCATTATATTTTCCATGTGCTGCAACTCACACTAATCATAATTCTACAAATAGAAATGAATGAAAAATCTAATTGATAATAGTTTTTGGCATGCCTAGTGGGACACAAAGATCATAGCTAAGAATTTGGTGTTATTATTAGCAAGTGTTATATGAGCCTCGTACACATTTCAAAATCACTTAGTGACTCTACTGGCTTATGGATTTAGGAAATCCAAGTTTATGTATGCCAAAGATATAAACAATATCATCTACTAAAGGTAAGAGGACGGACTTAGAAGAACTATCACTTCCATATAAAAATAAATCAAGATTAGTTATACCTTATACTAGACTAAATCCTAAAAATATATTTACATCTCCCAAACATACCCATAGTTGTTTCATACCTCTAATAATGGCCCTAAAAAATCAACATTTCATGGCATTCAATGGAGGTATCCCTCTTATATTGGCCCAGTATGATGATATACCCACCTTAGCTTTGAAAATCCTTCCATATATTTACTGGTGAAACTTTCACTACTCCCATTGAACATATATAAGATATTGCCAACATCTATTCAATTCATAACATAACACAAAAAAATGTTGTTATTATACTTCTTGCCTTCTTTTTTAAGGGTAAATCCCTACAGTGGTACATAAGTCTACTTCCCAATTCCATCCATGTTTGGGATGATCTAGGGTCTGCCCTATGCACATAATTTGAGGATAAAAGTGACCACATCTCACTAGTTGAACAAGTAACCATTATTAAATGGGCTCCTCATGAGTTTATGAGTGATTTCAATTTTTGATTTCAAAAGATGTGGAATAGAATTTTAGTGTTGGTCAAGCCAACCCCAATCTCATTATTTATATAATAGCAAAAAATTACCTCATTCAAGATAGAAACATTACTCCTTGGCCTCCAATCTCATTATTTATATAATTTCCTCCCATGTAACCCACTATAGCCCCAATTCCCACCACAATAAATACACCAACTTTATCTTTTGACCCTTTTGATGATTTGTATGAGGTTAAGTCACTATTTAAAATATTTGGCAAATAACTGGTAGCTATGAAAAGGCAATAATCCCAAAAGTATAGGCCTTATCAACTAGCTAACCAAACATATTAGTCCAATAGGTAGCCATACCAAGGAAACTAATAACCCCAAACTTAGACCATGCAAGCAGAACCTACAAATATTCTTACTCTACCAACACCAAGTACTTATAAATCCATCATACCTATTTATAATAACCTAGATTAGGAATATGAGTGGTATTATCCTTGTACTCAATCACATAATCAGAATGCTTATCCTAATGGTGTCATCGATCAAACCTTGATGGTACAAAGCATATCAAACCCCCAAGGGTAGTAAGAGGAAGCTAATTCTTAGGAAGAAGATGCATAAGTTCCTACTCAAAATGAGTCCACTCTTTTTAACTATCAAGAGGAGTATTTTTGTGGTATGAATCAGGAAGAAGCACTTACCAATGGTGGTAGTTTAGTCATAGTAAATACACCCTCTAAGAAGAGGGTAATAGAAAATGATCAACCCCCCAGGGTTGCATAGGCTACAAATTCTAAAGTTGTTCAATAGGTTACAAAAGGAAACATAGTTCAAAGACCCCCCAATGTGTCTATGGGCTAGCTAATGTCAAAACTAGTGACCCCAAATCTTTTAAAATAATATATATCTCCCATAAAGGTATCAGAAAAGATTAGTAGCATTTATTTCATTATTTTAGAAAAAATGAAGAAGACTAATTTTAATGTCACCATGTGGGAAGCACTATCTATTCCATTATAAAGGGACTTGCTTTAAGAAGCTCTAAAAAACTTCTAACTAATAGATAAAGTCCCAATTAAGGGGCCTACTTCTATGGTTAACTTGTGCTAACCTCAAATGGATATAAAAGTAAGTAAAAATGGTAAGCCTCCCCCTTTTCAACTGCATGGTTGGGAAAAACCTCATACATAACTACATGGTAGACTCAAGGGATAGTAGTTCTATTATGCCCAAGAAAATAGTTGATGCTCTTGGTATTAAATACACACCTGTCAAATAAAGTGTAGTTCAATTATGTGGGAATGATATTCAAATAGTTAGGATTATAAAAGGTTTCAACCTTACCATTCTTGCATGTCTACATTTATCCATATCCCAAGATATCTTAGTTATTTACCTACCCCCTATTTTTCTATCTACCTTTCCAAAGACTTCACTACAAAATTGGGGGGTGTATTTATCTACTAATTGGTCCCATTCATTTCTCAAGATAAGATATAGGACTAGAGTGATAATAAGATCTAAGCCAATTTCTAAAGACCACATCAATACATAGACTCCTATCCTCATAGATATGAATTTCATATTTCAATATCAAGAGGAGTAACTTTATCATGAGGTTTCAACACTCGTAGAAGAAATCCTAGACACTCATCTATATGAATGGGGATCAGCTCTCCAATTTGATCCTTATGATTATGTCAAAGAAATAAGGTTGGGTGTGTATTACATTCATGAAAATGATGCAATCATCCCAAATATTTTTAAACCAACTAAGTATATCAAGGTAATGTGGAAACTATTCTTCAATAACTCAAAAATCAAGAATGGTGTAGGAGTAGTTATTGTTTTAATATCTCCCCAAAAAGAGAATTATTTTTATTCTTTCAAACTTTAGTTCAGCTTCACTAACAATGTGGTTAAATATGAAGAATTAATTTGAGGTCTCCAATTGGCCAATGAAAGGGGGATATAGTCAATACAAGTGTTTGGTGAAAATGAATTGATCATTGACCAAGTAAAATCACAAAGTATAACCAAAAATAACTTACTAAGATGTTATAAACATAGGGTTTGGGACCTATTGAAATAATTTATCATTTTAAACATTCATGTGGTACCAAGAACACATAACAAGGATGTTGATTGCATGGCCTCAATGGGTTCCAAATATAACCTTCCTAAAGAGACTAAGAAGGACAACAACCAACATGTAAAATTAATAGTGAAACCATATGTTCCTGATAATGCAACCAATTAGCAAGTTTCTTATAGTGGTAAGAAAATTGTTAATTTATTATGAGATGAGGATGAATTCTTAGATAAAAATTAGTCAATACTCTAAGAACAATATAGGGATCAAATCATTTAGTTGAAGACAAATAAGTTTCCCATGGGTCTTGTTACTTTAGAAAGTATCTTCAACTTTGATGATCAATTGAAGGGTTGGAATAAAAATATCAAGGTCAATGAAGAATGATATGAGACAATATTCATATCATAAGGTAAATCATTGAAGATCGAAAAGGTATGCAATACTTCTAAAGGGCAAGATTTTCTTGGCTTGTGTCAAGAATTTGATGATAACTTAGCTTGGAGTTATAAATATCTAAAGGGTTTTTACCCTAGCTTAGCCCAACAAAAAATAGAACTTGACCAAAATACAAATCCCATTAGATGAAAATAGATACCAATCAATCCAAAAACATAACCCTTCATGAAGAGTGAGTTGTCCAAATTGATAGAGGCTAACATCATTTTCCATATCAAACATTCATCATAGGTTGCTAACTTGGTCCATGTTAGAAAAAAGAAAGGTGTGAATAGGATTTGCATAGATTTTAGGGACATAAATAAAGCATCCTTGAAGGATCATTACTCCCTTCTACCCATGGATCAAGTATTTCAAACTACATCAGGATCTAAAAGGTTTCCCCTCTTAGATGGTTATTTTGGATATAACCAAATCCTAGTATAGGAGTCTAACCAATTCAAGACCACTTTCACTCTAAAATGGGACACATATGAGTATAAAAAGATGACTTTTAGTCTAACCAATCCTAGTGATACATTTAAAAGAGCCATGGATATGGATTTTATGGGTTGGATAAATGAGATGATCCTGGTGTACCCCTCAAGACATCATTTTTTATTCAAAACATACTAGTGACCACCTAGATCACCTTAGAATATTTTTTTGAAATGTATAGATAATTTAGAGTTTCCCTCAATCCAAAAAAAGTGCATTTTCATGGTTCATGAATGGGAAATACTATGACATATTAATTCAAAATAATATCTTTCAATAGACCCTGAGAGAGTAAGTGTTATATCTTTATTAGCACTTTCGAGCCATAAAAAGGAATTACAAAGTTTCCTAGGGAAGATAAACTTCATAAGAAGGTTCATTCCAAATTATGCCTCCATATCCAAGCCCCTTACTACCATACTTAATAATGGGGTTAGTTTCAATTTGACAAAGGAAGGAAAGGATAGTTTTCAAGCCATCAAACAAGCTATTTCTCAAGCTTTTACCCTTGTCAACCATAACTACGAGAATGATTTCATTATCTATGATTTTGGAGGGGAAGGTAGTGTATCAAATATTATGACCCAACATAATGAATAACATTTGGATCATCCTATATCTTTTTTTAGTCAATCCTTGAATAACTACGAGGAAAAGTATAGTTTTGTTAAGAAGCAAGTATATGCAGTAACAAAAGATCTCAAAAAGTTTAGGCATATGCTCTCTAATAAAAAAATTCATCTAATGGTTAGTCACCAAATCATCAAGGAGTTCTTATTAAATTGGTAAATAAATTAGAAGATAGTGAGTTGGATCCAAAAAGTCATGAAATATGACATGAACATCAAAATAACTAGTCTCATAAGAGGAAAGGGCTTATGTGAATATCTTGATTCTAATATAAAGATTATCGATGAAATATACATTAAACAAGCATTCTAACTAGTCACTCCACATCTAATTAATATCTAGATCAATGACATGAATATCTTCCTATAGACTGGCAAATACCTACATGAGCTCTAATAGACCAAGAATAAGTACTTTAGACTCTAATATATTCCTTATGTTTTTGTTGATGAGATATTATTTAAGAAAGATATGAATGGATTTATTTTGAGGTGCATCAAGAATGATCAAATTCCCAAGGTGATTTAGGATTTTGATGATGTCTCATCAAGTGACCATTTCTCTACAAGAACCACTACCATAAAAATAATGAGGGAAATCTACTATTGGCTTGACTTATAAAAAATATTCATAAATGGGTACATAACTATGAGAAATGTGCCTAATTTGTAGGCAAGAAAATATTAGCGTCTCTCCCTCTCAAACCAATCCAAGTGGACTAACCATTTGCCTAGTGGGGATTAGACTTCATTGGCATGATCAATCAAATATCAAGTTTTGGACATAAATGGGTCATTATAGCAACTGATTATTTCACTAGATGGATTGAAGTGGTTTCATTAAAAGATGGCACATAAGCATCTATTTTGGAATTCATGGAGGCATTATCACTAGATTTGGTGTTCCTTACACCATTATCTCAGATAATTCCAAAGATTTTGTGTACTCACGTGAGTGAATGGGTAGTAAGGCATAATGTATACCTGAATACCTCATCCAATATTACCTGCAAGGTAATGGCTTGGCCAAATCTACCGAAAAAATCTCATAAGGATTATTAAAAGGACAATGGAAGATAACCAAAATATGTGGCACACTAAGTTGCAATTAACACTTTGAGATGATAGGATCACTCCCAAGAGATCCATTGGTAATTATCTATTCATGTTGATTTATGAAAAGGAAGCTAGATTTCCACTATCAATTGAGTTACCATCTCTAGAACTGAATCATCAGTTGGATTTGATTGAATATGATGAAATGACTATGTAGTTGGTTGAAATCATGGAGATATAATAAGTTAGGAACCAATAAATGATAGTTCTAGAGATAAATCAAGCTCAAATAAAAATAAATTTCAACAAAAAATCATCTAATAGGTGCTTTAATGAAGTTGTGGCTCTAAAATGGGATACTAAAAGAGCCAAACTAGGCAAGCATACAAAGTTTGATACAATATGAAGTGTTGCATACATCATAAATTAGTGTAAAGGAACCAATGAATTATATCTATCCAGGATTGATGGATCAAATTTAACTATCCCAATCAATGGGATACACCTCAAAGTTTTCTTCTGAGTTTAGAATTCTTTCCAAAACATTGTATATATTAGGTTTTTTTGGTTTCCCCAACTAAGTTCTTTCACAGAAGTCTGAAACTCATTAGGATTTTTTGTTTCCTTAGTTTGTTTCTATTTTTTTCCCTATTTTTTTCTTGTTTAAGAAATTTCCATTTTTGTTCTTCTCCATATAGAATGTTTTAAAGATTAAAATGACTCCATACCCATTGAAGTAGATGGCTCCTAGAAAGAAAATGATTAGCATGAAATCACCCCATAGAGGCTAATAAAAATGTTTATATTTTTGTGCCAAAATATCAAAAAAACTTATACACTAATGGATACCCATAAATTTTTGAGAAAAAAACTTTAAAAGAGACCAAGAAACCTTTTTCTAATACATATTAAAAATAGAGATTTGAGTGTAGTTTGCAACTTTGCAAAGTTTTAAAGTGAACACAAACTTCCAATGCTCACTTATTTAATGCCCAATGTAAATCAAGATTTGATTTGAAATTAAAAATTTTACAAGTTTAAAAATGCAATTAGAACCCTACCTTTCACTCTAACCTACTACCTACAAAAACTAAAACTCTGATTACACTTTGCAACTTTACAAAGTTGTAAAGTGAAACTCGAGTTCCAATTTCTAAAATTCACCATACCAATGGTAATTATAAATTTGATTGCACTTTAAAATTTTAAAAAAATTTAAAGTGAAACTCAAGTTCCACTTTTCTCCCATCCTCCCCACCCAGTGGAAATCAAAACTTCCACTATACTTTACAACTTACAAAATTATAAAGTGAAAATGAAGTTTTGATACCTACTTCCATGGCATTTACCACCTCAAAAAAAATCACTCAATTAAAATTAGATATCCAAATGTAAATCACAATTTTACAAACTTGTAAAACTACACTATAACCCCCAAAACCCACTTTCCTACCGTTTACCCAACTACCACCATATTTGGCATTTATTGAAATTTTTATTAATAAAAATAGGTTTTTTGGTCATTTTTAAAATTTTAAAATTTAAATTGGATCTGTGCATGTAATAAATCCTATGAGCTAGATGCCAAGTGATGCTAAGCAACACCAATGCCAAAGCCATACATAAAACTCTGTCATTGCCATCCCTTGCATAAATGTGGTATTCCTCTAGAACATCCCACATTTCCTTCAATCCCTAAAATTGGTTTTTATTTTCAAAATCTAATGTGTTTTACTAGGATTAGTTTTTTTACCTTCAAAATTTTTAGAAATATATTACCATTGATAGTATCATTTTTAATTTCCTATTTCTTTCCTTTTGAATGTTGTTAGTATAGATTATTCTTCACAATTTATTCTAGGGTTTGTGTCATAATATTAAAATATATAATTCTCCCCATAAATATCCTCAAAAAATTCTATTAAAAACCCCTCTTGATTTTACAAGATCAAACCATGTGGAGATCCCATTTGTAAAAACACATACGAAACCTTGACAAAAATTTCCCTTGTCCTAACAACTCTAAGTTCCTATTAGAAATCCAACTTGCCTCTACAAACCAAAAACCCCACTAGAATTTTCATTGCACTTTGCAAGTGCAAATTTAAATTCAAATTCAAACTAAAATTTATAATTAAAATTCTAATTCAAAACCCCAGTGGACATTTCAGTTATAATTACACATTATATTTTTGTTAGACTTTTTACTGCAATAACAAGTCTAAACCCTGACCAACTCTCTAGTTGGTTTTCCCATGAAAATTTTCCTAGAGAACATATCAATAAATGAAATGAATTTCAAGTCAAATGTACCTGGTGTCCCATCTATCCTAGATTCTAACACAAATGAGATCACTAACATAGATCTAGGTCATACAGACCTAGCAAATTTCTAGAATCGAGTAAATGTAAAATTCAAAAATGATTGGATGCAAAGCATTTACGATAGTGGTTTTCCCTATGCTTTAATACTTTCCACTCTCATTATAAATCCCTAAGTTTGTGCTCATAATGGAAAAAATTATGATGCTAATAAAATGGAGGTGGTGAATGATAAAGAAGTGAAGATTCTAAATCTAACACTTGATTTCATTGATACCAAGTTCCTGATTCTAGATTATAAAATCTATCTAGATATAATCGCTTACTCTTCAAAAAGGTTCTATGAAGATAATAATTCATCCTATCTATGGGTTTTAAACAAAAAATGGCTAAAAACCTTTAAATCTATAGCCATAATAATGCCTAAAACATTGGCTGGGATAGACTTCAAGGATGAAGTATTAGACATCATTATACTATTTCACAAAGTTACAAGGAACCCAGATGTCAAGCATTATCAAGATTGGATGTATAAATATATATAGGTAATACATTAAATAAATAGTACATCTAGTGGGTTTAATTGATTTTTGAATCCATTCACAAACAATTGATGGAGGCCCAAACTACGTACAAGCTTTATATGACATCAAACCTTGTCTATATATTATCAGAAGGGAAGGAATTCTAAAGTTTGAACATAATGCCCAATCAAATCAACAAGGTCTTTAATTACTATCCCAATCTCACCTTTGATGTGAGTAAATAATAATTTAAAAGGGTAAATGATGCTTTTATCTATTCCCTCATAATCATGTTTGAAAAGGAACTAGGAAAGAGAATTTTTTTATGATGCAACATTTAAAATTACAAATTGGGGGTCATATTTCATTTAGTTCCCCATATATTCATATATCAGAGTGGGAAGTTTTAGTGGATATCCCTACACCCTTCCAAGGTATGTAAGAGACAAATGGGTCCTAATGAAACTTGTGGAAACCCATAAGTTCTTATTAATTAGGCATATGGTAGGGATCCACTTATGTATTGGTATAGGAAGATACACCTACCCTTCCCTATTAAAATCCAAATGTGTAGATGCTAAGATGACTCAAATGATATTGAGATCTCTTAATGTAATACAATTCTATGATGTGATTATCCATATTACTAGTATAGTGGGTGTCACCACATATTCCCACATTCCATTTTATGAAGATTACTAGGAAAATATGTAGGATGAAGAGGAAGTGAGGTTAAGAGATTATTATAGAATGACCCTAGAACAAATCAAAATCTACAAAATGGCACTAGTCCTTGAAGATTTGAAATATGATGAGTCACCAGTAGATAGGGTGTACTATGACAATAAAATCTATCTCCAACCTCTTCCATTGGTTAGGTATTATATACATGAATCCTTCTTACTGATAGATAAGACCACCTAGGCTATAAATAAAACAATAAACTAGTTAAGGAGAAAAGGGGCCAAAATATCCAAAGAGGCCCTAAGTATTATAGATAGGTTAATAGAAGTGAAGGATAAGGGTATGGAAATAGTAGTAGAGGGTTATACTAGTGGAACCCAAGTAGACTAGGTAGACAGACCAATTGTGTCACACAAGTGGAAGTACAAGCAAAAATCAAAAAGGGCTCCTTCTAGTAGCCAAGATATAGCAGCAAAGCCAATGGATTAACCATTGTCAAATTCTATAGAGGATACAACTATTACTCAACCAACACAATCAGTACCTCTTCCCATCTCTAATATTCAACCAACCATAATACTCCTTCCTTCTATTTCCACTACCTAGTCAACTCAAGTAGTTACCCCTCATGTCGCCACCAATCCACCATTGCATTTGATTTCACCTTCACCTGACCTACTTGTGCAAGTGACTCCTTTTTAAATAATCCAATCAATATAATTGGTTAATCCAAATCCACCTTGACCTCCCTCTTCTAATATCACTTCCACCTTATCCCCAACATCCACTACCACACCATTAATCACTAATACCACCTAGTAATATATGGCTATAGACTTAGTCATTCTAACTACAATCCCACTAGTTATCCCAACCATTATGATAGATAAAAACTCATTTTCATCTTCCATCACACTCCCCATTTCATCTAATCTGAGTGTTCCCACTATGTTGATTGATTCATTTGATATCTTAGATTTCACCCTTACATAGGTTTCCCTTTTCCAACTACCCATGCCTACCTTTCCACTCATGTCTCTTCTAGCTTCCACACCCCTAATAAGCACATTTATAACCAGTTCACCCATTCAAGTACCTATTTATTCCACTCCCACATTAACCCAAGCCCCCACCAATGAGGTGGAGATAAAAGACCCACTAATACAACTATGGCTACTTGACCCATAAATGAGAAAGAGATAGCCAAATCATCACCTACTGATTCATCAACAATATTAGTCATAAATATTTCACATGTCATATTAACCACTAGTGTAGTAGCTTCAACTACAAATTCATAAATGATAGTGCCCATTGGAGAAACACAAGTTTCACAAGTTACCACTCCATGTTGGCTAACATAATAAGTAACAAAGAAAAAGAAACAAATGGTGTCTCCCAACACTCTAGACTTTGGTATTTTGGAGGCATATAAATGACCAAAGATAGGCCCCATGACCATCTCTCGAATATCATATGATGTAGCAAGGGAAATATATGTGGAAATAGCAATTCTCTCACTAGCCAAACAAAATAAAAAATTTATGGTAGGGGATTATCAAATATCTAAAGTATACCTAGATCATCTAACAAGAGAAGGTCTTAAACATGATTTTCAATAAGTATTAAATTATTTTTGAGAATATGGATAGTGATAAGGTCGCTAAATGTTCACTTAAGAACAAAGTTGAGAAATTAATAATTGCCTTCAGGAAGTTCATCGAGGTAATAGCTAAACCAACTCAATATCTTGCTCAATTCCTTGATAAAGAAACATTTGAGGTAGTGAAATAGATTGGTACCATGCGAAGGGCCACAAAAAATTGGGCTAATGAAATCATCACAAAAGGAAATATAGTGACAGATCTGAGAATAGACTTATATAAGACTCTAAAGGATGATCATGCATATCTAAAAGCAAAGATAAGAAAATATGAGGAAGAAATTGAAAGATTGAACTTATTATTTACAAAATTGTAGGTTGTTGACCTAATTGAGACTGACAATCTCTTATCATAAAAGATATTGATGAGTTATGTAGAGCATGAAGACCTGGATAGGGAAGCCCATTTTAGAATTAGGATACTCACTAAGAGCATTAATAAGACCAAAAGTACATTTGACAAGGCCATAGATACAATTTATGACATTGAAGATTTACTTTCTAAATTATCATGTAAAGCAATAGATCACCAACATAAACCCCTTCCTATTCAAGAGGTCCAAGATAAATTCAAGGGGGTAATCAAGAGAGAATTAGCACATGATATGACTTTGGATGGATAACAATAGTAGAACTCAAATAATAAATGGTTTGAATATGATATTCCAATGGATTTATCTACTCCTCCATCACTTGTTGAATATCCTAAAAATTGCATGTTTCTTTTCTAGTAATCTACTCCAATAAGGATCTCATTTCAATCTAAGGAGGAGGAAATTTACATAAAGTTTACTAGATTTTCTTGCTCTAAAACTGAGTGTAAGGTTTTGTTAACTTCCTCTCTTTTAAAATAATATTTTTGTATAAATATGGGTACCCTAACATATCCCATCTATATTTTTACTATTAAATAAAGTATTCTACCATTGAATAATTGATCTACATATTGTAACCTAAATAAAGCTAATAGACTAAAGTTTTACCTTACTTGTGTTGTGTCATCTTTGTGTATGTACGATGATTTATTAAATTTTTGAATGCTCTGATTCTTGTTTCAATCATATAGATTCATCTATAATATAATTGTTCCCTAGTTTAAATCTTGTTGATGAAAAATAAAGAATTTTTTTCCTTATATATAAATATTAAATAATACCTTTGATCTCATATTTGTACAATATTGTGCTTTAATAAAATCAGTATATTAAATATTCAACTATGTTCAAATAAAGCAAGCATTAATTTCAACTATACTATTTGGTGAAATCACCATTTTTTAGTTTACTCATTTTGAAACTCTTTTCCTTATAATTCAAATCTTAGTTAGGAGAAATATCACTAAGAGGTAGTAGTTTGACGAGAACTAGTCATATACCAGTTTCACTAAGATTAGTGAAATGAAGTTAGCTTTTTCTAGAGGTTCACCTCAATTCACCAAGGTTCCACAGCTTAAATCTGATCCAATTATGTCATTATATTTTATACGTGCTAGAACTCATGCTACTCATAATACTACAAATAGAAATGGGTGCAAAATCTAATTGATAACACTAATCATGGTGACTATTGCATTAATTTTAATTTTTTGGATCATCTATTTTAATTATTATTTTTATATAATATATGATCTATCATATTGATTTAATCAAGTACCCATTTCTATATGAACCCCTATAATAATCCCTTTAAATTGTATTTTCCATTAAAAAGCACATTAATCATTTTTGTTGAAAAATCCCCCATCCCCATTTGTCCCATCCAACCTATCACACATGCCATGATCTTACATCATTTGAGGGCTAGTGATGTGATAGAGGATGAGTGATATTTCCATAGTGACAAAGATAATTTTTCACATCTATCTTCTGATATGGGATGTGGTTATTAAATTCATAAAAAGGAAAGAATTGAGCCTAATGATCCTAAAACCTTGCATTATCCTTTTTATAGACCTAAATCCAACAACCTACATTAACACTTTCACTTGATAAAATTCCCAAATCATCAACTCATTCTTTCTAAGATTTAATAGCTATGGGGAATCACTGTGTATGATATGAAGTAAGCATCACACCTCTACTATAGCAACTAGATATCAAAATAATTTTATACATTCTAGGGTAGATGGCATATTTTATAAAGCTAACTAGCTATGAATAGAGTATATATGAAGAATTTGCCAACTCAATAGATAATGATTTTGCTACTATAAAGGGCATATAAATTAATATAAAAGAGACATTTTCTAGCAATGTGACTAGTTTAACCTACAACAGATACTTTTGGAAGGAGAAATTTGACATAGAGGCCAATAGATATTGCAATAATTGAAGTATTATAAACACTAGACAAAGTTGGATAAACTTCCCTTGAAGTGGATGGAGTTGTTTCAGCTAAAGTGGTAATGGGAGCAACACCTAAGGTAGTTAGAACACCATTTATAACATAAGAAGCATAAGCTTGTATTGAATCATGTGCATGAGCCATTGGAATACTCATAAGAGGAATATTTATAGTAATAGTATAAGTGGTAGAGGTGAGAATAGGACATCCTTCTCCAAAATTCTCCCTAATACTAATAAGATCCATATATTTTATTTTAATTGATACATTTTATGTTTCCTAAGTATGAGAGGGACTATATTTATGAGTTCCAAAACTTACCTATGAAGGGGCCTTTTAGAAGACATCAAAATCACTCTCTTCCTTGATATCATCCTCATAGTTGTCCTCTATGTTTTCATCTTCTATAGATGGATCAATATATTTTCTAATGGATCCTCTTCTGTAAAATATTTAAAATTCTCTTCTACTATATATTCCATTACAAATATATCCTTTATGTTTGAATAAGTTATGCTTAATGATGAGCCTATATATTGAGGTGGCCTCTCTTATTCTTAGGTGACCTTAGGAGGTTGTAGAGTGGTAGGAAGATTCCACCTCACTTAAGTTTTTATATTAGGGTTAGTAGTAGTGTGTATTATATGAGGGGAAGGTGTATGAATAAATAATGGTGGTGGAGATGGTGGGAATATGGCTTTCATTGGGGTGAATGAAAATGTAACTTTTGGAATCGAGGGTGCACCTGTGTAAATATAATGAGTTTATTGATCTACATATTTTGGCCTTGGGAGATTTTTTAGGACCCTTTATTTAAATTATTCATCTATTTATTCTTATGTGTCATCTTCCCCTTGAGGTTACTTCCCCTTATTAGGATCTTTACCCTTAAACTATTTATATATTATTTATGCATCATCTTTTGTGATGGATAGATCATATTAGATAATCTAGGTAATACTCATATACAACTCTAAATTCCTCATCCTTGTATATACTTTAGATTCATAGTCAACATTAATAAAGATAAAATCATGTCCATAATCATGTTTTCCATAATTGTTTTTGAATTTTCTTTAGAATTTATTTTTATTTCTTATTATTACCTTGCCTAGGGTCCCAAAACCTGATTTTAGTTAGTTTAAATCTAAAAAACCCTCCATATTTTGATCTCTTGTCTATTTTTTTCAAATTATGTAATATTTTTATCCCTATGTTGAGAGGTGTCTTATGATGTTTTTTAAATTTATCCCTCCTTAGATTATAATCAATATTATTATACACTTGGTAAGTTATATACTGATTAACTCATTAGTCTAGTACAAGCCTAGGAAAAAAACCATAGATACCAATTTGCCCTCTACAATGATAATTGTATGGTCTAGGTAGAGCTAAAAATCACCTACTGACTTGAGTGATCTCTTGATATCTATAGACAACCTTGGAATTAATTGTCCATTAATTGATTTTTAATCCATTAGATATAAATTACATGTTATACTCTACATATGACCTATGTACTTTTGAATTTGGAGATGGTCAAAGTCATCACAAACTATTTTATTTCTTGTTGGCTCCCAAGGAGGGGTACAAATAGAGCTAAGATTTCCACAAATAACATCTACTAGATAGGATATCATATTGAATTATTTTTTGTCAATTATGCATGTCCCTCTTAGATTTTATGTTAAACCTAATAATTTTCCCCTAATAGAGGGATATTATTTCCCTCTAGAACCATAGATAGTATTGGGACCCAAAATTCATCCAATAAGATATGGATGTGTTGTCATAGAGTATTTTCATCAAAGACATGGAAATTTTGACATTGGATATGAATTGGGTAGTTAAGATCTTCTTCTTCATAGCAAATTGATTTAACTTATTTGGGAATAATGAAGTTTTATTCCTATTATAGTTAAGGTTATATATTAATAAATTAGTAAAAAATATAGAAATAAATATAGTCATGATTTGTGCAGCTATTTTTTTCACCTTTCTAAAAATAGTAATAAATAAGAATAAATATAACTGAGCTAGAAAATAGAATGAGATGGTTGATATAGAGGTTGAAAATGGTTGTGTAGGATTGGGAAGGTGTCGTAAACCTAAATATGGATTTTTTTAGGTGAAAGGATAGGAGAACTAAAAAGTGGATGCTTTGGTGTTCAAAGTTGTTCATTCTTGTCATTATTGTCCAAACTGATCACAAAGACCTAAAACTTTCTAGGTAGTTGCACTATGCATATGCGAGTGTGCTTTTGAAAAATCAAGCTTTAGTTATTGACAAAACTTATTGTGGAACTAATTTTATCTTTAAACCCTAACCATCATGTTTGATAAAATGGCATTTGAGTCACTTGTGAAATGTGGGTTAGTGTTATAGTTGTACTGAACATGCAATCCACACCCCTTGTGTGGGCATGCTACCTACATACCAATACTCTGAAGAGGGATCAAGTCATATGTAGTTCTCCCACCTAGTGTGCTTTGTGAAATAGTGTGATGCATATGCAAATGCCAAATCGATCATGTTTAAGGTGGCTAGGGACTAGTATGAGGATTCAAGTAGGTTTGAAGTTGTGTTGGGTGACTATGTATAAAGAATAGGGAAGTTTACTATAGTGATTTATTTATATTCTTACTTGCTTTATAAGTTTGGTCACCTCCCTTATAAATGATCTTTGAGTGGGATTTTATAGGGAATAATTGGTCATGCATTAGATGTATTTTTGCTAGGCTAACTTAGTTAAGGACAAGGACTAGATGAAAATGATCATTGGAGCTCAAAGTATAAATGGACAAGACCACAAAAAATGGGACACTTCTCTATGGGGCACTATATTCCAAATGGGGAACTCATATCATACAGGATCAGGACCTAGGGGAATATGATTGGCATGAGGAATATTATTTGGATGAGGTAGAATGATTGTTAAGAAGCTTTTAGATGATTTGCAATGAGAAAAAAGGTGTCTAAAAGGGTCTCAAGAGCATGTAAAAAGGACCTATAGATGGAGTGTCACAAGTCACACACAAAATACCAATTTGGACATTTTATATGACTACATTCCCCCCTTTTATTCTAGTGATGCACTAAAGAAAAATACTAGGATAAAGGAAAAATAGAAAATGTACCTAAAATTACCTACAAGGGTGAAGCCCATGAAGATGTGTGATGTTGAGTGTTCATAGAGAGAGCACAATGTGAAGTGTAAATTTATAGGAGAAAATAAGAATTAAATCAGTTCTTACTAGACATGTTATGTCTAAAATAAGAATAAACAAAGGTTAGGTAAAGGATAGAGGAAGAGAAAGGAATGAATACACCTCACTAGGTATGTGAACCAATACAAAACCTATTGTGATGTTGAGTGATGTTGGGTATGTGTTTCACTAAGAGTAATATCATGAATAGAGTTGAGTGCTCAATTCCTTGAAGGTGGCTCAAGAATACAAAGTTTGGCCCTTTGGGTCCATTATTACCCACTTTGTAGTGAATATATGTGAACATGCATGTGTTAATAAATGTTTGGACTATGTGTCCAATCTCTATAAGTAGGTGGCTCAAGAATACAAAGGTTAGCTAGTCTTTTGGTGCCATCATTTCCTACTAAATGTGAACTATGAAATGATACCAGTATGAATGTATGTTGTATGAGATGGAACATGAAGCCCATGTATGCTTTGTAATATGACAATATGGCATGGATAGTTGAATGTGTATTGAAAATGAGGCCAATATTGGCCATTCCAAAAGGTGGATATTATGCTTGTATGAAATCCACTCTGAAACTAAGAACTAGGCTTATATGAAAGCCACTCTAAAATGATGTCAACAACCTACATATTAAATAAAGAACATTACTAAGAATACCTATGTAATATAATAAACTAGAAATAAACAAGGAAAATGTGTTGTGCACATTGCCCCCAATCACTGGTGTTTGTAACATGGATTTTAATCTAGAAGTTGTACCAACTACCCAATCTAAAACATGAAGTAAGAGCCATCATGCCATGCATGATGCTCCATATATTTAGATAGTTTGATTAAAATTGTACTAAAACTACCCAATATAAACTATATTGTAGCTAACAAAATTGTAATTGACCTTACCTTTTTGTCCATTTTTGAAAATTTTGGGTTTTTGACTATTTGGATAGGGGCACCAAAAAGTGGACACTTTTCTATAAGGCATTATAGTCTAAATGAGGTGCTCTTGTCCTTTACTATTTTTTATTACTATTCTATGTTCATCCTTAATTTTCTATTTTTTTTACATGTTTTGAATTCTAATTTCTATTTTGACTAGAAAAGGGCTATGATCTTTATGATAAAAGTCCTATTTATTGCCCCTCCTTTTGAGGGTAGGAATGAAGACCCTATAATGACTACCCTCAGAAGGAATATCCTTGCAAGTATGTTATGCTATTAAATACATGATATAGTAATGATAATCCAAAAGATGTCTCAAAATATAACATAGTTTGTATTGGAGATTGTTAGATCAATAGGGGTATGCCTAGATAGATGTAATAATGTAATATCATGTGCAGTATACTAAACTAAAACTAGAAATTTGTTTAGTTTTCAAGGATGGATGGAGTATGATTTTCATCATGGCATCTAAGAAGGAAAGATAATACATGATGTGGATCATGGCATTATAAACAACTGAGAAGTAAATAAGTAAAAAATCTTGCAAGGCAATAAGCAAGACGCATACAAAATAGGCCAAGAGGCCAAAAAGCCAAGTAAATAAGGGACATGGTCACATGTCACTAAAATTTGGAAATCAAGCATACAAGGAATGTTAAAATTCCCACATACACATACAATTGCAAACAAGTAGGATTGGCATGAGGGCCACAAGCACATACAAGAGTAAAAGCAAAGGACATTAGAAAATATACTAAGGCACACATAAGTAAAAAAATAAGAACTGAGAAATGAAATCACATCTAGCTACTCAAAGTAAGAAAGGAAGACATGTAAATTCCATAAATACTATCACATCTAACTGATCAAAATAAGAAGTGAAAGTATGCAAAACATGTAGCACAAGACTAGGTAGATGCTAAAAAATATACAAGTGTTATATATTAGTGAGAATCAATAGATAATCTATGTAAACTAGTAAATAATGTATGTCAACATGATAAATAGAGTGTGTCATGTAGGAATGACATAACCTAGATGGTGTGGTCATGTAGAATATGCCCCTAGTGGGTAGATATGTTGATGTATGTGTTGAATATAAAAGTAGGATGCCCCCCTCAATGGGTAGAGTGAAGCAATCAAGGATTTGGGTGTCATTGTACACACTCAAATAAGATTAAATGAATCAAGGTAATAGATAAATTGATAAACAATAGCATATAAAAACAAAATGTAAGTCTAGACTGGTAGTAAAAATGTAAAGCATGGATAATGCATATAATTGAAAAGTTATTGGTGTTTTGATTTATTTGAGTGTTATATTGTTTTTGGTATTTTTAAATATTGTATTATTTTTCATATTTTGAAATAATAAATGTATAAGTAATCATAATAAAACTATGTACAAGAATGCAAAAAGAAACTATATATAAGTAAGCTAAGAAATTATGTATAAGAAAAACTAAAAAGAAATGATACTAATTGATGAGTCTTATAAGAGACTCCCTATCATGGTGTCCTATATCAAGGAGAGGGATCATACATGATTGTGAAGTATGATGGAAGGGTTGAGATTTTGACTCTAAAAGCTATGTATGCTATAAGTGCTCTAAAATATTTGTAATGGAGACTAACTATGGTGCCCCATATAACTCTAAGAAGTGGATGCAATTATGGGGATCTTAAGGACCCATTTGGTAGTAGAATAAGCTCTCTAAAATTGTGTTCTATGTGTAGAGGAATGAGACCTTAATGATACTACCTTAGATGTGAATACTATAGATAAAAACTATCTAGAGTCTTGAAACTATCTCTAATGTAGTGGTCACTCTAAGAGAGGCCTCCGTGGAAGTGTATGAACTCTCTATGCTAGTGTGGGAGGTCTCACCTATGTCTGAATCTCAAATAAAGGAATAACTATAACTAGTAGAGGAGCTAAAATTAGTGACTATATATTAGGAGATGGATATGAATATTATAGATCCATGGTTAACCAAAAAACATGTCGAAGAATCCTACACTAGGAAAAATAGTAAATGGTGTGGCCACATGTGTTGGACAAACTTGTAGAGGAAGTAAAATCTCACCCAATGAAATTTATATGTGTCCACTCAATCCACTAATAACTATGTCCATCAGGGTGATATCCTACTCTGAATATCCCAAGTGTTTAAGTAATGTCATAGTGCACATATTCACACTAGATTCATTATCTATTATAACACTATGAATGGGATAGTGATAAATATAGGTTTGATAAAGAGAGAATAGTAATCTAAATCATCCTCTACTATCTCCTTCTCTAAAAAGGAGATCAAAGGTCTAGCTAGAACTCTAGAATTATACATACCAATCATGTTTCTCAAAGGATGTGACTCAACTAAAGGTGCCTAGTATGTAGTTGGTGGAGGGTGCGCATGATATTCATGGTGAACACCTGATGTGCCCATGTATCTTATTTAGAATTTTATGGGGAAAGATCTAAGATAATTTTTAGAGCCTTGTCTTATGTTTGTTTTTCCTGAAGAGGCTAAATTAGAATACCAAGATCAATAAGGTTGACATCTATCAAGTAGTGTATCTTTCTTTCACAAACTAATGCATCTATTCATTGTGTGGCCTGGTGCCTTATGAAAATCACAAAATGCATTATTATCATATCCATGTGGAAGAGGTTTTATCATATCAACTTCTTAAATAAGAGGGAGAGATAGGACAATGCATTCTAATAGCTATTATAATACTCTAGCAACAAATACTAGTATATTGGTAAAGGCTCACCGAGGAGGAGTTAATAAAACCATTCATTTAGGGGGCTTTGAAACTACAATAACTATAGGTTGATTTTGACTTTTGCTATCATTAACCTTTACTTTGTATGGGACTTTACTGTTACTCTTGTTTTTTGTTTTTGATAGGCTTGTGTACTTATGTTTTCCCATTGAAAGTAATTTGAATTCCCTTTCGTTTAGTGTATGACATAACTTCATGAAAGAATAAAACTTTTTGAACATTATTGAATCATGAAAATCTGGTAGAAGATCCTATTTGAAGAGATATTGTAATTCTTGGTTGGCCATGGGGATAGTTATTTTAGCCAAGATAGTCTGATATCTAAGAACATAATCTATGAGATGTTCATTTGACCTTTATTTATATTGTGCAACTTGGGCTTAATAAACCTTGTCACATATGTTAATTCTCAAATGAGCTAGGAACATGTCAACTAAAGGATTGAATGCTTTGATTGACTGATTCGATAGACTATAAAGCATAATACTTTAAACTCCATGGAAATATATTGGTTAATAACTAGTTATTTGGCACAAAGTCCAAGCATGTTGCATGAAAATATCTCAAGTATGTCTCTGGATCACCCTTGACATCATATAAAGTGAGCTTGGGTTGAACAAAACCTGGTGGCAAGGGTGTAGAAGTAATATGATATGTTAATGGTGTATGAAGTAGAGCAAAAGAGTCTAAAACCTATGTTGGTCTAGAGGTACCTTGCTTAAGATGTAGCACCTTAGATTGAAGAGATTTAATCTCTTACACAAGGGAAGCCACATTATGAGGTGAAGATGCACTGGTCATAATTGGTGGTGCCACATAGGAAGGTTGGGCTGCTCTAGGGGGTTGTTGAGACATAGTTGCCACCATAGTGTCATTTAAAACTAGTTGTTTTGAAGGAATAAAAGACTCAAATTGCTTATCATTTTTAATTTCCATGATAGATTATAAGATAATGTCATGATCTCAGGGTTTTTTCCTAAGTCTCTCTCTAAAATGTTGTAGAATCAAATCTTTGTTGATGACAACATCATCATCAACAATAGGTGGAAGTGGATCAGTCACCCAATGTGTTAGAGAATGAACATTGGTGTGTATAACATCATTATTATTCTCATACTACTCATTGTTAGAATTATCCTCATGGAAATTAGTGTACTAGATGTGTAAGATCTATAATAAGAAACTGAGCTAGTTATTTATCCATGGTATATGAATGGGTTGGAGGAATTTGGGTGAATTCAGGAGGGTTGCCACTAAGTCTTGCACTTCATCTCATAGGAAGAAAGGCAAGGAGCTTAGGTGGCATAACTAAAACAACTTGAAAAATGAAAGAAAAGATTAAATAAATGTAGTCTAGGATCTGAAAAATAATGAACTGAAATATGCATAAAAAGGATACAAATATTACTAACATGCAAGATGATACCTAAAGAAGCCAATGGACCAAGTCTATTCAACTTAGGGTTTGAAATAAATGATTTTAAAGATTACTATAGGGAATTTAAAAAAAATTAAATGTGAAATTCTAATTTATATATGTAATAAAAATTAAAAGAATATTGCTAGAATCAGTAAAGAATTTTGCCTAGGGTTTTTAGGGTTTTTATGCGCAAAGTAAGTCGGGTTCACCAAATGATATAAATTATTTGGGAATAACGTATTTTTATTCCTAGTATAGTTAAGGGTCTAAATTAATAAATTAATATAGAATATAGTAATAAATATAGTCCTAATTTGTGTAATTGTTTATCTTTTTCACCTTTCTAAAAATAGTAATAAATAAGAAGAAATATAACTTAGCTAAAAAATAGATTGAGACAACTAATACATAGGTTGAAAATGGTTATGCAATATTGGGAAGGTTTCATAAACATGAATATGGATTTTATTGGGTGAAAGAATAAGAACACCAAAAAGTGGATGCTTTGGTGTCCAGTGTTGTTTCCATTCCTACATATATTATCCAAATTAATCAAGAGACCTAAAACTTTCTAGGTAGTTGTATTGTGCTTGTGTGAGAGTGCTTATAAAAAATTGAGTGTTGGTTGTGAATGGAACTCATTGTGGATCTTATTTTGTCTTTAAACCCTAACTATCCATCATGCTTGATAAAATGACATTTGAGTCACTTGAGAAAGGGGGGTTAGTGTGAAATATGTACTGAACATGCAATTCACACCCATTGTATGAGCATACTACCTACATACCAATACTCTAAAGAGGGATCAAGCCATATGTATTTGTCCCACCTAGTGTGCTTTGTGAAATAGTGTGATGTAGATGAAAATTCCAAATTGATAGTGCTTTAGGTGGATAGGGACTAGTATGAGGATTTGAGTAGGTTTGCAGCTCTGTTGGGTGATTGTATACAAAGAATTGGGACATTTTCCTTAATGATTTATTTATATTCTTTCTTAATTTGTAATTTTGGTCACTTCCCTTATCAATGAGCTTTGAGTGAGATTTTATAGGGAATAATTGGTCATAGGTTAAATGTATTTGTGCTAGGATAACCTAATTAAGGGTATATACTAGATGAAAATGAGCATTGGGGATTAAATTACAAATGGATAAGATCACTAAAAATGAGACACATCTCTATGAGGTGTTATAGTCCAAATGGGATATTCCTATCCTATAGGCTCAAGACCTAGGGGAATAGGATTGACATGAGGATTACTATCTGGCTAAGGTGGAATGATCATTTAGAAGGTTTTGGATGACTATCAATGAGCAAAAAGGTGTCTTGAAGGGTCATAAGAGCATGTAAAAAGAACCTATGGATGGGGTGTCACAAGCCACACTCAAACTACCAATTTAAACATTTTATATGACTACACAAACTTATTGGGTTTTTTAACCTAGATTATTAGGGTACGCTTAATATTATTATATTTTAACCACTTATTGATTTTTTTTTGGTTGTAAGGTATGTCTAGTTTTGGCATTCTATAATACTTATCAAAGGCTACACCAACCACATATGTTATTGGTTGTGTACTATTATTTTTATGGAAATTTCATATGTACATGTGCCTGATATAAATAAATATAGACTAATTTAGGGCATGGAAATAACCCAAGCTTGGAAAATACATTGTGAATTATGATAGCTTTAATTAACAATAGGTCATATCTATATTCTATATCATAGAGAGTCAAATTGTCCTATTTTGTATATGGTTGTATGGATTAGACATCTTCTTTGAGGGATGAATAATGTTTGTGTGCATTATTCAAAGAAACTTGGTAAAATTATCTATTCTTGAATTCTTATTTAGTCCCAATGAAGAACATTGAGGGAGATGGTTCTTGGTTCTCTATCTCCATTATTATGCTAAGTAATATTTGTGTTTAATTTCAACAAAATTGGCTTTCAATTGATATAGAGCTATGGATAATAATTCACAAGTTTAGCTATTTCACAAATGTAATTTTATTTCATTTGAAACATAATATATGGTCTGTAAGTGATGAATTCATTTCTGAGATATCTTCCATTCATGATAATTAATTATAGAGTAATGATCATTGTAAAAAAATTATCAAATTTGAATATGATTTATGACCTAAGTTTTTGGAAGGCTTACTTGACATGTGGTGCTTTGTCACTACTTTTTATTTCTTAGTATAACTTTTGATCTTTTATATGCCCATTAGAATTTTATAATTGTCATGATATCACTTAGTCATGATCTTTATATTTATTATTTTTAGTTGATTATTCCATAGAAAAACATAGCCTCTAACTTTGTCATTTTTAAGATGTGTTATTCATTTTTATTTATCACTTATTTTATGCATGTTGTCAAATCTCTGATTCATGTTAGTGTATGAAGTGTTAAGGTGATGCCATGTGGCATGACACATGGTGACTGAATGCCTACCATATAGACACATGAAGAAATATATGAATGGTATGTGGCAACTTATTGTGTAAAATATGACACGTGGTAACCTATCATTACATTACTTGGTATGTAGATTTATATTCCATCAATTAGTATATTGAACTATGTGCATTGAGATGATGATATGTAGCATCATCTTGCTCAGACAATTGGTCATTAGTTTTCATGACTTAAATTTATGAGTAAAGAGATGTAATGAGGAGAGATGGAGACACATGGAACTATCTTACTTAGTTGGTTTTTCATTGGTTTTTAAAAATTATTTTTTTAGTGAAAACTTATAACAAACCAATATGGTCACACTTGGAATGATTTCATGCATTTGACTAGTTAGAAGAATTTGAAACTTGATATGCTGAACAAATATTAGTAGTCTATGAGATTTGGATGAGAAATTAACACTTGTAAATTCAAAGCTATGTTGTAAAGTAGATATGACCTATGAATTGAAAAACCCTAATAAATGTGATAGTTAAAAGGTTGGCTATGTTAGTCCAGTAAATCAAATAAAAAGAAATCATCCTCTAAACTAAATTTTAAGTCACAATATTTAGGCCAAGTTCTATGAAATGGAAATCAATTATTAGAACTTAGGATTATGCATTATTAGGTTATAAATTTAACTTATGTTTCGATGGGGGTCATGTGTATAAGATAATTAGAATAAGTTGGTTCATATTTTATTTTTTCTAAAATGGGGATTGTTGGTCATAAAAAATGGTGACTCAATGGTGAAATTATTGAGTATTTAAGAATCTAGGATTCTTGATTTAACTATCATAATGGAAATTAAAAATTTATAAAATAAATAAACATAACAAAAAATTAAAAGAGACTTCAACATAATCATATTGCATACAAACCCTTCTCACTTTTTAGATCATGTGTGATTATGTGAAGGTGTGTTCCCTTGATTATGAAAGTTATTAACAAATATTAGGCAAAATAGAGATCTCATTTATTTTATTTCTTTGAGATATTTTATCTTTTAAGTATAAATATATGGGAAGTCAGGCATTGCCTTACTTCCATATAGGTACCCATAGAACTGATAAAGAAACATATGATTCCACTCTAACTACTACTCTACTACCATCCAAGTGTCTGTATCCCAATAGAGATTACTTGAATCATGTTATTTTCATGGTTATTTTGGTATAATATTCATTTAAGAAGGGTTGGGAACCACCATTGGAAGGGTGTATAGCAATAAAATTCATTGTAAATTAGTTATTTACATCATATTTTGTCATTCTTGATGTTTAATATCTATAAAATAAGTTTTAATCATGTAACTATGTAATCAATATTTAAAAATGAGAATTATTTTTAAATTTGTACAAAAATATCAAAGCAACGTTCAATGATTTGGTAATTTTATTGAGTTTATATAAAATATACCACTCCATTCATGATATGTACCTTGATTATGAGACGTAGATACCTTGAGTATAATCCATAGTTAACCTTAAGTATGATTGACTACCCTCTAGGATAACTTTGTAAAACTATCTACAAGTGGTCACATAGACCTTAATTAAAATAAATAACAAATTAAAGGAAATATAATCTATAAAATAATAAAATATAGTCTAGAAAAGAAAGAAATATAATCTAGAAAAGTAAGAAATATAATCTATAAAATTAGGAAATCTAATATAGGAAAATAATAAATATAATATAATAAAGTAAGAAATATAATCTACTCCTAATACTAAATCAAAACACATAATAATTACAAGATACTCTCATTTAGAACAATCATGAAATAATGTTTCAAGAACTACCCATTGATTGGAAAATAATCCCATTATCTTGGAGATCTTTCAACTAAAAATTATTTTTACATTTTATATATCTAATATGTTCCAATCCATTATGGAGTGAACTTATCATGTCCTCCTTTTTTATCATGTGATTTATCTCATAGTATTTTTGATTCTAAAATTCTAGAAACTTAGAATTTTGATCTTTTGTTGAACTAACTCTTGAAAATATATTGATGTTTTCTAATGCTTTACAAGGCTTATGTTTATGCATATTAAATTTTAACAATGTTTATAAACCTAGACTAAACTCTTTCATCCTCATCCATATACTTTTGCATAAACTATTATGTTGATAACTTGAGGGTAGTTGAGAAAATAGGTTTTTGTCCATATACCAATAGGAAAGGTGAAGCTTTTAGGGCTTACTTATGCCTTGTTATATCTACCCATAATACATAATTAAAAAATAGTTTTCATTATCTTGGTTTACTTTTTATAGACTTTTTTATTGGATCAATCAAATTCTTATTGGTAGATTAAACAACTTCATTCCCTTGTGATAATAGATTAAATAAAACTTGATAGTAATTTGAATTTATAGGCCCATTCAATAATTTTTTTAGCTTTAAAAGATAAATATATTTTACTAAAAATTGTATCTATTTCAAGTCTAAATATAAATAGAGAAAGATAGGGATAAGTGATTAGAATGAACCTGGATTGGTTTATGCATCATATCTAGACATTGTGAGCACTCCTCTTTGGCTGGGGAGGACTACCTGCAAGTAAGAAAGCACAACCACAAAAATATTTTTTAGTAGATATATAAGTGGGTTGCCAAGCTATGCACTTGTTCTTAGAAGTGTAAAAATTCCTTAGGGATGACAATACACTTTTAAGAAACAAAAGAGTAATAAATAACAAAGAGAGAGAAAATGGGAGAGTAAAAGAGATATTATGTTACCATTATTTGAAATCTAAGTGCATCAGAGAGTAACAAAGTATAGGTGGTATATTCAATTTATATTTTAGAATTTTTTTGGGTAGGTTATAAAAGGGTTACTAGAAATCCATATTTATCGATGTCGGTTAGGATATCAAGGTTGGTGAGAAAGTGTGACTGATATCATTTAGGCTATCATGGTCGGTGAGGAAGTGTGACTGATATCGATTGAGTGGCTGATGTTAGTAAGGGAAATAATTTCCTAGGAGCTTGTAAAAGGATTTCTAGGTCTAGGAAATGGTTTTGGTCAGGTTTGGAAGGTTGGAAGAGAGTTATGAGAGAGTATATTGTCTGGATGGATCTGGTTAGAGGCTTGGTATGTTGTAACAAGGGGAAACAAGTGTGGAATATTTATAACTCCTTCATGGGGGTTTATTCAGGAATGTATAAAATAGTAAACAATAGGTATAAAGTGATTTTAAAGTAACTAATTAAAGACTTATAGAATGAGTGATGTACTTATTATAGTGGTGATTGAATGATAAGTACTGAATAGATGGATCTTATTAGGATTACCAAAACAATGCCTTAATAGAGAAAATAAATAGGTGATGTTGGTTCCCAAGAGCTTGGTTCCTAATCTAGGTTGAATTATATAAGGTAATAGTAAGCCAAGATGTGGAAAGTTGAATGCCAAAATATTTTTTGCAAATAAGAATTAGTTTTCTTGATTTTTGCTGACCTGAACATTAGTTTGGAGTTTGTCTTAAATAATCGATGTCAACAATCCCATCAATGTCAGCCATGAGTTGACCAACATCGATGGCATGAGAGTAAGTAGAATTACTATTTTTAGTCTATTTTATATTATTTCTCATGCTAAGTGTGGTATCCATTACGAAATGGTAGAAATGGGAGGTTAACAAGGATGTAGTTGGTTAAGAATTTATTTTTGAGGTGAGAACAAGTCATGGGTAGTTAGGATAAGGGGACTAAGTCTTGAGGTGACTCAGAGGGTGAGAATTAGTACTAGGATGAGTAGCTAGATAAGGTGGCATAATTGGTTTTTAAATAACATAATTAAATATTGTAACATTGACCAACACCAAGCACTGATGTCATCATATAAAAATGATGTCAATGACTGTGAAGAAACAAAAATAAGAGAAAAGGTCAATTTGGATCCCTAATTAAAGTAGACAACTAGCCTAATGGTTGAGTTAACCTCAAAAGATCATGTGTCAACTGAGTGCTGCCTACATAGCCTAGTTGAGGGCCTTATGCCAATGTAGTTCTCCCACTACATAGGGAATATCTAAGGTATGGTTAAAAGTGTGTTAAGGGAAATGGTTTAGAAAAGGATAGGTTGAAATAGGTCAGGTGACCTAAGGTTTAAAACATAGGTCATAAGATTAAAGGTTAGGGATATAAGCCATGAGGCCTTGAGTTGTGATAGGCAGTTGGGCCTAAGGTGGAGAGAGAGGTAGTGAATATTAAGGTAGAGAGGGGAGAATAGGTTAGATAATTAGGTGGGTATGTGGCTGAGCTAACCTTAGAAGACCTCATGTCGACTGAGTGCTACCTGCATAGCCTAGTTGAGGGCCTTAGACCAATGTAGTTTTCCCAAAGAGAATAGAAAAAGGTGGTGGTAGGATATATTATAAAGTATGTGAATTAAAGTGTGTGTGTTTGGATGAAATCTAGGTAGGATTTGATGCTATAGGATCACCTACCTACATTTCTAATATAAATAAGGAGAGATATCACCCCAGATGAGTGGGAGCACATGGTAACCAAAGGCTTAGGGGTAGTGTGATAATATTTTAGATTTGCATGAGATGTGAGTTTGATGATAGCATTGACTAAGAGGTAGGATCACACCACCACCACCTTCCATCTATTGATCAAGGTGTTGAAAGTGACCCAAAAGGATGTGTACATGATTTTATGATTTTCGCTCTAGGGTGAGGGGATATTCTCATGTTCGAGAGATGATATTCACATGGTGG
The DNA here is from genome assembly GCA_037957365.1 of Torreya grandis. Classification (NCBI taxonomy): domain Eukaryota; kingdom Viridiplantae; phylum Streptophyta; class Pinopsida; order Cupressales; family Taxaceae; genus Torreya; species Torreya grandis. Next base: position 1,240,967 of record JARHVA010003770.1, on the reverse strand, counting down.
CATTATTTGGAGAGCATGTTAGTGAGGTGACCTATCACTTAGCAAGATTTGCCTATGAGCCACTATACATTGATGATGAGGAGCAATATCATATGAGTATCCTGATGATGATAAAGATTATAGTGTATACACTAATAGATGTAGATGGTGGGAGATTTCCTATTACTTTGATAGGTGTCTTGGCATAGATGGTTCAGTAATAGATCATAATCACATGAGGACTATCTTTTTTGACATAGTTATATGGAGAGTTATGGGGGTTAAGACTATGATGGCAATATAGTTTGTGTGTTAAGAATTTACTCCATTATTGGGCATAAGAGAATATCATGGTGACACAACCATTGGGGTTACCTACCATGATTATAGCTAGTTTTAGGGTTAGTTTTAGATGGTGAAGAGATGGTATGGCCCAGACCTGAGTAGATGGCATAGTGCAAGCTATTGATCATTATAAGTACATGATAGATGTATTTATCCCTATAGATATTATTTGGAGACCTTACTTGGCATACCCTACATTTAGAGGGTAGGTAGAATAGTTGGTTGGCTTACAGAGTTCATTATGGATTAGAAGAAGATGAGTCAGTGAGTTGGAGATGGTACCCATGGCATAGGTCAGAAGGTAGTTTGGCTTGTTACAAGATGTACCACCTACCTTCCCTCGATATAGGAGGGATGATATAGAGGCACCCATACCCTTGCCATAAGAGATATATGGACCAAAGTTTTAGGAGTTGCCAGTAAGGTCAAGTGTAGTAGATCTAGGATGCATAGTGGCATATATTGCTTGATGGATAGGTCTGCATCCTACAGTTGAGGTTAGGAGGCCACCACCATATTAACAAGGGTTGATGAGAGAGAGATAGATGTTGATGTATAGGATCAAAATGAAGTGATACAAGTAAATGATGCAATAGTATAGGCCTAAGATTTAGTAGTGTAGGCTCAAGATGAAACTCAGGGATAGGTATTAGTTTTATAGGGATAGGTGGTGGCATTACAGGGCCAAGGTAGGGAATTAGAGTGTCAAGTTATTATACTGATAGCAAATAGGGATAATTTGAGAGTAGTAGGTTAGGATACTCCTCCACTATAAAGACCAGCACAGCTCAGGCCTTCAGTAGGTGTGATAGGACCATCACAAACTATATCTGTAGTAAGGTATAACACTAACCTTAATGAGATTACTTATTATGAGAGGGTCATTAGGGAGTTCCCATAGATTTAGAGTTATTCTAAGTTTAGAGATTAGGAGAGATTAGTGACATGTGCCGCAACCTTTAGCTCATGTAGATGCAGATAAGTAGAGTGTGGTGAGGACACTACTTCTTCATGACCATGCATATAACCTCAAGGAATCTGAGTTCCATATTTTTTTATTTTTATATGTTATATGCACACTGGCCTATGAGCCAAAGATGAGGGATGTATATTTTGAGGGAGAGATGATATTTTGATAATGTATTGATGTGCATTTATGTTGAGCATGCATATATATACATATATATGTATGTATGTATGTATATATGTGTGTGTGTGTGTGTGTACACACACACACGCTCAACATAAACACACATCAAAACATTATCACTATATTATATATATATATATATATATATATATGAGATGTATATTTATTGTGACTTTGAGATGCATTTATTGTGATAGTGATGATGATGTTGATGTAGATGGTTATTTTAATGTTATGTTAATTTGTATGTTAATGTTGAGCATGTTAGTTGAGTTAGACTAGCATTTCACATATGTGTGATGGTATATGCATAGTTGATTTGTTAGCTTCACCTTAGCATTTTTATATATTTGTGATGGTGTGTGCTTAAAATGGATAGGCTATTTATGTTATTGTTTGTATGAAGCTTTCATCTTAGTAGAGAGATTGACATGTGATTTGAATGGAAAATAAAGAGGTAGAATGCTTATGTACTGGTAAAGACCATAATCATAACACAAATAGGCTCAGGAATATGAGCCTCTTTTATAATTTGCATCATTAGACCATTTTGTTTGTTAAAGAAGCATCGTGTCCACCTTGTGTTAAATGAGTTCAAATTCCCTTGAAAGAGTATGAGGGGAAAAGGGTAAAATTAGTGAAAGTTTTTGGGTAGCATAACCTTCAAAGTGGGGATGATATGCCCCTATTGTGGGTGACTTGAGGGTGACTATAGGCAAGTCCATGACTTAAAGATTTTTTTCCTCTTTTTTTTGTATGTGTAAGCTAATTAATGTGGGAAGCCTGCAATGGGATTTTGTATGTGTTGAGGTCATCTGAAGCTGATCAATGCGAGAAGCCTATAATGGGATTTTGTATGTGTTGAGGTCATATGAAGAAGATTTTATTTGTATTTCCATTTAATAACAAAGATTGGCCTAGCCATCCTTTAAGGGAGTGGTTTAAGAATTTTTTTTTGAGTTTAAATAACTATTATTCAAGGGAGTCATCTATTGATAGTAGAAAAGAAAAGTTACGTAGCTATCCTTCAAGGGAGGAGTCTACATTGAGAATCATGACTTGAGAGATTATAACTTGTCTACATATCTCATTTTTTTAAATCATGGATAAGTCTATAGAGGCTTAGGAGTTTTCCACTTTGAGAGTAAAACCATAGCAATCTGTAAGTTAACTAAGTGTGTAAGAGTAAGGGTTAAGAGGAAGGGAGATGAATGTAATAGGGGTGCTCAAGTGAAACATGAGTTGAAGTGTTACTTGTTTAAAAAAAGAATGGTCATAGGTGTAAGGCATTCAAAGGCTCAAGTTCTAGCTTCCCTTCAATAGAAGATAAGCAATAAGTTCTTGAGCCATACTTATGAGTTATGATGTAGGGTCCAAGCCAATTAGGATAAAACTTAACCCATTTTCTTTTTTCCATGTTCATCACATGTTGATTTTATTTTAAGACGAGATCTCTGATATTGAAGTCTCACTTTTTGAGGTTTTTGTTGTAATCACATTTGATACACTCTTGATAGATTTGGAGGTGGTTGAGGGCTATGAGATGGTACTCATCAAGCAACTCAAGTTGATCCAAATGTTCTTGGTGAAAGTCATTGTTAGTAAGTATGTCTTTTAGATAAATTCAAAGATAAGGAATCTAAATCTCAAGAGGTAAAATAGCCTCCATCCCATACACCAAGGAAAAGGGTGTAGCACCTATAGGGGTTCGAATACTAGTGTGGTAAGCCCATAAAGTAAAGTGAATATGTGTGTGCCAATCCTTGCTCGTATCATTGACTACCTTCATAATAATTTTGGTCAATGTTTTTTTAGAAGCTTCTACATATCCATTTACTTTTGGATAATATGGTGACGAGAAGCTTAAATTGATTCCAAATGTATCATAAAGACTTTGGATAGTCTTATTTTTGAAAGATTTGTCATTATCTATTATAATTTTATGTGGGACACCAAAATGATAGATGATGTGATGGTTGATAAAGTTAACAATTCTGTTAGCTTTAGTGGAGATGAGAGGAATATCCTCAATCTACTTGGTGAAGTATTTAATGCTAGTAATAATAAAATGGTGACAAAGGGATGAATGAGGGTTAATCTCATTGATTAGATCTAAGCCCCATTGGGAGAAGGACCAAAAGTATTTGGTGGATTTTAATGCATAACTTAGAATGTGAAAGAGGTTAACATGTTGTTGAAATTTGATGCAACACAAAACATAATCACCATAATCTTGATGGAGTGTTGGCTAGTAATAACCAAGTCAAAGGATATGCTTGACAAATGTATGACCATTGAAATTCCCACCACACATCCTATCAGAGACTTCCTTAATAAAAAAGGGAGATTCAATACTAGTGAGGCATCTAAGGAGGAAACCATTAAAACCTTTCTTGTAGAGAAATCCCCTAGCATAGTGTAATGAGTGGCACATTTTATAAAGGCACGTCTCCCATTATTGGAGAGATCAAAAGGGGTAATAGAAAAGGAAAGATAATTCGTGAGTATCTTATACCATAAGTCATGTGGGTTAGATGTCATTTCAAAATAAAAAGGATGTTAGTTGATATATAGGAGGGTAATGTTAAGTGATGCATGGTGACATAGATTTTAAAAGAAGAGGGTGAAGAGGGTATGTGTGAAGCAAGTGAAGCCATTGTGTCAACAAATTTGTTTGTAGATTGAGGAATAGTTTGTAAGAGATAGAGTCAAATGATCATAATAACATATCTACACAATGTTTATACCACTGTATAATTTCATTTTTGCATAGGTAGGAACCGTTAACTTGATTAACCACTAGCTAAGAATCACTGAAAATGGTTATGGATTTGATAGCCAAGAAGATAGCAATTTGAAGCCCTAAGATCAAAACCTCATATTCAGCCATATTGTTAGTGCATTCAAAATTTATTTTAAATGACAAAGGTATAGGATTATCATTTAGAGGAATAAGAATGATCCCCACACCCCCTCCATATTGACATTTAGACCTATCAAAGAACACCATCATTTGATAGGAGATGTCATTAGTGGAGAGTGTTGTGATGAATTCATCATGAAATTTAAGGTTTGAAGGTTGGTTATTAGGTAAAGGGGTGGTAGCTAACTTGTTAGCAATCATTTGCCCCTTGATAGACTTTTGTTGAATAAACTCTAAGTCAAATTCAGCAAGGAACATGAGCCACTAAGGTACACATTGGTTATGATATGGCTTGGAATGAATGTATTTTAGGGGATTAGTATGGGTGACCACATAGGTTATTTGATTTAGGAAATAATGGTAAAGATTGGAGTCTAAAAAGACTAACATGAGGCAAATTTTTTTGGTATGGGTATATCAAGTCTCATAATCAATAAGTGTGTGGCTTATGTAGTAAACCACCTATTCTCAATGGTGATCATCTTGATGTGGAGTCATAACACCTAGAGAATGGTCTATTGTAAAGATATATAGGTAAAAAGGTTAATTTTCCTTAAGTGGAATAAGAAATGGTGGGGAAAGGAGATATTATTTGAGTGCATCAAAAGCTTCTTGGCAATATACATTTCAATGTAAGGAGACATCTTTTTTGAGGAGATGGTGAAAGGGTTGGCAATGATTTGATAATTGGGAGATGAATTAGTGGATTGACTTAAGTTTGCCTTGCAAGATATGAATTTGTTTAATATTAGTAGGTAGAGACATCTCTATTATTTCTCTAACCTTAGCAGGGTCAACCTCGATTCCATGGAGAGAAATGATAAAACCTAAGAGCTTACCAAAAAGGACACCAAAGACACATTTATATAGGTTTAGTCAAATGTTATATTAGAGGAGATGAGTAAATATGATTTTGAGAATTATCAAGTGATCTTGGTGAATTTTAGACTTTCGAAGTAAGACATCCATGTAATCTTCCAAAATTTTATGTAGGAGATCATGGAAGATGTAATTCATAACATGTTGGGAGGTGGAACCATCATTATTTAGACAAAAAGGCATGACCCAATAATGGAAAGTCCCCCATGGGGTAATGAAGGTTATCTTACGGTGATCCTCAGGAGAAACTAGGATTTGATTATATCTAGAGAACCTATCCATAAGTAATAACATCTCATGGCTGACTATTATATCAATAAGTTGGTTAATACTTGGAAATGGGAAGCCATCTTTTGGACAAGTGAGGTTTAAGTCATGGTAGTCAGTGCAAATGTAGATTCCCTCAGTCACTTTTTTGATAGGAATAATATTGGAAATATATTATGGGTAGTCGATGGGTTGGATAAAGTTAATAGAAAGGAGGCATTAGAGCTCTTCTTTGACAATGAGAGCAATATAAAGATGCATCTTGTGAAGCTTCTCCTTAATAGGTTTATAATCTCAATTTGTGACAATGTTATGAGTGACAATAGAGGGGTCAATACCAAGAATGTTATTATAAGACCAAGTGAAGGATTTTATATGGTTATTAAGAAATGTGGCATAATGAGCTTGCTCATAGGAATCTAAATATTGGCCAATCTTGATGATTTAAGGGTTATCATGAGAGGGAAAATTGATGTCAATGGTTTATTCATTTAACTTATCTTGTGTTTTAGATGGTAATGATCATTAGATATAGAAATCATCTAAACCCATGTATGTGAGAATATCATCATCATCATCTTAACATTGGATAGTGTTAATAGTAGGAGTATCTTCATCAATTATTTTAGGATGAATGCAAGGAAGGGACCTTGTTTTCTTACCTTGGTGATAGGTGAGAGGCCCTAAATGGATGGCATTTATTGAAAAAAATTAAGAGGTATAGATACCTCTGATTTGGTAGGTGATGGTGGAGAAGAAACTGGAGAAGGAGAGATTATCTCTTTAATAACTGGTACATGAGAAGTTTTGGTGACTTTAGTTGGTTCATCATAACCTACTCCATGCCTCTTTTTGGCATTTTCACTAGTTTTAGTAGTGAGATATTCAATGCGCATATGGATACCCTGCTCATAACAACCTAAATCAAATCCTTTCAAATCATACCTATACAAATAGGTGTGAGTGAATCTAGGCTTTCTTAGGAAAGAGAAGTCATAGGTAAATGGTTGTGGCAAAGAAGATGGATTGTCGATAGTGGGAGCCTGATCAATTCCCCCATATATGAAATTAGTTCAAAGGTTAGGGGGGCCATAAGGGATGACCATCCCAATATGAGGATCATAATTTGGGTGTATATGAATCTTTACATACTCTTGTGGAGTATAGAACATGGTAAGTGTCAAAAAATGATATTCTCTAAGTGAAAAACATTTAAAAGTTTCCTCCATGGGATCTTTGTTAGGAATTGACATTACTGGTATCTGTGTAACTGGGGTAGTGGAACTTATAGAATATTCAAAAGCATCATGTGGATAAGATGATGTCTTTAATGTAATGAGAACATCATTATGACTATAAGTCATGTTACATGCTGTAAATAGAGGTGGGTCAGTGGGTATAACATGCACTTGCCCATTTTGCTCAAACTTGACACAATGGTGTAAATTGAGGGTACACATGCCAGAGCATGTATCCAAGGTCATCCAAGTAGTATGTTATATTAGAACTCTCTTTATACAATATAAAAAAGCTCAAGAATTATGCAAGGACCTACATGGATATGTAAGACAATAGTGTCCACCGTAGTAGCTGTGGTATCGTTAAAGGAGAGGAGGATCACATTGGTTTAAGATATTCAATTATCTAGAAGAGCTAGTTGTTTGTAGGCATGGGTGGAAATAATATTAATACTAGCTCCCCCATCAATCATGACTCTCTTAAAATGAGTTTGATTAATATATGTAGTAATAAAAATGGAAGAATCCTGATCTTCAAGGTGTTGAAGTAGAATTTATGAATTACTAAAAGAAATAAGGCAGATGGAATTAAGAGAGATGACTAAAGCTGTAAGAGGTTGGGGATCATTAGGTTATACCTCAACCATTTGTAAATCACTAATCAAATCTTGATGGTGTTGGGGTGAGTTTTGGATTAACTCAAACAAGGACATTTTCACAAGAGTTTGGTGAAGTTATTTCACCATCAAGCTTTGAATAATGTCTAAAGATGTTTTTGGGACATCCAAGATGGAAATATTGAGATTTAGAGGAGTGTATTTGGAAAATGAATGAGACCAAGGAGCAATGGATTTTTCCTTACCTTTATCTTTTTGGTTTTGTGACCATGTGGCCACATTAACTTTGTTGATCTAAAATATAGGTGAAGGAGGTGGAAAAGGGGTTATGACAACATATTCGGGTTTGAATTTAGGTGAAATAGTAAGAGGAATTATGGATGCCAAAGGTGGAATTATAGGAAGGTTAATGGGATTATCATTAAAGAGAGCATCAACATCAAAGTGTTGTTGAATGACTACTATGAGAGATTTACAACTCTCAGTATCATGTCTAGGTGAATGATGATATAGACACACTTATGTATCATTAAAATAAGATGCCTTCAATCCAAGAGTACTATAAGGCTTAATGGGAGGAAGGTTTATTATAGAATATTTCAACAACTAACATAGGAAAAATATTTGAGAGCCTGTGAGTGGGCTCACACTTATTGTGGTAATAGGAGTGGACACCTTCTTTTATTTAGGAGTCATAGGGGTGATTTTCATGGTGCCTTGTTTGGTGTTAGTGGAGTTATGTGTTTTACTAACACTTTCTTGGTATTAGGTACCATGGTGTTAGATGTAAAAGACTTACTAAGTGGTAGAGGTAGTAGTGGAGGTCACTTAGCCTTCTATTTTTCTTGGATCGATGATAATCCAACTAAAGTAGAGGGGTACAGTCTCAAAATTGATGGTAAAGTTGAGGGTTGAAAAGGGGAGGATCAATGAGATCTAGGAAGATTAATAATTTTTTGTAGTTCAATCCATGAAACTCTAACTTGTGGTTGGAGAGTTAGATATAATTTCACCTATGTATGGATTAGATTAGAGATGGGGCATATGCCTTAAGACTTGATCTACTTTAATGTGGTAGATGCTTAGGAGGGTGAGGGTTTTGACATAGATGGATGAGCTTCTAGTGATTTTGCTGAAGTTTTGGATTTGTCAAAGACCTTGGGGTAAAGGGTAGTGAGAGGATTGGTGGTAAAGGTTAACACTCATTGTGTTAGATAAGGAGTTTTAAGTTAGTCCCAAAATGCTACTTGATCTAGCTTCATGGAGTCAAGAAGTTCTAGACATTTCACCAATCATGAGAAGGGTTTAGATGAAGTTGACATAGGCCTTAAAATTTATTCTTTAGAAGGTTGAGGTGATTGAGAAAGAGGGAAATTATTTGTCTCTACTACTTTGAGCCAAAGATGAGAAAGAGACACAATAGGGTCTTCTTTGATAGAGACATGAGAAGAGGCATGGTTTTCCATGGGTGGAGGAGAGGTAGGAAAAGAGGGTTCCTTAAGGGGGTAGAGCATAGGTATAATTTCTCCCTCAACATGTGGGAAAGGAATAGGTAATGTATGATCCTCTATAGGTAAAAAAATTGGTAAGAGTGGTAGAATTGGAGTAGGCATAATAGGTCTCTCATCTAATGTAGGAGTAGATAACACTAACTCTTCTAGGTGCAAAGGTGGAGTAGATGGGGTATTACTATCTATCGATAGAGGAGAGGAAAGGAAAGAGGGTATAACATAAGAATGACATTTCCCTCAAAATTTGGTTACAGAATAAATAGGGCATGGTCTTCAAGTGGTAAGAGGATAGGTAACATTGGTGTAAAAAGAACTGGCAATATAGGCTCCTATGATGGAAGGAGTGGTAAAGGAGGCTCTTCCTCACGTGGGAGTGGAATGGTTTAAATAGGCTCTTTTACCTAAGGAAGAAGAATGGCCAAAATAAATACCACTGATTTTGGGGAAGGAGTCAATAAAATGGGTGCCTCCTGTTATGGGAGAGGTTGAACTAGAGGTAAATGAAAGACCATATTAACTATATGGATATTATGATCCAATGAGTTAGTCATGGTCTGAATAATATTTTGATTGGGTGAATGGTTAGGAAAAGGTTATTTGAAAACATCCATATTTTGATTAGAGGATGCATTAGGATTATCTAAGATGAGATCACCCCTATGAAGCATGTTTTGAATAATGTTCTTGAATGTCTTACAATTATTAGAATTAGAGCCTTTAACTCGATGGTAGCCATAAAACTCATCCTCCTTGTATCAAGTTGGAATAGGATGGGAGGGTTTAAATTATATAGGAGGTTTGATTTGAGGAAGGATTATGATGCCTTGTTGTAATAGTTTTTTCCAAAACAAATGTATATGACTCCCCAATGAGAGTGTATTATCTTTGTTTATACCATTGTTGGAATTGCTTGGTCAGATTTTGGGAAGTTGAAGAATTAGGTTGGTTTATGTTTGTGGAAGAATCTAATTTAAAGACCACCACATTGGTAGATGCTTTAGATTTTTGGTTAGAAGTAGAAGTTTTAGAAGAAAAGGAGTCATTCAATTTGGAATTGGCATTCTTACTATGTAACTTGACTCTTCCTTCATTTATAGCTTGAATATCGAGTTTTCATGCCATTATAAAGGCCTCATCAAATGTGTAGAAAGCTTGTACTTAGAGTGTGGATGAAATGTGTTTAGTAGATGCCTTTGATAAGAGCTCAATAAGCTCAGGTTGGGGTAAGGAGAAGGAGAGTTTATTGATCAAACCTATTCAATGAGAGACAAAATCTGTGATAGACTCATCATCAAATTTTCTAATAGAATAAAGGTCTGTAATAGAAACCTTTTTAGAAATTTTAATAGAGAAATGGTTTAGGAATATTTGTTCAAGTTGGGTAAATGAGAAAAGGGAGTGCTGAGTTATAGAGCTATACCAATCCAAAGTAGCACTCAAGAGAGACATAGGAAAGTGCAAAGTAGTAACACATCACCATTCCTTATTAAATAATGAGCATGTCTAAATGCTCATAAATTATGTTATGGGTCCTCTTTACTCTAGAAATAAGTGAATTTGGAGAGTTCCCATTAGATAGGATATGGGTGAATAGGCATGACAGGATGGATGGGTTCATTACATATTTGATCATAAGATAACATATTTTTTGAACCTAAAACAAATGTCTCTAGATTACACATCTTGTCCATCAGGATCTTAATGAGGTTTGGAGGGGGATTAGTTTGGGAGATACCCACTAAGTTATAGGGAACATGATAGGAAGTAAAGGGAGCATAAGATATAGCTTGTTGAGGTTTTGTGGGTGAAACTTAAGGATAATGAGTCATAGGTTGGGGGCAAAAATAAAAGGGGCTTATCCCATTGGGTTAGAGACTATGCTTTGATTAGATGTTATTATAGGTTGGGTTATTGGCATGGTTAGAATAGATGAAGGGTGAGTCATAACTCAAGTAACTATAGGTACGAGGGTGGATGGAATAGCTACCACCAAATTTTAAAATGGGGTAAGACTTGATTGAACTACTTGTGGTTGTAAAAGTAGAGAAGTCACACTAGGGTTTAAGTGGGATTGGGTAGTTGGTGATGATAAAATTTGGACATTATTTATGGTTGGGTTACTTGTCAAGGTGGTGGTTTGAGTAACCATGGAGAAAATAGTGGAGCCAGATAAAACTGAAATTATCTCCATTAGAGAGGTTGGCATACCATAGATTGGGTAACTTGAATAATTATAGGTTTAGCTCATGGAAAGGTAATGCTAAAGGGATACTAGATTATGATGAAGAAATTTAGAAAAATCTTGATCTCCTTTAGGCATAATGGGAATATAGTTAGGGTTGGGAGTATGATTTATATCTGAAGTATGCTCCATGACAGAATCAATAGCAAAAAGGGAAGGTGGAAGTGGTTATCAGCTTGCATAATTGGCAAGAGTTTTTACTTGAGTTCATGTCAATACCATGCAAGAAGAAGTAAAAATAGTCTTAATACTCTGTATTAGTGATAGACTAAGGAAAAACTAGGTTTAGGTGTAGGTGAGTAAATTATTTTAGCTTGTTTTTTTTAGTAAACTAAAATTACATAGTCATCAACATTTGTCAATTAACTGATGTCAATAGTAAAATTTTACCAACATTAGTGGTATTAACCAATGTTAGTAGGATAAAGCTTGTTGATGTCAGTGTAACTAACTGATGTCGATCACTATGATATCCTGGGAGATGGAAAATCCAACATTTTAGAAACCTAGAGGTAGAAACTAGGTAAAATAGAGGATGTAAGAGGTCTGTGTAAGAAGAAAGAACACTTAGAAAACATGATATAATAGGTTATACAAATTGAGTATTACAAATAGTGTTGATTTTATGAATTAATGGAAAAAACATCCTTACCAACTCTAAAATATAGAAGGCAATAGAAAAACAAAAAAAAGAACATACAACCACTAATTATTAACTCTTATAGATTAATTTGTCTCATGTTGGCTTATGCCTTAATCAGATAGTGAGAAGAGAATTTGGTTAGCAAAGGTAATATAAAGCAATCTAGAGTTAGTTTCAAGTTAGTTTTAGCGCTAAAGAGGAAATCCAAACATTATGATCACTCCTCTTTGGTTGGGGAGGAATACCCACAAGTAATAAAGCACCACCATAAAAATGTTTGTTAGTAGATATATAAGTGGGTTGCCAAGATACATGCTTGTTCCTCAAAGTGTCAAACTTAGGGATGACAATCAACTTTTAAGAAACAAAAGAGTAGTAAATAACAAAGAGAGAGGAAATGGGAGAGTAAAAGAGAGATTATATTACCATTATTCACAATCTGAGTGTAGTAGAGAGTAACAAAATGTAGGTGGTATATTCAATTTGTATTTTTGAAGTTGTTTGGATAGGTTTTAAAAGGGTTACTGGAAATCCATAATTGTCGATGTCAGTTAGGCTACCGAGGTCAGTGAGCAAGTGTGATTGATATCAGTTAAGCTACTAAGGTTAGTGAGGAAGTGTGACTGATATTGGCTGAGTGGCTAATGTTGGTAGGGGAAATAATTTCCTAAGAGCTTTTAAAAGGCTTTTATGGGTCTAGGAAATGGTTTTGGTCAGGTCTAGAAGGTTGGGGGAGAGTTTTGTGTGTGTGTGTGTGTGTGTGTGTGAGAGAGAGAGAGAGAGAGAGAGAGAGAGAGAGAGAGAGAGAGAGAGAGAGAGAGAGAGAGAGAGAGAGAGAGAGAGAGGAGAGAGAGAGAGAGAGAGAGAGAGAGAGAGAGAGAGAGAGAGAGAGAGAGAGAGAGAGAGAGAGAATTACTTGGATGGATCTGGTTAGAGGTTTGGTGTGTTGGAATAAGGGGAAAAAAGTGGGGAAGATTTATAACTCCTTCATGGGGGTTCAATCAAGAATGTGTAAAATAGTAAATAGTAGGTATAAAGTGATTGTAAAGTAATTACTTAAAGACGTACATAATAATTGATGTACTTAGCTACAATGGTGACTGAATGATAAGTGTCAAATGGATGGCTCCAATCAAGCTTGTCGAACTGCTACCTTGAATAGAGAAAATAAAAGGGTGTTGCTAATTCTCAAGAGCTTAGTTCTTGATCTAGGTTGACTTATGCAAGTTAATAGTAAGCCAAGATGTGGAAAGTTGAATGCCAAAAGCTTGTATGTAAATAATAATGATTTTTCTTAATTTTTGCTGACTTGAACATTAGTTTGGAGTTTGGCATAAATAACCAATGTCAGGGATTTCATCAATGTCAATCATGGGTTGACCGATGTCGATGGCATGAGAAAAGGTAAAACTACTATTTTTAGCTTATTTTTTGTTTTTTTCCATGCCAAGTGTGGTATCCATTAGGAAATGGTAGAAATGGGAGGTTAAGGACGTAGTTAGTTAGGAATTTATTTTTTGGGTGAGAACAAGTCATGGGTAGTTAGGATAAGGGGATTAAGTCTTGAGGTGACTCAAAGGGTGAGAATTATCACTAAGATGAGGTGGCCAGGTAAGGTGGCATAAGTGGTTTTTAATTAAATTAATTAAATGTGTGAGGGGTAAAATCATGGGTTAGGGATGCTAATTATTATTATTGACAAGGGGCTCAAGGGGAGTTTCACCATATGGAGTTACAAACGTGTGTGACATAATTTTGGTGTCTAAAAAACTATTATCACACACTAAATAAATAGGTGCTCCAAATATGGCCATAATATTTTATTTAATGCATTTGATTACATATTGTGATTTAGAGTTAGTGGTAGTAATTGCTTCCATCCATATAGTATAATAATTTGTGATTGTCAATAATTTTTTTTTACTAGCCAATGAATTAAGATTAATGATTCCTATTAAATCAAGAATCCATTATTCAAAAGGGTGTCCTTGAATCACATGTTGTAGAGGCATAACTGCATGTATTTTCCTTTTTTGGAATACTTGGCATTAATGACAAGTCTTGACATGATTATTTCGATCATTAAAAATAGTAGGCTAGTAGTATCCCATTCTTAAGATTTTATGGGTTTTATAATTGCCCAAGGGTTTCTCACTTCCTACCTTCTAATGAAAATTGCCAAAGATATCTTGATCTTCTTGTCTAGAGACACATATCAAATAGATGCCTACATAATTTTTCTATATGACTCTCATTTTTTATCATTCAATGTGTTTGATAAATATTAAGTGCTCTTTTTTGTTATCTATTTAGTTCAAGAGCATATGTGCATGTAAGTAGGTAGTGAATAATTTAAGTATACTAATCACCACCATCTATTTTAGACTAGTTCACTTGTTTAAAGGAGATGTCTAGATCAATTTTTTTATTCAAATGAATGATGCCTTGTACTCAATATAGTTTTTAGGTTTTATTTCTAAGTAAAATTATTTTAAATTATCCATCCACTTGCCTCTTCATTCACCTAGCTCATTTTTCCCAAGCATGAGCCTGACAACTAGGTCTAACACAATGGCATATGTATTATTGCATATGATGTGGTGCCTAAATTTTATCACTACTTAATTAAATCCTAGATATGTTTGTCAATCATATAATACTTGAATTATGTATCCTTCATATTGGTGTTCATAAATGTAATATGATTTATGTTGTCTTCAACCTTTTTAGTGAGTAAAATTTATATAATATGTTGTGATGCAAATGAATATAGGAAAAAATACTTGGTGAAGTCTAGGATAATAAAAACTAGAGCTTGGGAGATGGAAATTTTAATATCTTGAAATGGTTTCTTTAGTTGTCCATTCCACATTTTCATCCATTTTCAACATGGATTTCAATGGATATAATTTTTTTGCAAATCCTGTAATGAAATTTCAAACAAAATTTATATTGCCAAAGAAAGATTTGAGTTCCTTTTTATTGTTAAACTATAGAATATTTGAAATATATTAAAATATTTCAAGGTCAATATAAATACCTTCCTTTATTATAACATGGCCCAATTATTTACCTTTTGTGAATCCAAAAATATTATTCTTTTGGTTCAATGAGATTCCATACCTCTTACATCTGTCAAATACCATATGCAAATGGGCCACATGATTTATCCTATATTTATAAAAGGCAGTCATGGCATCCATGTAAATAATGATTCACTTACCAATTATCCCTTGAAAATAAAAAATGCATGGAATACTAAAAATTATCACTTGCATTGATTAATCTAAAGTCATCCTCAGATATGTAAAATTTCTCCATTTAGTAGTGAAATCATTTTTCACTCAATCATCACCTTATAAGAATACATTATTTAGCTTTGGAATCAATACAAAAAGGACATCACTCCCTACCCACTTATTATATGAATCAATTAATCTAAGAAGACAATGGGTAATCATATTTCTCTAAATCCTTATTGACATTTATGTAATCTATGTATTATTTGATCTTTCCATTCTTATTTTGTACATTAACTAAGTTGATAACCTAGGTAGAATTTTTTATTGGAAATATAATTTTTGCATCCAATAAATTCTAGAATTCCTTCTAAATAAGGGGTTATAAAATGGGGTTAATTGACCTTTGTCTTTGTCTGACATGTTTATGTCCCTCCTTGAGTGGTATAATATGTGTTAAAACTCTAGGATCAAAAATCTTTTTCTCCATAAGTCCAAGTAATCACATCCTTATATATTTTTAAAAACTTTCTTAGTTTTTATTTTTCTTGTTCAGAACATTCAATCCTATAATGACATGTTGTGGATGTTCATATGTTCCTAAATTCACCTTGAAAAAAATAGATGCATTTTTTTTTTTACTATTTTTATTTTTCAACGTTGTGATCCATGTCAAAGACTCATTATAATGATACTATTCCTTTTGGTATATTGTTTTATTTCAATTTAATAATAGCATCATATCCAACATATTATTTGTTTATTGGATTAAAATATTTTACATCAATTTTTTAAGAATCAAAAGCACAATAATTTTTAATGAACTATATGATCTATTAATCATCATCAAATAACTAAAAATTGTTGACATTATCAAGAATTGAGTGACATGGCACTAAATATATATACTTTTTTACATTTTAGACTTCCGAAGAGGGGAAAAATCAATTTTAAAGGTAACCAAACAATCTATATTCTGGTCCACTTTTATTGGGATTAATTTTATACTAAAATATTTAAATGATTCAATTAAATCCTAGGCTCTATACTTACTATTTTAATTATATGATAGTTTACACTTTATGAACTCCTAACTTGGTTGATAACTATTTATGAATCTCCAAACATTAACACTTGTTTGACATTATGTTTTAAGAAAATTTTAATCCTATGATCAAGTCTTCATATTTTGCATGGTTATCAGTGCATAAAAATTATAGCCTAAAATTAGTAAGTTATTTCTTCCCATCTGGATCAATCAGAGTTATGCCTACACTTGATCCTTATTTAGATTAATAATCATAAAATTATAAGGTCCATAATTGTGAATACATTCAAATTCTTATTCATATTTCTTATGATTAATTGTGAATGTGTAAATTCCTGTGTGATGATGTAAAGTTAACTCTTTAATTATGAGTGTTATATTTTGTGATTGCATATCTCATCTTTGGTTCCCTATCAACTTTAATTTGATTGGATACTCATTTTAGGGTATATACATGTGTGAAAATTTTATTTCTATATTTTTGTTCAAATGTTTTTTTTACCAACATAGCTTAGGAGTAGGTCATAAGCCTATGGAATGTTAACTACAAGGATGCCAATATATTGTTGAACATGTGGCTTAAAAGAAAGATATATGTGGATATTTAACAGTTCTCTAACAATGGGGATTAAAAACTTATCTAGTTTAATGACTACTCTTTTGGATTTGTTTGGGGTAAAACCTAAATTCTTAAAACCTTTTATAGGCATCACATTAGATAATGCTCATGAATAAAAAGTAAATATGCACCTATTTCCCAAAGATTTTGATAGTCATCAATAAAGGTGGTAACTTAGGATTGTCTTTGACTTTTTATAATATGGTTTGATAGTCAAGAATTTTAACAACAATTCTCTTTGTTCAATAATCTAAGCCAACTAGTGGAGGATGATATTTTCATTGATTTTGTTCATTTCCTTAGCTATATTTTACTTAATCTTATTAGGTAGATCAGCATGTTGGTATTGATCATTTCCTTTTGGAGGATATGGATTATTATTAGCCTTTGGATTAGGAGAAGTGGCTATGTTGTTTTTTGGGGGTGTGGAAGTCATGATAGGCTATTGATTATTGTTTATCATATTTTAAATATTCCTTTGCAACTACTAAAAATTATAAATCTTGTTTTTGTTATCTTTTGGTTCATTCTCATCCTCAATTGAGAATTGAAAGTCTTATGTTTCAAAAACCATTGTAATACTTGAAGAATAAGGTGCACTTGATAATGATGGTTTAGAATGGTTAGGGATAACATCATAACCCTCTATATCTTTGTAGTATATTATATAGACATTACATAATTATCTATAGTCTAATTCACTATGTTGTGGACTCTATGCTAGTTGGGAAAGGCTACATCACATATGTTTATCTTAAGGAGTTTTTTTGGGTCATGGTTTTAAATTTTTTTTGCATGTTGAATGGACTATTATACCTATAGAATTTTTAATTCATATTTTTTATTTCCTCCAATATGGTCCCTAAGCATTTATGTATAACAATAAACTCATTGTTAAGCTTATATATAATATATTGGATGACATCTAACTTTGTCTTTGTAGAATAAAAAGATATACCCTATGTGGTATAAGTGTTAACTAGAACTAGGGATTGGTTCTAATTCTGTTAATTGGGCACAAATACAAGATTTCTTAGAAAGATTAGATTCTAGTTTGGCATAACATGTGTTAAAGATAACTGAGTAAAGGCTTGATTTTTATTATTTGGAATTTTAAATAAGATTCAAGGTTAGGAAATTTGGATTGATCTTGGATATGGCAATATATTTTAATTAAGTATTCAATTGATGGTTAAAATTGATGGATTCAGAATAAGCCTCAGGTAACATATTTATGTTTTGGACCTTGTTCAAGAATACTACAATCATCAAATCTAACACATTTTTATATCTCTCTATATCTAATGCAATAACAAGTTTATAATAAATGTCTTTATGTCTATACATATTTTGGAATATTACATTAAATTATTTAATTAATTACTTAAGTTCTATTTTCATACTATGAAAATGTTGATATTCTACACTGGGGATGGTAACCTATAAGAAATTATGCAATGTATTAATAAATTGAACCCATTATGTTATTTAATTATTTAGAAGGTTAAGTAACTAGTGATATGCAACATCTTTCAAGGTATAATAAATTAATATACATGCAACATCCTCATGAACCACATTCAGTAATCCTAGAGAAGTCTTAAAGGATTTCATATGTTATTCTATCATTCATCCCATTAGAGGAGGGTAATTTTCAAAATTCCTTGGTAAGTCATGGATGACATAATATATAGTGATGGTAAAACCAACTAATAAGGAAATAGTAAAATGTTGAGGTTGGTTCCCTTGGGTTGATAAACTTGGTTGAGTTATGACTCTCCTATGGATACCTGTATATGATATGGGTCTTTGATGGCCCTATAAAGGAGGTAAAAATAGTATACTAGAATTATAATTGGACCTCATAAACCTCACTAGTGATCTAATATAACTAAAGTGAGTTATATTAATCAGATGTTGGGTCTCTCCTTATAATTCTAGATAAAACCTATTTATGTGAATTTTATGCATGCCAAATATTATTACAAGAAAGTCCCTCTTGTTTTAAGATCAATGAGAATTCACTCCAAATCAAAAGTTTTAAATCTTGGTTTATAAATAACCATGTGGTGGAATAATGGTGAACAAAGTGGTTATTTACCTCGGATGGTTCATATATTATGGTTGTCTAACACTCAATATACAATTATAAGATTTAACCTAGGATGGATGGGTAGATATAAACTAAAGTGGATATGATGAAAAATATATAAAAGAATAAAAGGGTAAGGTATAAAGGAAGGGGTTATATGGTCTAATTGAAGATTCAAACCTTCCAGGTTGACTTACTATACTAGGTTGAGCATATATCATAAACCAATGTCTATTATGAGTTAATTATGAGCATAAAACATAATAAAACACAATGAATAGTCTAAGGAAACAATGTCAATGTGACTAACTAATTATAACCAAATATGTTATTAGTACCAAATTACTATGCATATTCAATGCAATTAAAAAAAATGTAAGCATGAGATGTAACCAAATATATGATTAAGACTAACAAAATTTTCAATCTAGTATTTACAAATAAAAAATAAACATGTAATCCTATACATTTGTCAACCCAATGGAAATTATTCAATGAAATGGGAAAATATTGAAGAAATAACACATTTACACAATATTCCAAAATAGTTTCAGAAAATTTCTTCATTTACCTTAGTTTCCAAATTTATCCTCCTTTACAATGTATGAAATTTAAACATATAGATATTTGGATCAACATCACCTATCTTCAAACAAGCTCATTTCATATTTAAAAAGTATAAAATAAAAGTATTTAATATAGTATGTATTCCTTACATGGTTATAATGTTTATATATAAATAGGGCTTAATTTAACTTTAAAATATTCATGTATAAATAGTTCAAGAAAGTATAAAAAGTATGCTAAAATTAGATCCAAAATATGACTTTATAAATCCTAAGTAGAACTACAAATGATAGTTAGGCTTGAACTAGATTGGAATCCAGTTAGAATTGATTGAAAAGTCATTCTAAAAATAAAGGATGTTGATGTGGCACTAGGGTTAATTCTAGTGGCCCATATAGAAATTAACTTGGGTTTTTTTATTGAGTCTCTAAGTATGTGTTTTTTAAGTCTAGTGATAATTAACATATGGAGTTTAGGTGAGAATTAAAATGGATAGGAGAATCATAATAGGTCATATAAGCCATATGGGTGTGCACCTATACAAAAAAACTATAGACACTTCCTTCATCCCTTTCCTACTATTAAAAGTTACCATTATGAGTATATGGGTATATGTTTGTTTACATATAATGGATAATAAGCTCATATTGAATTTTGATGGAGTATAAAACTATATTAATATGTATACATTTTATTTTAAATAGTTTATGAGTCAACCTAGAACAAATGATAGTTAGGCTTGAACTAGATTGGACTCCAATTAGAATTGATTGACTAGTCATTCTAAAAATAAAGGATGACAATGTGGCACCAGGGTAAATTCTAGTGGCCCATATAGAAATTAACTTGGGGTTTTTTGGTGTCTCTAAGTATGTGTTTTTTAAGTCTGGTGATAATTAACATATGGAGTTTAGGTGAGAATTAAAATGGATAGGATAATCAAAATAGGGCATATAAGCCATATGGGTGTGCACCTATACAAAAAAACTGTAGACACTTCCTTCATCCCTTTCCTTCTATTAAAAGTTACCACTATGAGTATATGGGTATATGTTTGTTTACATATAATGGAAAATAAGCTCATATTGACTTTTGATGGAGTATAAAACTATAGTAATATGTAAAAAATTTACTTTAAATAGTTTATGAGTCAACTTAGAACAAATGATAGTTAGGCTTGAACTAGATCAGACTCCAGTTAGAATTGATTGACTAGTAATTCAAAAAATAAAGGATATTGATGTGGAACTAGGGTAAATTCTAGTGGCCTGTATAGAAATTAACTTGGATTTTTTGGGTGAGTCTCTAAGTATGTGTTTCTTAAGTCTAGTGAAAATTAACATATGGAGTTAGGTGAGAATTAAAATGGATAGGGGAATCATAATAGGGCATATAATCCATATGGGTGTGAACCTATACAAAAAAACTATGGACACTTCCTTCATCCCTTTCTTGTAATTAAAAGTTACCATTATGAGTATATGGGTATATGTTTGTTTACATATAATGGAAAATAAGATCATATTGACTTTTGATGGAGTATAAAACTATATTACTATGTATAGAATTTATTTTAAATAGTTTATGAGTCAACCTAGAACAAATGATAGTTAGGCTTGAACTAGATCAGACTCTAGTTAGAATTGACTGACTAGTCATTCTAAAAATAAAGGATGTTGATGTGGCACCAGGGTAAATTCTAGTGGCCCATATAGAAATTAACTTGGGTTTTTCTTGGTGAGTCTCTAAGTATGTGTTTTTTAAGTCTGGTGATAATTAACATATGGAGTTTAGGTGAGAATTAAAATGGATAGGAGAATCATAATAGGGCATATAAGCCATATGGGTGTGCACCTATACAAAAAAATGTAGACACTTCATCCCTTTCTTGCTATTAAAAGTTACCATTATGAGTATATGGGTATATGTTTGGTTACATATAATGGAAAATAAGCTCATATTGACTTTTGATGGAGTATAAAACTATATTAATATGTATAGATTTTATTTTAAATAGTTTATGAGTCAACTTAGAACAAATGATAGTTAGGATTGAACTAGATCATACTCCAATTAGAATTGATTGACTAGTCAATCTAAAAATAAAGGATGATGTTGTGGCACCAGGGTAAATTCTAATGGCCCATATAGAAATTAACTTGGGTTTTTTTTTGGTGAGTCTCTAAGTATGTGATTTTTAAGTTTGGTGATAATTAACATATGGAGTTTAGGTGAGAATTAAAATGGATAAGAGAATCATAATAGGGCATATAAGCCATATGGGTGTGTACCTATACAAAAAAACTGTAGACACTTCCTTCATCCCTTTCCTACTATTAAAAGTTACCATTATGAGTATATGGGTATATGTTTGTTTACATATAATGGAAAATAAGCTCATATTGAATTTTGATGGAATATAAAACTATATTAATATGTATAAAATTTATTTTAAATAGTTTATGAGTCAACCTAGAACAAATGATAGTTAGGCTTGAACTAGATTGGACTCCAATTAGAATTGATTGACTAGTCATTCTAAAAATAAAGGATTCTGATGTGGCACCAAGGTAAATTCTAGTGGCCCATATAGAAATTAACTTGGGTTTTTTTTGGGTGAGTCTCTAAGTATGTTGAGTTGTGGAGCTAAAAGATTCGCCAAATGAGTGAGTGTAGAAGTTGCTAGTTTTACACGATCACCAACATTGATCAGGAGTGATCGACGTCGGTTATGAGTCGATTAGGAGATGTCAGCATCGGTCAGGAACAACAGACATCGGTCAGGGTGTGACTGGGATGCTACCGGCGTTGGTCACTTATCGGCTGATGTCGGTCACAGGCAGAAAGGCAGGGACTAACGTCAGTCACCTGTGCATCTAGAAAGTCTATTTTCATGGACAGAACAGAATGTTTGCATGATGGGATTAAGTGTTAGTCTTAAGTCTGCATCTCTATATTTAGTAGGACTATTTTGAGCCTTAGATTAGGAGGTATATCTGATGGTTGATATTGCATTGCTCATGATCCCTAAAGTTATATAATGGGTAATTCTTCATAGCTTATTATAATTAATGGTAATTGAAAATAGTACAGATTTGTATATATGTATCAATCCAAGTGTTGGAGTTGAATGTAATTGAGAGAGAGAACTCTTGAGGGAAAGAGAGCTATACATCTGAGAGATGTGTGAGAAGAAAAGAGGTTTCTTTAATTGTATTTCCTTTTGGAAGAGTTTAATACAAGTTTTCAGGGTGGTTTCTTGTATCTCTTATTCTTTGCTATTTCTGATTCTAGTTGCTTTCAATTCTGGTTAATTTCATGTTTATTTGCTTTCATAATAGTAATCAAGATTGTTGGTTGATCACCAAAAAGTGGTATTAGAGCATTTATGTTCTAGGTGCCTGACAAAGTGGTACCAGAGGCTAGGTTGACTAATAGGTGTTTCAGATCTGGTTAGTGTGTGTTGATTACAGGTTACTCACAGGGGTTTTTGTTTGAGTGGGAGAAGCAATGGTAGAAGAAAGTAAACTAAGAATGGAGAAGTTTAATGGAAAGAATTACCAATTATGGAGAATGCAGATAGAGGATTATCTCTATCAAAAAGATCTATACTTACCGTTAGGTGGAGCTATAAAGAAGCCCATAGACATGGAAGATGAAGAATGGGAAGTTCTTCATAGAAAGGCTCTTGGATCTATAAGATTGAGTCTGGCATCTATTGTGATATCTAATTTATCACAGGCAAAGTCAACGGTAGAGTTAATGACTACTTTAGCAAATTTATATGAAAAACCCTCAGCTTTAAATAAGGTATATCTTATGAAGCATTTATTTAATTTACAAATGCAAGAAGGTGGATCTGTATCTAATCATCTAAATGATTTCCATGAAATTGTAAATCAATTAAATTCAGTCAAAATAGTGTTTGATGATGAAATTAAAGCTCTATTAATCTTATGCTCATTACTTGAGAGCTAGCATAGCTTGGTAATGGTAGTTAGTAATACTGCATCTGCTTCAAATATTTTAAAAGTAGATGATGTTGTTAGTGTAATCTTAAATGAAAAAATTTGTAGGAAAAGCACAGAGGAAACATCAGGGAACACTTTGAGCATTGAGATCAGGGGAAGGCAAAAAGAGAAGAGCAAGCATAGGAGATCAAGGTCTAAGTCAAAGATGAGAGGTAGATCCAAATCCAGAAATGGCAGGAGGATAGTCTGCCAGAATTGTGGAAAGATAGGGCATATAAGCAAAGATTGTTGGTCAAAACCTAAAGAAGACAATCAGCATGAAGGTAAAGAAGAAGCAAAAGTTATAGGTATTGTTGCACAAGATGCTCTTATATTCTCTTTGCATAATAATATAGAATCTTGGGTTTTAGATTCTGTTGCCTCTTTCAATGCAACCCCAAATAGAGAATATTTTAGTGACTATGTCTATGGAGATTTTGGAATAGTTTATTTAGGGGATGATGAGCCTTGTAAAATTATTGGCAAAGGAAAAGTGCAGTTGAAGATGTAGAATGGAAACACATGGGTTTTAAGATATGTCATGCATGTTCCCAGCCTGAAGAGGAATTTGATTTCTGTAGGAAAGTTAGGGGATGAGGGTTGCATAGTAACTCTCACAACTGAATCTTGGAAGGTTTCCAAGGGTGCACTTGTATTGGCCAGAGGTAAGAGAGTAGGTACTCTCTATTTATGTAATTGTATTATTGATAATTCTCCTTCTGTATTATCTACTTCAGATGTAGATGCAAAGTTGTGGCACTAGAGGCTTGGCCACATGAGTGAGAAGGGAATGGCTATTCTTAAGTCAAAAGGTAAGCTTTTAGATTTGAAAAGCATAGATCTAGATTTTTGTGAGCACTATATTTTTGGGAAACAGAAGAGAGTGAGTTTTCTCAAGACTGGGTCAACAAAGAAGAAGCATAAGTTGGAGCTTGTTCACACAGACGTGTGGGGACTAGCTCAGGTTGCTTCTATTGGAGGATCATAGTACTATGTTTCTTTCATAGATGATGCTACAAGAAAGGTATGGGTCTATTGTATAAAGAAGAAATCTGATGTTTTTGACACTTTTAAGATTTGAAAAGCTTTAGTTGAGAATGAAATAGGTAGGAGATTGATGTGCCTTAGATCTGACAATGGTGGTGAGTTCTGCAGCTACAAGTTCAACTGGTATTGTTATATGCATGGAATACATAGGCAAAGGATGGTTCCAAGGACACCTCAGCAAAATGGAGTTGCTGAAAGGATGAACAGAACAATAATGGAGTGTGCATGATGTATGAGGTTAAATGCTAGTTTGCCCTTAGAGTTTTGGGTAGAAGCTATGGATACTGTAGTTTACCTGATTAACAGAGGACCCTCTATAGCTTTGGATGGTGGAATTAGAGAAGAGGCATGGATAGGTAAAAAGGTAGACCTCTCATTTCTCAAAGTTTTTGGTTGTGAAGCTTTTATGCATGTTGATAAGGAAAATAGAAAGAAGCTGGATGCTAAGTCTATGAGGTGTACATTTATTGGTTATGGCTCTGGAGATTTCAGATTCAGGTTTTGGAATCTAGGAACTAACAAAATAATTAGGAGCCATAATTTTGTTTTCAATGAAAAAGTGATGTATAGTGATCAGCTCAAGAAGCTGAAGAATTCTTAGTAGGGCCATGAAGAATTAGATGAGGTGACGGTCCAAAATGAGCTCATGGGAAAGAATAATCACAAAAAGGAAAACATAGAGATCGATGTTGGTTAGACAGGAACTGACATCGATAATATAGGAACCGATGTCGATCATATAGTGACTAACATCGATCAGATAGGAACCAATGTCGATCAGACAATGACCAACGTCAGTCAGTCAGGAACTGACATCAGTCATAAGGAACTGACGTCGATCAATTATAGGATTGGAGGTGACTGAGGTCGGAGACTGTCAGAGAATTTGGGCAGACATTGTGTTGTGAATGAGTCTCAGACGCCCATCAAGAGGTCAGAAAGGGTAAGTAAACCTCCAATTTGATATTCCCCTTCTTTATTCTATTTATTACTTATTGATGGTGGAGAACTAGAGAGTTTTGATGAAGTAATACAAGTAGATTCTAGGAAACAGTGGGAGCTAGGCATGAATGAAGAAATTGATTCCTTGAAAGAGAACCAAATGTGGGATTTGGTTGAGTTGCCAGCTGGTAAGAGAACACAGAAGAATAGGTGGATTTACAGATTGAAGGAAGGTGAGAATGGATAGATGAGATATAAGGCTAGGTTGGTAGTGAAAGTATTTTCACAAAAACCAGGTATTGATTTTGGTGAGATTTTTTCTCCTGTAGTTAAAATGACTTCTATATGGACTATATTGTCTTTAGTTGCTATTGAGGATTTGCATCTTGAGTAGCTTGATGTTAAGACAACATTTCTTCATGGAGATTTGGATGAAGAAATATATATGGATCAACCAGAAGGATTTGAGGTCAAAGGTAAGGAGAAACTTGTGTGCAGATTGAAGAAAAGCTTGTATGGTCTCAAGCAAGCTCCTAGACAGTGGTATTTGAGATTTGATAGGTTTATGACTAAGTATGGCTATAGTAGATGTCAATCTAACCATTGTGTGTATTTTAAGAGATTAGATAATGGTAGATATATTATTTTATTGTTGTATGTAGATGATATACTGGTTGCAGGATCACACATGTAGGATATCTTTGAGCTTAAGGTGAAATTAGCTCACACATTTGCCATGAAGGATTTGGGAGTAGCAAAGAAAATCCTTGGCATGAGTATTAAGAGAGACAAGAAAAATCACAAGTTGATTTTGTCTCAAGAGGATTATGTGAACAAGGTGTTAGAGAGGTTTAATATGCAAAATGCAAAACTATTAAGTACACCTATGGCTGGACACTTCAAGTTGAGTAAAGATCAGTGTCCTAATTTACATGATGAGGTAGAGTACATGAGTAGAGTTCCATATTCTTCTACAGTAGGGAGTTTGATGTATGTAATGGTATGTACTAGACTAGATATTACCCAAGTAGTGGGAGTTGTTAGTAAGCATATGGCCAATCCAGGAAAGGAACACTAGAAAGTAGTTCAGTGGATACTCAGATATCTGAGAGGGACCAGCAGTAGGCATTTGTGTTATGGAGGTTCAAATACTTCTCTACATGGTTATGTAGATTCAAATATGGCAGGTGATTTGGATGGCAGGAGAAGCACCACAAGATATATTTTCACTGTTGGTGTAACGATGGTTAGCTAGATTTCAAAGTTGCAGAAGGTTGTTGCCTTGTCAACTACAGAGGCAAAATACATTGCAGTCACAGAGGCTAGAAAAGAAATGATATGGATGACACGGTTCATGGAAGAGCTAGGAAAGGAGCAAGAGAGTTGTAGATTATATAGTGATAGTCAAAGTGTAATTCATTTGGCTAAGAATTCAGCCTTTCATTCAAGAACCAAACATATATAGCTAAGGTACCACTTCATTAGATAGGTATTGGAGGATGGTGAGTTGAAGCTGGAGAAGATTCATATAGATAAGAACCCTGCTGATATGTTAACCAAGCTGGTAACAAGGGAGAAGTTGAATCTTCATTCAACTTTTGTTGGTCTTCATGATTGAGTTTGAAGATGGAGAAGCTAAAAGATGTTGTTGTATAGGTACTGGTGCAGTTGTTTATCTCCAAGTGGGAGATTATTGAGTTATGGAGCTAAAAGCTTCACCAAATGAGCGAGTGTAGAAGTTACTAGTTTTACACAGTCACTGACATTGGTCAGGAGTGACCGATGTCGGTCATGAGTCGACTAGGAGATGTCAGAATTAGTTAGGAGTGATCAATGTCAATCAGGGTGCGATTGGGATGTTGCCAGCATCGGTCACTTATCGGCTGACGTCGATCACAGGCAGAAAGGTAGGGACTGACATCGGTCACCTGTGCATCCAGAAAGTCTATTTTCATGGACAAAAAGAATGTTTGCATGATGAGATTAAGTGTTAGTCTTAAGTCTGCATCTCTATCTTTAGTAGGACTATTTTGAGCCTTAGATTAGGAGGTATATCTGATGGTTGATATTGCATTGCTCATGATCCCGAAAGTTATATAATGGGATAATTCTTCATAGCTTATTATAAGTAATGGTAATTGAAAATAGTATAGATTTGTATTTTGTATCAATCCAAGTGTTGGAGTTGATTGTAATTGAGAGAGAGAACTCTTGAGGGAAAGAGAGCTGTACATCTGAGAGAGGTGTGAGAAGAAAAGAGGTTTCTTCATTTGTATTTCCTTCTAGAAGAGTTTAATATCAGTTTTCAGGGTGGTTTCTTGTATCTCTTATTCTTTGCTATTTTTGATTCTAGTTGCTTTCAATTCTGGTTAATTTTGTGTTTAGTTGCTTTCATAATAGTAATCAAGATTGTTGGTTGATCCCCAATAAGTGGTATTAGAGCATTTATGTTCTAGGTGCCTGACAAAGTATGTGTTTTTTAAGTCTAGTGATAATTAACATATGGAGTTTAGGTGAGAATTAAAATTGATAGAAGAATCATAATAGGGAATATAATCCATATGGGTGTGCACCTATACAAAAAAAAATTAGACACTTCCTTCATCCCTTTCCTGTAATTAAAAGTTACCATTATGAGTATATGGGTATATGTTTGTTTACATATAATGGGAAATAATCTCATATTGACTTTTGATGGAGTATAAAACTATATTAATATGTATAAAATTTATTTTAAATAGTTTATGAGTCAACCTAGAACAAATGATAGTTAGGCTTGAACTAGATCAGACTCTAGCTATAATTGATTGATTAGTCATTCTAAAAATAAAGGATGCTGATGTGGCACTAGGGTAAATTCTAGTGGCCCATATAGAAATTAACTTTGGTTTTTTTTGGTGAGTCTCTAAGTATGTGTTTTTTAAGTCTGGTGATAATAAATATATGGAGTTTAGGTGAGAATTAAGATGGATAGGAGAATCATAATAGGGCATATAAGCCATATGGGTGTGCACCTATACAAAAAAACTATAGACACTTCCTTCATCCCTTTCCTACTATTAAAAGTTACCATTATGAGTATATGGGTATATGTTTGTTTACGTATAATGGAAAATAAGATCATATTGACTTTTGATGGAGTATAAAACTATATTAATATGTATAAAATTTATTTTAAATAGTTTGAGTCAACTTAGAAAACTAACTTACACCCAGATAGTTTAGGTGAATCCATGTTATTCACCACCCCCTAAAATATCCAAATATTAATTTCTAAAACTAAAATATTAATGAATTAATAAAGAATATCCACTTAAATTTACCTTGTGTGGCACTAACTATGGAAGTACATGTCATTACCATAATGACTAAATATGTGACTGTAGTTTCCACCAAATCTAGTTTTGATTGGGCATGTAAAAGAGATATAGTAGAATCAATTGTAGAAAACATAGCTCCTACTAAAGTATGCAATAAAATTGTTGTATAAGAGGATGTCATATTTTTCTATGTTTGGGCCTATGATGATGATGCCCATACCTAGGTGGCCAACTATTTTTGGTTTTATGTATCATATTTTCTATTTTAATATGCATCCATGCATGCTACTAGGTCTATCTCATTGCTTCAAAATTAATGATTATAAGTTTGAAAAATACTTAGATCTTGTTCATCAAATTTATGTGTAACCCATGAAAGTATTAAATGATGAATTCAATACCTCTTTTTAACTACTTTATCCTTTGAAATTTTGATTAGTTGGATCCCTTGGTCACTATTCTCAAAAATGGTATTATGTCATTTTACTTTAAAATTATCAATGGCTAATTTGAGAAAATTGTCAAAAATGGTCTAGTCACTATACTCCATAGTAGGGTATAAATAATAGGATGTGCATCTCTCTGATTACTTTTATTTATTTATATATGACTATTTGGTTACTCCACTAAATCCTACACATTTTATGCCACTCAATGAGTTAAATCCTCTTATTGCTCACATTTTTTTGTGTTAGAGTTATGTATGGAAGTTGTAGTAAATTAAGATTTGTATATGAATTATGTCTTACTAATTTTTCAATGAAATGAAAATTGGAATCAAAACATTCCAATGATTCATGAAAATTTACCACATTTCCTCATTGTGGTTGTTATTCTACTCTAGATTTTTGAATAGAGTATACAATTTCATTAAGAGTCTAAGTTGAGGTTTGAAAATCATTAAATATATCCTATGGTGATTTTATTTTTCATTGTACCTATAATATCTTATTGGTATGTTTTAAACCATGAAATTTTTTATTTTTAACGCGTCTTGTGGAATCAATCATAGAGATGGTATTGTATTGTATTGTATTTCATCATTTTCTCCTATCCTAATTTCCTTTTTTTTAGTCAATGAAAAGATATCTTATTATCTTAATAATTCAATTGGATTTCCTCTAGTGGTCATTATTCTTATTCTAACCTTTTTTAATTTGTTAGAGGCTTCATCAAATTTTTTATTTTTTCTGGTTCTTCAATAATGACCAGGTATTATTTAGAAAACTTCTTAGGTGGCATATATTGAATCCATAGATATGTAACCATTAGTTTATGAGATGAGGTCTAGATAGGGGATGGGATGGTAGGAAATACAGGGATATATTGTGGGTGGAATAATACTAGAGGGGTCTTGTGAGGGAGATAAATTAGGGGATGTGAAAGGTGAAGGGAAATGTGTACTAGCCATATTCTCTTTTAAAATCTTGGTTTCATGAAACATCTTGATGACATATTTTATGTGATTAAAATAATCATATATGGATATTATTGGTGATTCCATTTGAATAATTTATGTAATTAATAACCTTAATTCATAATAGAGGTGTGTATGTAATGGTCATGTGACATAAATGGATGGGGACACTAAATCTTCAAAGTATGGACTTAAATGGGGTATCTATGTTGGTTTTTTAAAAAATAGGTTTTGCAATGATAGCCTTTGTTAGTATTTGAAAAAATAGTGAAACTTGTGTATGAGTGAAGATCATGGTATTAGAGATGGTAGTAATGATTGAAGAATCAAATAAATTAGTAGATATTGCAACAATTAAAATAGTGAAAACACTAGATAAAGTGGGAGAAACTTCCCCTAATCGTAATGGAGTTATTGTAGTTGAAGTGGCAATGAGAGGAAAATTTGAGGTATTTGGAGTATTATTTGGAACATAATAAGTATGATATTATACTAAGTCATGTGTATTATCCACTGATATAGTCATAGGATGATTATCTATAGTAATAACAGATGTAGCACAAGTGGGAATAAGATATCCTTATTCAGAGTGTTCCTTAATGTCAACATGATACATATGCTTTGTTCTAATTGATACCTATTTTGTTTCTTGAGTATGAGAGTGAATAGTTTTATGAGCTATAAAATTTACATGTGTAGCATAATGTTGGAAAACATAAAAATAATTATCCTCATCGATGTTATCCTCATAGTTTTCTTCCTCTATAGATGGATCAATATATTCTTTTGATGAGTCTTCTTTTGGAAATTATTCCAAATGTTATTATAGTAAATATTCCCTTAAAGCCTCATATTTAATGTTTAAGTAGTCAAGCCCATGAATACTCTCTTATTATTGGGTGACCTTATAAGGTTTTAGAGTGGTAGGTAATTCATCCTCACTTGAGTTGTGTAGGAGATCTATTTGTAGTGTGTATTGGAGGAGGAGAATGTGGATGTCTAAGCACTAGTAGTGGAGATGGTGGGACTATGAAAACTACTGGGGTGAATGCAATTGTAAATTTTGGAACCAAAGGTGCCCCTATGTCAATGGAATGACCCTATTACTTTGTATATTTTGGCATTGAGATATTTTTTACAATCCTTTCTTTTATATTTTCATTTGTTTCTTCTTATGTATCATATTACCCTTGAGTTTTCTCAATTTGATTAAGAGATTTATCATTAAAATATTTCTCTATTCTTTATTCATCATCCTTTGTGATGGATGGATCATGTTATATCATCTAGAAAATCCTCATATACATATCAACACTAATAATTATTTTATAAACTTTAGATTCATCCTCAACATTCAAAAATATAAAATCATGTCCATACTCGTATTGTCCATAAATGGTTTTTGAAATATCTTTAAAAGTTATTTATTTATTTCAATTATTACCCACTCAGTGTCCCAAAATCTAAATTTAGATAGTTTGAATGCAAAATAACATCTATGTTTTGATGTCTTGGCTAATTTTTCCTAATTTTGGAATTATTATCTCCCAATGTTGAGGGGTGTCTTATGATTTTTTTCAAAATTTTCCCTCCTCACGTTCTCATCAAAATTATTAGATCACTGATAAGCTTTCTCCTACTTAGCCATTTTTTCTAGTGCAAGCATGGGAAAATAAAATGAAGCTATTAATGTATCATTTACTATAATAACTATATGGTCCATGTATAACCAATAGTCACCAAATCACTTGAGTAATCTCTTGATCTCTATGGATAATCTAGGCATTATTTGTCCACTAATTATTTTTTAAACCATTAGATATAAAGTATCTTCTATCCTATACATATTATCTCTATATTTATGAATTTTAATATGGTCAAAGTCATCACAAATTATTTTATTTATCGTTAGTTCCCAAGGAGTGGTCTCGATAGAGTTGAGGGTTCCAAAAATAACATCTACTAGATATGAGAGCATATAGAAGTTATTGTGTGGTCAATTGTACATGACCCTATGACATTTTAGGTTAAAATTAATAATTTACTCTAATAGAGGGATGCTATTAACCTTTATAATTATGGACAATAGTGAGACCCAAACATCGTCTGTAGACACTTCATTTTAACCACTTCCATGTCTAAATTAAGTTCAAAATGACATTTTGCAATTACATGTTAGCTTAACTGAAAACTACCACTTGACAAAATTTACCGACACAACTATCATTTTAACTTAAAATCATAATGATGCATCCTTGATTAGGGCAATGGATCATATTACATCATTAATCTTGTTTAGTGCATCTTGAATTAAACCAACACTTTATAAGTGTCTTCATAATTCTTCTAATTATTGATTAATCCCACTTAACCAAACTTAATTATTCCTCTAATAGGAAAATACATGGATTTGAATTATCCTATTTTCCTAAAATTGAAATTGAAATACTGCCTCACCCAAGATGACATCATCAGGTAGAGTGTGTAAGAAAGCAAAGGTTATGACATGTATTACACTTCAATTACACACTCAAGACAAGTTCTTACACCTCTCTTATACACTTCAATTACATACTCAAAAGGACCAATGATTGCACTTTTCTTCCAATGTGCCTTGTATACTCTAAAAAGGCCTTAAATGGCCTCTCTTACACACTCAATGTTTATAATCATGGATTTTATGATTGATCCTCATCCCTCCATCTTGAGATGAGATGAATGGTCCACAATGATTCATAAAATATATAAATTCAAGTCTCACATCTCTCAATTCATAATTTTTATTTAAGTAAACTTACTACGCATAAATCATATTAGAGATTCACATTACTTCAATACTCTCATGACAAGATAAATCCAAATTATGTATAGATAAGGAGATATGATACTCATGTGAGGATTTAAGCATTGACAAATAGTTATACATCTACAATCCAAACTCAACCTTCTTAGACCGGTCTTCAAATAAATATTCAAGGGAGGTAAAAATCATGGTTATTTATCTTCCAATTTGCATTTCTTGTTTATAGTCCATAGCTCAACCTAGGGATTAGGATTTAAAAATTATGTTTTAAAGTTGTTTTAGATTTTAATTCACTAACAATTTACTAACCTCTCTTGAATACTTGATCTACATAATGACATGTTTGGTGGGATCTTTTTAAGGATTGAACACATCCCACAAGCTCTTTTAGATAATTTACCTTCTTCTAATTACCATAATTAACCTTCCAAACAAGCTAATTCCCACATTTTTCTTGAAAATTCCATTCAAATTAGTTTTAGGTGCAAATAATGAATTCAATGTACTAAATCATGAATTCATCCCCAAAAATGATGATTCATCCTACTAATTAGTGAATTCATCATTTTATATTTTCTTTGTTCTGTTTATAGGTCTAAGTAGTGAAATCAACTTGCATATCAGTGAAATCTTAATTGACATCAATGAAATAGTGGGTCAAATTGGAAAAATCAATATGTGTACTAGTGAAATCATCACCCAAATATATGAAATGGTTTTTATACCATTTATATTCTCTATGTTCTTATATAGAATGGTGAAATCATTTGATTGAGTTCTGAAATTATTGATCTTATTAGAAAAATTGTCATTACTAGTAGTGGAATCATTTTGATATGTTTTCTATTTGAATTTTGTATATATGACTATAGTGAAATCATTGACATCATAAATTTACTCATCAACATCATCAATGAAGTCAACAACATTATCAGTAAAATTATCGACTTTAGTAGTAAAATCATTTTTTGACTATTTTGTGTTCTATTTGAATATTTTAGTAGAGAAATTAAAATACTTATAAGTGAAATCACTATGATAATAATTGAAATCACTCTATGCCTATGTATCATTGAAATCATTATTTTTAACAATATTGAGACTTAAACAAGTTGTCCTTCAAGCTCCTTATTGAATCAAAACCTCTTGTATCAAACTTCTACTATTTTGTGTTATGGGACCTTGGCCAAAGAGTGGTATTTTGAGTCAAAAAAATAAATTCTACTTCATATTTAAATTTGGTCATTAAAATGAACTCACATTTTAATTGGGTTATAATAAACTTGTTCATTTTTAAATTCATTTATTTTATTGAATATTTACTTGTTGCTTGATTATCTTGTAGGGTTATTTTTGTGTGTATGCTCTCCCCTTTTTTGGCAACTCAAAAACATAAAATTTCATATTTTCCTTTTACCCTATTTTTCATTTGACTTTTTGGGATGGATTTCATCACCTTATCACAAGTATTTATAGATGTGTTGACCTATGAAATTGCATCCTGTCATCATACCAAACATGACTTATCTGGTGGGGTATATAAATTGAGGAGCATTACCATCAAAATGGCCTAGATTTGTGGGTTCACATTATTGTATAGTTAAATTAAACTCAAGGACTTATTTCTAATATCTTAGGCTAAATTATGGTACCCTAAAAAGTAAAATCTTGGCAATGAGAATGAAATTCTTCATTGATGGATTTGTGCACATGTACCACCTATTATGGGTTGTATATAGGGACCATTTAAAGAGTGTAAGTAAAACTATAATAAAAATCCAAATTTGGTATC
Organism: Torreya grandis; assembly: GCA_037957365.1. Taxonomy (NCBI): domain Eukaryota; kingdom Viridiplantae; phylum Streptophyta; class Pinopsida; order Cupressales; family Taxaceae; genus Torreya; species Torreya grandis. Next base: position 1,206,277 of record JARHVA010003770.1, on the reverse strand, counting down.
ACTTCACTGAGACCCTTATGACTGAAGTGGCTATGAATGAATGGAATGATCTTTTATTACTTCTTAGATGCCTCATTTTCCATAAATCATTAATTGATGCAAGGGTATAAATATTAAAACACATAAATATCACCTTAATCATAAGAATCAATAGAGGGAAGGGCGGAGTCAAAATATCATCAATAATTACAATAATTTCTTTGATAAAAAATAAATTTTATAATCCTCTCTCAAGGAAAGTGTCTCAAAGTTTTAATGGATGTGATGAAAACCTACATTAGTTATTAAATTACCTTGTAATGTTTGTATGTTGTTTCTTGATTATTTTATCAAAACCTTTTTTATACATGAGACCAAATCAAACCAACCAATTCCAAAACCAAAACATTTTTATACACAAATAATGAGGCATTACTCTACCAAAATTCCAAGTCAATTAGAAGTGACATGTTTAGACTTAGTCCAAATACAATGCCACTTATAAAAATCATACCATTAGGCTTCCTAATTAAAATCGAGAGACTTGTCCTAATCCAAATAACCATTTCAAACCAAGTCCAAAATTTAAACTTCTTATTCATGTTGTGTCATTATGCCTTTCATTTGAGTCCAATTCTAAATTCAAATCTGAGTGCCAATTCTATGCCACTTTCTTTACAATTTCTAAGACCAAATCCAATTGTAGTCGAATTATGCCAAGACTGATTCCTTTTAGAAGTCTAAAGTTTAGAATCTATTTTAAATATTTATTTACCATTGGTAACCAAATACTAATTATTGTCCCAACCTTTACATATTCCAAAGTTTCTAAAAGTGTATAAAATAGGCCAATTTTCCATTATTTATTCACAAAGTCAAGTTTCCAAGATCAAAAAATTTTAAAATAAGGCCAAGTGCAAAACATTTCCAAATTCCAAACATTGAACATTTACACTTGCAATAATTGTACCAAAAAATTATGGATATATCCTTTCATAAAAAACCTTTGAAACATTTAATTTGATATATATTTTATTGGTGTATTCAAAATTTACCTTAACATAGGCCAAATATCTCACCTCAAACTAGTTCCCAAGTGATATTCCAAGTGAAGTCTTGTACCAATTCAAGACATAGTTCTATGCATTCAAGACCCTTTTCAAAATGAAGATTATAAACATAGATATTCCTAAGTTCACATGTAGTGAATCCATTTAAAACCCATCATTTGATTATTAGGTACTCTAAAATACCTATGGGTATGATCATTATGTAGAGGATGAGGAAAAACAACAATACCTTCCTCATGCACCATCTTATGCCAAAATGAAACAAAATAACCCATACATTACAATCATATCACCTAATTTTGAATAAGGAAAATAAAAACCATAATTTTCACATGTGCCATTTGATACCAATCATAGACCTAATCTAAATTATCATGTTAATTTTTCATTTAGCGATGAATATCAAAAAGATCAAATCAATCAACAACTATTTGACAATAGAGACAAACATCTTGATAGATTGTTGGAAATGGGTGAAAATTTTCTCCTAAATTTTCCCATTTAGGATTTAGATATTTGGCTATAAAAAATAAGGAAATTCCTCTTACATTATTAGATAACCAAGTTTCCTCTATCCAAGATCAATCTTTCAATCAAGCCCTAGTAATGTCGGACAAAGGAAAGGGTCAACTAGTTGATTCTCCCACACAAATCCAAATTATTGATTCACAAATAGAACAAGATAATAATGTTATATCTACTTTAGCTAAATATTTATCCACATCAAAATTTAAAAATACCACATTATTAGAGTGCAATCCTACAACATAAAAAAAATTATATTTTTATACTTATCTCATGTATATTATGAATCCATTTACCAAAAAAATATTAGTTAAAAATATGTTTAACACACCCATAGTTGAAACCAATTTAGTGACTTAACTTTAATCATATCTCCTTGTAATTTTTACCTAACATGTGGGGGATATCTCTCAAGTAGCATTTTAAACCCAAATTAAGACCATCCAACATGCAACAAAACTGTGGTCATATAAACTATCAAAATTGGTAGCTTGAGTGTGGCTTGTGACACCCAACCCATACATCCCTCTTACATGCTCTAATTACTCTTCTAGACACATTTTTGTTGATTCTAAGTCATCCATAGACTTTCAAGACCTAATTCTAGCTCAGTCAGGATTCATTTTCCATGCTTATTCCATCCCTTTAGGTTCTGAACCTATAAGATAGGAGCATTGAGGTTGGAATATAGCATTAGACCCTAGGGTGTCCCATTTCTATCACTCTTTTCCAATCACATTTTGAGCCTAGGTGATTATTTTCTCTTGATTCCTCTTCTTCATTATGTCAGCCTATCATGAATGCATTTAAGCCATGACCAACAAATCTCTATAAAATCCTATTCAAAGTTCATTTAGAAGGGGTTGATAATTATTTCAAAAGAAAAAAAGAATACAAGCAAGATTAATAAGGCAAGGTTTCCTATTCTATGCATAAAACCATCTAATATAGGTACAAACCTATTAAAACACTCATACCAATCCCTATCCACCTCAAGAACACCTAGTTTAGTTTTTTTACATCGGCATAAAACTATTGCACAAAACACATCAAGTGGGAGAACTACATATGTCTTGATCCCTCTTCAAATTATTGGTATATAGGTAGCATGACCACATAAGGGGTGTAGATACATGTTTAGTGCATCTTGCACACACTAACCCCCTCTCTTTCTCAAAGTTTTCATTCAAATTCATGTATAAGAAATATCAAGGGTTGGATATTAAATTAGCTATACAAGGAGCTTCATCGATAGTCAAGATTTGAAATTTCATAGGTGGACTAATACAGGGACATTGGACAAAAACCAAAAAACACATATCTCATTGAATAGTTTGGATAATAGCAATAATATATGGACTATAACACTAGACCCTAAAGTGTCCTATTTTTGGTGCTCCTATCCTTTCACCAAATGAAGGCCAAATCCTATTTCATGACACTATCCTAGTCTTACATAGCTAGTATCAACCTATATCTCAGTCGTATCATCATATTTTTAAAAGTTATCTTTTGCCTCTTTCATTACTATTTTTAGAAAGATACAAAGGTCAAATAAATTATACAAATCAATACTCTATTTATTGCAATATTATTTACTAATTTAGTCAACTTAGACCCTTAGCTACATTAGGAATAAAACTTCAATATTTCTAAAAGAGTTAAATTATTTAGTGAACCTAGCTTACGTCATTTACACATTAAAACCATAAAAACCCTAGGGTAAATTCTTTACTATTTTTTATAATATTTTTCTAATTTTTTAATTGCCTATTTAAATAAAAAATTCAATTTAATTTTTAAAATACTATAGTAATTTTAAAAATTTATTTTTCTTCCAAACCCTAGTTGCATAAACTAAGTCCCTTTAAATCACAATTTTTTCTAATTTTTTACTTTCCTATTTTAATCAAAAATTTAATTTAATTTTTAAAATTTTATAATAATTTAAAAAAAATATTTTTTCTTCCAAACCCTAGTTGCATATACTAGGTCCCTTTAAATCACAACTTTTCCAATATTTTTCTAATTTTTTACTTGTCTATTTAAATCAAATATTCATTTTAATTTTTAAAATTCCATAGTAAATTTTAAAAATATCATTTTTCAAAAACCCTAGTTGCATATACTAGATCCTATTGCTTTTGAGGTATCACCTTACATGTTTTTGAGCTTCGTATCCTTTTTATGCATATTCTAGTTCATTGTTTAGATTACATTTTTTTAATTTTTTCTTCCATTATTCAAGTTTTTTTCCTTATGCCACTTAAGCTCCTTGCATATCTTCCTTTGAGATGAAGTGCAAGACTTAGTGGAAACCCTCCTACACTCACCCAGATTCCTTTAAGTCAACCATATACCATGGATAAAGAACCAACTCAGGTTCCTATTATAGATCCTACACATTTAGATTACACCAATTTCCATGAGGATACTTTTGACAATGAGCAGTATAAGAATAACAATGATGATAAAAACACTGATGTTCATGACCCAACACATCAAACTCTTGATCCACTTCCACCTATTATTGATAATGAAGTGGTCCTCAACAAAGATTTGATCCTAGGTTTTTTTTAGAAAGACTCAAAGAATAGCCCCAAGATCATACTCTTATCTTACAATCTATCATGGAATTAAAAAGGCTAAACAAGTTGATTTTTTCATTCCTTCAAAGCACCTAGTTATAGATGACACTATAGGGGCAACTATATCTCAACAACCCCATATAGCAGCCCAACCTTCCTATGAGGCACCACCAATTATGGATAGTACATCTTTATCTCATGATCTGGCAACCCTTATGTAAGAGATAAAATCTCTTCAATTTAAAGTGCTACATTTTGAGCAAGGTGCTTCTAGACCTACACAGGCCTTGGATTCTTTTGTTCTACTTCATACATTGTTGGCACATCATATTTCTTCTACACCCTTGCCACCATCTTTTATTCAACCCAATATCACTCTATATGATGGCAAGGGTGATCCACAGACACACTTGAGAAATTTTCACGTGGCATGCTTGGATTATGTGCCAAATGACTATATATTAACCAAGCTATTTCCATGAAGTCTAAAGGATTATGATTTATAATGGTTATATAGTCTAATAAATTAGTTAGTCAATGAATTCAATCCTTTATTTGATATGTTCCTATCTCATTTCAACATTAACATTGGTGATAAGGTTTCCTATGCCCAAGTTGCACAACAAAAACAAAGGTCAAATGATCATCTCACATATTATGTTATTCGATATAAGACTATCTTGGCTAAGATGACTAGACCCATGGCTGATCAATAGCTACAAGATCTCTTCAAAAAGAGTCTTATATTAGACTTACATAAATTAATAATGTTCAAAAGATTCTCTTCTTTCACTCAGTTATGTCATACACTAAAGGAAAGGGAAGTCAAACTAATTTCAATTTGAAAACTCAAGTACACAAGCATATCAGAAACAACAAACAAGAGTAACAACAAAGTCCCATACAAAGTAAAGGTCAATGATAGAAAGATTCAAAATCAACCAATAGTTAATGTGGCTTAATAGCCCCCTCATTGAGTGGTTTTATCAGAACCTCCTCAGTGAACCTTTACCAATCTACTAGTTTCTCTAGCTAGAGTCTTAAAACATCTATTAGAATGTGATATCATATTGGTGTATACAATTAAAGAGTTCTAGCTAGACCTTTGATATCCTTCATAGAGCAAGAGATAGTTGAGGATGATTCAGATTATCATGGACTCTTTATCAAAGCTTATATTCATAATCATCTTATTCAGTGTTCTCATAGATAATAGATCTAGTATGAACATGTGTACTATGAAATTACTAAAACATTTAGGATATTCAAAATAGGATATTACCCTGATAGACATAGTTATCAGTGGATTTAGTGGGTAAATATAGAGTTTATAATGTGATATTGTACTTGTTTTACAAGTTGGTCCAACACATTTGGCCACACCATTTACTATTGTTCCTGGTGTAGGAGTTTTTGATATGTTACTTGGTTGACCATAGATTTAGAAACTTTGAACAATACCTTATATAGTTCACATATACATGAAATTCATTCACATTAATCATATTGTTATAGTTGGTGGAGTTCCATATGAGTTACCACTCCCCACTTTAGATCCATCTACTACTTTGTATTTACGAGCTTCAGTTTTACCACTAGTTATAGTTCTTCCATTTTGAATTTAGACATATTTGAGGCCTCCATCACTAGAATAGAGAGTTCATACACATCCATAGAGGTCTCTTTTATAGCAGCCACATTTTTAGGACTCTAGACAGCTTCTAGCTATAGTGTTCTCACCTAGGGTAGTATCATTGAGGTCTCATGCCTCTACACATAGAGCACATGTTTAGAGAGATTCTCCTACTACCAAATGGTTCCCTAAGATCCCTATAGTTGCATCCACTTCTTAGAGTTATAGGGGGACCCCATAGTTATTTTTTACTTCAAATATTTTAAAGTATCTACAACATACACAACTTATAGAGCCATAGTCTTAATCCTTCCATCATGCTTCACAATCACGTATGATCCCTTTCCTTGATACAAGACACCATGATATGGAGTCTCCCATGAAAATCATACTTGTACATAGTTTCTTAATTTTTCTTGTACATAGTCTCCTCATGATTTATTGTACATAGCTTATAACTCAAAATGCCAAAAACATTAAAATATTCCAAAATACAAAAAAATAAAAAATTTCAAAATATAAAAACATTAAAATAATTCAAACACATAAAAACATTTCAATTGTATTCATTATCCATGTTTTACATTTATACTACCATGCTATACTTACATTTGTTGTTCTATGCTATTATTTATTGATTTATCTACATTACCATGCTTCACTTGATCTTATTTGAGTGTGTGTAGTGACATTTAAATCCTTGATTACTTCACTCTACCCATTTAAGGGTCATCCTACTTCTACGTTCGAGATATACATTGATATATCTACCTCCTAAGGGCATCTTATACATGACCTCAATAGCTAGGTTATGTCATTCCTACACCACACACTATAGTTATCATGTTGATGTACATTACTTACTAGCTTACATAGATTACTCTATCAACATTCACTAGTATATAACACTTGTGTATTTCTTAACATATACCTAGTCTTGTACTCCATGTCTTTCATACTTTAATTTCTTGCTTTGATTAGTTAGATACAATTATTTTTATAGTATATTACATGTCTTCCATTATTGATTTGCATAGTTATATGTGATTGCATTTCTCAGTTTTTGTTTTCTCTCCTATATGCACCTTAAGACATTTGCCAATGTCTTTTTATTGTACTCTTCTATGTGCTTATGGCCCTCATGCCAACCTTTCTTATTTTCAATTAAATGTGTATGTGGAATTTGAACATGACTTATATGCTTAATTTCCATTTTAAGTGACATGTGCCCATGTACCTTTTTTGTTTAGCCCCTTGGCCACTCTTGTATGGTTCTTGATTCTTACCTTATGTGATTATTTCTTGGTTGTTTCTCACTATTTGCAATGCCATTATCCACATCATATATTTTCTTTCTATATTGAATGCCATGATGGACATCATGTTCCATCCCTCCATGATAACTAAAAACTAACAACTAATCAGACTTCCAGTTCTAATTCCATACATTACACATGTTATTATATGCTATATATATCTAGGTATACCCCTATTTTATTTAATAATATACAATAGAAATAATGTTATATATTGATATATCTTGTTGATTATTATTTATATAACATGTATTTTACAACATAACACACTTGTAGGGTTCTTTACTTTAAGGGCAGTCATTGAAGGGTCTTCATTCTTACCCTCAAAAGATGGGGAAAAAATAGGCATTTCATCATAGAGATCAGATCTCCCACTATTCAAAAAATTATCTTGTAGAACACTCAAAACAACAATTAGAGGCTAAACCAGGTAGAACAAACCAAAAAAATAGTGATGATTCCAAAATAATATTCAAAATTAGCAAAGGACAATAGTGTTGGACATGGACAATAGTGTTAGACACTAGGGTGTCTTATTTTTGGTGCTCCTATTTAAATAGAGAAAAACCCATATTTTTTAGAAATAAGTAGAAAGGTAAGCTCAATTACAATTTTTCACATACATACCAGTTCATATTTAGCAATTTCAGTATGGTTATCTCAGAGAATCTAGATATAGGAGGCTTCATGCATGGAATGATAGCTCTCACTTCCAATTTTAGATTAGGTAATTGGTATAAATCTTAGATTAGAATCCATGTTATAGACACTAGTGATTGGGGGAAATATATGTGACACATTTGACATATTTTCTTTTTAAGTTTAGTATATTACCCAAGCATTCTTAGTAGTTGCGTACTTTATTCTATCTATAGGTGGTTGGCATCATTTTAGAGTGGCTTTCATACAAGCCTAACCTACACTTTTTTGAGTGGCTTCTACCTAATCATATGGCCCAATTTTAGAGTGGCTTTCATACAAGCCTAATCTCTTCCTTCTAGAGTTGGCCAAGATTGGCCTAGTTTCAAGTACACATTTGGCTATACATGCCATATTGTCATATTTTAGAGCATTCATGGGCTTTAAGAGCCATCTCATATGACACACATTTATATCAATATCAGTTTATAGCTTCACTTTATGGGGCAATGATGGAACCAAAGGACTATTTAGGCTTTGTATTCTTGAGCCACCTACTTATAGGGATTGGACATAGTCCAAACATTGATTATCACACACATGATCACATAGATTTACTTAGTGGAAAATAATAGAGCCAAAGGGATAGAGTTTTCATTTTTGAGCCACTCTTAGGGAATTGAGCACTTAGCTCTATTCACAACATACTCTTGGTGTAGTATAGACCTGACATTACTCAGCATCATCTAGCATCACTCAACATAACAATAGGTTTGGTATTAGTTTGCATATCTAATGAAGTATATTCATTCCTTTTTCTTCCTCTCTCTCTTACCCAACTTTTTACATTATTATTTTAGATATAACATATCTATAAGAATTGATCTACTATTTGTTTTATCTTACAAATTTACACTTCACAATGTGTTTTCTCTATGCACACCCAACATCACATAGATTCATAGGCTTCACCCTTATAAGTAAGTTTAGGTATGATTTCTACTTTTCCTCTATCCTAGTATTTCATTTTTCTATATCACTAGAATAAAGTGAGGGTAAATGTAGTCATATAAAATGTCAAAATTGATATCTTGAGTGTGGCTTGTGACACCCAACCTATAGGTCCCTATTACATGCTCTCATGACCCTTATAGATACCATTTTTATAATTCCCAATCATCCATATAATTTTGCGACCTAATTTTCGCTCAGCCAAGCTCCATTTTCCATGCTTATTCCATCCCCCTAGGTCCCAAACTTGTAGGATAGGAGCATTGGGGTGGGACTATAGCACTAGTCCCTAAGGTGTCCCATTTCTAGTGCTCCTATCTAATCACATTTTGATCCCAAATGACCATTTTATACCAATTCCTCTTCTTCATTATTTTAGCCTAGCGTGAATGCATATAACCCATGACCAATATATCTCTATAAAATGCCATTTAAAGTTCATTTAAAATGGATTGGCAATTATTTCAAAAGAAATCAAGAATATAAGAAAGACCACTATGGAAAATTTCCTTATTCTCTATATACATCCATCCAATACAACTACCAGCCTATTCAAACCCTCACACTAGTCCCTAGCCACCTCAAGCATACCTAATTTAGCATTTTTTCATCCACATAACACTATTTCACAAAGCACATCAAGTGGGAGAACTACATATAGATTGATCCCTCTTCATAGTATTGGTAGGTATGAAGTGTGCCCACACAAGGTGTGTGGATACATGTTTAGTGCATTTTACACACACAAACCCCACCCCCCTCCCCCCCCCCCCCCCCCCCCCCGCTTTCTCAAAATTTTCATTCAAGTTCAAGTACAAGGAATATGTAGGGTTGGAGATTAAATCATCTCTACAAAGAGCTTCATTGATAAACAAGATTTGAAATTTCACCAATGAACTAATACAAGGATAGTGAACAAAACCTAGAAAACTTAATTCTCCATGACTAGTTTGGACAACAGTGATAGGACATGGACTATAACACTGGACCCTAAAGTTTAGTATTTTTGGTGCTCCTATCCTTTCACTAAATGAAGGCCGAATCCTAGTTTATGACACTGTCTCAGTCCTACACAATTGATATTAACCTCTCTCTTAGTTGTATCAACATAGTTTTAATATATGTTATATTTCTCCTCTTTTATTACTACTTTTAGAAAGCTACAAAGGTCAAATAGATTATATAAGTTAGTACTCTATTTATTGTACTATTATTTAATAATTTAGTCAACTCAAACCCTTAACTAAATTAGTAATAAGACTCTACTATTCCCAAAACTATTAAATCAAAAACATTACTCCATCTTTCCTATGACCTCCTCCTTCCAACATTACAAATAGCTTGAAATAACAAGTTGAAAACCCACATGAGCTAGAACAACACATTTAAATTACCCAAATTTAATAAGTGGCAACCATTCCTATAATTAATAAATTGGAAAATAATCACCCATTTTAGCATGTGGTGACCAACTTTCCATCTCAATAAGTTCCCATCAATCCATAACCAATGTCGTCTAATCAACAATGTGTTTCTATTAGTCAAATAATTTTTACTTCTATTCAAAAAGGAACCTCTTCAAGCCAATAACATGTGATAATTAACCAACAAAAAATTACCCATATGCATCCAAATCCTATGAATCAATATCATATTCCCATCCAATCCCAGTAAGATCCATTGAATCCATAAAACAACATTCCTCCATTTAGGCCTAAATTCCTTCCAAATCAATGCCACACTTAGTATCAAGTGTCATACCTACAATAAGTACCTTATTAATAATATAACTCTATTCAAAGGGTGAATATTACTAGTAAAAAAAATATAATCACATTCCTCAATATTCTATACCACCTCTTTATCAGAGTCAAGGTAGTTTACCTTAAAATACCCAACAAAATTTTCCCATTTCCTCAAACTTTGGTCCTACTTTTCAATATTTATAAGAGGTCAAAGATGTATTTTCAACCATTCAAGTAGGGAATAAAAGTAATAAGTTTAAATTAGATAACATATTCTCCTATCCTACTATATAATCTATCTTTAGATACCTTCTCCATGTCATTTTAAGATGCCCCAATTTGAAAAATAAAATGTGAAAGTTGATCCTAAGGATCATGCAAAATAATTCTTTTTTGTATGTCAAGAATTTGCATATAGCCCTATATACTTAGTTCACTTTTTCCCCTAAAGTTTGACTAGTACACATTAGAATGATTCCTTGGCTTACATAAGAATTTTATTGATAACTTTCATGCCTTATCTAAGAGATTCATTTAGCACTTATCGTAAAATGTCAAACATGAGCTGACTATGGTTGATCTATGTTAGATTAAAAAACAAGGAGGATGAATACTTTATAATTATTTACAATGGTGTCATTCCTTAGCTATCTAAATCCCATATAATCTCTTTGAAAATCAATTGGCCACAATGTTCACTTCTAATCTATAGTTTGATGTCACTCATAACCTCAAACTCATTTGTGATGATAAATTTGAATAAGTTATTATGAATGAAATATATATTGAATAATCTCTCATAAATAAATTAATAAGCAATATTTACTCTTAGAACTAGGCCTAAAATAAGGCTCAAGCATAACCTCCTACACAAGTTCAAGAAAGTACATCAAAAAAGCCTAAACCATTCACATATCCATAACGATTGGAAATTTTATTTCTTGTATAGACAAAATGATTATTATTATGACACTTCCTCACCTGGTTCCATGATTGTTTCCTCTCATGATGATGTGGGTGTCGATATACCTCAACCTTTTCCAATACTTTGACCTTATCCACCTTTGCTTCTACCTCTTCTACCTTTTCCTTCTTTGTCTCTTAAGTAGATGAAGTGCTCATTTATAGTGTGTCTTTATCTATATCATCTGAATATTCATCATGATCTTCATCACCTGTTTTAATCTCATCCTCATGATTTACTTGGATTATTATTGGTGCCTTTTTCACTATGATATCTTGTAAAGTGGTCTTCTTTTTGTTATACCAAAACTTCATGAACTTTTTATGAACATTGATATTCATTGTTCCCAAAGTCTCTAACCATGGATATCCAAGAAATATATCCATATCATCCATATCCAAAGCATAAAAATCTGAATGCAAAACATATTTTTCTATAATGAGCTTCAGATCTTCAAACATTGAAATATTCTTACCATCTACTTGAACCTCATTGATATTATTTGCTTCAACATGTAGATGCTTGGCCACATTCCTGTTAATGAAGTTATACTTATCGGTAGGGTTTATGGACACAACTATCTTCTTCTTTTGAATGTATCCATGAAATTGAAAAATTGACTCAAATTTTTTTGGAGCCAAATTATTTGAACCCTTCTTTTCTTCCTCTTCTTCTTCTTCTTCTTCTTTTTCTTCTTCTTGTTCTTCTACTGATTCTTCTATTTCTTCTTCTTTTTCTAATTCTTCTTCTTCTTCTACTGCTTCTTCTTCTTTTTCTAATTCTTCTTCTTCTTCTAATTCTTCTTCTTTTTCTGCTTCTTGTTTTATAGCCCATTGATTTAAAAAGATCTGTTCCATTTCTTGCCATGAAGAAAACTTTTCTGTATAGCTCAACTGATCAAACCACTCTAGTGCAGGCCCAGACAAAAAAGGAGTTAATTATCTTTGCCTAAAAGTTTTTATAAAATGATTCTCCAAAAGGATCCACCATTATCTAACATCAATATCATCTTCCCCTAAAAATATTTGCAACTCCATGATCCACAAAAAAATTAAGGTTCATGAAACCCTAAAATGTCAAAACTGATCCATAAAATCATAAAAAATCACTCAAAACAGCTCCAAAAATTTTGAAATTTTGAATTCACATCTCTTAAATCTTCTTACATCTCCAGTAAAAATTTCAAATAAAAATTCCCTATATTTCGTAAGATATAGTGAAATTATTATAAACCCTAAAATAGAAATAACTCCCTCAAAACAAATCAAAAAATTTTGAAATTTTTACTACGCTTCTCTTATATTTTATTACATCTCTAGTAAAAATTTCGAATAAAAATTACCTATATTTCAAAATATATAGTGAAATTAGGGTTTCACTCTACACAAATTACCCAAATCGAAGCTCTGATACCACTTGTAATGAACTTGATATACAATATATGCATAAATACCCTTATGGTAGGGAAACACCATATAATAATCCTTTAGGAAGGGATAACTCCATAATGTCTCTTCAAGAGGACAACTTCCAATATCCTCTTACAATAGAAGACTCAATGCTTACTTGATTTCTTTACCATGATATTCATCTCCTATATATACATCTATCTAACCCATGGATGGGTAACCTCCTAATCCAATGTAGACCGACCATTACCCAATGTAATACTTTCATAAGTTACTCTATTATCCTAATATGTTGTACCCATATAACTAACTAATGGGATGTGTGCAACATGTCGGCATCTCCATCAGCCCATGTATCATATCCCTAGGTACATAACATTTTATTATTATCATCAATTTAAAGGCCATTTCATGCACAAATGTGTGTAACTTTGCCATTTTATTTAATATTTACTTGGAAATGGTGCAATAGTATTGGATAATGTGACCATGACATCTAATCAATATTTAGGTATCTATCATAACCTATTTTATTAACATGATGCTAATAAAAATAAGAATAAACCTCCTCATTAGAAACAATAGTAATAATAAAACCAAAAATAAGGTCAAGATACCCATTCCAGTCAAGTTAATTATAAAAGTGTCCATTAAGATTATAATATTATAGGTCGCATCATTATTAGACACATTGATACTAATAAGATCAATCCTAAGACAATAACTAATAATACTCAAAGACCTTCACCATCCATTCTAGGACCTCCACCTCCATTTATTGGTAATTCTACTTTGGCTCGTAATGGCCCAAATGCTAATCAATAGCCAATAGTTACCATTTCAAGCCTTCATTCCCCATATTCTAATTATAATAACCCTATACTCACTTGAGGTTACACAATCATAACTCAATGTTCTAAGGTTACCATTCAAGGTCCTATATCTTCTTCCTCTAAACATCCCATTCAAGGTTCTCCTTAAAATACCAAGACATTTTTTCCTATTAAGGATAAGCCTTATGATATTGTGGAACAACTATATAATACACCATCACAAATTTATATTTTAGATATTTTATGTACATCAAATGTCAATATATATATATATATATATATATATATATATATATAATGAACTTTTAATCCATTCTAAAGTTCCAAGTGATATTGCACCTGATATATTCCAAACACTTGTGAGTCATCTAGCTCCACACTAACAACTCAACTTTGATCAAATGCATATGTCATCCCTTAGACCTTTGCATAAAAATTCACTTTACATATAAATAATCATTTCCTAAAAAAAAGTTAAAAAATTCTTCATAGATAATGGTTTAGGGCTAAAATTGTAACATTAAAACTAGTCAAACACTTGGGTTACATAACAATAGATCTTCAGCCACATACTATCACTATCAAAGATTATGATAATGATGGGTGGGAAACTCAATGTACCATTTATTTACCTATTATTTTTGGGATTCTAACCCATGATACTATGTGTCATGTTATTGATTTATAAATATCTTATAATTTGATTCTTGGGTGACCATGAATTATGAAGTACATGATGTACCTTATAATCTTCATTAGTGCATCAAGTTTCACCATTCTAGGTTAGAATTTACTTTTCCTAGTGACTTACAACCATAACAACTATATAAATATTTAAAAGTGGAATACAAAAGCTACAACTATCTCTTAGGCATAAATACCATCCCAAAGAAGGATAATGATATAGCTGATCAACGTCCTAAATCTAATTATGTGGATCTAAGTTTCCTTTCCTCCACTTCATCTCCCCCCTACTAGTATAGCCAATCATTTTAATACTGAAGATAATAGATTTAGGGAATACAAAATTGATAATTCATTTCATATATTTAACTTCCTAAAACACCTACAACATATGAGAGGCCAAAATGCAAATTCCTAAGATTGAATGGCACAAGAATGATAATTATCAGTAGAAAGTACCTATGGTATTCATTAAATTTACATCCCAAGATCAAGAATAGATTTAGGCCAATGCTGACTCATCTCTATACAATTATGATTTTATCACCTTCTAACCAATTACCAAGTATCCTATCCCAAATATGATAATGGATAATCAAGATTACAAAGGCAAAGGCCTATGGGAAAAACAACAAAGAATTATTGAACCAATATCAATTTACAAACATAAAGGAACTTGAGGTATTGGACATAAATTTCTTATAATTGACCCCTTAGATCTTGAGAGTTAATCTAATTTATCATCTAACATGGATAATGTCAATAATGATGTATAGTCCTCTTATATCATTTATGATGAGTTGGATGATACCAATTTATTTGACCCTACTACCATCTCTACCATTATTTTTGTTCCATATAATCCACCTCTTTTCCTCCATCATCACCAATTAATCAACTAGGGCCAACAAGACTCTTATATACCATTAGATGATTTTTAGAATGATGAATCAATATATGAATTTATGGGCCTTAAAGATAATTTTCCACTTGTTGATCACAAATAGGGATTATTCATTACACTAGACACTACTTCCTGTTTTATAGAGAATGTGAAATTCCTTATTCATAAACAAAAATAAAAATAAAATCAAATATTGAGGTCCCAAAGTGAAAAACCTCTTTGAGGCATTATTGGACCAGGGTAAAATAAAATGAAAAATATGAGTCTGATGGTGAAAAATTGTTGCAAGTGCCATTAGATGGGGAAGTTAACCCTCTTTCAAATGAATCCCAAGACCCTTTTAAATGGCCTTTTCTAGACCCTAGTGATTTATATTCCTCCTATTTAGGTGAGCTCAATGAGCTTGTCAAGCCACTAGATGAAGATGAAGACCAATGTACCACTTTTATACTATTTTAGAAGATGGTTCCATACTGCTTGTGGATAATACCATTGAAGTCAATATTGTAATAATTATTGATACCAAATGGATCAAAATTAGAGTGTCTCTCATTAAAGAGGAACATGAGATTCTTACTTCCTTCCTTTGAGAGTTTGTGGATATTTTTTTATTTGTGTTAGTTATATATGTAAGAATTTGATCCTACTTTAGTTTTTCATCCCCTTGTTATATACCTTGATGCCAATATAATCAAGAAGATGATAAAAATTCGCCCTCACATAGTTGTTCTCATCAAGAAAGAATTATAAAATTTATCAGATGAAGGGTGTATTCATCATATTGATTATTTAGAGTGGATATCTCACATAGTCCTAGTAAAAAAAATCCATAAGGAATCTGATTATTTATTGACTTCAGAGATATCAATAAAGTATGCCCAAAGGATGATTTTACTTTACATAACATTGATATGATTATATATTACATATTAGGGTATGAGATTCTATTTTTTATGGATGGATTATTAGAATATAATTAGGTAAAAATTGCATCTAAAGACCAACACAAGATAGTGTTGACCACTCTATGGGGAATGTTATATTACCATGTGATGACATTTAGACTCAAGAACATCAATGCCACATACCAATGTGCCATGACTATAATTTTCCTTAACATGATGCATGGTATTTTTGAAGATTAAATGAATGACATTTTGGGAAAATATAATACTAGATCAAGACATCCAAATGTATTTATGAAAAATATTTGAATGACTTTGTGAATACAAGGTAAGCCTTAACCCTAAAAATTGCATCTTTGGTGTTACTTCAATAAAAATTATAGGTTCTATTGTCTCTCATTAAGGAATTAAAGTCAATTTATACAAGGTTATAGCTATTACATAAATTCCTCCAAATTATAATATCAAACAAATTTATATCCTGCAAGGAAATGTTTAATCTATTAGGAAATTAATTTGTTACATGGCAGAAAAATGCCATCCTTTCACTCATATTTTGAAGAAAGTTACCAATTTCTCATGGAATGTCAATTGTAAATATGAATTTGATAATTTAAAATAATATCTAGCCAATCCACCTATTATATGCCCACCTAAACATATAAATCCATTACTTCTACACATCTTAGTAACTAATTGTGCCTTCAGGGCACTCTTGACACAACATAATGATCAGGGGAAAGAATGAGACATATACTATTTTATCCAAACATTGGTTTCCTATGATCATTAATACACCTTATTTGAAAATTCCTACTTACTCATGGTATTTATAACCCAAAATTTATGTCATTATATTCTTAACAACAAGACCATTATCATTTCTAAAGTGGACCCACTCAAATACTTATTTTCCAAGGTAGCCTTGACTAGTTTTAAGGCCAAATGGATCATGCTATTGAGTGAATTTGAGATTGAACATGTTTATAAAAATGAAATTAAGGGGTAGACACTTATATATTATCTTATTGAATCACCCTTTCCATATACCAATCCACTTATTTTCAATTTACCCAATGCTGATCATGACTCTCGATGGCATTTATTCTAAGCACTATCACTAGATGCATTATTTTGAGGGTCCCTATACTTCTCATGGATCAGGGCATGACACTATATTCATAATGCCACAATGGGATCTCATTCCCAAAGTATTTCACATTGTTATTTCTTAAACTAATAATATAATAGAGTCTAAAGGACTTGTTGTAGTGATTCATCTAGTAGTACAATAAAACATCAAGAAATTACATGTTTATGGAGACTCTCAGTTGATTATCAACCAAGTAATAGAGAAATATATAGACAAAAGATGACAATCATATTCATTAAAAGAATATGGTGGACAATCTTAAGTAGATCTTTGAAAATATTAACTCTGAGTAGATTTCAAGAGCCAACAATAAAATTGTTGATGTGATGGTAATAATTGGTTCCTTAATAACAATTATAGATCATGATATAGATTACCAATTTATTATTAGATATATCTTAAGGTTGGCTCATGAATGTTTATAATATTAAATGGTATGTAATATTGTTGTTCCTATATTACCTTTATACTTTGATATATCCCTAGCTTTATGACAATATTCTCCCTTTCAACCTTTGTCATAAAAAATAGAAAGCCTTCATCCATACCACTTCTCGTTAGACCATTCTCCTTTTCAAACTCTATCATAAATGATATGATGTAACTATGATTTGTTGTTTATCTTTGATAGAGTCTGGATTAGTGCTAAAATAAGTAAACAAAGGGATTTATGGGGCCCACACCAGTTGTGTGGTCTTTACCAAGAAACTCTTGTCTATAGGGTATTACTGGCCCATTATGGAGGTTGATGCATGTGCTTATGTAAAAATGTGTGTGGATTGTTAAAATCATGCCAATCTCATTCATGTGCTAGCTCACCCACTTTAGTTGATCACTATTCCATTTCCATTTTACACATGGAGACTTAATATCATAGGAAAATCAATCTTGATTAATCATATGGCCATAAACATATCCTTACTATAATATAATATTTTACAAAGTGTGTTGAATCCATTCCACTCACTTATGTAGCTGAGAAGAATATTTCAAAATTCATCCTCAACTATCTCATTTACCACTTTTTCATTCCCTTTGATATCATTTTTATAATGTTGGGTCATTTAAAAATAAGGACATCAAATCCCTTTGTACCAAATACCATATCAAGCAACACTTTTTCATTGCCTATTTTCCTCAACGTAATGGCTAAGCCAAAGCATATAATAAAACCTTGATCCAAATTATTAAAAATACCATAATTTATTTGGATGTGATTGGTATTTTTAATTATTTCCTACCCTATGGGCTTACCATACCAATACCCACACCCTAGTAAGATCCATAATATACTCCCTTGTTTATGGCATGGAATATATTCTCCCTATCAAGATCGAGTTACCTTATTTGTGAATTTAATGGCCAAATATTATTGATGAGGAAGAAAACAAAGTTTTTAGACTAGAATATTTAAATCTAATTGATGGAAAATGGGTTGATTGTTTGAACAATCTCCAAGAGTATCAGAACAAGTTGAACCATAGTTACAATAAGCACATCAAACTTAAAGCCTTTAAACTTGGCAGCCTAGATGTAAGAGAAAACCAAAAGAATACAAATGTCAAACATGAAAATAAGGGTGAGTTTGACACTAATTTGTTGGTACCATTCATCATATAAAAACATGGATTTGAATTATACAAATTGGCCACACCATATGGAGAAGAGCTAGATGAGCCTATTAATATTATGCATCTCAAGCATTTCAACATTTGATTTTCTTAAACATTATCTATAAGGACCATTGATTTGGGGCATGACATAAAATCACCATCCCTTTATCCTATTACCATTCTTGATCTTGATTTTGGTTTATCAATACAACATATTATCTTAGATTTCAAATTTTAGAGAAAGTTTCTAGCAGAATATTCATATTTAGTCACCATCAACACATCTAGGATGAACAGGTATCTTAGAGTAGCTTATGCATGATTTCCCTATATTATGGTAATTTAAAATTCATCCTTTATCTATTTTTAAATCCTATATCATTTATTATGTTCATATGCCATTACTATTTTCAACATTATTGTTGATTCATAGTACTTTCTACTAGGGTTGAACTATATTGACCTGAGGTCCATTTAGACTATGTAGGTAGTGCTCAATTTATGAAGATAGCTCAAACATGCCTTTTTCCATGATCTCACCATTTTTATAGCAACCTAATCCATTCTCTCACTATTTTACGAACAGCCTAAGCCACATTCTCTCTATTTTGTGATCAACATAAGCCACACTCTCTCCATTTTATGAGTAACCTATTCCATGCTCTCACCATTTTTTTAGTAAATTGAGACACATTATCACCATTTTATGATAAATTTAAGCCACACACTATTTTTTGAGAAACCTAAGCCATTCTCCCATTATTTTATAAGCAACTTAGTCCACACTCTCACCATTTTGTGAGCAACCTAAACCAAAATCTCATCATTTTATGAGTAATTAATCCATGCTCTTGTCATTTTGAAATCAAATTAATCCACACTCTCACCATTTTATGAGTAACCTAATCCATGTTCTCACCACTTTTTAATCAACCTAATCCATGATCTCATCATTTTATAAACAACCTAACCCATGATCTCACCATTTTGAGATCAACCTAAGCCACACTCTCACCATTTTGAGAGCAACCTAAGCCATGATCTCACTATTTTTTGAGAAACCCAAGCCACTCTCTCACCATTTTTTAGTTAACACATTCTGCATCTTTTAATTATCTATCTATTTGAGATGCGAAAAACACAAAAATGTTCAAAATAATCAAAAAATAACCTAAAAATTTAAAAAATGCAAAAATGTGACTATAATCTCCATAAGGAATACTAAGCCACGAAATTTATGCTTATTTTTTCATCCTATTCACTAGTGGTATTGCCTCTATTTTGGATGGCATGGTTTGCCACATTTTCTAGGTGGGAACCCCTTATCCAACCATGATAATTTCCATTTACCATTTCTATTCTCAATTATTTTCTATCCCATTTCTGAAAGAACTACATTGGCCTAAATTTTGCATATACTATGTAGGTAGCACTTGAATGTATAGGGCATCTCGAGTTAGCTTAGCCAATTTCATTACCATTTTACTTTTCCTAATTTACCTCAAAATATTGTTATTATTTTATGAGTTTGCCTTTTCCTATTCTTCTTCTATAAATCAAATCTATTTTTTATCATCATTTTTATTATTTCCCAATGGGAGAACTAAATTTCTCTTGACGTCCATATGAATATGTAGGTAGCATTCACTTGCATGGATAATTTGGAGTTAGATCATCCACCCTTTTGAATTATATTATATCCCCCCTTCCATCCAGGTTACTATATGTCTTATTAGTTTTCCTCTAGAGCTTCGGGTCAAAATATCCAAGAATAATGACTTACTTTCACACATGCACAAATAATTCACTAATTGCTTATTTTTATTGTGTATTTGTGTGCTTTTTTATAATGATTATGTTTGATTCTTCTTACTACATTTCTTTGCTTTTTCTCTTGAGAAACTAAATGTTTTATATTTTTTATGTTAGTTTGTGTTCACTTCCTTCTTCAAATGTTATTTTGATTTGTTTTTTGTGTTTTCATCTCAACTCAATTCATTATGTTGATGAGGTCAACATCATGGTGCTTCTTATTATGCCATTATACTAGGATCCATCCATTAGCATATGCCAACATTATCATCATGGTTTCTATCATTGGTGTATTATTTTAAATTGTCTATTAGATCAATGGTCATTCCTTATGCACATTTTGGCTTGGTCATCATGGTGTTTTATATCATGATACATACCATTCAATGCTACATCAAAAATCAAGATATTGGAAGTCAAATTGGAAATGATGCCAAAATAGATCTCCTTGTCTACTATCCCATAACTAATTCATCAAGTGCCTAATCATCATTTTTTAGAATGATAATTTGTGATACTAGGTCAAACCATTTAGATCAATCAATGATCAAATTCACCCTACTAGGGTAGCTCCTTATATCTGTGATCAAATATACCCCATTGGGGCACATTATTATGATCAACCAAAACATTTATTTTTGGATCTAGGTCCATAATTTCATCATTATTATAAATTTAAGCCCACATAATTTATCCCATTCTCACTTCTTCCTATCTTCGTTAAGGGCCCATTTATTTCAAATTGTTCCACAATAGTCCCCTCTAGAAGGCATTCAGGTGAGTTAACTGACTCATAAAATTTTAAAATGAGAAGAGTGAAGACATCATTATTCGAGTGTTATAAAATTTATTATTAATGATTTTTTCAAAATTTCAAAAGATGTTATTATGTCTAGTATATTGCAACACCTTCCTAATAAGGGGAATGATGTAAACACTTCATTTTAACCACTTTCATATTTAGAATGTGTTTGGAATGACTTTCTATAATTACATACAAATTTAACTATAAATCACCATGGGTCCAAATTTACACTCAAAACTATCATTTTAACCAAGAATCATAATGATACATACCTGATTAGGGCAATGTATTGTATTACATCATTAATATTGTTTAGTGCATCTTGAATTAAATCAAACTTTTGCAAGTGCCTTCACTTAATCAATTAAGTGAATACTTTATTGATAAATAGAAACATTCCAAAATCCACCATTCTTCTAATTATTGATTAATTTCTCTTAATCAAGCTTAATTATTACTCTAATAGGAAACTTCATGGTTTTAAATTATCCTATTTTCCTACAATCAAAATTGGAATATTGATTCACCCAAGATGACATCATCAGGTAAAGTGTGTAATAAAGAAAAGGTTAGGACATGTCTTACACTTCACTTACACATTCAAGACAAGTTCTTACATCTCTCTTACACACTTCATATTACACTTATGCACTTAAGAGGAACAAGGACTGCACTTTTCATCCAATGTGCCTTCCATACTTTAAAAAGACCTTAGATGGCCTCTCTTACACACTCCATGTGTAAAATCATGGATTTGAAGATTGATCCTCAATCCTCTATCTTGAGAGGATATGAATGGTCCATAATGATTCAAGAAATATATAAATGCAAGCCTCACACCTCTCATTTCATAAGCTTTATTGCATTAAACTCACTATGTATAAATTATATTAGAGATTCAAATTACTTCAACAGACTCATGCCAATCCAAATCCAAATCATGTGTGGGCTATGAGAGATGATAATCACACAAGGATTAAATAATTGAAAAATACTTATATAAGTTTAACTTAGGCTCATTTTACCTATCTTCAAATGAACCTTTAAGGGAAGTAAAAGGCATGGTTCTTTATCTTCCAATTTACATTTCTTGTTTGTAGTCCATATCTAAACTAAGGGATTAGGCTTGAGAAGTTATGTATTTAATTTATTTTAGATTTGTATTCACTAATAATTGAATATCCTCTCTTGGATTAATTATCTACATAATTCACATAAGATATAGACTAGACTCCATGAAGTTTATTCAACAGAGCCATGACAATTTTTACATCAGGTCTAAATTGTTTAATTGTGATTTTCTTCCTCATAAAAAACTTATTTGGATTTTGAGCCTAAATTATTATGGTAATCCTAATATTATTATAGTTAAACCAATCATTACTTATTTTTTAGTTGTAAGGGATGTATAGTTTTAACATCCTATAGTACTTCTCAAAGGCTACACTAACCACATATGCCACTATAAGTGTACTTTTTTCAATTAAAAATGTTCTTTGCATATGTGTTTACTATAAAATAACTATATAATAATGTAGGGGAAAGCCTTGAGATTAGTCAATGCTTTGTGAAGTTTGATGGATTTAATTGATAATAATCCATATATGTACTCTCTCTTATTAAGATTAATATTATCTTGGTTCTTATATGGTTGTATGGTTTAGACCTACGCATATAGGTATGAATAATGTTTGAATGCATTTTTAAAAACAACTTGATAAAAATTTGTATCCTTGAATTAAATATTTGGTCCAAAAGTATAACATAAAGGGATTTGGTTATTGGTTCTCAATCTCCATTGTCATGCTAACTAATCTCTAGGTTTAATATTTAAAATTATGGCTTTCAATTGATATGAAGCTATAGATAACAATTCAAAAGTTTAGCTAATTCAAAAATGTAATTTGATTTGATTTTAAACATAGTATATGGTCTACAAATGATGAATTCATTGTTAACATCTCTTTCATTCATGAGAATTCATTAGAGACTAATAATCATTTTCAACTATCTATCAAATTTGATTTTTATTTTATTAACATAGGATTTTATGGGATTTTCTTCAAATGTGACCCTTTATTATTAGTTTTTATTACTTATCCACCCTTTTAAGCTTTTATATATCCATTAGACTTATAAAATTTCCATTATGTAGCTTAGTTGAGATCTTTTTATTCATTTTTTTTAGTTGATTTTGGCAATAATAAAACACAGTCTCTAACTATGTAATTCTAAGGACACATGACATATCACTTTATCACTTATTTTTCATGCTTATCATAGAGTCTCTATGTCATCTAAGTGTATGGAGAGATGAGGTGATGCTATGTGGAATGACACATGGAGTCTAACTATGTACCAGATGGACACATGGAATAATAGATGAATGACACTGGTAGATAAATATGTAATGGATGACATGTGGTATCATATCACTATGTCAATTGTTTTTTATATTTGTATTATATCAATTTATATATCAACATATGTTTAGTGAGATGATGACACATGGTGAGAGATAACTCAGTTAGTTAGTCATTGGTTTTCATGACTTAACATTCTAAGACAAAGGATATGATGAGGTGAGATGGAGACATGTGGATAAATATTTCTCAATGGTTGGTATTTGGTTTTCATGACATAATTTTTCTTTGAAAACTTGCAACAAATTGATATTTTGACTCTTGGAATGATCTCATGTAATTGACGAGTCAAAATAATTAGTATTCTATGATATTTAAAGGAGAAAGTGACACCTATCAATTTAAAGCTAAGTTGTAAAGTAGATATAACTTGTGAAGTCAAAAAAAAGGATAAACTTGGCAATTGAAACATTATCAGGCTAGTTAAATAAATCAAATAAAAAAAGTAAACCTTTGAAATAAATTTTATGTCATAGCTTTTAGGCCATGTTTTATCAAATGGAAAGCGATTATTAGAAATTAGTCTTATACATAGGTTATAGTTTTAAATTATGTTTCAATGGGGACCAAGTGTGTACGATTATTAGAATAAGTGGGCCCTTTTGTTTTGAAAATGGGGTGTGTTGGTCACAACTCCTTTAATTTAGAACTATATTATCATCTTCATATTCCATGTTTCATAGTTTTAGGTGTTGAGGGGTTAAAATAAGGATGTCTCCATTGTCACCAGAAGAAGTCAAGGAGGATAAGAAAGACACCCCCCCCCCCCCCCCCCCCCAAACACACACAAATAAAAAAAATACTTTAATATGAATGATGATAAGGAAAAATACATCCAATCCAAGTTTTATTAAAAAAAATATCTTCTTGTCCCTCCAAAGAACAATAAAAGCCATAAAATTCACAAGTTACACCCTCAAAAGTGATAAAATTTATCAAATATGGGTATGGGTATTGGGTAACACCAAAAATGTGTCTTAGAGAAATTTAGGGTAAATTAGAAATTAGAAAATGATCTCAAAGGATGAATATGAGTTATAAAGGTTAATTGTAGAAAGGGTAGGCAAAAAATACCTCATTAAACACAAACAAAAGTTAAAAAAACTCCCTTATTTGACAAAAAATATACCCCTATTTTTAAAAAAACAAAAACAAAATGTGATTGTATAAAAATTACAATTATTTAGGGATCCTTCCCTTAAAAATTGATTACCATTAAAAATATGAGACCCCATTTTAATAAAATGTCCCTTGTGAACAAAGAAACATTGCCCCGTTATTTTTAAAAAAATTGCCACCACTTTATAAAGTTACCCCCTCTTATTTTATATAAATTCAATATGAAATAATTTAAGTTTTAATCCTCAATGCTCCAGACATGTCAATTCAATTGTGAATTTTTAGGATGGAAAATCTCAATCCATGATTTGATATAAGATCAAATATGGTTTGGTGTTAACTATAGTATGTACACCAAACTAGAAAATAAATTTGAATAGAATCATTGAATATTATGGTTTATCCAAATAGATTAAAAATACACTAAAATTGAATGTTATAACATATTTATAGATATTTGAATTTTATGATATGTGATGGTAGTTTTATGCCTATGATAAGTAATGGTTGTATGAATTAACGTTGATACCATATCCAAGTGAATTATGTATACATGCAACCATAGGATCTCTCTCAAACACCATCACCACAACAAATGAGTATAAAAGTATACCATTATACATTCATAATAAATACACAAAAATTAAACAAAATAGTCTCAATTTATTATTTCCTTAATGGATATACACAATCACCATAGCTTCTCTCTATAGCCTTAAGAGAGCACAAACAATATCGTATAAATAGGCAATGATTTGATTTCACAACAACCATTTTATTATTGTGATGAACTCAAATATAGGAGGATATACTATTAACATGTATTTAAAAAATAAATTTAAAATAAATTTTACCATCTTCAATAATAAAACAAATAACTCCTAGATAGATTTTACATGATTACTCCAATACTATACACATGATATTCTTCACTTTAGTATTTATTGAATCTTTCTCTTATAACAACTTGTCAATGTATAAATATACCTGAGTGCACACCTTAAAGGATGAAACATGATTTGAGTTGGAAAGGCTCATGGTGATTTATGCTAGATTTTTTTATTCTATCATGATTCTACCATTACTATTATCAGTTTGACCTATGCTAAATTTATATCCATTTATCTCACATATTTTTATCTTATATAGATTTGATAGATTATGTATATTATACATTATCATATTGGATAATATTATCTATTATATTTTACCCTTTATATACTATATTGTCCATATTGATATATTTTTGAGCCTATCATCTAACATCTTTACTATATCAACTTAACCAATACCATTCTGTGTCAACCAACTTCTTTTGAATTGAATTGGTTAGGAAAATACAATTGGATTAGTGTTTAGGGTTGTTTTTTATATTGGATCAATATATGTAGGGGCATTATTTCATTAATATCATACAATAGACACTATATTCAATTTGATTTCACTTGCACTTCTTCCCAAAGTACATTTGGGAGACATAGTGGCTTAGAACCTTATCTTGCAGAATATTATCTTGTGAAACTCAATAGGAAGAGGCATTAGGAGCTTCTAGTTGAGTATATCTTAGTTTTTCATCAAATCATTTTATGTGTTCATCCTAAAAAATATATTTCAAATCTCCACTTGAACCAAGTTAGAGATTGAACCATTGATGGGTCCACCACAAAGGAAAATATATTCTATCCCTATACTCTTTAATTTATTACTTATTAGAATCTAATTTGATTGTTTCTATGTGGGTATATGTATATGTATCCTTATTTATCCATTTTCCACACTAAATAATATGGTGTGGATATATTATTCATTATACTTTCCATAAATATCTTTAGGTTGCGTAAACCCCCATTTGGTTGACCATGGCAACTTGCCCGATTATAATCATTCTTACCCATCATTAATTTAGTTTATTAAAAAAATTGTTATAAAAATATAGCATATATTTATCGAGGTCTACTGAGATATGCATCCTTGTGCCATAGTCTTAGGATTTGTAAACCTTTCCTATTGATAATTGCATTGTGGGTAACCCTTTGGGTAAGTGCAAGAAGAGGATGGGACAAAAAGTGGACATTTTCACAAATTAATTAAAAACATGTATACATTATTAAAATAATGTGTATGTGTTGTTTAATATAGACTTTTTAAATACTAAGCATATAACATGTACAAAATATAAAACATAATTGTTAATAATACTATGTAAAAAAATCACATACATGGTATAATGTGTATGTATAACTATTACTACATAAAAAAGGTTCTTACACATTACTAAGAGTATGCAATGTCGAAAGGTTAAAAATTAAAGAATTAAAATGAATAAGAGGTAAGCTTCCACTGAGTAAAATAAATGTTAAGTATAAGTTGAAATTTAATGTCAAATTATATATTAAATTTATTTTGGTAAATATAATAAATTAGGGTCACTTTACATATTCTAAAATTTGTCACACAACTCCATGAATTATGATTTGGAAAATGGTTTTTTTAAATCCAACTTGGTCAATACTTAGTCATTTTCAGGATTTTAGGGTGTAATGTTTGCAATTGATGTCCATTTTGGGTAAACATATAGTCATTATTTAGCTTTTGGGGCCATCTCGATGGCTTTATGACATTTTTTAGGACTTCTAGGTTTGTCAAAAATAAAGTTTATAAACCAACACACACCTAACTACTCCTTTATGTTGATTTTACTTATGATTAAGTCTATTATATGCTAAAATCCACACAAAAACACCATAATCATTTACAACTAAGGCATATGGTGACAATTTGGGGAACATTTGTATGTGGTCACCCTAATTCATTTTGAACTCATGCAAAAGTGGTGTACATAGAGAACATATGTTGCATTGGTGACCCCCACACACCTAACCACCACTTTATGTATATTTTACTTGTGATTATGCCCCTTATAGTCCAAAATTGGCATAATAACACCATATTCACTTATAAACAAGGTAAATGCAAAATAATTTAGTTACATTTTTGCATGATAACACTATTTATTTTCAAATTTAGCTAAAAATGTTTGATTTTGGAAACACAAGTTATATTGTGACCCTTTCACATCCCATCACAAATTATGTTTATTTTACTTATGACTAACTCAATTATATTCTATAAGTAACACAATAACAACACATCCACTTGCAATTGATCTGAATTGTTAGTTAATGCAAAATGCTCACTATTTTTTGATTTTGCATACTCATAACAATTTTCTTAATTTAAATCATTTTACATAAAATTGGCTTATTTGATTAAAATCAGGTTCAATAGTAATTAAAAACATTAATTAAATGATATAAATATATAAAATGTAAACTAAATTTATAACAGGGTTCACCCTTTTGGGGGATATGTCTTCGAGTTTGAAAATCACTTGAATTGATCAATTAAATGGTGAATAATACACTTTATGTATAATATTTACACTAAAATATGACTTTGGGTCTACAAAAATAACCTATGTTATGCTTTTAAGAATTCTCTACAACAATCTCTTTTATGGGAGTTATTCTTCCAGCATAAAAGGACACTTGTTTCTTACTTGATCTCTTTCAAAGGCTAGAAACAAGTTTTCTTCTCTCCATTTATATGTTTATCAAATTCAAAAATGAACCTTTTATAGTTCCCCCAAGGCCATTGTTTCATGGGTTGAAGTCTTATCTATTTTCCCAATATGTTGGGATCACTTCAATTACCTTGTTTGTAGACTTGGATAAAGTTTCCACCCATTTTGGGTGGGATTTAATCTCATATTATTAGGTTTTTTTAATAATATTGTTTTAATAAAAATTTCAACACCACATGAATTGGTATTAAGACTAATCTTTGCTTAAAACTCATAGCATATATTGGGTACTTGTTAATGGGTATTCCATGTGTAAAAATACCATTGGTACAGTGTCAAGATCTCATTAGGCCACTGGTACATGTCCAATCACCATTTTATCTTCATCATTATACCCTTATTGCTTCAACATGTCACAAATTTCACATAAAAAGTGTACTTGAACCTATTAAAAATGAATTAGATTCATCATAGTAAGCCATTCAATGTTGGGATGTTTACAATAGGGTTTTAGACCATTTTATTTGATCAGTGTAGGGATACTCTATGATCACTCATCCCCATTAAAAATAATTTGGACTACCAAAATTCTAGTTGTTATTCTAAAAAGAAGTAAGTGTATAGTTCCTTCACTTTTCTACTTTCCATACACCTTGCGTTGCTTGGATTTTTTCCTTTTCTAAGGCTAACTCATAGGTATTCAACATCTCCTCTTAAGGATATCCTTGTATTCTTGTTAGGAATCATGTATTGCTGCAAATCATCAATATATCTAGGAGCAAAATCATCTATAGTGTGTACTTGAATTCTCTCACCTTGATTCGTGATCATAGGTGGATCATACAATTTCAAGTTTTCCACATTTACAACTAAATACATATACATGTAAGGTGGTAATTCCAATCAAAAATATTTATTAAAATTATTTTTTAAAAATGTAAATGGGTCATACCTGATTGGTTTAAAATTTTTACCTTCTTGTTTAAGACATTCTTTGCTTATGTGAAGCCAAACTAGAACACCAATTTGGAAGTGGTGATCAACCCAATGCTTATCATGCCTATCCTTATACTTGTCTTAGATCTTATCTAGTTGATATTGGAAAACTTGATGAATTTATTGGATATTTTGGATGAATTTATTTGTTTTATCTACATCTTTTTGTCCATCTAGCATAAAATCTTACACAAAAGAGAAGTCCAACTATGACTTAGGAAAATAAACAAAACAAGTCTAAAAAAAAGACTTCTATGTAGAAGAATGTATGACACATTTGTAGGCATGTTTCACATAACACAGGTATTCATCCCAAATCTTAGGATGCTTACTACAATATCCTTAGAGAAAATAAACCACTATTAGGTTGACCACTTGTATTTGACTGTCAATTTATGGATGAAAGACAATGGTCTTATTGAGTTTTGTATCTATCATGTCCCACAAAGCTAACCAAAAGTTCCTAATAAATCAATAGTATAAATCATGAATGATGGATGTGGGAAAACCAAAATGAACCCAAACATTATTGAATACCAAGTGTGTAGTCTCACTAAATGAGTGTTGTACCACCTAATCAAAGAGTATCTAGTTAAATTTTTTTATTCCTCATCATCAATTTTCTAAAACCTATAGTATACTTCCATATGTTTGATCCAATAATAAAATTATTTACACTAATATCTCCATTATAGATTGGAAAATCAAACTTAACATCTAACCTAGCCTTGGAAGAAACAAAATCAACATTGTTATGCCCATTTTTAGATCAATGACCATGGAAATACAAATAATTTTAGGAACATGTATTTGCTATCACCCTAATTCAATTTAAATTCAAGACAAAGTTATGTGAATGGGGAAACATAGGTCACATTGATGATCCATGCATACCAAACCACCACTTTATTCCATTTTCACTTGTAATTTGATGGTTTATAATCCAAAATTAGATTAGCAACACCATATCTACTTGTGATGAGGTAAAACACAAACAATTTTTGACACATTTATGCATGAGAAACTAAATTCAATTTGGATTTATGCCATATTTGCGTTATTGGAATAATTTAGGTTCCACAAGTAATCAACACACACCCAACTACTCATTAATGTTGATTTTACTTAAATTTGGTCCCCCCATAAGCTAATAGTGACATAAAATCACCATATCCATGTGGCCAGTGAAAATACAAATAATTTTGGGAACATTTTTTGCCAAAGTGGTGTAATTAAGGAAACATAGGCTTCTCTAGTGAGTTGTGCTCACCTAACCACCCTTCTATGTCAAGTTTAATTTTGATTATGTCTTTTATAGGCCAAAAGTGACAAAAAATCACTATATCCACTTGATACCTTGGAAAATGGGGATAATTTACAACACAATTATTCATGATCACCCTAATTTACTTTGAATTCAAGATAAAGTGTGATTGGGGTAATGTAGGTTCTAGTTTTAGGTGAAAATATCACCAATGCAACCTATTTTTTCCAAATCATGCCAATTAAAAATTAACTCAAAGGAAATTTGGGTGATCATGCATAAATATTCTCCAAATTATTCTCATTTTTCCTTGTCATGTGTGTATGTAGTGTTCTTGACATAGTCCTAGCATAAAAGGGAACAAATATCAAGTGGAATGGGCATAAAGGGGTGGTTGGTTGTGTTTGGGTCACCTATGTGACTTATGTTACCAAAATCATACCACTTTGTCTTGATTTAAAGTGAATTGAGGTAATTTCACACAAATTTGCCCAAATTATCGACATTTTCCCTAGTTATAAGTGGATATGGTTTTTATTTGTTACTTTTTTCCTAGAAGGGACACAATCACAAGTAAAATAAGGAAATGTGGATGGTTTTGGGTGCCTTAGTCATAAATGTGAATTAAGTTTCCCCAATCACACAAATTTGTCATGAGTTAGAGTTAAATTAGGGTAATCATGCATGAATATGCCCCAATGTTTTGACATTCTCCTAGGTCATAAATGGATATAATGCTAATGTGTTTTTTTGGCCTATAATCCCCATAATCTCAAGTATAAAAAACTCAAAGGGGTGGTTAGATATGTGTGGGTCATTATTGTGACCCACGTTACCCCTATCATACCAATTTAGCTTTATTTAAAAGTATATTTGGGTGATGAAACATATATGTGACCCATATCATCTGCATTTGTGCTTGTTGTTATGTTGATTTTTCCATATGAGGGACTTAACAGTAGGTCAAATCAACATAAAGGAGTGGTTGGGAGTGTACAAGTAACTAATGTGACTTATGTTTCTGCAATCACACCACTTTATCTTTATTTGGAGTGAATTGAGTTAATCATATAAAAATATGCCCAAAATTATCCATATTTCCCTAGTTTCAAGTGGATATGGTGTTTTTTTTTGTTTTTGGCCTATAAGGGACATAATCACAAGTAAAAGAAGGAAAACATGGTGGTTGGGGTTACTTAGTAACTAAATGTGAACTAATTTTCCCTAATCACACCACTTTGGCATGAATTCCAAGTAAATTGGGTGATTGTGCATGAATATGATCCAAATTGTCTTCAGTATCCTTGGTTATAAATAGATATAGTGTTGTTATGTTACTTTTGGCCTATAATCCCCATAATCTGAAGCAAAAAATACATAAAGGGGTGGTGTGATATGCATGGGTTACGAATGTGACCCACATTGTGCCAATCATACCACTTTGGCTTGATTTTAAAGTGAATTTGGGTGATCTCACATATATGTGCTCCAAATCATCTAAATTTGTCCTAGTCACAAGTGGATATGGTGTTTTTATGTGGATTTTGGCATATGAGGGAATTAATTACAAGTGAAATAAACATGAATGGGTGGTTGGATGTGTGCAGGTCATCAATGTGACTTACATTTGTCTAAACACATCAATTAGAAAAGTTACACCTTGAAATCCTTAATTTCAATATTGAACTACTAAAAAATAACTAAGATTGACAAGATTGAATTTTGAAAAACTATCTTCCAAATCATAACTCATGTAGTTATGAGACCAATTATAGAAAATATAAAGTGACCATAATTTCTTATGTTTATAAAAATAAATGTAAATGTCAACTTATACTTAACATTTATTTTAGTAAGTAACCCACTACCTTTTGTTCATTTTAGTTCTTTGGTTTCTAACCCTTCAACATTTCATATTCTTAGTAATGTGTAAAAACTTTTCTTACATAGTATTAGTTATGTGTACATGATTTTTTTACATAGTATTAGTAAAGCGTACATGATTTTGTGTTTATGCACTTCTACTTTATATAATTTTTAAACACTTGCATCTTGGTTAAGAAATGGCTTGGACTCATGAAACTAAGGCTTGGGCATGCACACAAATAACCAAATCCTTATTCTTGACTTGAAATGAAAAAAATACAAATTTTCCTTCATAAAAACTATAAATTTCATTGATACATTTCTTAAGACTATTACTATGATATCAAGCATGCTCTCCTCTTTCCAAATGTATGATTTTTTTAATTTTTTGACTATTTTAAACTTTCCATCCATATTGATTTCTATGTATGTATTTTTTATGCCACTATTTGCCAAAAATATACACGTCCATATTTTTTAATGTATTTTTTCTTCATTAATCAAATGTAAAAATAGTTATATGGTTTAAAAGTAAGCCTAATTCGATAAATATTGAAATAAATACTAATTTTTGTTTTTATTTATAGGTAGGTATGGGGAGGGGGTCACATTTCACTATCCATTTTTTTTATATCATTTCTGGGTATATTTACTTGTAAAATTAATAAAAAAATAGCTTTTCATTAAAATTTTTAAAAATAATATAAGCTACAAACTAGATGATCTTATCTAAGTTTCCACCAAAGGGTCTCATTTAATACTAAACTATGCTAAAAAAATGAGTGGGCACACGACAAGCTATCGACTATGTTTTTCTAAAAAACAAGAGTTATTATTTAAATTTTAGATGTTTGACCTAATTATATTTGACCATTTTCAATTTAAAAAAATAGTAGTTTATAAATTATCCTCTAAATTATATTCATGTCTTCATATAATCTTCAAATTTTTGGTGTAACCATGTCAAATAATCTATAGAAGTTGAAGTTTCTCATTATTCATTAAAAAAGTCCACTTAAGACTTGATTTTGGCCCATAATTCCCCTACATACCCCTTTAATGTATATACAAATTTCATTTGGTCCTTACCCAATCATTAAATTATCACACTCTTTATTTGACTGACCTTATTCAAGTTCTATTATATTGAGATAAACATGATAGTTTTAGGTCATCCTAGTCTATGCACACAATAGGCATACTACAATCACATCAAGGAGTATAATATTGTGATTTTTTTACAATTATATTTTACATTAAATTTGACATCTATTTAACCATTATATTAAAATCGTAACATTAAATTTGACATTACATAGAACATTTTTATTTGTTCTTGTAGAATTCAATTGAAAAAGAATAATACCTTGGCCATACAAGAGAGTTTAGAACCCATTTTCTTGACTTTAACACATTGGTATATCTAGATTGATGTCATTTGTCACTA
Organism: Torreya grandis; assembly: GCA_037957365.1. Classification (NCBI taxonomy): domain Eukaryota; kingdom Viridiplantae; phylum Streptophyta; class Pinopsida; order Cupressales; family Taxaceae; genus Torreya; species Torreya grandis. The sequence continues at coordinate 1,171,991 of JARHVA010003770.1, read as the reverse complement.
ATCATTAGATAAGGTTATGAAATTAATAATAAGTGTGTTTTTTGAAAAATCCAAGATAAAATCCTTGAGATTGATATCCCTCAACATATTTTAGATAGATGTATTTAAGATATCTGTACTAGTTTAATTTTACAATAATTAATCAATTTATTAGTTAATCCATGTACTGATAATAAGTTAATTTTAGAACAATCAAGATGAATTTAAAGAGTTACAAATATAACTTATCCTCTTCAATCCATTTTTTCCATTGTAAATCTTGGTCAGACCATATTTTTGTTCTTTGGAGTTCAAATAGGAAAAATAATATCTATATTTTTGCCTTCACCCTCTTCATTTGTATTTTCAATAAGAAAAATATTTATGTTTCATTGACATTCTGGGTCATATATTTTAATAGTATTGAGTTAATTAGCATTTACATGTTTTTTTCATAACATTGTAGTTTATTGTACATCTTCAAGTTTTAAATACACCTAGGTAATACATTCTTGTACCATTTAAGATCATAACAATTGATGAAATTGTAGATGTAACATGTAGATAATATTTTTGCACCAGCATATGCATTAATTTTAGTCATATTATTACATATAAAAAAGTTTGATATGTATTTTAGCTTCATTAAATTAGAGATAATTTTAAGTCAAATGGATCTATTTTATAGGTATTCTCAGCCAGAATCTTGTTATTTGTTTTGGATAATGTAGGTAGTGAAATTATGTTTCATGTTTTGCTATATGTGTTATTATAGATGGTAAAAAAAAATTCAAGCAAGATTTATTATGTTTTTTTTAGTTAAGGGTTGCCATTGGAAAAGAAAATACCTTGATGATGTGACGAAAACTAGGAAGGACAATATTTTAACATTATTTATTGGTGGCAGACTAATAACTCTTGGGAGAAACTAGAGGAGTTGTTAAGAATTCAAGGAGTTTTATATTATATTATAACCAAATTTTCACATGTTTAACAATATATATTTATCTTTGGGGTTATTTTAATTTGAGACAGGATGGGAGTGATGTATTTTAAGTGTTTAAAATGTTGACACATTGAGGTGATTGATGGTAATTAAAAAAATTCTTATATTTTTATGTTAATTTGTGAATGGTCAATAGGAATATGATGTAATTGTTAACCAATTTTGACTCATAAGTAAAAAAGGTCAATTCCCTGTATATTGAAAATTTCATAGGGCTATTCAAACTTGTACGTGACATTACAAATGTCTTGTCATTGTATTGAAATGTCTTCATGTGGTCATACTTGTACTAGTTTAGAATTGCCCAAGGTTTAGTCTTATATGACTTATCTTGTTCTATGGTTAATTTATAGGTCTTGGTGTTGTCAAGAGTGGTAAAATTTGTGACATGGTTTAAATGCATTAAAAAATAGTATTAATGAGTTTTGAAGGGTATATTATCATGTGTTAGCATTTAATTTTGTCCTTATATGCTAAAATGTCATTTTACCACCTTTTGGCATGTTTTGTGGAGTTGTAAATCCTTCCTTAAATTTAAAATGTTTAAATAAGGTTCCCTAATGTATCTGATGTTAGAGAATTTTCAATAATAGTCATACACTAACAAACTTGTAGGTTCAAAATCAAAAATGGGAAATAGGCCACTTTACAAGCACTTTTTGGTAGTTTTACGGCCTTGGAGAAAACATTTTTTAGTTTTAAAATGGTTTTTAGAGTGTCCCTTGGGATCTCTAAGATCATTTTTAGGCTTTGGACCAAGTTTTAGGTCTTAAAGATACTTCAGGTATTCTCTGTCCTCCATCATTATCTTCGCAAACTCAAAAAGGTAAATTTGAAGTGAATGGTATGAGAGAGAGAGAGAGAGAGAGAGAGAGAGAGAGAGAGAGAGAGAGAGAGGAGAGAGAGAGAGAGAGAGAGAGAGAGAGAGAGAGAGAGAGAGAGAGAGAGAGAGAGGAGAGAGAGAGAGAGAGAGAGAGAGAGAGAGAGAGAGAGAGAGAGAGAGAGAGAGAGAGAGAGAGAGAGAGAGAGAGAGAGAGAGAGAGAGAGAGAATTCGGAAATTGTATGGAGTCATAGTAAGATTTAAATAAGTTTAATTAGTTTGTATATTCATGGCCCCATATTTATGAACAATCATTAAGAGTGAAAGTAAGTCAATATGCCTTATCCATCTAAGTAGGGTCTGATTTTGAATTTATTTATCCACTTTAGGATTTGATGGAGAAGAATGGTTTTGAAGGGTGTTTTAAAAGTTAAAATATATAATTTTAATTTTGGTTTCATTATTTATCTCATTTCCATGAAGTTTATTAAATGAAGAGTAAGAATGTCTCAAGTATAAGGTGTTCAATCAATCCTACTGCAAGTGTTCAATTTTTTTTTCATGGTGGTCACTCTCAGATGTTACCAAGTGATTCATAATTAATGGAATATACTTCAAATTCATACATTTAAATGTTCTCCCCATTGGAATGCAATAGTTTATATAGTCTCTAAGTGATTTTCCCTTTGAAAACATGTATAGTATATGAGCAAACTTCTCTAGGTCTGAGTGTTAATGTTTGGGTTTGAGTGTTATTAATAAATCCATAGTAACATTAATAAGAAGCAATTTAACTATTGAGAGTCATAGAGAGTGATGGTGATGGTACAAGTTCACCTTTAAGCAAGGGAAATTAAAGTTTTTCGATCACACAGGCCTGAAGGCTTACAAGTGGACATTCATGAGTCTAAGTCTGTGTTAGGATTGTTTGACAACATGAAGGTGTACTCTAAACTCTTTAACATTAATTAAAATATTAATATCTCTTTTGAAGGTCACAAAATAAGGTATGGGAAAATGAGGATTATCCAACTCTCATGTGAATCACTATACACACAATCCTATGCACCTCAAAGAATAATTGATATCCACTTGGAATATTTAGACCCTTTAAAGAGATAGTGAAAATTTCCCAAGGAAAACATTTTAAAATTTAAAAGTGCATGGATTCAAGAAGTTGGAAAACAAAATTTGACCTATAGGTAGGGTGTGAAATGAGCAAAGACACTTAAAAGAATGAAGGTGTCAATGGTTTGAATGAATAACCAAGTAAATGTTTGAGTTTATAACTAGTTCCAAGACATTAAATTATATATGGAACCATAAACTAAATCAAAATCATAAATGGATGCCTAGAAATCCCAAAGAGAGCACCACCTACAACCAAGATTCAATGGATAAGGATTGAGAGTGAGTAAAGTTTCAATGTTTTAAATCTATGATAAAATTGAGTGGAGTTCAAAATCACAAATCCCCGAGTTTGATATTCTTATTAAGATAACAAGAGATGAATTAAACCTAGGTACTATCACTGTATATATAGTCTTCATCACCTATAGGCTTGCTCAGTCTAGGTGATGAACCATCTTCAATAGAATAAGGGATAAGAGGTCTCTTAAGTATGAAATTAAAGTTTTCAAATGGGAACAGTTAACTTATTTGAATAAGGAATTGAACCCCCCACAGTGGTATCTAATGATGAAGACCTAGAAAGCCTAGATGAGCTTAAGGGATTATTTCACATCTTACAGACCTAAAGGAAACATCTCAACACTTGGAGGAGGCTGATAAATTAAAATATATTGAAGGTTGGATTGGTTGTAATACACTTATGGTCTTTCAAATTTCACTAAAACTTTTAGGGTCAAATGCCTAAAGGAAGTTCTAAAACCCTATAATCACTACCTATAAAAAGTCATGAAGAGAAAGAGTTAGGTTCAAGGACCTATAGGCAGAGTAGAATCCATTCTAATATGTAAAATCTATATGAACCTCAAGTAACATAAATAAAATGAAACACAACCTTGTAGAGCAAAATCACCACCTAAAGGGGTCTCTAAATTCAAAAGTAGACCTACAACTGCACCCTAAGGTTTTGTGAGTTGACTATGTAAAGTGTCATAAAGTGAGAAAATGAATTTATTAATCCAACATGAGTGACCTAATGTGTTTATAAAGTTAATTACATACACTTATAAGTGTTCTACTGATTAGATCACTCTCTTCAAGGGCAAAATATAGATGACTCAATCATTAGGCCTATTAGCCTAATACCCTCCTCAAGGCATCAACAATTAAAAACTGAGGTTAATATAAAAAGGGGTTTAATGGAGACCTAATACAAACATTTGAGCCTTAATAATATATTTTTAAAGGTGAGAAAAGCATTGTTTTGTAGAGGTAAGCTTAGAAATAGCCATTTTGGCCTAAAACTATTGTTAGAATGCACACAATGCACATTTTCCACCTAAGAAGCATCTTTAAGAGCTTATAACTACACAAAAAATCCATGGGGGTTATGACCACTTTTGAAAATTTAAGGGGCGTTCTCTAGAATAAACTAATGGTATTAGTTCATAGGTTAGGGGCCTAACCTTTAAGAACCATTATTAAGAGCCTAAACCCTTTTAAACCCCTCTTAAAACCTAATAAGGACCTGATAGATAAAATATTAAATAAAATGTATCTAAATTAATTTAATTTTATCATGTAATATCTATACAATGATAATCACTCCCATGGGGTCCTTACCACATAATGTTTTCATACTGTCATTTGTACAAGTGTGGTAAATGCTTCATTTTTGTAGGTTTCTATGAAGATTTGAAGGCAAAAATATGAATGAATGGATGAGAACCATAGTTTAGGGTGTGTTAATATGTTTTTAAACCTATCAAACTTAAAACTCCTCTCAATCAATCATAAATCCACTTTTGTAGATCTGTGTTGTAAAGGCAGTCTTAATGGGTTAAAATGGAGTAAAGTGGCCATCTTGATAAACAAGAAACAAAAATTTGTAATTATCCTAAGGTTTTCATGATATACCAAAGGAAAAATGGGATTCATACACATCTTTCTCATCCAATAAAATATTAGTATTTAATTCCTACAACCATCCAAAGATCAAGTGTCAAACAACTAGGCCTAGTTTGCTAGTTGACCTATTTGATCATTGAAATAAGACTTCATTATATGAAAGAATGAACATGAAAGGAAGGTGTATAAAGGATATGTTAGTTAAAGGAAGGTTTTTATAAAATTTTCAATAATTATTTCCATATTTCAAGCTATAATAAAGGTTTCAAAAGTCTCTAAGGTAGTTTCAAACTATTTTCTAACTCCCTAGTCAAGAAGGTGCCTTTTGGCATAGAAAGAGTATGGAAGTGTTACACTGAGATGCCAAGGAATAAATAAGGTGTAAATATGATCATGAAATTCATGAGCATGTTTCACCAATTTAACTCCTTTGTGTTGATATATAATATCTTTAAAACTTGAAAGATGCTAAATGAGTGCTTTCCCTTTCATCTTACTCCAATTTCATGGAGTTACTTAAGGATCATATTGAAACATGTTTCAAAGAAGGTTTTTGTGATTATATACTATTTTTTTAAGAGAATAAATGATTTCATGATGATTTAATACTCATAATTTTTATCTCCTATGCCTACTCTCTCTCTCTCTCTCTCTCTCTCTCTCTCTCTCTCTCTCTCTCTCTCTCTCTCTCTCTCTCTCTCTCTCTCTCCAACTCTCTATAAAAAAGTGATTTTTTGCCTTGTAATCTATCTTCGCATTGGTTATGGTGAATCCCTACCAAAATTTAGCCTTGTAATTACCTATTGAAATAAATTAAAGATGGATATTATATCTCCTTCTTAAAAACATTGAATTTATATATGTTTTATTGATGAGTGCTTACCTAAAATGTTGTATTCTTTACATTTATCCTTCATGTCCTTGCCTTATGAAAGTTGTGTCTCTCAAATGTCATATGAAGCATTTTTTTAAGTTTTCTAATATAGATAATTTAAAAACTATTAGTGTTGATAATAACACCTCTTAATTGATCATCCTATTACATTTTAAGCCCCTCAAACCTTCATATTGAAATACTAATGTGATTAGGATTGTTTTGGAGTGGCATAATCATATTGTAGACTAATGTTTCATAATGCATCTTCAACCAGCTAAGGACTTCACATTTGGTGCACAAGTTATGTTGTTAGTTTTAGTATTAATTTGTTCTTTTCTATTTCAAGCATATAGTGTATTTGATTAGTTTAGGTGTTCTAATTTTGGGAGCTAGTCCAAAATCTATAGGTTTGACTCAATTATAGGTAACCCAAAGCCTAGGGTCAATATAATTACATAGCTCAAAGAGATAGGGATTGAATCACCCTCTCATAGGGTGCATGTTTGAGTTATAATAGTTATATCATGCCTGATAAGACCCAAAAGAAAAGAGGTTGTCTAAGATAGATACTAGTCTTGGCACTATTTCAATAGTATAAACCTTATTCATGCAAAATTTGGTGACTCTAAAAGGTTTTGAACTCTTGGTTATTGACTAATGGGCAAAATTTCATGCCAAAGGTGAAAACAAGTTCAAAAGTGAAAAGTATTCCCTTTGAGTTTCTTGAATTACCTTTACATTAATATAAAATAAAGATATTTATTCATACTCTCTCATACACTAAATCACCTAGAAGGAGACTCTTTATTCTACATTATCCAAGTTATCCTAAGGATGATAGCATGGATAGAAATCTACCCTTTATTTCCTTCAATGGTGGCTCTCCTTTGAAAATTTAGCAATATGCTAATATATCCCTAGCTTCCCTTAAGTGTGTGCCTTATTTAAATTAAGAGAAATATCTTACTCCAATTAAACACGTTATAGACATGGCCAAATTTTGTAACATCCACAACATCACATAAGAGAATGTGGAAATCAAGTTGTTAACAATCAATTTCAAAGGAAAATATTTAGAGTGGTATAGGACCTTAGATCCTAATTCAATTGACCCATAGGATGACTTAAGAGAGAATTTGAGCAAGATATTTGAGGATAAAAGTGATCATTTATCCTTGGTCAAACAATTGACTACCATAAAAAGATCCCCCAAGAATTCATGCAAGATTTCAATGCTAGGTTTTAAAAGACATGGGATAGAATCCCAATCCTTGTAAGACCCACTCTGAACTATATTTTTATCTATTATATCAAGGAATTGAATAGTGATATTATAGTCATGATCCAATCCATGGGTGGGAATACTTTATCAAATGCATATGACATTGTCATACTAGCTAATAACAACTTGATCCAAGCTTGAAAACTTGATCCAAGACCCTTTATGCATTTTTTTCTTGATATTCAACCTCCTACCCCATATCTTACCCTAATTTTGACCATAACCAGTCATAAAATGGTTATCCCTAGTCAAGATAATAAAAAAATGATGTGGAAGGAATTCTCAAGATACTTTCAAACAAAGTCATGACCATGAAAAGGAAGAAAAATTAGTTTCATAGGCCTTACCAATCTCAATATCAAGATCATCATCCCTATGAACCAAATAGGCCACCTTTTCAAGGAAATGTTCTAGGACAAGGTTTTATAAAAAACAATAGACCATATTCAAATTTCAATCCAAATTCATCCTCTGCATCAAGAGCATTGGTCCCCATTCAAAATAATCTAATGCAAGAGCAACAATGACATCCTTAATGGAACCAATTTCATGAATAATCCACCAATCAAGATGGGACATTGAGTCAAACTTGTGTGGCACAAGAAAGAGCATTTACTTCTATGACTCAAGATGAGGTCTCCAATCATGTTATGAATACTGGAGAGCAATGTCAATCAATTGATACCTTTTTTAACTTATAAGAATAAGATTATTATGCAGTAAACCAAGTGGGAAGCTCAATTAGAGGGGTGGATAGTTCAATTTTAGCCAACACTAGGTCTAAAAGAAGGGTTATTGAACACTTAAAATAGATTGAAAAAGGTTCAAGTGAATTTCCATACATGGATCAATGGATAAGAGAATCTAATTTAACTCTTAATGCTCAATAAACTTATATAAATTAGAATGACAAGGGTACTTTTATACATCAATAAAATTAGGTATAATGTGGTGCTATGACTATTAGAGGATATCCAAGGATTGATGCTTCTTATCTTAACATAGTACACCAAATTAAAAAGGATAATGCAAGTATAATTAAGTGTAACACATTATTAATTATGGTAAAAAGGGATACATTGAAAGAATAACTATCTAAGCTCAATACATCATTAGTAGCAACAAAGAAAGGTACTAATGTATATGCAAACACATCTCAAATTAATGATCCATAAAAAGGTAAGGTGATTAAGCCTCCTTCATTATATGTTTTAGTCATCATTATTTATTTTTTGGTTCACAATTTCATGATAGATAGTGGGTCTAGTAGCTCAGTCATGCCAAATCAAATTACAGACAAACTAGGTCTCAAGTATGAATGTCATGTTAAAGGTGTATTGCAACTAGATGGACTAGTCACTAATATAGTTGGTATTGTCAAGGTTTGAATCTAAATCTTCATTCTTATCCTAAATTATCTATTACTCAAGATGTAGTTGTGGTCAATCTACCACAATAATTTTCCCTTTGCTTGTCAAGGGAATTCATGACAAATATAGGTGGCTACTTATCATCAAATTGGTCCAACATGGCCTTTAGGATAAGATATGGCACTAAAGTGACTATAATATTAGAACATATCTCAAAGTTTCATATTGAGACACACAATCCAAAGGTAACCAATCTTAATTGTTTCATTATTGATTAAGAAGATTAGCCTAAAGATTAATAACCAATAGTTCTTCCTGAAGATATTTTAGACCTCTTCCTTAATGAATGGGGAGCATAAAATCATGATTTTGATCCATATAAAGGTATTGAAGAGGCTGGTCTTGGATTATAATATTTACATGAATGATAAATAACCATACCTTCTCTTTCTAAGGCTAACTATGATGATGATGGTTTGTGAAAGTTGTTTTTTGATGGCTCAAGAAGAAATAATCAAGTCGGTGCTAGAATGATGTTTTTGTTTAGTTATATATTAGGTTTTAGTTTAGTTATTATTACAATGCAATAGAGTATGAATCCATCATTCATGGGATTCAATTGGCAAAGAAGAGATGAATCAAACAAGTTTAATCCATTGGAGATAATGAACTTGTTGTACACCAAGTAAGAGGTATGAGTTCATCCAATAACACTTTTTTGAAGTCCTATAATCATAGAGTGTGGGAAATTATTGAGTAAATTGAATGTTTTGACATAAAATCAGTCCCAAGGGAAGATAATCAACATTTTGATAGATTGGTAGTAGTTGGAGCAAAATTTGACATTCCCAATGATGTCAATAACCCAAAATTACAGTCACATATAATGGCAGTTGTAAGGCCTTCCATACCAGATAATTATGTAAATTTTTAGGTATTTGAATGTGAAAAACAAATAACATGTTTCATAAAACATGAATCTTAGTTCTCTTCCCAAAACCAGACCATGTTTCAACATCAATATGGGGAACAAATTGTAAAACTAAGATCTAACGAGCTCCTTAAAGGATTGGTTACTCTTGAGATTAATTTAGATGAAAATGATCAAATGAAAAGAGATAAATTAATCATATCCACCAAGGAAGAACATGATGATAGATTATTTATCTTTAAGGAAAAATTACTCAAGCTTGGGAAGGTATGTACACAATAGGAAAAGGCAACATTCATTGAACTATGTAGAGATTTTGAAGATATCTTTGCTTTGGAGTATAGTTTCCTTAAGGGATTTGATCCCTCATTGGCTCAACACACCATATAACATTATCCCAATGATAATCCTATAAGTCAAAGGCAAAGGAAAATCAATCTTAAGGTGGAGGTGCTTATGAGAAATGAACTCACCAATTTGATTGAGTCAAAGATCATCTTTCCTACCAAACACTCTTCATGGGTTGTCAATATTATTATTGTTAGAAAGAAAAGTGGTGAAATCAGGTTATGAGTGGACTTTGGAGACTTGAATAGGGTATCATTGAAATACCACTATCCTCTACCTTCCATAGAGCAAATACTTCATGTATTAGTAGGTTCTCAATAATTTTCACTCTTGGATGGCTATTCAGGGTATAAAAAAGTGTAGGTCAAAGAAGAAGACCAATATAAGACAACCTTCAATAAAAAATTTGGAACATATAACTATAAGATAATTCCATTTGGGTTTTCTAATGTAGGTGATACATTACAAATATCCATGGATATGGATTTCCAAGGATTGATCAATGAGATGGTATTGATATTTCTTGATGAAATAATGATTTTATCCAAGACTGTTAGTCACCACTTGAAACATCTAAGGTTAATATTTGAAAGGTGTATAAAATATGGATTTTATCTCAATATAAAGAAGTGTGTCTTTGTTTTTCATGAAGGTAGTTTACTTCGCCACATTATTTCTAAATATGGGCTAGCTATTGATCTTGATAGAGTTGAGGCTATTCTAGATTTGTTACTACCCAAGCATAAGAAGGATTTGAAAAGTTTCCTTTGAGATATTAACTTTGTTATAAGGTTCATACCTATATATTCTACTCTTTTGAAGCCCATAACAACTATGTTGAATAAAAATCAAGCATTCCAATGGACCAAAGAAGGAAAAGCTAGTTTTGAGGCCATCAAGCAAGCTATTGCTCAAGAACCCACACTAATAAATCTGGATTTATCTAAATATTTCTTATTTTATGATTTTTATAACACCAACACCATATCCTCTATATTAATGTAGTAAAATGATGAAGGACTTGAACCACCTATATCATTTTATAGTCAAGGAATAGAAGACTATGAATAAAAGTATAAATATGTTGAGAATCAAGTGTTGGATATGATAATAAGTCTTAATAAATTCAGATATATGGTGTCAAATAAAAAAAATGATGTGATGGTAACCCATCCAATCATAAGAGACTTCCTCTTGAATAAAGACTTGAATGATATAAGGGTTGGGTAGAAGTGATGGAATATGATGTTGAGATCAAGGCCACCAAGATATTAAGAGGAAGAGGGATGTGTGATAACATATAATAGACATAAATTAAGAGGAAGAAATGGTTTTAGCATTCCAATAAGGGCCTAGTATAGCTACTACTTCATCTCTTACAAGTTGGATAAAATAAAAGGTGAGTGTCCTAGGGGTTTAGATCAATAAAAAAGGAGATAATTAAGATTGAAAGAAATATATTATTTCCTTATAGATGGATTTATTTTTAGGAAATACCTCAATGGGGTGATACTCATATGTGTAGAGATAAATTAGGTTGATAAAATTTTAAGACAATTCCATGATGGGCCAGTAGGAGGTCATTTTACACGTAGAACCACAACTATAAAAATAGTGAAGGTTGGTTACTATTGGCCCAAATTATTAAAGGATGCATATTATTGGGTTATAAAGTGTAAAAAGTGTGCATTATTTGTAGGTAATAAAAGACTTACATGTTTTCTTCTTTAGCCAATCCAAGTTGAACAACCATTCATTCAGTGGGGGATTGATTTCATTGGAATGATCAACCCTCCATCTAGTGCTAATGATAGTTACAAATGGGTTCTTAAAGATAAGGGATATTTTTCAAGGAGGGTAGAGGTATTATCCCTCAATGAGAATAATTAGACTTTAGTTATTGAATTTTATGAGAGCATAGTAACAAGGTTTAGAGTACCTACAACCATAATTTCTAATAATACCATGGATTTCAGTGGAGTAAAGACAATGAAATGGGATCTAAAATTTGGAATATAATTGAGTAATTAATATAATTAATATCCCTAAGGTAATGGGATATATGAGTCTACTAATAAGAACTTGAACATAATTATAAAGATAACTATAGAAGACAATCAAAGGATTTGGCATACTAAACTGAAGACAACCCTATGGGATGATACGATCACTCCCAAGGTTGTTATTGGTAATTATCCTTGTATGATTGTCTATGGGAGAGAAGTTAAGTTACCTATTTCATTTGACTTACTTGCTCAAGTTGGCACATCAACTACGCACACTATGGAATGTCACCAAGCACAAGTGAAGAGAAATTTTGAAAAGAGGACTATCTTAAGAACTTAACAAGAAGGGGATATTTTATTCAATTAGTATACTAGTATAGACAATTTTGGTAAGAATTCCAATTTTGATGCATTTTGGATTGGACCTTGTGTCATCATTGCTTGCAAGGAACACAATGCCTTTCAACTAGCAAGACTAAATGGATAAGAATTGAGTATCCCAACAAATGGGATATAATTAAAACTATGTTATTAAGGTTAGTTTCATCTATTTTTACATACTAGAGTAGTTTTTGAGTTCCCTAAGTACTTTATGCATAAGTGTTTTCTTTGTTTATTTTGTGTCTTTCCTTCCTCTAAGTGTCTTATGACAATTTTTGGTGTGGTGTTTGTCTAGTTTTCATTTGTTTCATCATAAGTGCCATTTTATATTTTTATATTGACCCCATTACTAATAAAAAAGGATAATCCATTGATATATTAGTTATGCAAGCATGTTTCCCCTCTAAGCAACTAATTTGTTGACCAATTTTGACTCCTAAGTCAAAAAGGTCAACCCCCTATAGATTAATTTTTTTTATAGTTATATTCAAACTTGTATGTGGCATTAAAAACATATTTTAATGATATTTAAATGTCTTCATGTGGTCATACTTATATTGGCTTAGCATTCTCCAAGGTTTAGTCTTATATGACTTGTCTTTTTCTATGGGTCATTTATAAGTCTTGGTGTTTTCAAGGGTGGTAAAAGTTGTGACATAGTTTAGAGGCATTAAAAATGAGTATTAATGAGTTTTGAAGGGCATATTATCATGTGTTAGCATTTCATTTTGTCCTTATGTGCTAAAAGGTCATTTTACCACCTTTTAAGCTTGTTTTGTGGAGTTGTATGTCATTCCTTCAATTTTAAACATTTAAGGAAGGTTCCCCAATGTACCTAATGTTATAATATGTTTTAAAATAGTCATAGACTAAAAAAATTGTAGGTTTAACATCCAAAATGGGAAATATGCCACTTTAAAAGCACTTTTGGGAACTTATATGTCCTTGGAGGATCATTTGTAAGTTGAAAACAATTTTAGAGTATCCTTTGGGATCCCTCAGATTATTTTTAGACTTTGGAATAAGTTTTAGGTTCTAAAAATAATTCAAGCATTCTCTCTCCTCCATCATTGCCTTCACAAGCACATAAAGTTAAATTTGAAGTGAATGGTATGGCTAGGAGAGAGAGAGAGAGAGAGAGAGAGAGAGAGAGAGAGAGAGAGAGAGAGAGAGAGAGAGAGAGAGAGAGAGAGAGAGAGAGAGAGAGAGAGAGAGAGAGAGAGAGATTTGGACATTATTATGGGTCTTAGTAAGATTGAAATAACAATAATTAGTTTGCATATTTATGGCCCCTTCTTTATGAACATTCATTAAGAGTGACAATAGGTCACTATGCTTTTTCCATCTAGGTAGTGTCTAATTTTGCATTTGTTTCTCCACTTTAGGATCTAATGGGGAATAAGGGTTTTGAGGGGTGTTTTCAAAGCTCAAATATCTCCTTATTAGTGTGATTTCATCAATTAGCTCATATCCATGAAGTGTATTCAATGAAGAGGAATAATGTCTCTGTACAAGGTGTTCAATCACTCTTAATTAAAGTGTTTTGTTTTTTTCATGGTGGTCACTCTCAGATGTTCACAGGTGTTTAATAATTAATGGAAGATCCTTCAACTTCATAGAGTTCAATGTGATCCCCCTTAGAATGCAATCCTGTCTATATATAGTCTTTAAGTGCTTTGCCCTTTAAAAATCCTATACGATATTTGAAAAACCTTATCCAGGTATGAGTGTCAATGTTTGGTCTGAGTGTTATTAATAAATCCATAGTAACATGAAGAAGACACCATTAAACTATTTAGAGTCATAGAGAGTGATGGTAATGGTCCAAGTTTACCTTCAAGAAAGGGGTAATAAAATATTTGAGTCACATAGGCCTGAAGGCTTACAAGTGGACATTCATGAGTCCAAATGTATGTTAGGAGTGTTTAAAAAACATGAGAGCGTACTATGAACTCTTTGACATTCATTCAAATCTAACTATCTCCTTTGAAGGTCACTGAATAAGGTATGTGAAAATGATGATTCTCCAACTCTCATGTGAACCATTATACACACAATCTATGCACCTCATAGAATAATTGATGAATAATTGATATCTAATTGGAATATGTAGACCCTTAAAAGAGATAGTTCAAATTTTCCAAGGTATAAGTGGTATAATTCATAAGTGCATGGAGTTAAAAAGACTAGAAAGCATAAGTGGACTTACAGGCAGGGTGTGAAACAAGCAAAGACACTTCAAAGAGTGAAGGTCTCAATGGTTTGAATCAAGAACCAAGTGAATGTTTGAGTTTTTAACTAGTTCCACCACCTTTAGTTCTAAATGGCACCATAAGATAAGTTAAAATCATAACCAGATGCGTAGAACTCCCAAAGAGAGCACCACTTATAGCCAAGATTCAATGAATAGGGATTAAGAGTGAAAGGAGTTTAAGATTTTGAAATATGTGAGAAAATTGAGTGGATTTAAAAATTAAAAAAACCCTACGTTTGATCTACTTATTGAGATAACAAGAGATGAATTAAACCTAGGTATAATCATTGTATACACAATCTTCATTACCTATAGGCCTACTCAGTCCAGGGGATGAACCATCTGTAGTAGTATAAGGGATAGCATGTCTGATAAGTATGAAATAAAAATTTTCAAATTATAAAATTTACCTCAACTTCTCTGAATAAGTAATTTAACCCCCCATAGTGTTATCTAATGATGGAGACTTGAAAGCCTAAATGAGCTTAAGCATTCCTTTAACATGTTATAGACCTAAATGCAACATCTCAACACTAAGAGGAGGTTGATAAACTAAAATATATTGAAGGTTGGATTGGATTTAGTACACTCATGGTCTTATTGAGCTCAGTCAAACTTGTAGAGTCAAATGTCCAAAGCAAGTTCTAAAACCCTACTATCACTACCTACAACTAGTAATGAAGAGAAAGAGATAGGTTTAAGGCCCTACAGGCAAATTTGACTCAATTATGATATTGAAAATCTATAATAACCTTAGATAACATAATTAAACATGAAACACAACCTTATAATGAAAAAACACCACCTACAGGGGTCTCTAAATTTAGAAGTAGACATATAACTGCACCCTAAAGTTTTGTGAGTTGACTATGTAAAGTGTCATAGAGTGAAAAAATGACTTAAATAAGCCAAAATCAGTGACCTAATGGTTATATAGAGTGAATTAAATACATTGAGAAGTTTTCAAGTGATTATATCACTCTCTTAAAGGGAAATATATAGAGAACTCAGTCATTAGGCATATTAGCCTAATACCCTCTTCAAATAATCAACACTTGAAAAAAAAGGTTAAGATAAAAAGAGGGGTTTAATGGAGACATAATATAAACATTGGAACCTTCATAAGATATTTTTAGAGGTTAAAAAGGCATTAGTTAGTAGAGGCAAGCTTAGAAATAGCCATTTTGGACTAAAACTATTGTTAGAATGCACATAATGCACATTTACCATGCAAGGAGAATATTTAAGAGATCATAACTATATGAAATAGTTTAATGGGGTTAATATCACTTTGTAAAATTTAAGTTAACTTATCTATAAAAAAAACTAGTGGCATTAGTTCATAGGTTATGGGCCTAACCTTTATGAACCATTGTTAAGAACCTGAACCTCTTTAAACCCCTCTTAAACTTTAATAAGGACCTGATAGAGAAATTAATGAAGAAAATGTATCTAAATACATTTAATTTTCTCATGTAATACTTGGAACATGATAATAACTCTCACAAGGTCCATATCACATAATGTTTCCATATTGTCATCTGTACGAATGAGGTAAATGCTTCATTTTTATAGGTTTTTATGAAGATTTGAAGGTACACATATGAAAGAATGAATGAGAACCATAATGGAGGGTGTGAAAATTATTTAAACTTACCAAACCTTAAAATCTTATTAAAAATTCATAAAACCACTTATGTATTTTTGTGTTAGAAAGGCAATCTCAATGGGCTAAAATGGAGTAAAGTGGCCATCTAGATAAACAAGAAACAACAATTTGGAATTATCCTAAGGTTTTCATGATAGGCCAAAGGGAAAATTGGATTAATACACATGTTTCTCATCCATGAAGAGAGTGGTCTTTAATTCATACAACTATCCAAATAAAAAGTGTCAAGCAACTAGGCCTACTTTTCTAGTTGGCCTATTTGATCATTGAAAGAAGACTTTGTGATATGCAAGAAAGAGCATGAAAGGAAAATATCTAAAGGATATGTATATTAAAATAAGGTTTTTATAACTATTTAAAGCATGATTTCCATATTTCAAGCTAGAATAAAGGTGTCAAAAGTCTCCAAGGTAGTTTTAAACTATTTGTTAGCTCCCTAGTCAAGAAGGTGTCTTTTGGCATATAAAGAGTATGGAGGTGTCAAGATGAGATGTTAGGGAGTCAATAAGATATCAAGGTGTTCATGACATTCAAGAGAATGTTTCACCAATGTAACTAGTTTTTATTTAGGTGGCATATATTTATAACTTTAAAGATTCTAAATGAGTGCTTTGTCCTCTCATCTTCACCACCTTCATGGAGTTACTTAAGGATCAAATTGACACATGTTTCAAATAAGGTTTTTGTGATTTTATTTTCATTTTTGAAGAGAATAAATTATTTCATGATGATTTAAGACTAGTCATTGTCCTCTCCTATCCCTACTCTCTCTCTTGACAATTCTCTATAGAAATAGTGATTTTTGGCCTTGTAATCTATCCTCACATTGATGATGGAAAATACCTACCAATATTGAGCCTTTTAATTTCCTATTGAAATGAATTCAAGATGGATATTCTATCTCCTTCTAGCAAATAGTGAATTTGGATATGTTGTATCTATGAGTGCTGAGTGACAGTGTTGTATTATTTACATTTTTCCTTCATGTCCTTGCCTTATAAAATTTGTGTCTCTCACATGTCATATTAAGTGTTTTATTAAGTTTTATATGATAGAGAATTGATAAAATATTAGTCTTTCTACTAGGACCTCTTAATTGACCATCATAGTACCGTTGTAGCCTCTCAAACCTTCATATTGAAATACTAATATGATTATGACTGTTTTGGAGTAGTATAATTAAATTATTGTCTAATGTTTCATAGTACATATTCAAGAAAATGAGGACTTCATATTTGGTGCATCACCTAAAAATTATGTTGTTAGTTTTATTATTCATTTCTCCCTTTTCCATGTCAAGCATATAGTGTAGTTAATTAGTTTAGGTGTTGTACTTTTGGGAGCTATCCCAGAATATAGAGTTTTGACTCATTTGTAGGTAACCCACAATTTAGGTTCAATCCAATTGAATAGATCAAAGAGAGAGATATTGAATCACCCTCTCATAGGGTGAAGTTTTGAGCTATAATAGTAATTATCTATAATATACTGATAGTTTATGTGAGATTTGACATGTTGAAGTAAGGCAACAAATTGCCTCATTACAAATAGATGACTAAAAAAATTATTCAAAGCTTTTAGATATGGTATAGTGACATTTATATACATTATGGTGTATATGGTTATCATAGATTAAGGTCTAATAAGGATTTTATGGACTTTAGAAAACTAATGGAATTAAAATTATTAAACATGATGGTCCCAGAAATCTCTTTTTTTTCAAATTTACTTCAACATGGAAATTTACATATTTTTAGCAAATAACTTAAAGTTATTAATCAAATATTAAAGGCTTTGATAACTTAAGCTTACTAAAATGACTAGTGGGTTATTTAATGGAGACTAAGATCAACTATAACTAGGAAATTGGTGACATGTTTTATGGTTTGTCAACAAGCTCTGATTCACTTTGAATCATAGTCACTAAAAGACATAATTGGATTTAATAAATGGAGATGTGATTTTTCAGGTATAAAGTACAGGGCTACTTAGAGACAAAAAAATAAAAAAAATAATTTATATATTTAAAAAATTTAAACCTAAAATACATCAAATTTAGTGAACTTATATCTCTTAATATGTATTATTTGGTTTTGGCTAAAAATAGAGAACAATGAGATGAATGTATCTATAAAAAGGACATTTTTATTAAGTTTCTATTTGGAGATCATGAATCCAAGAGAAGTTAGCCACTTTTTAGTGAACAAAATCAAAATAATTTGAAGACATAATATCTCAAGCCTAATTCCTAGGTTTAGTTATGTGTAAAACAATAAAGAAATGTAATTATAAGATAATTAACCATGTTTTTATCTCCCTTGAAGATTTTCTTATGAACCAGTCTAAAGAGGTTAAGTTTAACTTCTATATGTATAATTCTTTGTCAATGCTTGATTCCTCCTATGGGAAGCATCTCTCCTTGACTACACTTGATTTTGGATTTAGATTGGAATTAAGAGTGATGGAGATCCTTGTATAAGTTGATAGAGTAAGTTTGTATGGAGAAGCTTCTTGAAATTAGATGTGTGAGGTTCTTATTTATAGATTTCATGAATCATTTTGAACCATTCATTTCATCTCAAGATGGAGGGTTGAGGATCAATCCTCAAATTTATGATTACACACATGAAGTATGTAAGAGATGTCATCTAATTCATTTTTAAGTATGGAAGGAAGATTGGAATATAATTGCATTCATTATTCCTCTTGGAGTGTGTAACATGGGTGTAAGAGGAAGAGTATGTAAGAAGGGTGTAAGACATGTTATAATATTTTCCTTCTTGTACACTTTGCCTTATGATGTCATCCATTTTTGAGGAAATATTCAAGTTTTAAATTTAGGAAAATAGTATAATTCCAAATCCATGGATTTTCCTATTAAAGGAATGATTAGGCTTGATTAAGTAGGATTAATAAACAATTAACATTGTGGATTTTTGTAATATTTCAATTTGTTAATCAAATATTCACTTAATTTTCCTAAGAAGACACTTGAAAAGGGTTTATTTAATTAGGATGAACTCGGTAATATTAACGATGCAATATGATCCATTTCCCTAATCAAGGATGTATTATTGTGATTTTGGGTTAAATTGGTAGTTGTGTGAGTAAATTAAATCTAGTAATGATTTTTTTATTAAACTTGTGTGTAATTATGAAAAATCACTCTTGATTGTAGGTGAGACACAAAAGTGGTTAACATGAAGTGTCTACACTATTACTAAACTTACTAGACACACACACACACACACACACACACACACACACACACACACACACACACACACACAGAGAGAGAGAGAGAGAGAGAGAGAGAGAGAGAGAGAGAGAGAGAGAGAGAGAGAGAGAGAGAGAGAGAGAGAGAGGTGACTGATATGCCCACATCTTAAAATAACTACTTATAATCACATGTGCTCTTGAATTAGAAAATAAATAGAGATGAGAACTCAATATCAAATAAACACACTATATGCTCATGAAAGTTGTGATTTATCAAAAAATAATATGAGGTTATTTATTTAAGATGCATTTACAAAGAGGAAGATGTAGACACCTTTAATAATTTTCAGTAAAAGATAGGTAGCCGATGGAATTCCATATAACACAAAATTATAATAATTGGCTATTACTGGCCTACCATTTTTTAATATGCACACATTCATGTCAAAAATTGAAACCAATGTCAATTATTTGGGAAATTATTAATTCATCCTGCCATGCCTTTGAAATTTGTGATTGAAGGATGCCATCTCACACAATGGG
Source organism: Torreya grandis (assembly GCA_037957365.1). Classification (NCBI taxonomy): domain Eukaryota; kingdom Viridiplantae; phylum Streptophyta; class Pinopsida; order Cupressales; family Taxaceae; genus Torreya; species Torreya grandis. The sequence goes on along the minus strand of JARHVA010003770.1, from coordinate 1,152,269 downwards.
ATCTAGATTTTGCATGGGTCATTAAACCAAATTATTTATCTGGACAAAAGTTTGTACTAATAGATACATAATACTAAATAATATGGATTGATATTATAGAAAAAAAATAGTACTATAACATAATATGTAATAAAATTCCTTGAGGAAAACATTCTGACCAAATTTGGAACACCAATATTCTTAGTATGTGATAGTGGCCTTGATTTTCAATTTACATAATTTACTAAATGGGATTATAATTATAAAATTACTGTTAATTTATCTTCAAATTATTATCCTTAAGGGAATAGAATTTTTTAATTTACCAACAATAATTTAATTGACACCACACAAAAATCAATAAAAGATAAACCAAGAGAATGCCATCTATTGTTGAATTATGAATTATGGGTCGATAGAATATACATAATAAATATACAAATGCTTCACCTTTCTTTTTAGTGTATGAAAAACAACATAATTATCATGTTAATCCTAAATTTATAGTGTATCATTTTATACATGATTACATGGAAGATGATGACAGAATTCAGGGCAGATTATTAGACATAGGTCAAATGGAAGATGCATATAAACAAAAGATTTAAAAAAATTCATCAAGCATTGGGATATTATCAACAGATGGTTTGACAAAATATCAAAAATAATTTTTTTTATAGAATTTAATCTCTACTTCTCCTATGGGATAAATCAAATGAGAAGAGAGTATAACATGATAAGTTCACTTTATTATGTATTACACCATATTAGATCTTCAAAATTTTGGGTAATAATTATTTTCATTTGAAAGATCTCTAGAGAATGACTTACGTTCATAGTTAATGTAAAATTATTAAAACACTATAGCATGGATACTTTAATGAGGAGTATCTTGGAATGAATATGAATTCTACTTTAATTCTGGGAGTAGATTAGATTTCTTGCTTTCTTAGATTAGATTTCCTACTTTGATTAGATTTCTTTCTTTTTAGGCCAGTAAATAAAGTCATCTTGATCACTTTCAAAAACATTTCCAAATTTTTTTCTATAAAGTTGTTAATCAAACTCAAATTTACTAATGGGTTTGATCATAATGCATTTGGGTCTTAGAATTAAGGTATGCATCATGATCGGATGGAAAGTTTTACTAGATGGAATAAATTTATCAAATTATTGAAATTTTCTTTGATATTTTCAAAAAAAATTTAGAAATACTTCTTATTCTAAAAGATATATATATTTGAGATAAGAAGTCTTTCTAAAATTTGCTTGAAAATATCAACAATTTGATATATGTGTGTGTGTGTGTGTGTGTATATACATATATATGTATATGTATACATATATATACACACATATATACATATGTATACATACATACATATATACATACATATATAGATATACATATACATATATATACATATACACACATATATGTATATGTCTATGTGTATATGTGTGTATATATGTGTATATATATGTGTATGTATGTGTGTATATATATACATATATGTATATATATATACATATATATATACACATATATACATACATATATATATATACACACACACACATATGTATATGTCTATGTGTATATGTGTGTATATATGTATATATATGTACACACATATATACACACATATATACATACACACACACACACAGATGTATATGTTTATGTGTATATGTGTGTATATATGTATGTGTATAGTGTATATGTGTATATATATGTATGTATGTGTATATATATATATATACACACACACACACACAGATGTATATGTCTATGTGTATATGTGTGTATATATGTAACATATATACACACATATACACATAGACATATACATCTGTGTGTGTGTGTGTGTATATATATATACACATACATACATATATATACACATATACACACACACATATATATATATATATACACATATATACACATATACATATATATATATGTATATGTACACAGACACACACGTCATATTTATTGATGATGACTTGTCTCGATGAAAATCAATTATTTTTATTGTACCCGATATGCTTTACTAACATTATTGATGCTCTGTCCTGCCGGGGATTCGATCTCTGGACGTCTTCATTCTCAAGATACCAAATCTGAATACGAAATCCGGATAAAAGCCTGGTTTTTCTCCTTTTATGTACTGTTCAGAACGCAGAAAGTGCAGGCTGCTAAATAAAGAAGGGTTACAGTAACGGGTAACGAAAGGAAAACTGCATTCTAAAAGCGCTGCCAGTGCCCTGAATTAACATCTGCCACAGCGTCAGTCTGCCAGACCGGTTTCGAACACATGACCTTTGTTGTTATTAAAATTATATCGTCTGATGTAGACTCCTGATTTCGGCACGAGAAGGACGCGGTCTCGTTCACGGGGGTAAGGCCGTTGGTGTTTTTCCATGATGAAATTAAATGGTTTTAATTTCACCTAAGAGATGAGAGGGTGTATGGGTCCATGGATTATGATTGCGTCAACTACTCCATGGACCCATACACGCAATATGGGTTTTTCTAAGTTGAGAGAGGAGTGTTTATTTTATTCATTGTTTAAAATAAATATTAAATTTTTATGTGTCATTTATGCATTAAATTAAGGGGAATATTAATTTTCATATTCGTTAAGTGCCAATTTTATAGAGAAATAGATATAAACTTATTTTTTAATCATAATATTTCATAAATACATGTACACAAGTCTTTCTTAAATTATTGTTTTAAAAATTGAAAAAAGATTGTATTATAGAACATTAAAAAAAAAAACTCATGTAACCAATAAAATAAAAAATAAATAATTTTAATATATTTTTTTTAATTTAAAAATTGTAAAAAATAAATTAAAATTTTTGTTGGTTCTCTAAGAATTATTGTTTTAAATGATTCTTATAGTCCCTAATAAATGTAATTCATCCACTATAGTTCACTTTATTTTGAAGTAAATAAAATTACTACAACAAAATTATAGTTCATTCATTATAATATTAAATAACTAAAGACCAAAGATAAATAAATAAATTCATTTTAAGATCAATAAAATTATCATAACAATAAATATAATTCAACTATCATATATTCCAATACATAATTTTTTTTTGAAATAAATAAAATTACTATAATTAAATTATAATTTTTTTAAGATTGATATTGTTTTATATAAATGTATTTAAAATATCTATATTCCTTAAATTTCATAATAATCAATCAATTTATTAATTAATATAATATATTTATAATAACTCAATTTCACAATAATCAATTTGAAATAATATTTTAACATATTCTTTTAATAAAATATTTAATTAATTTATTCTTTTCAATTGAAACACAATTTTTAAGAACATATACTCTTCAACCTGAAATTAAGACTGCCATTCAAATTTGATCACAGCCAGAGTCACCCTTTTGTTGGAAACAAGCCATGTATGTAATGGGAATAACCGATGTTTTTATTGTAAAAGTACAGACATAGACACAACAAAACATTGAAAAAGCAAAAATAATTGTCCAACAAAATACTGGTCATCCATTAATGTGACAGATTCTGCCAGCACATAATCAACGACAAATTGCAAAGGTGCTGTCTTTAAGGTTAGATTTCTTAATTCTTTGATTTGGATGTAGCTTCTTGGAAGGGTATTGATTTGTAACTCTCTTGGATTGGCCTGTATAGGTAGTTTAGATCTTGATCTAGATCTATAGTTAAGGAAGGATTTAGATCTGCTCTTGATCTATAGTTAATGCAGGATTGGACTGTAGATCTGATCTTGTACAATCGAATACTGGCCATCCTTCACATTATTAACGTACCTGATGCAATAATGTATCTGATGCTGGAGGCACAAAATCAAAGGAAAATTGGATTGGATATCTTTATTCTTTTGATTTGGGTGTAGTTTAGATCTGATTTTTATCTATACTGAAGCGAGGATTCCGACTCCCGAGCCTTTAAGGTACAATGTAGGCTTTGGATCCCTTATGTCGAAAGGGCTACGGAACTTTGGATAAAAAACTGATCAATAGCATTTCACATGTTCCTTCAAGTTGATTGACGATGAGGTGATACATTTGAAGAAATTAAAATGGCGGCACATTGGGGGTGATGAATGGCATTTAACAGTTTTTTCTCTCCCTCTGGGATTTCTTGTTTCCAATGTTAATTTTTGAATGGTCAACGGGAATATGTTGTAATGCTTCAATACACCGACAATTTGCATGAAAGTTGATAGGTTGATGTAGAAAAATAAAGGATTTAACATCATCTAATATGATGGTTTCATAAATCCTTTTTTCAAATTTATAATATCAAAAAAATCTACACATTATTAATAAATAATTTAAAGTTATTAATTAAATTTTCAAGGCTTGATGAGTTGAGTGTAACAAAATGATTAATGGATCGTCTAAAGGAAATTAGTGACAAGTTTTATGATTTATCAACACACTCTTATCCACTTTGAATTATAGTCGTCAAGAAATAGAAATGGTTATCAGAAATTGATATGCCAATTTTTAGGTATATAAAATGCAGGGGTACATGGAAACAATAAAAGAAATTATTATTATTTTTTAAATATATTTATAAAATTTAAACCTAAAATACATCAAATTTAGTGAAATTATGTCTCTTGCTATGTATTATTTAGTTTTGGTTACAAATAGAGAACAATGAGATGAATGTATCTATCCATAAGATTTGTTTATTAAAGTTCCACTATTCAACTTCACATTTATGTTTATATATATATAGCAAGAGATATGGAAGTTTGGAGGAAATACCTATAAGAGGTACAAGAGACTGCATACAAAGTTTTCAAAACATGTCTTTCTCCTTGTCTTAGGATTTGACACACATTTCCATTTATGAAATATATTTCCTGCAAATAGAGAAAGACAAAGGCACAAACAAAAAAGAATCCATTAAGTAGCAACAATGAACATGGCGGTTGGTGGAGGTGAAGGACTCTGAAGGTTCCCTCCCCACCTTCCTTGAGTAGGGCAGTCTTCATCGATTGAGATGGGGTCTCAACCATAAGTCTTTTGGTTATTTTTAGTATCATCATGCTATTTAGATTCATGTCTAGAAGGAGAAATGGCTAAAGCTAGTTGCAAGAAGTTGTTCTATAAAGGGGGCCTCCAACCCATCACCATTGTCTCTATTGTTTCTATCTGATCTTTGGAGAGGAGATGGCCAGTGAGATTGAAGAGAGACACTCCTCTAGCTTCAAGACTATTACCTACAAGATTGATGATGCCTTCCCCCATGCCCACATACCTGAGGGAGAATGGTGGTGAGGAGGATTAGGAGGCTCATGGTTGATCGTACAAGGAGCATTTCCCCAATGGTCAAGGAGGATCTACAAATGTTAGAGTTCGAGTCAAATCTTATCCATTTGACTCTAGATCTAAAGGGTAACAATAACTATCATAATTACTTTATTAGTTATAGAAAAGCTCCATTATTAAAACATGCTTTATTTGTAGTTTTCTAATTTTGAAAAAAAATATCAATACGAAAAATCTATTAGAATTTTTTATATCTTATAGGAAGCATGTGTAATCCCCTAGGATATCCATCTTCCAAGTGAATATTTCAGACTTGAAGGATTTGAAGAGGGTATGAATCCATCTCTAGGCAGACTGGGCATGAGGGCAAAACCAAAGGAGGTGTTTAACTGATTCTGGGTGGTGATAATTCGAACAAGTGGAATTAGAGACCCCTGTGTGTTTGAACCAATCTTCCATAGGTAGACCTTGGTAAATAATACACCAAAATAAATGGGTTGTTTTAGGCTCAATACAAGCCATCCAAACATTATCAAACCTTTAAGCCCAATGGAGAGATTTAAGAGACCATCAATGATTGAGGGTTTCAGTATCAACATGTTGAGGGGCCAAAAGATGTAGGCCAAGACTAGTCCTTCTAGAACCATGGCATAAGAGAGGAAACTCCAATTTTATGTACTTACTCTTCAAGTATGGAACTCTGTAATTCAGAAATGGATTCTGCATCTTCCTTATTTAGTTTGAACTTAACCTTTACCAGATTCCAAGGAAGCCAGTCTCAAGTGGCCTTGTAGAAGAGGTCTCCAATTATATATACCTTTTTTAAATAGTCTTGATCTTTTAACCCAATGGACCATGACAAAGGGAACATTACGGATATTCAACATGGGAGACCACCATAGAGATTGAGAATTAAGAGAAAGCTCATTTCTAAACCCTTCCCCCATCCAAATGAGGTGAGGTTTGAGCTCTTCCCAGGCCTTTCGGATATTTTACATATCAAAAGTGCTCTCTATGTTAACTGGCATAGGAGTGATGAGAATGTTGTTCAAACCAATCCTTTGCCAGACCTTTCTACAAAGAACCTTGAAAAATGCAATGCCTTATATAAGGTGACTTTTCCACCCATTATTTTTGTATGAGTAACGATATATTATATCTTTTTTATATTAATAAAGGTGTGTTTGTCAATCAAAAAATATATTCCTTATATCAAGAAATGTGTTCCCAAGTTTCTATACTCTAAACAAAACTAAAAAACAATTCTATAATGCAATGATGAGTAGTCTTGCCTTTTGTTATGATTTTTTTTTTTTGTTTTTTTTTTTTTTTTTTTTTGGAGAAACATTTAATCTTTCTTCAGCGTAGAATTGTTCTTCCCTCTTATTTAGAAACAAGAGAACTAGAAAAAGATAAATATTCCACCTAAATATAAAATAAAAAATAAAATATTTTTGGACACCAAAGCTTAAGGATTTTATAATTGAGAAAAGTAATATTTGTAGGCGCCCAAAAATGAATTTGGCATAATGATAGAAACTTGCAAGAAAGTGAATGAATATAGCTTACAAGTGAGTGTGTCATATAAAATTCAGAAATTTGAGAACATTAAATATAAACTGATGTGTTATCTATATCTACAAATTATTATGATGTATTTAAGTTTTTATCCAAAATATATATATTAAAAGTTATTCATTTCAGTTACATTGCCTGCTAAATTTATTTCTAATTCTTTGTTGCTGTTCAGTTCAATGAACATATAACGCGATCAGATACATAAAGAATATATGTACTTTGGTTTGCTAGTGAGCGGCTCCTGCCAACGTTTCTGACTTTAAAAGTACAATATTGTTTGATTCACAATTGGATTCTAAAAACCCTATTGTTCAGTCGGGTCTAATGACGATTTTTCGGATCAATATTCTTTGCTTGTGGTAGGGCATATGTGATTGTATTCTTTCATGAAAATGAAGAAGCTATTAGCAAATATGAAGTTTTTTTTGAAGTTGAAAGGGTTCTAGTTTAATTGGAGATAAAATAAATTATATTCAAAAGGTTGTAGTTCAATTATTGTTAAAAGATTGAAGAATCAGCATATTTTTTCTTGTAGGGAAATATAAAATCACTTAATTAAAAATCAAAGGTAAACTGCAGTAAGTTTTAAATGGAGAAGGAGCCTTTGGCTTAGTCTATATGGAAATGCAAATAAGCTTTGGTCCGAGGAAATCATAACCAACCACTTTTTCTGAGGTTTGTTCAGTTCTTCAATATGGTAGCTGAGCATCCTCTGTGGCAAGGATGGGTTACTCTTTTATTGATTGTTCTCATGCTGATAGCTCTTGTTCGAGATTTTCCCCCACATCTGGTTATGATGTTAACTGTGATCATCTTCATACCTCTAAAAATTATAGACTTGCACCAGGCTATGCGCGGTTTCAGTGATGATGCTGTGCTATCCGTTGCGGTCCTATTTGTGGTTGCCAAAGGTAAGTGATCAAGATTCAAAACTATACTACTCTGAGTTATGTTCATAAAAGTATTGAATTGATTTTATTAAGCATATTGTCTGCAATTGCATTGAGTTATGTTCATAAACGGTTCTAGGCAACTGAATGTTATTGGGTGAGAAATGCTTGGATATTTTGTTTAACAGTAGTTTTATAAATTCTGATCCAGTATTTTCTGTATTTATGTACGTTTGCAGGAGTTGAAAAGTCAGGGGCTCTTCAGTATATATCGAAGATATTATTTAAAACAAAAGGCTCTGAGGAACAACTTGGTGAGGGTAAGAAGAAAAATAAGTCTAGCATGGCGTGGGTGTTGCTTCGATTTATGCTTCCCTCGGCTATAGTCAGTGCTTTCATAGTCAACATTCCTCTAGTTGCCTTGATGATACCTCTTATCCTCAATATTCACACAAAGGTAATATGTTTTTTAGTCTGAAATATTATTGTTGTAAGATGCAAATTTAGAATCTTTCTCTCTTGTTACTCTGCGAGTCTGCACACGTTTTTTGTGGGACTATTTGATTGAAGGTTATTAGTAGTTATATACAGTAGGTCTTGGGGGAATTTGTTGATTTTAATTGGGTAATCAATCACGATTTTTTTAATATTTAATTCTGTTTGATATAAATTCTGTGATTAGTAGAAAGTATGGAGCCCACCAATTTATAAATGCTGATTAAGTTCAGGTCTCAGGTCTCGAAGAAATTCTGAATAGATATATAGCAGGGAGAGGGCTAAGGAGAGCCTAAAATCCCAACTATAGATTAATCAGATACTGTGCATTACTCTGTATCTACAGAGTTTTATAATGATGTTATTGTTACTAGGTATTTTATAGCAATACAGAATACCATGACAATATTTTCCTTTCTATATTTTTAACTCCTTGGGATTCTTTCAGATCGGCATGCATACGTCGCAGCTTCTTATGCCTTTAAGTTTTTCAGTTCAACTAGGAGGAACAGCCACGTTGATTGGAGATTGCACAAACCTGCTTGTTGTATCACTAGCAGCTAAAAATATTCCTGGAATGAGGATGCATTTATTTGAAATTGGTCTGATCGGAGTGCCTCTCATTATTTGTGGCATGCTTTATATGATCACACTATCTGGATTATTGCTTCCCAGGAATGACTCCATGCAATCTGATAGTACTGATGAAAGGTATTGTTTTACATCTAATTCTAACTAGTTATGAATTCACACAACTAGAAGGAAAAAATGGGTGTTCAGCTGTGGTCTAGCTTTAAGATGAAACATTGTTTGCAAGCACGACCCATCATCAGGCAGTCAAGTTTATGAGAGATGTATCCTTGTCAAACACTACTCGTAGGACATGAGTTATTGAAGGAATTGGTACTAAAGACTCTAAACAGTTCAAATAGTATATAAAAAATATTAATAATAATAATAGGGTTTAACTTGTCCGCATGTTGCAGGGCTATTAGTAATAATGAACAGGATGGTCTGGATTCTATGTCAGGAAATAGAAATATTTCCACATTTTGGCAAGTAATTTTTCATTCCATCTGATTCATTAGAGATTTTTTTAATTATATTTTGGATTGTTTGATAATGTATAAGTGCATAACATTATTTGATTGATGCAGCTTCCAGGGTTTATTCCAATTAAAATAGAGAAATCAATAATTGCCACCATAATTATTCTGGGAATGATAATTGCAAATGCACTGGGTGTGAACTTGGTTACTGCAGGATTAGTTTCTGCTGCAGCTATGCTCATAATCAAATGCCTCACTCCAAAGGATGCCATGGTTCGACTCATTTGTTTAAAAAAGGCATCATTTGTTTTGTTTTTGTTTTAGGATTCATTTGTTTTTATGTTTACTGAGGCATCATTTGTTTTGTTTTTTTAATTTAGTTTACTTAGTTTTCGTTTTAGGACTCGTTTGTTTATGTTTACTGGGGCATCATTTATTTTGCGGTTTATTAAGGCTGCGTTTGTCTTATTGTGTTTTAGGATTCATTGGATTTGACCGTGATAATCACGTTTGCTGCTGCTTTGGGTATATCTGAAGCCATGATACAAAGTAGAGCAGGAACAATGTTAGCCAAAGCGTTGATGGGAATGGCAGGAAATTCAGAAGTAAGAATATTTCTTACAAATTTATTTTTGTAAACACACCGAATGAAAGAAATTAATTATATATAATGTTGTTGAGTCCCTAAAAAAGCTAATGAGATGCCCAGTTATGTTACCATAAACCTGAAATATTGTTACTGAAAATATTGCATATAAGAAAGTATACGTGTGTATATATAAATCGCACTAGTTTTTATAATCAGATTACTACTGAAAAAATTATTTAACAATTTTTTTAATTTTTTTATTTGACAAGCTTTTCCCATGTATTAATATTACGTGTTAGAAAGCAATTTGTATACAAAATGAAAGGAAAGATCACACTCCAATGTTACATCGGTGCATTAAGTTTAATTTAAAAAATGATTTTTCCAACCAAAAATTGGTAAAAACAAAGAAAATGTGCTAATAAAAGGCCACACCAAAATAGAAAAGAAACTTAGCAATCAAAGCAACCACAAGCAACAAAGGAGGAGGTGGCTAGTTATTAAGGTTGTCACCCCAACCCCCTAGCATTTTGTATTAGGTTGGTCAGTCATATCAGGGTTTATCTCTCAACTATCTTTATCCTCTTCAACCTCTTACCTAAAGGGCGAAATAACAAGTTCAAGTCAAGGGAACTTCTTTTTGATAGGTGCATACCACCCTTGTCCAGCATAGATATTTGGAATAACTAGCAGAGTGGGAAATGTCTCTAAGGGGAGATACTATGGTGTTTACTTTGAAAAATGAGTTCTACCATGTTGCTTATAGCCATAGTCCCTTGGGGGTAACTATTAGCAAGGGGAATCAAGAAGAACTTGACTAAAAGTTGAAGGGGCATTCACTCAATGACCTAGAAGATTTTGGGGGTGCTCCACATGAAGACACACTTTCTCTACTTGCACTTGAATCTAGAGCATGACATTAGGAAGAAAATTAACTTTGTTAGTAGTAGAGAAATAGTCTTTAAGAATAGTATGTAGAAAAATAACATAATTTTTATTTTCCTATATTTGAAAAAGAATCTAAGATCAAAAAGTGAGCCAAATTTGTGTGAATTTTGAAGGAATCATAACTAAGTCCCCTATGAGCACATCTTCCACATGAACATTTCTTGATGGAAAGGCTTAAAAAGGGTGTGAATCCAAAGCCATACCAATTGGACATCTTTGTACAACCAAAACACATGTTTTGGTATTTATAGGTGGTTACATATAGACCATATAGGATGAGCTAAGCCCATGTGAACGAACTGGGTGCCAAAAGGAAGTCCATGGTGTAGAAAAAATTAGAGGAAGTGTGCTTATTTGGGATCAATGATGTTTGCCCCACACCTAATCAAAGATTCTTTTCAAAAATTGTTCAGTGGAATCGACTCCCCACTTGACATTAAGAACATCATTTTAGATGTGTTGAGAGGAAAGAAGTTGATAACCTAAGTGGGGTCGGTACCAGAGAAAAGGTGTCTAAAAATGGTATTTAAAATCAATCCACCACCTATATGGATATTCAACACCACTTTTGTGCAGGTGCACATTAGATATAGAATTTCAAATTTCAAATATGTACTCTTACTTAGAGGCCTAGAAGTTGAATTGAGCCCTGAGAGTATGCCAAGGAATCTAGTCCCTTGCATGTTTACATAAGAGGTCATAGATGACCTTGATGCCTTTTTTCTAAAAATCTGGATGCTCTTGATCCATGACACAAGAGCAAAAGAGACTTCATAAAAATTAATCACAAGAGACCACCATAGGAAGTGGAATTTTAGAGAGATCCCAAACCTAAAACCATCTATGTCCCATCATAAATGATTTTTGAGAAGTTCCCAAGCCTTCCAAATACTCCTATCAATAATTTTCCCTCAATAATCATTGGCACTGATGTGATTATAAGGGTCTAGAGGTTTAACCCTGTGCAAGCTCCCTTTCCCATAGGCTTGCCTTAAGCGATACAATTATGAAGCAATATTTTATATGCTTCATCTCCTTCTAAGGGTTAGATGATCCACTTTGCACACAAGGCATGGCCTTGAATTTTATCATAAAGAATAAAAAGACCAACAATGGATATTGGTTTGCAAAAAATATCCCCAACATCATGGTGGAAACCTTTGGTGACTTTAGAATTAGAACACAAAAAATACCTTAAAATTATATAAAGCTTGGCATAAGTGGCTTTGGAGGGAACCCAACAAGAAGAGTAATAAACATGCATCACAATCAGCACTTTATATCAAATTATTTTTAAAGAGAGGGGTTTATAAATCCAAAATCAAACTTTTTTCTGAACCATTTGAACCAAATATCCCCATAGATTCAAGGGAGTGGATAAAAAAGTTGATCTGAGCAACATTTCAGGGGACAATTCGGTTGACGGTTCTACCCCAATTAGTGGTAAAACTTTTGGGAGCCATAACTTTTGCACCATAGCTCTGTTTGACTCCCCATTTGAACTATTGAAAAGCTAAGAAAGAGGTAAACACCGTGAGATGGGATAGAGATCTACTTGGTGGGTTTTGACTCCCAAAAACTAAATGAAAGTACCTCAAATTTCAATTTTAGTAGTGTAATCTAAAAATAGTAAGTCTTTAAAAATAGTAATTCCTTGAATTCTATATTGTTGTGAATCATGGAAGTCAAACCACTTAATCTCCCTCGAGATTGGTGACCTTCCACATCCTCATCCTACATTCAAAATATGTATAAATGAAGATGTAACCTAAAAAGGAAAGCATGCATCTCTTTCCAGAAATAGGTATATGTTGTATCTATAATTTTTAGCAATAAAATATCTCTTCTCAGAGATAAAATTATTATTTGTGTGTTATTGAAATATTATTCAACCAAGACTTTTGAGTTTTGGATTAGTGATATCAAATCAATTTATCTTAAGAGTGCATGATCTCGACGACGAGGTTAGACTACAAGAAGCTTGGGTAGAAAATACAAGATCCAGTAGACTATCCACATGTTTGCTCCAAATGACCTCAAATAGTGGACAACACTAAGACATCTGATCCTTTCAAGGAAATGGTGAATGAAACTCTCCAATATCAGAAAGCATAGATGCTACAACAATTCACCTAAAATATCCAATAAATCTTGATGGAAAATTCTAGCTCCTCATTTGCACCCCCACATCCTTTCAATACCCCAACACCCTTCAAGGTTCATGTGAATTTTGATATCCTTACATTTTAAGGAAAAATTAATGTTGATGTAGTAGAAAATTGGCTGGATCAATTGTCTTTCTACTTTTTTGTAAATAAATTCATTGATAAAGAGAAGATCACTTTGGCTCTTTTGAAAGCATCATTTCCTGTCAAAAATTGATGGGAAGTGTACAAGAAGAGATTCGATATGGATGATATTAGCCTTGAGGTGGAACCTACCTGGGACAATTTTATCAAAGCTGTAAAGGAAGAATACTACCCCATTAAAGCATATGATGTTCTGTATATAGAGTGGCAACAACTTCACCAAGGTAAGGAATAGTTTGTTCAAGACTACAGTGACATTTTTCATTCTCTATATACAACATTGGGCATTTAAGAAAGTGAGAAACACAAGGTTCTCAAATATCATGGTGGATTACAATGGTATATATGGGGAGAGTTGGAACTCTTTAATTTGGAAACCCTCGGTGAGGCATACAAGTTTATGGTGAAGACTGAGTAGCAGCATGGAAGAATGAATATGAAGAGTCAGCATTTAAAATGGAAAAGTGATAAATAAGGTCAAAAATGAGGCCACAATTTGAATCAAAAGGAAGGGAAGATTGGAAAATGATGTGATTACCAAAAATCTGGAATGCACTCCAAAGAAGAATGTCAAGCCATCAAGTCCCTGCTTCTAAGTCACAATCCTCAACATCTATTGCTCTGCCTCATACACACCCTGTAGTCAAAGAGGATGAATAAGAGATTTTAGATTTTGAGCTTGATGCCATCATTACTTCATCATAGACCCATGATGAGAGGCTAGGTGACAAGGAAAGGTTGTTTCACTCTAAGTTATGGGTGAAAGGTAAGCCTCTGCATTTCATTCTTGATAGTGGGAGTCAAAAGAAATTAATCTCTACTAATATTGTGAAAAGCCTAAATTTGTCCATGAATATTCACCCAAATCCATATAGTATTAGATGGTTGAGTCCAAGGAGAAATCTCTATGTCACCCACCAATGTCTTCTCTTATATGCAATAAAACCTTTCCAAGATGAGGTCTTATGTGATGTGATCAATTTGGATATTTGTGATGTACTCTTTGTTCAATTATTCGTGTATGATTGACATGGCATCTATGAATCAAGAACTTGAAGGATCACCCTCACTCTTAGAACATGGTACTATAGGGTACCAAAGGTACCACCTTTTAAATCTATCTCCATGATTAGTGCCAAGAAATTCATTCTCATGGTGGTTAAGCTACAAAAATCCAAAAGGGACAATGTTGTAGCCTTGACTACACAAAAAACACAACAATAGAAGAAAATAGATACCAAGCTGAAGAAGTTCATGACCTTCCATCCATAGACTGATGGTCAAACAAAAATGGTGAACAGTTGGGCCTTGCACAGCTCCATAAAGCCTAGCCCATTCCACGTATGCATCAAGAAACAAATAAAAAAAAAACTGCCACACTCGATGAAAAATATTGATGCAATGGGGACCATTAATTTTTAAGGAAGGAGGAATGATTCGAGCAACATTTTAGGTGACAATTCGGGTGATGGTTCTACCCTAATTGGTGGTAGAACTTTCAGGGACCATAACTTTTGCACCATAGCTCCGTTTAACTCCCCATTTGAACCATTGGAAAGATAAGAATGAGGGGAATGTCATGAGATAGAAAATAACTTTTTGATAGGTTTTGACCTACAAAAACCAAATGAAAGTGCCCCAAATTTTAATTTTAGTAGTGCAGTCTAAAAATAGTAAGTTTCTAAAAATAATAATTTATTTAATTCTATATTGTTGTGAATCATGTAAGTTGAACCACTTAATCTCCTTCAATATTGGTGACCTTCAACATCCTCCTTCTACCTTCAAAATATGTATAAATAAAGATGTAACCCAAAAATGAAAGTAGACATCTCTTCCTAGAGATAGGTATATGTTGTATCTATAATATTAAGCAAAAAAACATCTCTTCTCAAAGATATCATTATTATTTGTGTGTTCTTCAAATATTCTTCAACCAAGACTTTCGAGTTTTGGATCCACTTTTCACACAAGGCATGGATTTTAATTTTATTGTAAAGAATAAAAAGACCACCAATGGATATAGGTTTGAAAAAAATATCCCCAACATCCTGGTGGAAACCTTTGGTGACTTTAGAATTGGAACACAAAAAATAACTTAAAATTATATAAAGCTTGGAATAAGTGGCTTTGGAGGGAACCCAACAAGAAGAGTAATAAACATGCATCACAATCAGCACTTTATATCATATTATTTTTAAAGAGAGGGGTTTATAAATCCAAAATCAAACTTTTTTTTGAACCATTTGAACCACATATCCCCATAGATTCGAGGGAGTGGATAGAAAAGCAAAGGTGATGCCCATAAAATTAAATTGTTCTCCTAGTTGAATCTAGGCCCACTTATATTATACAATCCATAGATGTATTAGGAGTTAAATTTTTTATAGCATTGGGTTTTCTTCCTTACAATGGAATAACCCAAAACTAGACAAAAGATCTCCAAACATTCAATAGGATTGGAGACATAATTTTATTCAATACGGGTGAGGAAGGAATCATTAGTGAAGTTCCCATTAACCATTTGCTTCTAGGTGAATGGGGAATAAATATACCCTCAACCAAACCTCTAGAAGTATAGTCAACTAGAAGATAATTGAACCCTTCGACAACCAATACATAAAGTGAAGGGGCAAGAGGACATCCTTGACAAATAAAGTGAAAGATGCCAAATTGTTCTCATTGAACACCATTGATTGTGATACATGTTACAACTTCATAAAAAATCATTTTAATAGTTCTACCAAAATTAAATCCAAAGCCTAATTCTTGAAGCATAACTAGTACGAAAGGCAACTCATTTCCATCATAGGATTTTTGAAAGTCAATTTTAAAAAATAAGGCCCTTTTTTAATATTTCATGGCCCATTTCATTCCATCCTAGATAAAAATGATGTTTTCAAGAATGTATCTTTTATGGATAGACTCTTGTTTTCCAAATAAATGTTTAGGAGTATAAAATACCTGACTTGAAGAGTAGGATCCTTAGCAATGATCTTATATGCTACATTGATAAGGGTAATGGGTATCCAATTAGTAAGAGCTTGGGATATTTGGATTCAGGAATACCTTGATGTTTCCTTAGTTGAGAAAATTATTAAGATAATTAGTTTGAATGACCTCATGATACACTTGATCAAGATCATGCCAAAAAATGTTCCATATCTCTTGATAAAACATATAGGGAAATTTGTTGATATTAGGATATTTGTCAACAACCATAGACATAGTAGCCTTTTTCAATTCGTCAATGGAAAGGGATTTATCACATTCCTCTCATTGAGATTAAATGAGCCTGAAAGGCACTCCCTCAAAGCCTTGAAACATAGCATGCTCTCTCTATGGGGGCAAGGGTTGAACATCAAAGAACCTGTGATAATGAGAGACAAATGATTTGATGATATCAATAAGATGAGTAAGGTGGGATCCAAATTCCTTGATAGCTTTGATACAATGAAACATATGTTTGGAGTGGAGAAGAGAAAATAATTATTTAGAAGCTTTGTCTCCAATATTAAACCAATACATCCTTGCACTAATTTGAGCTCCCTTAGCTTTATGATGCTTTGTGATTTTGAGCTTGTGCTTCCATATGGAAACCTATAATTATAACTCCTCATTGAAAGGAGAGAGGTCCAAATATTATGAAATTCAGTTTGAATCCTCATGAGAGTTATGTCATAAAATAGTTGTTGGTCTACCATAAAGGCAAAGAAAAGCATTTTCCAAATTTATGACATTTTTCCACCACTCAATCCATCCATGAGATCACTAAGGGTTGGGCACCAAATTCTATATTCTAACAATATGCCTCTTTGTCCAAGAATGATAAAGATGGATAATATTAAGATGAAACTATGCCTTGAAGATCCCGAGGAGGGGGGCGGGGTGGAAAAATGGAGGAATAACTTAAAATTTGATAATAAGGTGATCTCATAAAGTAATGCATCTAGAATGATAGCCATAGGGTGGTTAAAATTATTAGTAAAGGAAAATTTGCTTTGTTTGGTAAACATCACTCAATCAAATCATTTTGTAACCCAATTATCATCTTTCTAGAGATTAGACCATGTGAACCACACTAAGGTAGTAGTTAAGTGGTGATTGTGGTTGGTGTCAAAGATCATGATTTTATTGTACATGTAAAATCATGCCTCTCTTTCTATAGCATACCAACACATGGGGATAAGCACATCCTTGTGTTCATGGGATTCAATCATTTTGAAGTCACCACATAAGATCTAGTTGGTGTTAGGAGGGAAATTGGATAACCACTACCAAAAATATACCCTCTCTACTACATAGTTAGACACATAAATGTTTTCAATACCAAGAAGATGGTTGTTGAAATAAAAAAGGATCCACACAATTCGATGAGTAGGATATGATCCCCAACTAACAACTTGAGGTGAATGAGATGGAGAAATTAAAGTGATAACTCCACCACATCCCATCTCTTCCTCATACATCTGGTAGATGACACCCAACCAATTGAATAGGCAAGATAAAAACTTGAGATTTTAACTTCTTGCAAAAAACTTAATTCTCATGCTAGGAAAATATTAATATGTATCTTGAAAAATATTCTTATTGGTCATGTGATATAAAACTTGAAATCTTTGGTTAAAATATAATTCAAGAAAAAAGAACACAACAATTCAAATAATGCTATCTCTGAGAAGAGATGTTTTATTGATCAAATTTGCAGACCCAAACATATGCTTATCTCTAAGAAGAGATGTTTAATTTCCATTTCAAGTTACATATTTATTTATACATGTTTTTAAGGTGTGGGGAGGATGTGTAAGGTCACCAATCTCGAGGGAGATGAATTGGTTTGACTTCCATGATTTACAACAATACAGAATTCGAGGAATTACTATTTTTAGAAACTTATTATTTTTAGACTGCACTACTAAAATTGAAATTTAGGACCCTTTCATTGGGTATTAGGGGTAAAAATTCATCTAGTAGAGCTCCATGCCATATCATGATGTTCCCCTCATTATTATCTTTCCAACAGTTCAAACGGCAAGTCAATTGGAGCTACGGTGCAAAAGTTATGGCTCCCAAAAGTTTTGTCATCAATTGGGGTGGACCCATCACCCAAATTGTCATCTGAATTGTTGCCTAGATCATCATGTCATTTAGGCCATGTAAATTATAGGAGTATAAAATCATTGATCAACCTCAGTTAGCATGTTGATTTCTTCATTAATCTTGACTAAATTGGAAAAAATATTATCCAGGTAGGATTGGTGTTTACCCTTAATAAAAACTCCCAACCAAAAAGAATGTTGTTTTTCTTGGGTGTATTTTACACCTTCTAGAGGTGGTGAGGGGTTTCACTCAAAGTGGTATATTGTTTTTCATTCAATAACCATTGGATTACTAGTCGTACCCAAGTTGATTTACTCTAATTTTATCATAATTGGGAGGCTATCAGATGGCTCAACATTATTGAAAGCATGGATGCAGCTTAAGGGATGTAGATTAGTTGTAGTGCCACTAGTTGAGTGGTGGGAACTAGCTACTTGGTTACCATAAAAAAACCTACTACAAGTTTGTTCACAATGGCCAGAGCCTTGCCCACCGAACATGATTGTTACATGCTTTTTATGAAACCTATAACCCATCCATCTACAAATGGCTAAGCATTTTTTGTCACCTTAAAATATGTTTTAAATGCATAAGAGAGCTTGGAAGTAGCCATAAGTGAGCATGCATAGATTTTATGGTCTATTTCTTCATAACATAAATAAGTGTTTGGTAGGTTGATATAGAGCACATGTTGTGTGATATTTTTTTCACTAAACTGGATGTCAATGGTTTCATTAAGATCATTTGACAAGTTTATATCTACATAAATGTGTTTTTGCGGCCAGGTTGCATTTAAATTTTTGAGTTTGAAACCTTGAAACACCCTAATAAAATGATGAACAAAATCCCACAAAGGTAAAGGAAGGTTTTGGAATTCAACCCATACCAAGGTTTTGAGTTTAGCATGCTCAGACATGACAAAGTCTCAATTCCAATGAGAAAACACAATTAGTGTATTTCAAGTGAAGCAACGACCATGAGCCACAATAACACGACAATGCTATGAGTTATTAAACTTAAAAAGAAAAATAAAAAGAAAAAGAAAAAGAAAAAGAAAAAGAAAAAGAAAAAGAAAAAGAAAAAGAAAAAGAAAAAGAAAAACCTTCATCAGGTTTGGAACACCCTCAAGCTTAACACCAAAAGGAGACATCCAAGTGTTTTGCACCTAGGACTTCAAAGTGCTTTTGGCGAGGATTCATAAGACAAAATAAGCTACAAGAGTAAAATTATCAAAGTAATTACAAGCTTTATCAACCCAAGAAATTATAACACAATATCAAAAGGTTTTTCAAGGGTAGTGTCTGTACCTCGTGGAAGACATTGGGAAAAAAATTTCATGCTCACTTTGGTCCCATTGCTCATAACCCCTTTGGAGACCCATGCAACAAATGTTGTAGGCCCTGAGGAGGAAGACATTCAAAGTAATACAATCGCCACCCTATGGGTAGTAATGGGTTAGTTACAATGCAACAAATGTGTGATCTTGTCGAAGGAAAAATAAAAAAGATGGCATGCTAGAGATTAATGGCATGTGACCTAAGGCATGCTAGCAAACCCTATTAGAGGTCTTCCTCTCTAGTCATTATTCACAAGTCTAAATATACATATTATTACCACCCCAAAAAAAATTCTAAAAAATAGATATAACTTAAATAAAAACTAAAATATATTGATTGAATAGTATATCTCATTGGCCATTAGGACAACACGCCTTCTATTAATAGTAGGGTACATGAGGATTTCCCTTGCCAAGACCCTCTTGGAAGAGGAATCGATAAAAATATATGTAGGGGTTGATGCAAGTCATGAAATCACTTTGCATTCTTCACTACTCCTCTCCACCATTACTTCTAACTATCATGGGACCATTTGAGGGTGGCCATCATCATATGTTCGTTATGGGCATTCTATTTTTGTACCTTTTAGTTGGGATGGGCAAGGAAAAAAGCCCAAATTATCTTTGGGTATTTTACCCCTTTGTCGTTAGATAGAGGGAATGCTAAACAAGATCACTAAGGATCCATACTTGTTAATACACATCCCATGGGAGTAGTTGGTGAGATAAGCCACATAGGCATTGCCTCCTCCTCCTTCTATGAGGCTAATCGCATTAATGACTTAATATATGTTTTCTCTCTATTTATAACTTTTTCATTGATATCATCTATTAAATTATTTTTTACTAATATTATTTTTTACAAGTGATTTGAGGGTTGGCAGTCCCTAGCCTATTTTATTTTTGAAAAGAACAAACTTACAACAACAAAGCCTCCACACAGACAACCAAAAATGACCGAGTCCACATAAACCCAAAAAATCAATAACTATGTCCCTCACTCTCTATTCCTACTACATGAGAGAAGAATCTTGGAATATGGTTTTGGGTCTACCTGCCCGTTTTTCTTTTTCCTAACAATTATTCAGTCTCCTTTTTCTTGTGCTTTTGTTACCCCATCCCCACAAGTTGAGGTGTCACCCAAAGCCACATCATGATTCCTTGTTACCAGTTTTGAACCATCCACTCTATCATCCTTCGAGGCTGCCTCCTCAGTTTTCCACGAAGTCTCCTTCAAAGCGTTTTCCTCAATTTTTTGCTAAGGTGCCAAAAGCATTTCGTGAATCCCATCCTTGTGCTAAAACACAAAATATTCTGCCACTCCTTTCAGAGATGATTCAGATGAGTTGGTTGTTGTGTGACAAGGTCATCTTCCTCACGATTCTCAGAAGCTTCACTTTTGTTATCACTAAACTTGCAAACACCATCATCCATACCATCCTTAGTACAAGAATCCTTCCACCAAGATGCTCATTTATTGCGCTTAGCCATGCCAGAAGAATTGGCTAGATGCCCTATATCAAAACATTTGTGACAACAAAATGGCAAGCCCTCATAATTGAGAGGTTGTTTCTGAGTTTGATCTTGTATTTTCAGCTCAATAAATGTCAGACGATTTGCATAAGCATTTAAATTGACCAGAATATTGTTAGAAATTAAAGTCAACTGGAGTTAATTTCTCCAAAACTACCAGTTCCACTTCCTTCTCATGCATGCAGTAGCAGTTAACATTCAGTTAGTTAAACAATAGTTAGAGAATTTGTTTCAGTTTCAGTTTGCATGCAAAGACTATAATTAGTCTTCAGTTTTCTTTTCTAATTATTGTTTGCTTTCAAATCTATTTAATAGACCCATGGGGTAGTATTGTAATTGAGCAAGATAAACAAGATCAAGAAGATATGCAAGATTCAAGAAGATTAATAAAAATCTTGTTCCATGATTGTTGTAGCAATCTGTGTGTTCTATTTTATGTTTTTATTTTCTGTCAAATGGTATCAGAGCCCATGGAGAGAATCCTGGGAAGTTGTAAAAATTTTTTAGACCCTGTAGATCCACGCAGAAGAAGGTTTAGAGCCAGCTTAATACTCTAGCCTTGGAAGGTGAAGTGTTGCCAATGAATGCAGCCAGTGAAAGAGCCTGCTGAGACAGGTAGTTTGTGGGAGAAGCAGCAGCAGCTACTAAGCATTCAAAAGAGTGTAGCAGTCAACAAATTCAACACAAGTTACACTACGATCACGGAGCTGGCTGAACATGGTGGTTGCAGCATCGATTTTGTAAGTATGCATTGCAAAAAGTGTGGTGTTCCCATGATGAAGTTAGCCCAATGAAACCATTTGTGGAACGTACGCACTTCATTTGATCTGGAGAAGAAAGTTGGGGATTTCATAAATCGACCCATTCTTAGATCTCGCAACGCTATCCACATGCTGTTTTTCAAAGCCAGCTTTAATATCGATATGCCACTATTGAGCCATGGGTGATCACCCAATTTCATTTGGAGTTCATGAGGCTTATAAGAAACAAAAGCCATAAAACCCCTGACAGCTACCCTTGGTTTGAGTTCCGTAGAGGTGAAGAAAATTGCTGAAAAAAATAACAGAAAAAGAAGAGCACCCAAGTTAGAGGCGTGTTACACAAAAGACTTGCAGAAGTGAAGTGAAATTCAAGCTTCCATAGAAGCGAAGAAGTGGTGTAGAAGGCATTGAAGCATTCCAACTAGTTCGTGGTCTTCGCTAGAGTCTATTTTGACCAAGTGAAAGCCTTCTAAGATATGTTTTTATTTTCTAGTTTCTTATATGTTGTCTGTACTCAATTTTACAAGGCATATGTTTTCTGTGTTATGCAAGCAATGCAATCATTCATTGTCTTCAGATTATGGTTGCAGTGCCGTGTTTAAAAAGATGAGCTCCACAGAGCTTGTTTTACACAACGAGTGAAGCTGTGAAAGTGTGTGTGTTAAACAGTGAGTGAAGCTATCAAAGTGTTTGAAGATCAGGTCGGTCATTGGCAAATTTAGACTAACATGGTAAGAACCTAGCAGAGTCCTGGGAGGAATCCTAAGCAGTTACCCGTCAGGTGAAAGAAAGGTAAGCAAGCAAGAAGCTTGTAGTGTTGGACATAAGCATGTCTGTTAATAGCCTTTCGACAGGCTACTTCTCAGTCTTAAACGCTGAGTGAACGGTCATTAAGCAATTGTATTTGTTCGTAGCCTCAATCTAGGATATATCAGGTGGTGTATTTCACATATAAGGCGATGTATTTCGCAAGGTGGTGTATTCCACATATAAGGTGATGTATTTCACAAGGCGGTGTATTCTGCATGAGAGGCAGTATATTGAAAAGGTTTAGCAATTTGAGACCAGTTTTCAACTTAAGGGGGAGAATGTCTGTATGCTGATCTGAAGACGTAGCTCTGGAGATTACTCTCTAGCCTATCTGACATCAATTGCAGCCACTACCAACGTAGCTATGGCAAGAATGGTAAATCATTTAGGCATTGTAAATGCTGAAGTTGTTAGTGGTAGAAATTAAGGGGGAGTGTTAGAAACTGAAGTCGACTAGAGTTAATTTCTCCAAATCTACCCATTCCACTTCCTTCTCATGCATGCAGCAGCAGTGAACATTCAGTCAGTTAAACAACAGTTAGAGAATTTGTTTCAGTTTTAGTTTGCATGCAAAGACTATAATTAGTCTTCAGTTTGCTTTTCTAATTATTGTTTGCTTTCAAATCTATTTAATAGACCCATGGGGCAGTATTGTAATTGAGCAAGATAAGCAAGATCAAGAAGATCTCCAAAATTCAAGAAGATTAATAAAAATCTTGTTCCATGATTGCTGTAGCAATCTGTGTGTTCTATTTTCTGTTTTTATATGTTTTTATTTTCTGTCAAATATGAGTAAAGGTAGCATGCCGAAGAAATTTTGTATGGGTATCTAACAGTAAAACTTTACCCAAAAAGTCTCCAATAGCTTTCAAATTGTTCTCGAATCAAAACTGAAAAAGAAGATAAGGTAATCTTACCTATATTGGTCTGGCATTGAAGACCTCACCGAGCAGGTCAAAGGCCGGATGCCATGGTTTCATAACAAGAAAGCTCTTGTCCCATGTCCAAGAGGAATTTTTGAACACTGCATCCTTATCTTTTAAATGATTGCAAAGAACAACAAAGAAGCCCTTTGCACAGGGTAAAATGTGTAGGGCACCTTCCAAAAGAGGCTTCCACTTTATCTCAATCCATTAGTTCAGGGCACAGAGAGAAGGCCAAAAGCTAGTAAAGCGGCAAATCAAGCCCCTTCTTAAAAGGATCTGTTCCCAGTTTAGAACCCCTTTCAGCTGATCTCCTTCCAAAACGAACGAGGGAATACATTTGGCAGGCGAAAGGGGCTGCAAACAGCCTCCCCTACCTTCGCCTCCACCCAAAATTTAGCATTCTGTCCATCGCATGATTCCCCCGCCTTTTTCGCACCAAATGCTGAGTCCATTCTGGGATTCGAAGCCTCCCCTTGCGCTGCCTCTCTACACAATGTGCATCCAGACGGTTTAGATTTATTTATTGCACTAACTAGTATCTTATGTTGCGACATATTTTCATGACTTTTTGTGCAGTTTGGACTAATAACCTGCACCTACATTGCAACCACTGTATTCTCTCTGACCATCACCAACACTGCTGGAGTTACATTGATGTTTCCAGTAGCACTTGAAGCATCAAGATCCAGAGCTGTAGACTTTAGACCATTGGCATATTCATTGATAATGGCTTCCGCATCTGCATTAATGACTTATTATAGCTGTACCACAAATCTCATGATCTATGAACGTGGTAGCTACAAATTCACAGACTACATCAAATATGGCGGACCTCTGCAAATCCTGCTGTTTGGTATCACAGTTGGCATCATATCGACCTTGAAATGGTGGTGGCTGTGGTGGATCGCATTGACAGTTTTGGCCATAGTCTCGACGCCCTTCATTGCCAAGCTGGTTGGTATACCGGGTCACTTCATAACAACTATCATATTACAGATTCATTAATTTATTATTTGATGAGGTATAACTACAGGTATTAATCAATCTAGATGTTTGATATGGTTATCCTTTGCAGCCATGGAATCAAATACAGGATTGTACGGATGAGAATAAAAGGAACCGTAATACAGAGGTGGACTCAGAGATTTGCTGATGTGCAAAGAAGGTGCATATTATAAAATAAGGTGTATCAGCAAGGGACAATGTAAATTTATAAATTATAAAATTTAAAAAAAAAAAAAAAAAGCCTAAAACTTTATTAGAGTGAAAATATTATAGACACACTACGTTTATACAAACGACTTAATATAAGATGGGTACAAAACCCCACTTTAAAAAAATGCAAACAATTGTGAATACATGTGAAGATTGAAGTGAAGTTGAAAGTTAAAAATATACACAATAAAATTTGGCCCTACTACCCAACAACCTTAATCTAGTTGAAAAGAAAAAAAAATCAGTAATATGATAATTACAATTAGTGTCACTATTTGGGTCTAGAGTTGTATGTTAGATATTGATATTTTCGGGTGTATTGTACCTAAATATGTTAAGATTTGTATTGATGTTGGCGATGAAAAAACAATAAGATATGACTAATCAATTTGAGTAGTGTCTATTTTGTATTAATTTTGGGCTTTTATCATCAATATATTTATTGTGATTCATGCTTCAATTTAAGTTAAAATTGTAAAAAAAAATCAATGGTTTTTGTATTTTTTGTGATAATATTTTAAAATAATTGTATTGATTTATGCTATGTAGTTTTGGTTCAAAATTTTTACAAATAGATATTTTTATTACCCCTCTTTCACATAAAAGTATATTGTGTGTTATGGCTATGCCAAAATATGATATCTTATTGGCCCCAGATTTGCATTGTAAATTGGTCAAAAATATTTAAAAAATCGTGAATTGTTAATTACACAGAGTCACAAGGGCTAATGAACTAGTCAACATTATGTACTGTCAACCATGAAGAACTATTCATCAACCTAAGTACATTGTACCACACATTACCCAAATATTTGAACTCTAATATTATATACTTTTCATAGTAATTTTTTTCATACCCCACATTATTTGACCAAGATTTCAAGTATATATGGTTTGTAAACCCTCACATCTAAATTAAATTAAAATTTAAGCTTACCACCATTTAAAAAAAAACTCATATTACCCATTAATATTTTAATTTCATTAAAATAAACTAATATAATCTCTCTCCAGTTTTTTGGTTCCATGGAATTCAAAATTTAAATGAAAATGGTATAAAAACCGTCACATCTAAAATAAATCTAACGTTAATCTTGCCACCATTTTCTAAAAAAGAATACCTAATATTAACCATTAAAAGTCAAATCCATTAAAATCATTAAAAAATAATATCTCCATTTAGTTTTTTTTCATTTAGTGGACTTCAAAATGTGTGTGAAAACAATCAATGGTAGTTGGCACGATAGTTATTTTCACAAAACACATTCATGATAAGGAAAACCAAAACAAATGATAAATGTGTCACAAAAATGGTGTGAATATACTCTAAATAATAAATTACCCCTTTTTTAAAATGCAATGTGAATGATGGGTGCAAACACATAAATCTAGCATTAAACACTAGATAATATCAATATTGACCTATTTTACGCTACACGACTTGTGCATACACAAATGAATCTTCACACCTTTCTCTCCTATCCATTTACCTTTTATTTACCCAACCTTTTCTATTTTATATTAGTCATTTAAAAGAATTATTTAGTCTATGCCTAATCTACTTATTATCCTAATCAGTCTTTCTTCTAATCATCAAATCATTATTTCCTTTACCTTGGGTGCCTTCGATTACATTAAGATGAACCTATGTAACAAATTCATTTTTTATATCAGATCTAAATGTGTGCCTTATAATAGTCATTTTACTAAATTCAAAATTTTCCTATGGGTTGGCCAATAATTTTCACATTATAGTGGTTGAACAATTTACCCAGAGACTCAAATATTTAATAAAACTAAGTATGAGCCTATATATATCTAGCAATGACCTATCTAACACATATAACTATGATATTTATATATACATATTGGAGGAATGTCCCTAAAGCTTTGAAATTAGAAACCTCTCAAAGGAATGGGTCCTAGCCAAGTTTGAATCACCAAAGCCAAGTCAAGCTTTAATATTGTCAAGACTCAAATTACAAGATGCATCCATATTATTGGACCACTATTTAATACATGCACATAGCTAGGAGAACCACATGTAGTTTGATCCCTCTTTAAATTATTGAAAATATAGGCAGTGCTTAACCACTCAATGGGGGTGCTTGGGATCAACTCAACCCATATTTTCCATTTTTTTATTTTTAGAAAAACCTTGTGTTGAAATTAGAGTTAGGGTTTCAATGTGGAGATAAAATTTCAAACTAATGCACAACAATGAACTTTTGATATTTCACAAAATAATTGTTTACAAGAGGACATAACAAACTTTGTTAGAATAATCTGGTATATATTATAGGGATGTTTTTGGAAGAGATTAGATGCCTTTAGATTGCCACAGGTGTCCAAATACTACTAGATTCATCGAGAAATGTCTAGATAGTAAAGTTACATATTTGATTGAAAAAAGACCCCATTTCAATCCTTCCTTCCCCATGTGCATTGTCTTGGACATGAACATCACACTAATAAGATAAATAGACTAGTATTCTCGATAATTTTTATTAATAATAAACTATAATTAAACATTTAATTTTATATTCAAATGTGCTTAATTTAGATATATCTTAAACAATTTTAATATTTATAGTTTTGTAGTTGTTTTAAATATTAATCCAAAATGAAGTCAAACATATTGGTGAATTTGATCCTTAATTTGAATGCACATCAAAACCCTAGGTTTTCCTTTAGAGTTTATTCCTTTTTCTTAGGGTTTCAAATTTATATATTTAGGGCTAATTTTTAAACTTGATTTCTAATTTCTATTCCTTCATGTAAATTATTCATGGGTATAATGGATATACATAGTTTTTATATCCTAACTCAAGATATGATTATAATCATTACATGTTACTTTCCTAAAATATGTAATATGCTTAAAAACTATGTGATTAAAATGGTAAAATCATTCTTCAAAAATACCAAGGCTGAAATTAATCATAAAGAATATTTAGCCTTCCTTGGTAGCTTATATTATATAATCATCCAATCTAAGTTGATTTTGGTTACTACTAGACATCAAAGGGCATGTAAGAATCCTTTTGTTACTCTTGCCCGTAGACCTCAAGGTCATAATAGTTACCATCCCACCCCATTATTCACATAAGGATTATATTGGATACCATGGTCCATACTACCACTACATGAATAAGTTAGGTGTCTCACCATGCATGATAGAATGGAGTTAGTAAACTTGTTCCTCTTCCTCCCCCTCCACCTCCAACAAATCCAACCAATCAAAAAAAGGGGTATGCTATCATTGATCAGCTGAAAATTATTTTAGATAATATTTTTGTCTTTGAAATAATAAAGAGTTCATCCCACTATAAGGATATCCTATATGATGTTTTATGTGTTACAAATTCCAAAATATATAGAGCCTACATATTTTCCCTCCATTATGAATGCATTAAAGAATGGTGGAGAAATATTTTCCTTTGAGAAATAATATTTTCCAACTAAATTGTGGATGATATTTATGGATTATATAGCATCTCATTCCTATACACTTGGCAAACTCAGATCTTGGATGTTCCTCTCAATTCTAGACCTTTTTCACTTTTGAAAGTCTTGCAACTGCTGTATCTTGTGCCCCTTGGCTTATATCTTAATATGACTAGTCTTATATTGATGACTTAGACCTATTATCTTACATAGAATGCTTAAAACTTACTTATCTTCCACCTCATGCAAGTTCTAATCTTGTACCTAATTTATTGCTCCTTAGACACTAGCATCCTGGATAGACACCTATGTCGACATAGGTGTCATACTTCAATGTAATTATTTACTACCATAAATTCATCTAATTTGCAAATAAAATGTATCATTATGGTTAGCCTTAATGATTTAATGCTAATTACTAATCCAAATGGATTGTTATAAATATAAGATCAAACCTCATTCATTTATCACCTACAAAACCTAGAAAAGACCTAAAGCAATTTATCAAAGTATTCAATCAAGCACTTGATAAAGAAAATATTCCCTATTTTATCTTATTTCTATATCAATCATAGGGAAAACACAAACATAGACCTAAAGTACCAAAGAAGAAACACAAGAGTTATATTTTCCAAGTTATAAGCTAGGTCATTATTGTATTTGCTTTGTAATTGCATGATTCACACACAAGATAAAATTTAGGTAAAAACTATATCAATTGGAGGTCATCTTCAAATTATTGGATATGTAAGTAGTTCTCATTAATAGAGGGGTATTTGGGGTTAGCTCGACACTATGTGGTCACTAACCCATTTTCCCCCAAGGTCACTATGAAGATGAAGAACTAAGGTTTTACAATTTTAAAAGTGATAGTCCATGACCTGAATCTGAATACAGTAGAACAAAGATAAAGAAAAACCTAGAAGCATCCAAGTGGTCACATCCTTTTTTAGCAGCTATTCAGTATAGGACACCTATGTCAGGTTAAGATAGTAGCATTAATGCAACCATCCAAGGCTAACACTAGTGTCCATAACTCTAGAGGTACTTAATCTAAAATTTGATGATTATTCCAAAATCTTATTCTAGTCTGCTTCCTACCTGTTTCAAATCTAGAACTATGTCAATATTAAAACCGTCTAAGTACATTACATCTTTGTCATTTAAATATCTAGTGTAGTTATAATTACTTTTTTTAGCTTATCTTAGTTTAATGAGTTCAACGTATGTTATATTTGATTTTAACATTTAATTGGCCTACTTTGGAGATAATTTATCACCCTTTTGCCCTAAGATATCTCCACCCTTTTAACTCTAGATAATTTTAGGGTTAAATATTTGGTGAACCTAGCCTATAAGCTTAAAACCCAAACTAATTTAGGGTTTCTATCTATTTTTTTGAAGCACATTGTAGTTTTCAATTAATCCTAAAAAAAAAATTGAATTCATAAAGAACTGGATCTTTTATTTTCTTACAATCGTGTTAGCTATGGATACTTATATTAAGTATTTCATGTTCCAATACCTTATAGTGGTAATTACTTGTTATATATCATGTCTAATTAAATTATTCTAATATATAAGGCTTTCCAAACCTACATTCTTGCATAATCCTTATTCTAATGTTTATAATGAGATTTTACCTATTACTACATAACACCAAAGGGAGTGCATGAAATAATTATCATCCCCATGTCATATTACTGCCAAATCCAAGGATATTACTACCAAAACTTCACTTTGGAATTGCTATGCCATTCATCCCATTATAGGGATGTCCTTTTCGATGCATTGTGTATGACCATACTCCCTTGTAATGCCAAACCACCATATGTGGCCTCTTTCTTAAGTTATAAAGTAGACCAAGCATAATATATCCTTAGAAAATAAGGATTTACCACTCAACAT
The DNA here is from genome assembly GCA_037957365.1 of Torreya grandis. Taxonomy (NCBI): domain Eukaryota; kingdom Viridiplantae; phylum Streptophyta; class Pinopsida; order Cupressales; family Taxaceae; genus Torreya; species Torreya grandis. The sequence continues at coordinate 1,122,088 of JARHVA010003770.1, read as the reverse complement.
CTTATAAATAGTTGTTTTTCACTCTACTTCTAGGTGTGTGTTTGAAATAAAATGATAAAATGAGTTCTTGTGGATAATTATTCAAGGCTCAACATTGCAACATATCCTTTATCTCCGTAATTGGCATTGGAACTTTACATTTAGAACCATAAAATATGAGTATTAAGATATTTGATAATATTTAACAACAAGATTTCGGATAAATAACATTAAATGTTATAGTGGGATCCCATACATTATCTACTTATGCCAAGTTATGCCAAATGATTTGAATTATAACATTCTCTTAGGATAGCCTTGAATACATGAAATATATGCATTTCCATCTACATTAAATGCATGCTTAAAATTTAGTCATTAGGAACTCATTTACACATTTCCAATAGATACTAATCCCTTAAAAAATTATGCAATGGTCCAACAAACCAATAATACCACACCACAATCCTATAATATTGATTTTGGTTCTCAATATTTGCTCAAATATGGGTACAAGGGAAAAGGGTTGGGTAAAAATGAGAAAGGCATAACTCAGCCTATTTCTCCTTAAAATATCACAAATCATCAAGGTTTGGGTTTTTTTTAAAAAGATACAAGACACAAGCATATCTCTCATAATACAACTTGTTTTAAAAAGGCTGAAATAGAATATATGAATACCTATATAACTGAGCTCCAAGTGGTCAACCATAATCTAATCAATATGGGTGATTCCCTAAAAAATTTGACACTAGATGAGTTCTCTAATGATGAATAATTACTAGAGTACTTGGGGGCATATGAGGGTCTCCCTTCCTTCCATCATAAGAATAGGTTTTCTTATGCCACTTCTACTCATGCTTACTTTGGCAATAACGATGATACCAATGTTCAAGATGATGCATCAAACACTATTCCTACCATACCATTTATCACATAGAGATCTACTTTATTAAATGAATAAATAATCAAATATAACTTTGGAATAAATAATAACCCTTGACTAGTTTTACTTGTAGTAATAATGCACGATGATGAAGAAAAAATCTATCAATACGTCCTCCATTATTTTTGTGAACTCTTTGTTTGGCATTATTTAGATATGCTTGAGACTGATCCATCAGTCATAATAGATAACATATTATTGAACCCATATGAAAAAATAGTAAAATAAACTAATCGTAAAATGCATCCTAAAGTGGCATTATTTGTAAAAGATGAAATTTAAAATATCTTAGATGCGAAATTTCTAAGAACTATTGCACATTCTAAATGGTTGTCCAACATTGTACATTTTAAAAAACCCAATGGTGAAACTTACATTACACCGATTATCATTATTTTAAAAAATCTTGTCCTAAAGATGATTTTCCATTACCTAATATTGACATGATTATAAATTCTATAACTAGATATGAGACATTTTCATTTATGGATATATTTTTGGGATATAATCAAATTAAAATTAAATCCTTAGATCAATAAAATATGGTATTTATAACTCCTTGCGGTACATTTTGTTATACAATATTACCTTTTGGATTAAAAAACATAGGATCCACATATCGAAGGGACACGACTCATATATTTCATGATTTTATACAAAAATGTTGAAGATTATGTAAATGATTTAATTGAAAAATAAAAACATCACTAGGACCATGCTATTGATTTGTAAAAAATATTTGAGTGCTTTCAAAAGTTTAATGTTTGATTAAATCCCCAAAAAAGTGTTTTTATGGTAGCTTTGGGAAAGCTCCTAGCATACATTATTTATTAGTAAGGCATTGAGGTTCATCCAAAAAAGCTAAAATTATTTAAATAAATTCCACTTCCAACCAATTTAAAATAGTTTTGATGTTTGTAGGATTGAATTCAAGCTATTCAACATTTTATTGCTCAGTTGGCTAATAAAAAAAATCATTTCATGTGTTTGTTAAAAAAGGACCAAAAATTTGTATTGGATTATGTGTGTCAACAAAAATTCTATAAAATCAAAGCATACTTATCAAACCCACCAGTAATTATGCATATTATTCTAGATAGAACACTAATTATTTACATATCAAACACCAATGAGGCCCTTGGGGCCCTCTTAGCATAATTTGATGAAAATCACAAAGAATGTGCAATCTATTAAATCAGTTGCTAACTAGTCAATTATGAATGAAAATATACAATAATGGAAAAAGTATGTTTATCCTTAGTTTTTGTTACTCAAATCTATGGCATTGTTTGATCAATAATGAGTTTCATGTTATAATTTAAAAAGAACCATTAAGGTTCCTTATGAATGAAACACATCTAACTAGCCACAGTGTAAAATGGGTGATGTGGCTTACAGAGTTTGATCTCAAATTTGTAGCTAAAAATTGAATAAAATTTCAAGTCATAGCTGACCAATTGGTTGTGGCTTCATTATCATTTTTTTTTCTTAGTAAAGATTTCCATGATGAGTTCAAGGCATATAATATATCTTCCAATCCAAGGACAATGTTCTTCAATGGATCAAAATGTAGAACAAGGGTGGGTGTTGGTATTATATTTTGTACCCACGAGGGTGAATATATGCCTTTATCTTATAGATTAATATTTTATTACACCAACAATATAGCTGAATATGAGGCCTTGATTATCATATTTTTTATAGTACACAATCTTCATATAAGAGACATCAAAAATTTTAGCGATTCTCAATTGCTTGTTAATCAAGTTACTAATCATTACCAAACCAAAGAAAAGCATCTCTGGCCATGTAGATAAATGGTAGATAAACTCACATATATGTTTGGTAAATTTTATATTGATAGTGTTCCATGTAAAGATAACCACCATGTAAATTCCATGACAAGTGCAACATCATTAACAATTTATAATATTAATGATGATCATATAGAATTTACCATATGATAGTTACGAGATCCTTACAGTTATTTTGATAAAATGAATACCTTAGTTGTTCTTGTTTTTACTTATAGTACACTAAATATATAATGGTCCAATGATATTTATAATTTTCTCTATGGAGCCTATATAGCAGACCATTTTTCATGAAATGATAAACAAAAATTATAATGTGAAGCATTTTGTTAAATCATTATTAGAATTGATATATTTAAATGAAGTTGTGATGAACAATTACTTCAATGCTTAAACAAAGATGAGGCCCACATTGCACTCTTGGAAATGTTATGAATAAATAAAAAACTAATGTAGAATAATTTCATAGAATTACAATAATAAAAGCTATGAATAGAGATACATAAAGAATAGAAATTAAAATGAAAAACAAAAAGACATGACTTAACATGGTTCACCCAATGTGGGCTACATCCACCAAGAAACACTTTCTCAGATTTTATTATAAGCCGAAAAGAGTACAAGCCACTCTCATATCAATCTTATCATAATTACAATCCACAAATATTTTTTGGAGATGCACTCAACAAACTCTTCCAAACTCACACAATTTGGTCACCCTCTCAAAATTATTTCTTTTGATGTTGTAGACACCAAAATTGTGTCAACTCCCCTTGGTCCTTTGCACACTTTATTAATTTAAAATAAATTACTTATTTTAAATTAATGACATCACCCTAGACACCTCACCTTGGATACCTCACCCTTAGACTATTTATCACCCTATGACTAAATCCTCCAAATCATAATTACCTAAGACCTATTCCAACTCTCTCACTAACTCTCGCACCTATTTAACCCGCCTTTCGACCGTTCACCAACGGCAACTGAACTTGGAAGATGGAGGAATAGGCAAAAGGCTAAAAATAGCCTTTTTACCCATTCTCTAACCGCTGACGCCGGCAGGATGGCCGACATCGGTTGCTTAAAACTAAATTCTAACCTTGGCTGGAGGCCCCAAAAGGCTAATTCTCTAGCTCTCGAATCTAAATTTTTTTGCTCCTCGACTCTTTGCATATCAAAGGCAGGCTTTGAGATGAGGCATCAAAATTCTATCATCACTCTTTAGGCTATAGAAACTCTACAGAACTCACTCTAGATTAGATTGGATATTGCACAAGGTCTTCAGCATCAAGCCACAACAGGTACAAGCGTTCAAACACCTCTAGTTCTTCATCAAGCAAGAGCTAAGTATTTTTTTCCCTTTCATTTTAGTATCTTTAGAATGGATTGGTAATCAGTCAATTTGCTATTTCTGTTAGGTTGTGGAGCTAAAAGCTTCACCAGGATGCAAATAGGAGGAGTTACAGAGGTTACAGAGGTTGCAGAGAGAGTTACAGGGAAACTGACGTCGGTATGATCAATCGACGTCAGTCTGATCAATCGACGTCAGTCAGATAGTAGTGAAGAAGCAACCGACATCGGTTACCAGTCGGTCGACATCGGTCATGGAGGAGCCGATGTCAACAACCTGTTTGTGAACATGCAGTTTGCATGTGGATTCTGGAGAGTCTATCTTTGGACTGTTATTTTGCATGTTAAAGGCTAATTATAGTCTTGAGTTACTGTCTAATTATTGTAATTAAGATATTCTAATTATTGTAAGCATGAGAACTATATATAGAATCATGGACTGTATTGTAAAAGAGTGCTAGAGAGTAAGAGAGCTAAATAAGCTCCTTCTGAGAGAAGAGAGCAATGGTGTGTTCCTCTTAGTGCCACAGTACCAAGTGTGAGTGCTAGATTAGAGAATCAAAAGGGTTCTTCGTATATGTATGATCTTGGTCAACAAGTGTGCATGGATTCTTTTGGAGATCTACATTGGTGAGTAAGGTCTAGTGATTTGCAGGTAGCAGCAGAGAGCAAGAGATCTACTTGGAGTATGGTTGTGTGCTTGGTGTACTGGCAACGTGTTACTGACTAGTGGAGGTGAACATCAATTCTATATTGGAGTTGATTATAGTGACCATGAGAGAGAGGGAAGAAGGTCTTGAGGTGTGGCAAGCCTTTGAGGTGGAAGAAGAAGTGGCATCTTCTTTATTGTATTTTCTTCTGAGTGATTATTAATAAAATTGTGTATTGTCTCTCATATTCCTGTGTTGTTTCATATTTATAGTTACTTATCATTCTGGTTAAATTCCGTGTTTAGTTGCTAATACAAGAGGTAATCATATTGTGCTCTAATTGGTGGAGCAAGATCTTGACAAGTGGTATGAGAGCTTTTGGTTGGGTTACTAATAGGTGGTTTCAGATCTGGTTAGTGTTTTTGATTACAGGTCACTCTCAGGGGTTTTAGATTGAGTGGGAGTATAGCAATGGCAAAAGAAAGTAAGCTATGAATGGAGAAACTGAATAGCATGAATGGTTTGATTGATGGAAAGAAAGAGCAGGTAAAGGGAGATTGTTGGTCAGTAGAAGATCAGCGTGTAGAAGCAGATGTTGCAGGGGTCATTGTGCAGGTTACTCTGGATAAAGTAGAATCTTTGTTTATAGATTCTTTTGCCTCTTTCCATGCAGCCCGAAATAGAGCATCTTTTCATGGGTATGTCTTTGGAGACTTTGGAGAGATTTATTTAGGGGTTGGTGAGCCTTTTCAGATTATTGACGAAGGGGAAGTGAAGCTGAAATTGCAGACGGATAACACACAGGTGTTGAAGGAGGTCATTAGGGCCTAGTCTTGGAGATGAGTCTAATTTCTTCAAGAAAGTTGGGTGATGGGAGATGCACTGTAACTCTCATAGCGGATGCACTTGAATTAGATGGTGGTAAGAAAGTAGGTATCCTTTATCTATCTACTTATATTATTGATTCACCTTTTATTGTAGAGATGTGGCTTTGTAGGCTTGGTCACATATGTAGGAGGGGAATGCATGTTCTTAAGCGGAAGATAGATGTTTTTGATAAACTTAAGAACTAGAAGGCCTTGGTGTTCATGGAGGAGATGACAGATAGAGATCAGCTGAGGGGACTAAATTATTCTGAGTAGGGGTGTGTTGATTTAAACAGGGTTTTGATCCAAAAGGAGCTCATAGGTAAAGAGTTATCACTCACAAGCGAACACAAGTACCAGCATCAGTTAGACAATAACCAATGTCGGCAACAGGAAGATCGACGTCAGTAAGACATGAATCGACGTCGGTAGAAAGGATACCAGCATCAGCCAGGGAGATGACGTCGGCAGTCAGGGTCAATGCAGGTAACTGACATCGGTCGGATGCAGACTAGGAGATGGCTGAGATCGGTCACTGAAACGGATGGTGGGTGGATAGCAAGTTGTCAATAAGTCTCAAATGCCCATATGGAGGTTAGAAAGGGTAAGTGAACCTCATATTCATTGTTCACCTTCTTTATATTGCTTATTGATGGTCAAGAACCAGGAAGACGTGAAGAGGCAATGCAAGTAGAATCCAGATACAATGGGATTTTGGCATGGATGAGGAGTGTGAGTCCTTGGAGAAGAACCAAACAGGTATTTGTTGATGGAGTTGTCAGCTGGAAGAAAGCACTGAGAGATGGATGGATTCCCAAGTTGAAGAAGAGAGTGGATGGATACGTGAGATGGAAGGCCAAGGTATAAGGTCTTGAGGAAGCTGCAGGATAGTGGTACAGGTTTTGACAGGTGGATGACAAAGCAGGGCTTCAGTCAATGTCAGTGTAACTATTGTGTTTGTCTTACTAGGTGGATGATGGTCGCAACATTATCTAGTTACTGTATGTGGGTGATTTGCTAGCAGGTTTGTACATACAGGGTTTTTTACTGAGCTAAAGGTAAGGTAAGTTCAGAGGTATGTCATGAAGAATTTGGAGCAGCAAAATTTTTTGGCATAAGAGACATGGAGATTTTGTCTCTAGTGGGAGCTAATGTGAAGACAGTGTTGGCAAGGTTCAAGATGCAGGATGCAGAATCGGTAAGCACACCAAGAGTTGGATAGTTCAAGCTTAGCTTAGAATAGGGTTCAAAATCACATGAGGTCTAGTGTAAACCTGAGTTGTCCCAAGCAGTGGGAGTTGTCAGAAAGTATGGAGCCAATTCAGGGAAGGAATACTGGAGGGCAGTTCAGTGGATTCTCAGGTATTTGAGATGGACTAGCAGCAGGTTAACATGTTATGTAGGGTCAAGGTCTTCACTACATGGGTTGTAGGTTCGGATGTGGTAGGTTACTTGGATGACAGGTGTAGCATCACAGGTTGTGTGGTGGTTGGTCTTTAGGATTGATCTTGAAGAGGGATACAATCTAGGGAATGATTTAGACAGTGTATAGGTACAGGTACAGGTGCAGCTGTTTATCTCCAAGTGGGAGATTGTTAGGTTATGGAGCTAAAAGCTTCACCAGGATGCAAATAGGAGGAGTTACAGAGGTTACGGAGGTTGTAGAGAGTTGCAGAATGAGTTGCAGGGAAACTAACATCGGTCTAATCAATCGACGTCAGTCAGATAGTAGTGAAGATGCAATCAACGTCGGTTACCAGTCGGACGACATCGGTCATGGAGGAGCTGGCGTCGGCACCCTGTTTGTGAACATGTAGTTTGCATGCAGATTCCAGAGAGTCTATCTTTAGACTGTTAGTTTGCATGTTAAAGGCTAATTATAGTCTTGAGTTGCGTGTCTAATTATTGTAATTAAGATAGTCTAATTATTGTAAGCATGATAACTATATATAGACTCATGGGCTATATTATAAAAGAGTGCTAGAGAGTAAGAGAGCAATGGTGTGTTCCTCTTAGTGCCACAGTACCAAGTGTGGGTGCTGGATTAGAGAATCAGAAGGGTTCTTCGTATATGTATGATCTTGGTCAGCAGGTGTGCATGGCTTCTTTTGGAGATCTACATTGGTGAGTAAGGTCTAGTGATTTGCAGGTAGCAGCAGAGAGTAGGAGATCTACTTGGAGTATAGTTGTGTGCTTGGTGTACTGGCAGTGTGTTACTGACTGGTGGAGGTGAACATCAATTCTATATTGGAGTTGATTGTTGTGACTGTGAGAGAGAGGGAAAAAGGTCTTGAGGTGTGGCAAGTCTTGGAGGTGGAAGAAGAAGTGGCATCTTCTTTATTGTATTTTCTTATGAGTGATTATTAATACAATTGTGTATTGTCTCTCATTCTCTTGTGTTGTTTCATATTTCTAGTTACTTATCATTTTGGTTAAATTCTGTGTTTAGTTGCTAATACAAGAGGTAATCATATTGTGCTCTAATTGGTGGAGCAAGATCCTGACAATTTCTAAGTACTGTTGAGACCAAACCCGGCTTTCTTCCCAGAGAGGCTGAAAAGCCTTCTTCTTATCCTGATCCTCATCTCACACATAACATCTACCTTTGTCCACCTTAAGACTCTATTGACCTCCCTACAACCCTGGATGGACCTGCAAATTACCAGACTCCTCTATCGACTAAAGACATCAACCAGAAACCCATCCAAAGCCCATTGCCCCTACTGACATCGATAGCATAACCGATGTCGGCAACTTTACCAATTGACACTGGTAGGACTATCGACGTCAGTGATTGTGGAAGACTGATTGCAGGATTCAGGTACGCATTATCTATTTCTCCTTCTTTAAGTCTTTCATTATTTCTTTCCATTACGACATTCTTTTTATCAACTAGTGGACTGTCATCCCTCCAGGAAGTCTTTACGCTTCTGGGACCGAGTATATCACTTGGCAGTCCACCATATCTGTCTCTAACATTTTTCTTTGTTAAGTTTTATTCTTATCTACAGGTGTCATCCTCCACAGCCAAAGAGGAGCTCCTTCAACATCTCGATACGGTGCGCAACTTCATCCGGGTATCATCTAACCCCTGACCATTAAACTTTAGTTTCTTTCTTCTTCTGAATGTAAATAGCAAAAATGCATAGAGAAACATTCTATCACACCCAGTGGGACCCTGGAGTTTTCCTTGGGTTCATTTCTTCTAAAAGCAAACTTTTCATATAGATGCATTAGGAAAAAATCCTCTTCTTGCATCCTTCTTCTATCTCTTTATTTCGAAAAGACACCATTAACACAAGTTAAAAAGAACTTTTTCTTTTTCTTCTTGTCATTTCTTTCCTGCATTTTAGAGTAGTGAAAATTCATACTCTTAACCTTTTCCTCACTTGTTTGCATCTGAACAAACCATTTCAATTTGGGTTAAAACACTATTGCATTTCATTCCTGCTTGAATGCATATTTAGCTCATCTAGTAATTAAACGCATTATGAATAAATCGTAGTGCACATATGTTACACATCCAGACCACATTCACATTCACAAATCAAACATCTAAACATACCTGAGACAAGGCCCGTCTAGGATTTCATCACCTAGCAGATACCTTACCCTTCCTGGCGATCCTACTTGGACTTCACTACCAAGGGGAGGACCCACTCTGTTCTCTGGTAGAGTATAAACTATAGGTGAAGTATATACTAGCTAAGCGACCCAGCTTGGCTCTGGGCTCGTGAAGTGAGGGGAACAAGCTCCTAGCACCAGGCCATGTACGGAACCTAATACATATTTTGAGCACCAAAACTTAAACCGAAACCAACCATAGACTGCCTCTTTTAAGACCCGTTCTAAAAGCCCAATTCCCAAACATACTCTTCTAAGGCATAAGCCACCACAACTCTAAAATTTATTCTTAGGAATTTAACATTTAGAGGTTGCTTTCCATCATCTATTTTTCTGACTGTATCTAATTTTTTGAGCTAGTGAGGTCACATTCTGAGATCTAAAAACAACTCAGACTTTCTTCTTTCTTCCAAAAACTTTTAGTTTTCTGAGTTTCTGGAAATACACAATAACCGACATCGGTTTTCCACCGATGTCAGCAACTGATCTTCACCGACATCTGTTATCTGATTGACATCGGCAACTTACTTCACCGACATCAGTTTTTCTACCAACGTCGGTCACTGTCAAAAATCTTTCTTTTCAAACAGCAAGCTAAAAACCTAACCTTTTTGTTGTTAAAAACAAATTTTGGTTTTTTGAGGCTGAAACATATAGTTTTTAGAACCTGAATCTATTTTTCTTTGAATGGTTTTGACACGTAGTCAAACCAAAACTCTTTTTGACCACGCAAGGCAACAACCACTCCCGCCTTTGCCTTCTATATCAAGTCCCCAAATGGAGTATAATTCAGAAATTGAACGTACTCCTATCCAACCAACCCCAACTCAACCCCCTATTGTTTTCGAAGGGGACCAAGACTTTGAAAGGTTCCTTGACCTCAATGTCAAGGCTCTTTAGCACTATCTCGTGAGAAGTCAATGCGAGATCCTTTAGGCAACCCAGTTTATGGGATGCCAACTTCCTTAGTTGAAATGACAATCATATCAACAGCCTCTGTAACCCAACCCATGGTCACCCAGGCCATTGCCTCAACTAACAACCCGACCATGACCAATCTTTAAAGTGTGGCCTCTCCTTCTATTTCTAGACCTACCTCCATTGGGGTTTCTGTACCCCCTCAACCACAAACCATTCAACAAAGTTCTACACCATTCCAGAACTTAATTGTCTCCATCCCACCTACTCTTGTACCCATAAATACAAGAGTGACTACTTACCCTTTGGCTAGTGTTGCCACCATCCAACCACCTTTGGCAACATCAAGTCAAGTTGTGCTTTCTAGATTTATGACACAACCACCCTTAACTTCAACATCAGTCCCTATGACTAGTTACCAATATGTTGTGCCTATACAAGTACAACCAACTATGTCATATGCTCCACCTAACACCTTCCAAATACCTTACAACCTAGGGGGCACCCCACCTACAAATCCATCAACCGATCTAATCAAGATGTTGATGGATAAGATGTCTAATCTTGAGACATTCATTTCGGGTTCAAGAAATGTTCTCTCATATGAACAAATCTGTAATGAGCCTATTCATCCTTCGGTCCCAATCTGACCATATCCTAATCAGTGGGAACTTCCCAAGTTTACTCGCTTTCAGAGTAAAGAGGACCCATAACAACATCTACGAGTGTTTAGACACGCTTGTTACCTTATACCACATGATGATGCATTATTTCTATGCACATTTCCCATGTCGCTTTCTGGTGCAGCCCTTGATTGGTATAGTTTTATTACCAGTCACTCTCTATTTACCTTCACTCAACTAGCTCAACTATTTCTTAACCACTTTTCAGTTAACATAACTAAAAAAGTCTCCATCACGGACCTATATTCTATTAGACAATTCGACGATGAATCAATATCTGATTTCATTGCTCGATGGAGAGGCTTAATTAACCAACTCTCCTTTTCTTTACCTCAACCTGAGCTCATTGAGCTCTTTTCACAAACATGTTCCAGACACATCTCATCTACTTTGTGGGTGCAAACATTCTGCACATTTGACGAAGCTTTCACCATGGCTAGAAATCTTGAACTCCGCGCTATCGAAGAAGATAGAGTCACATTGCGTAGTAAAAATACCAACGCAAAATCTAATGACCCTTCTTCTTCCAAACTTTCTTCTTCCCACTCCAAGTCCAAGGGGTCAGCAAATGCTGTGGTCGCTAGATCATCATCCTCCACCACAACTAACCAATCTAAGCCCTCTACATCACAATACTTCACAAGACAATTCCAACAACGGAATATACAACGTTAATATACTCCAATAGGAGAATCATATGCTTCCGTGTTGGATAAACTAGTCAAGCAGGGGGTCCTCAATCTCCCTCAAATTTGACCACCCCAGTTTGAACCCTCAAAAGCCATCCCTACATGGTATAGGGAGAATGAATTCTATAATTATCATCATGTCAAGGGTCATGACATAGACAATTGCAAGGCCTTTAAAAACATTGTCCAAGACATGCTAGTTAAGGGGGATCTTGTTTTGGATAACCCAAATGTGTTGGTTAACCACGACATAGATATATTTAGAAAACCATTCCCTAACCATCCCCCAAGTCAGAATAACATTCAAACCATGGCCGACGACCTCCAAGAGTGTAATATATGCACAGTCGACATGGTTTCTAACCAACCTCTACCACAGTCTAAAGAGGTTAACCAACCCATTTGTCCACCACAGGTAGAAGAGCCTTCTTCTCCTATTTGCCCACCATAGGTAGAAGAGCCTTCTTCTCCTATTTGTCCATCACAGGTAGAAGAGCCTTCTTCTCCTATTTGTCCCCCACAAATGGAGGATAGTCCTCCATCAACCCCTCTTTCACACATAGGAGAGTCAACTTTGAACTCTCCCATATTGGAGGATGTTTTGGTGGCACCCACGCCAGTGCCCTCGCCCTCATCCTTCTTATTATCAATGGGGGATCATACTTTCCCCACTCCTAGACCGCACATCAAAACTACAATCATCCCTGCCCTCTATCCTCTTGAAGAGCCCAATTCTCCAATCCCTTCTCTGCTGAGTGAAGAACTAACCATCCCACCCACTTCAGCCGAAGAAAATTTGGTGAAGGTAGATTTGAACCTCACACCTCACAACAGTGGTCCTCGTACCATACCAAAGAAGGCCACTAAACCATGTCAGAGAACTCCTCCCCCAACCAAAAATGTGGTACGGATAACTCCCCCACTTTCACCATTGTCCTCTATTTTGGTCCCACACCCTTCTACCTTAATAGGAGTGTTCCCTACTCCAACACTCATCAAACATACATTTCCTCCAACAAATTCAACACCTTTTACCAAGAAAGTGCCATCTACGCGTGTGAACATGCCAGCCACACCACCAACCAAAAAGGAGGTACTAAAACCTCCCCCTACAACTTCTAAACCGAAGTTGTCAACCCCTTGTGCAACAACTCCTAAATATAAGTTTTCAAATCCTACAACTTCTAAACAGAAGTTGTCAACCCCTATAACTCCTAAATAGAAGTTGTCAAACCCTATTGCAACAAAAAGTGTAGACTCATTAAAGGGTTCCTATGCTTTGATATTATGTCAATTGTTGTAGTCTTCTAGCATCAACCTCCCACCTCTTAAACCATTCCAACCTCTCAGACCAAAACCATCTTGGTTTGATGACACTAAAATCTGTGCGTATCATTGCACACCTGGGCATGACACTGAACGTTGCTACGCTCTTAAAGCTGTCATTCATCAACACTTGAAAAAGGACACCCTTTTCATTAAGGATCCTCTTGACCACCCTTTCAACAAACTATCGACACCATCACATGCCTCTCAAACCTCATCACCTAAATCAGGATCTCAACGCAAGACTGTGGTTTCTCTACCACCTTATCCCCCTTTGGTTGAAATCAACACCATCAATGTGGCCAACTGGTCACAAACCATGAAGGATAAATGGAAAGAGAAAGTTTCTCTCCCTCAAACATATCCATTTGTCAAGCCTCCTCAACCACTAAAACCCAAGATTTCAATCTTGGGCACATCCCATCCAACATCTTTGAAGCCACTTCATGACCCCATGGTGAAACAACTTCACCAAACCCCTATGAAGACATCTTTGTATGACCTCATTCAAAGCTCTCCACAACATCACCAAGCTTTAATCAAAGCTTTACAGACAGTGGAGGTCCAACCTGAAGACCCCCAACCACTGGTTACTTTAGTCAAATCATTACTAACCATTGCGTCTGTCACCGTCCCTAATTTTGAGATTCCAAACTCCAACCTGGAAGATCAGGATCTCACCCTCTTAAATTAAGCCTATCAGGAAAAAGCTTCACAAGATTCATCCTCACGTTGCACTCCTTGACAAAGAGGAGCTTCATTGTCTTCTCTCCATCTCATTTATCCAACCCACTGATTATCCGCAATGGGTATCAAACATTGTCCCTATCACACAACAACTAGGGGAATTCAACTTTATATTGAACATCATCCAACCAAGCATCAACCAAACATCAACCAACCAAGCATTGACCAAATATCAACCAACCAAGCATCGATCAACATGTGAGCAATATGGAAAGAAGCAAATGAGGCAAGTTTGCTCCTAATTGGCTCGGACCTTATATCATAACACACAAGTATGGATCAGGGACTTATCATCTGTCTTCTCTTGAAGGTTGGCCAGAACTTGAGCCCCTTAATGCCTTACATCTATGACCATTATATTGTTAATCAAGTACTCATTCACTTGATGTTTAACTTGAGCTCATCCCTTGAGCAACCGCCATCATCATCATTCCTATTCCTTTCAGCCATTTTTCCTTACAAACATTAGTCAACCCTTTGGTAAAGCATGAATGCGTTGTCCTAATAAAAGGGAAACCCCCAAACCTCTATAGTCAAGTCCATGACTAAAAGTTTAGTCAATAACAAAACACATAAAACTGGGATGCCTAACAAAAAAATTCAAAGGTCATAAATTATAAATGTAGACTGCTCCCTCGAAGGACAGCTGCATCATTGCTGTAATTACTAGACTGCTCCCTTGAAGGACAGCTATTCAAAGACATCAAAACATAAAAAATAGAATATATACCAATCCCTCAAAGGATGGCTATGCCCAAAGTTTACTACAAACAACACTCTCTCAGAAGCTTCTCGCATCGATCAGCTTCACATATGACCACAAAACAAAACAACATCCCCAAGTAGACTTCTCGCACTGATTAGTCTACCAAAAAAAAAGTTATTAAGTCATGGACTTGCCTATAGTCATTCTTAGGGTTACCTATAAAAGGGGCAAAGTTATCCTTGCTAAAAAGGGTTACGCTATCCTCACATCCCACATAATCAAACCTATTACCCCAACACACCCAAGGGATTTTGAGCTCACTTAACATCAAGTGATTTGAATACTTCTCTAAACAATGGTCAATGACGTAATGCATGAATGGGGTTTTTATTTGAAATAACCCTATCTATGTTATCATTATGGTCCTTGTCAATGAAAGAGCAAAACACCTTTCACTTCTTTTGTCACATACAACCCAATCATTTTTTAACCAAACCAAACCAAACCCAAACATTTTCTAACCATTAACATGACCAAAACAACTATCAACCTCTTTGACTCTTCCTCCCTTTTAGGGAAAACTACATTGGCATGAGGCCCTTGACATAGGGGCTATGTAGGCAGCACTCAGTTGACACGGGGTCTTCTGGGGTTAACTCGGCCATTTGCCCGTTCGTCTCCTTAATGACATCGGTCATTCGTTTGTTCATCTACCTGATGGACAAATCATTTCACCTTTAACCATGACCTAACCTAGTCAAACTCAGTCCATAACCTAGACTCCTTCCTCCCTTTTAGGGAGAACTACATTGGCCTAAGGCCCTTCAAATAGGGGCTATGTAGGCAGCACTCAGTTGACACAGAGTCTTTTGGGGTCAGCTCAGCCATTTGCCTTTTCATCTCCTTAATGACGTCGGCCATTCATTTGTTCATCTACCTGATGGACAAATCATTTCACCTTTAACCATGACCTAACCTAGTCAAACCCAATCCATAACCTCGACTCCTTCCTCCCTTTTGGGGAGAACTACATTGGCCTGAGGCCCTTCAAACAGGGGCTATGTAGGCATCACTTAGTTGACATGGGGTCTTCTAAGGTTAGCTCGGCCATTCCTTCATCCATCCATATAATGGACCAACTATCTATACCAACCCAAAATCATGACCAAACAACCAGCCCTAACACTGAATGAGTTACCTAAACTTCTCATGGGGCACATTGGAGATCGCATGCATCTCCCCATCCATAACAAACTACACTTGAGATGACTTATATCTCAGCCTGACTCGACCAATGACCTTGGAGATCATGACTATCTCCTCAGACCATGACCACTTTTGAGATAACTTTGCCTTGGTTGTTTTGATTGCATATATGCTACCTCATGAATAGTTATCAAATTGTATGCAACCCACATTATGACCCTCACACGTATTGTCAGATCACGCTCCAGTTGATCCTCAATATTTGTGACATTTTCGTGTTTTCTAGGAGCACTTCCTAAGCCTGGGATACTTGGAACACGATGACCATTGGAGCTACAGCTTTGATCATTTAACCCAATCAGTTACGACTAAATGTTGGGGACCGGTTATTTTGATTTTAGCACTCCTCAACCTTTGACTGTGACAATTTGACCTATCTATCACATGAAGTGGTATACGCTCAATTCCAACTATTACAATGTTCACACTCCAACTTCACCATACCCATCCATTGCCTATCAAATCGACATTCGATATCAGGTCACCTTCCCTCGACTCCCGCTTTGAGGGGGAATACATCATCCCATACTTGGGGCAACTTACTCCTATTTTTGTCTTGTAGTTCGTCAGAACAACCAACAAGACAAAAAGGGGCAAATGTAGAGACCAAAATTGTGTCGACTCCCCTTGGTCCCTTGCACAATTTATTAATTTAAAATAAATTAGTTATTTTAAATTAATGACATCACCCTAGACACCTCACCTTGGATACCTCGCCCTTAGACTATTTATCACCCTATGACTAAATCCTCCAAATCATAATTACCTAAGACCTATTCCAACTCTCTCACTAACTCTCGCACCTATTTAACCCACCTTTCGATCGTTCACCAGTGGCAACTGAACTTGGTAGATGGAGGAATGGGCAAAAGGCTAAAAATAGCCTTTTTACTCATTCTCTAGTTGTCGACGTCAGTTACCTGTCGGCCGATGCCGGTGGGATCGTCGACATCGATTGCTTAAAACTAAATTCTAACCTTGGCTAGAGACCCCAAAAGGCCAATTCTCTGGCTCTCGAATCTAAATTTTTTTGTTCCTCGACTCTTTTCATATCAAAGGCAGGCTTTGGGATGAGGCATCAACATTCTATCATCACTCTTCAGGCTATATAAACTCTACAAAACTCACTCCAGATTGGATTGGATATTGCATGAGGTCTTCAGCATCAAGCCATAATAGGTACAAGCATTCAAACATATCTAGTTCTTCATCAAGCAAGAGCTAAGAATTCTTTTGCCTTTCATTTCAGTATCTTTAGAATGGATTGGTAATCAGTCAATTTGTTATTTCTAAGTACTATTGAGACCAAACCCAACTTTCTTTCTGGAGAGGCTAAAAAACCTTCTTCTTATCCTGATCCTCATCTCACACATAACATCTATCTTTGTCCACCTTAAGACTCTATTGACCTCCCTAAAACCCTGCATGGACCTCCAAATTACTAGACTCCTCTATCAACCAAAGACATCAACCAAAAACCTGTCCAAAGCCCATTGCCCCTACCGACATCGACGACTGTGGAAGACTAATTGCAAGATTCAGGTACGCATTATCTATTTCTCGTTCTTTAAGTCTTTCATTATTTATTTCCATTATGACATTCTTTTTATCAACTAAGGGATTGTCATCCCTCTAGGAAGTCTTTGCACTTCTAGGACCAAGCATATCGCTTGGCAATCCACCATATCTATCTATAACATTTTTCTTTGTTAAGTTTTCTTCTTATCTACAGGTGTCATCTTTCATAGCCAAAGAGTAGCTCCTTCAACATCTGGATACGGTGCGCAACTTCATCTAGGTATCATCTAACCCCTGACCATTAAACTTTAATTTCTTTCTTCTTCTAAATGTAAATAGCAAAAATGCATAGAGAAATAGATGTATTACCTATTGTATCTCCATCTATACATAATACATCAATAGGCAAATGATATAACAATTTTAAAAAATAATGGGTACTAAAACCATGGGCCAATTCAACCCATAATGGTTACCCATTAATCATGGGTGATGACACCACACATATATAATTATAGATAAACCACGTAGCTATACTCTTGAAAAAGGGGGTCCAAAAACTTTAAGAGTGTATAGTACATTTTAATGTACAATATTTGAAATAAATTATAATGTGGAAATAGGACTCACAACATAACAATCTCCCACTTGGAAACTGATTTCCTCTAACTAGGATTCTCAATCGTTCACTGTCATTTGTGAAGGCTAACCAAAGATGAGCATAGCTTTAGTTTCTCCCTTGTAAACACTTTGGTCATCATGTCTTTAGGATTATGAATAGTGTGAATCTTCTCCATCTTCAACTTATTTTCCTCCAAAGCTATCATGATGAAATGGTACCTCAACTATATATGTTTCATCCTAGAGTGGAAGGTAAATTTCTTTTCTAAGTGTATAACACTCTGACTATCACTATACAAATTCCCTTCCTCCTTATGCCCCAAATCTTCAAAAAACTTATCTAACCAAATATTTTCTTTTTTCCCCTCTGTGGCAACAACATACTCAACCTCTATGGTTTTAAAAAACCACAATTTTTTGTAGTCATGAAATCTAGCTCACTATTGTGTCACTTACAATATATACATATTTTGTCATGATCCTCTTATTGTCTAAATCTATAGCCATGTATAAATATACATAAGCATTAAATGTGGTGTCCAATCCACCATAGATTAAAACTATCTCCATGGTCCCTCTCAAGTATCAAAGGATCCACTTCACTATCTGCCAGTGCTCTCTACCTAGATCACTCATGTACCTACTTATTGATCCCACCACATGGGAAATATCTAGCCTAGTGCATACCATGGCATACATCAAGATGGAAACTACTAATGAATAAGGTACATATGACATCTAGATTCTTTCCTCCTCTATATTGGGACACTGCTCCTTTGATAAATTGAAATGACATGCCAAAGTGTATTATTCTTTTGGGGAATTAGGGTGTTTAATTCCTAAGAAAATAAAGGTCTGAGTAAATATAAATTAGTAATTAACGTGTCTCAATTAGCCTATTTATTTGTGTAAATAGATATGTATTTTTTTTCTAAATATAGCAATAACTGAGAGAAATTAGAACTTAGCTTATAATGGGCTGAAACGAATGATGCAGGGTCTAGAAATGGCTATGTAGGGATGGTAGACTGTCATAAACATGACCCAAAACTCTATTTATAGATTGGATAGGAGTGCCAAACTTAGGACACCCTACTACTTAGCACTTTAGTCCACTTTCTAGCATTGTTGTTCACTTTTGGTGTTGGTGTCCACTTTTGATGTTATTATCCTAGTGGTCTAGATTTTATAGGTTATGTTCAATAGGCCTATGGCACTTTGGTAGTGAAATATCAAATCTTGAGTCTATGTGGAGCTTGATGTGTGTCTAATTAAATGTTCAAAACCCTTAGGATCTCTTGGTACTTGAACTTGAGTAACAAATTAGGAAAGAGAGAAGGGTTTAGTGTGTAAAGGATATGTTGGATGCACTTCACCCCCGTATGTGGGCACACTGCCCACATACCAATACTCTGAAGAGGGATCGAGCTAATGTAGCTCTCCCATTTGAAGTGCTTAGTGAAATTATGTGATTTATACAACTAGATGCAAAACTATATTGTACTTTGGATGACTAGAGAATAGTATGAGTGATTGAATATGCTTGAATTGGTCTTGGAAGGTTATATTCAAAGAAAAGGGAAGAGTGCTTGAGTGCACTTGATTTTATTCTTGTTTTATTCTTGTAAATGAGTGCCAACCCTTCTAAATGGAAATTGAAAGGAATTTTATAGGGAAACTAATGATCTTGGGTTAGATGATCTTGTATTAAGTCATATGGGGAAGAGATAAGGAATCAATAAAATCTAACTGTTTGAGGCTAGAGTGAACATGGGAAACAATGCCAAAAATAGGACACCCCTAAATTTTGGTGCTCCTATCTAATTTGGTCACTATTTTCCTAGCAGGATGAGATGTAGGGGGATGGATCTAGGTCTAAGAGGGCTACATGGATCTCAAAAAACTAAGTTTAAGAAGCTATGGGTGACTAAGAATCAATGAAATTCTAATTGAGAAGGGTTGAGTGAGCAAGAAAAAGAACCTATAGCTTGGGTGCTATTATCCATGCCTAAGTCATCCAATTTCCCATTTTATATGACTACATTCCCCCCCCCCCCCACTTTATTATATTGATGCAACAACACAAAATACTAAGATAAAGGGAAAATAGAAATCATACCTAAACTTACCTATAAGTGAAAAGCTCGTGAAGTTGTGTGATGTTAGATGTGCATAGAGAAATCACACTATGATGTGTGAATATACAAATAAAAACATAAATTAGATTAGTTCTTACTAGATATGTTATATCTAAAATAAGAATGTACAAAATTTTAGTAAAGGAAGAGAGAGGAACAAATACACCTCACCATGTACATGAACCAATACAAAACATGTTGTAATGCTAGATTGTGATGCATATGTGTTGAATCAAGAGTAATATTATGAATGGTGTTGAGTGCTCAATTTTCCAAAATGTGGCTCAATAATTTAAAGGATTGACTTTTGGCTCCATCATCACCAATTAAGTGAAGCTATAAAGTGATACTAGTATAGAATAGATGTGTGTCCTAATTTATGTCTAGACTCTATGTCCAATCCCTTTGAATAGGTGGCTCAAGAATGCAAAGGCTAGCCCTTTGGATCCATCATTGCCCTATGAAGTAAAGCTATAAAGTGATACCAGTATAGAATAGATGTCATATGAGATGGCTCATGGATCTCATGAATATGCTTAAAATGTAACATTATGGTGTGGATAGCCAAATGTGTGTTGGATACTAGGCCAGTCTTGGCTATTTCAAAAGATGGAGATTAGAATTGTATGAAAGACAATCTGAAACTGATGTACTAGGCTTATATGAAAGCTAACTTGAGAACTTGGATACTCAAAAAAATAAACTTGTATGAAAGTTTAACTTGAATGTGATGCCAACCACCTATGGATGGAGTAAGGCACGCAACTACTGAAAATGCCTAGAATAAACTAAACTTGGAAACAAAAAGAAGATCAATGTGTTGTGCACATTGCCCCCCAATCACTGATGTCTAGAACATGGATTTTTATCTAAAATTTATGCCAACTTCCCAATCTAAACTAAAAGTGAGAACCATCATTCCACGCATGAAAATCTCCTATATTTGAGAAAACTATGTTGAAATTATTGAATTTTAAGGATCTAGAAGTGTAAAAACTATCTTTGAGCTAATTTTTTTTCATGTTTCTAAAAACCCTAAGTGTTTATTTACCTAGATAGGAGATCCAAAGTATGGACACCCCCTATGTTTGGTGCTACTATCTATTTCTATAACTACTATCCATTTTTGGCATTACTATCCGTTTCTGATGCTAATGTTTGGTGTGAAAATTGACTATTGATTTGAGACTATTCCCATTTTTATACTCTAATTTGATTGGTTTTACTTCTAGATTCTATGTTGCCTATTCTAAATGTTTTTATTTCTATTTATAGGAGGTTTTATCTCTATGACAAATCCCCTATTTAATACCCTCTCTTCTGAGGGTAGGAATGATGAACCTACAATGACTACCCTCAAAATAAAAGAGTCTTGTGTGTTAATATGGAAAAAATTAGGATATACCATTTGATGTTTGACAATATGTTTCAAGATATATCAATTTTTTTATTAATAGATATTGTTAGATCAACAACAGTATGCCTAGATAGATATAATAATGTGAAAGCATGTGCAAAGTATTAAACTAAAACTATAAATTTTAATTGTTAGTTGTTAGTTAGAGGGATGGAGCATGATATCCATCATAGCATCCAAAAAAACAAAAAAATGTATGATATGGATCATGGAATTGCACAAATTTTATAATCAACAATGAAATAATCAAGAATCATACTATATGGGTTAACAGGCCACGTAAACAAGGGACATGGGCACATATCACTCAAACTAAAAGACAAGCATGGAAGGCATATTCAAATGCCACATACACATACAAGTGGAAGAAGAAAATTTGGAATGAGGGTCACAAGTACATGAAAAAACACAAACAAAAGACATTGGAAAATGTCCTAAGGCACACACAAAGACAATCAATAACTAGAAAGTGCAATCACACAAGCTACGCTAAGCAAGCAGAGAAAACATGTAATAACTAGAAAGATACAAGCACATCTAATTGATCAAAGCAAATGTGAAAGTATGCAAAACATGTGTAGTATAATACTAGGTATATGCTAGGAAATATAAAAGTTCTAGATACTAGTAAGATGTCGATATAATATTCTATTTAAGCTATAAATTAATGTACATCAACATGATAACTCATAGTGTGTGGTGTAGAAATTACATAACCTAGATGGTGTAGTCATATAGAAGATGCCCATAATGGGTGTGTATATAAATGTGTGTCTCAAATGTATAAGTAGGAATGCCCCCTCTATGGGTAAAATGAAGTAATAAAATATCTAGATGTCACTGCACACACTCAAAGAAGATCAAGTGAATCATGGTAATGTAGAAAATTGACATACAATAGCATGAAACAACAACTATAAGTCCTATCATGATATCAGTAATGTAAACATGGATGATGCATACAATCAAAAAATGGTTTTGGTGTTTTTACAAATTTTTAAATGTTTTTTGTAATTTGAAGTGTTATATTGTTTTTTGTATTTTTGAAAATATTTAAACTATGTACAATCAATCAGAAGAGTTTATGTATAATCAATGTTGAAAAGAAATGTTACTAACCAATGAGTCTCGGATGAGACCCCCTATCATGGTGTCCTATATTAAATAATGGAATCATGTATGATTGTGAATCATGATTGAATTGTTGAGAATATGACTTTGTATATTTGGGTTCATCATTAGTATCTTTAAAATCATAATAAACTATATTGTTCCACTCATCATTATCATCTTGATTTTGAACCAATGGAATGTTAGTGTTGATTGTTGTTGTAACTAGATATTTTATTTTGATAAATTTTGTCTATGAATGATTTGATTTAGGATATTCAATAAATCCCAAACCCTGGTGACAAACATTATCATTTTCTAGAATAGGAGTAGTAATGCCTTGAACATGCTTGCCCAACCCTTGACCTTGATAACCAAACTGTTGTAGATATCTTTAAGCAAACCCATACTAATTTGAAAGTTGAGCCTCATTTTGGAGAGATAGATTTGCATATTTTTCATGATTGACCTATGTTTTGGTATTGTTTGTTGCTCTGATTTTTCTTGTTGATCCTTTTATTGTTTTGAGTTTCACTTTGGTAACCACTTTTGTATTGTTTCTGAATTTGACCCTTTGTGAATGTGTTCTTATGTTGTTGTGGATTTATTAACTGATTTACCTTGTATAAGGTCCTCATTAACAATTATCTATTGTATATGCTTTTTCAATGCCAAACATGTATCGATCTCATGCCCATGCATTCTATGATATGCATAATAATATATGGACCTTCTCATTAGATGTAGAGGAGGTAGTTTGATCAATTTATATTTTATCATTTCCCTTAGTAGCTCACTTGAACTCTTATTTGATCTTTGAATGCTTTATGAATCACTAGTTGTAGAGTTACTTTGTTTTGATTTGTTGTTTATAAATGTAACATTGCTTGCAACCAATTGACTAGGTGAAGGTGCATATACATAATTGACACTAGGGTGTCTTTGAAGCTTTTTTATTGTAATCTAATTTTACAATGTTGTGATCTTTTCATGTAATAGTTGATTCTATGTTTGTAAATCTAATAATAGCTTGCTCATGATTGTGATTTGATTCCTTAGAGTCTCACAAGTGCAAACCTTAGTTACTTTTGACTAGACATGTAAGCACATATGTTGAATAGGTTTCGAAAAAGCTATAGACTAAATGTATGCATTAGGAATAATAGTAGAGGTTGCCTCACCTTTTGGAGGGGTGATAACATGGACCTAGTTAGAAGGAAAGTAGCTATCACCCTCTTAAGGGAGAGGAAGAGAAGGGATTTCTTTCCTCTGCATAATATATGACATTGAAACAAGAGTAGCCAAAGAGGCATATACACCTAGGTAGAAACTATGCATATAGGCTAAAATGCATGCAAGTGGAGTTATAAATTGTATACCAATATGATTATAAATAACATTCCACATAAAAGATAGAAAACAAGGGATAGAAAGCATGAGTCTGTGTATGTATGCATAAGAAAATGTGACGTGCTATTTAATTTCTAATGTTTTTAGCATGATAAACTTGAATTTTTTTCCATATGAGAGATAGAGAATATGCAAAATAAATATTGAAATTTTATGTAAGTTTAGCAACGAATTTTATAATATCATCCCTTATTATGAAACATAAGCATGAAATGAAAAGGATGAATATTTGTACTGACATATGATAGACTTCATCATTTATGTACATGATAGGGCCCCTTATAGTTTCCTTGTTATTTACAAGAAATGTAATAAAATTTTGTAAATAAATGAGCATCATTTTTGCAATTTGACTATGGATTTAAGGTGATACCTCAAAAATTAGAAAGGAGATAGTATATGTAACTAAGAATTTTTCAAAAATATTATTTTCAAAATACTATGAACTTTTGAATTTGAAATTGATTTTTTTGAGTTAGATATACAACTAAATTTTTAGAAAATGATGTGAAAAGTACTGAAAATAACTGAGAATGTATTTGATGTAACTAGGGTTTTGAATAAATTGTTCCAAAATTAGTGCAGTAATTTAAAAAATTTATAGAAAATTTATAGTTTTAATTTTGAAAAATTGATGAAAACTATAAAAATATTTATAAAATTAGTAGTATAATTTTCCTAGTGGTTTGAAAATGTTTGTATGAAAATAGGACCTAGTATGTGTAAACTAGGGCTTAGGTGACTTTATTGAAAATATTTCAATTAATTTGTAGTTTTCTAAATTTTAAAATCAAGAAAATTCAAGAAAAAAATTTAAAAAATAAAAAACAATTATCCCTAGGGTTTCTATGGTTTTTGTGTAGAAATTCAAAGTAAGTTGGGTTCATGAAATATTTTATTATTTTTGGGAATTAGGATATTTGATTCCTAATTAATAGGTAAATTAGTAATTAATGTGTCTTAATTAGCCTACTAATTTGTGTAAACATATATGTATTTTGCCTTTTTCTAAATATAAAAATAGGTGAGATAAATTAGAACTTAGCTTATTTTGGGCTAAAACAGATGATGCAAGATCTAGAAATGGCTATGAAGGATTGCAAACTATCATAAACAGGTCCCAAAACTATATTTCTAGATTGGATAGGAGCAACAAACTTAGGAAACCCTACTAGTTGGTGATGTAGTCCACTTTCCAGCATTGTTTTCCACTTTTTGCACTATTATCCTAGTGGTCTAGATGGTTTGGGTTCTGTTCAGTAGGCCTATGACACCCTAACAGTGAAATATCAAAGCTTGGGTCTATACGTAGTTTGTTGTGTGTTTGATTCAGTCTTCAAAACCTTTAGGATATCTTGGTACTTATACTTGAGTAACAAACTTGGTAAAGAGAGAAGGGTTTAGTGTGTAAAGGATATGCTAGATGCACTTCACACCCCATGTGTGGGCATGCTACTTACATACCAATACTTTGAAGAGGGATCAAGCTAATGTAGTTCTCCAAATTGAAGTGATTGGTGTAATTGTGTGATGTATGCAACTATATGTAAAGTTATAATGTACTTTGGATGACTAATACTAGTATGAGTGCTTGAATAGGCTTGAATTGGTCTTGGAAGGTTATATGCAGAGAATAAGGAAGAGTGCTTGAGTGTATTTGCTTGTATTCTTGAATTTTTTCTATGAATGAGTGCCAACCCTTCTAAATGGACATTGAATGGAATTTTTATATGGAACCTGATGATCATGGGTTAAATGAGCTTGTATTAGGCCAATAGGGGAAAAGATAAGAAATTGGAAAAATATGACCATTTGAGGATAAAGTGAACTTGGACAATAACATCAAAAATAAGACACCTCTAAATTTCGATGCTCTTGTCCAAGTTAGGCACTACTATCCTAGGAGGATGAGACATGGGGGGAATAGATCTAGGTCTGAGAGGGCTATTTGGGATCTTAAAAATCTAAGTCTGAGAAGTTATGGGTGATTGGGAATCAGTGAAAGTCTAGCTGAGAAGGGTTGAGGGAGCAAGAAAGAAGACCTAAGGTTGGGTGCTATTAGCCATGCCTAAGTCATCTAATTTTGTATTTTATATGATTACATAAATTATTTACAACCAATTTATAATCTTGCATACTAAACCTCTCCAACATCTTTTTAATGTACTCTTTTTGAGATAAATTCATGTTTTTTTCCTTTCTATCTTGATTTATTCTCATACCAAGGATTTTTTTTCTTTCCCCCATATCCTTCATAGCAAAAAAATTACTAAGATGTTCTTACCTGTGACCAACATGTCATCCACATACATACATAGGATAATTTAAACATTGTCATCAAACTTATTTACATATAAACAATGGCTTGAATGACACCTTGAATATTCATGTTCCATCATAAAACTATCAAATTTCCTATACCATTGTCATGGAGCTTATTTCAGACCATGCAAGCTCTTCTTCAATTTACACACCATGTTATTTTTCCTTGTGACCTCATATCCATGTGGTTACTCTATGCATAAGTCCTCCTCTAAATCACCATGAATGTATGTAATATTCACATCCATCTACTCTAAATGCAAGTCTTTCACTACCATTATCCCAAGAATAGTCCTAATATAAGTCATCTTCACCACTGGAGAAAAAATCTCATTGAAATCAATTACCTTCTTTTGTATAAACCCATTTACTACCAACCAGGTCTTGTACCTTTTATTTCCCCCATCATCCTCTTTAATTTTATACACTCACTTATTCTTTAATGCTCTCTTACCTTCATGTGGGTTTACTAGATCCCAAGTCTAATTTCTCATGAGAGACTGATCCTCCTCATCCATTCCTTATTCCCATTACTTCCTGACATCTACCTGTATTGCTTCTTCAAATCACTCTTGATCTCCATTTTTAGTGAGTAATAAATAATTAAGAGATGGAAAAAAATATTAGGTTCCCTTCTTACCCTAGAAGACTTTCTCATCTCAGGAGTTTGGGATTCCTATGGAGTATATGCCTAAACTAGTTGCTTGGATACTTTACCACCCACAATGTCCTCCAACACTATGTACTCTTTTTTGGAATCCTCTTTTTTATCATGAGACTATTGTTTATAAATGAATTTTTTTATTAAAGACTACATCCCTAGACCAAAATATTTTCTTGTCAATAAGAATCTAAATATGGAAGTCATATTCATCCTCACCATAGCCAATAAAGGTGCTTTTTTTAGACTTAGCCTCTAACTTGGTCCTATCATCTTTATCAATATTAATAAAAGCTTCACATCCTAATACTCTAAGAAAGGAATAATCAACCTTCTTACTAGACTAAGCCTCCTCAAGTATGCCTCCATTTAAGTAAGATGAAGGTCCTTGATTGATCAAATATATAGTCATGTTTACTGCTTCTACCCAAAACTAAAGGGACAGTCTTGCATGCAACCTCATGCTCCTAACATGCTCCATGATAGTCCTATTCATTATTTTGATAATCCATTCTATTGTGGATTTCCTTGAACTGTCCTCTATCTATGAATTCCATTCCTAGAACAATTATCAAAAAATTCAATGCTGAAATATTCCCCACCATTATCTAACTTGAGACATTTTAACTTGAGACATGTTTCATTCTCAACCAAGGCTTTTCATATTTTAAATATATTAAACACATCATATTTTCTCTTAATACCATACACCAAAAAATTTCTATTTGCATCATCAATAAAAGTGACATAATAAAATGAGCCACCAATAAAAGATACCCAAGCTAGCACCTATACATCTGAATGAACCAACTCCAACTTATTCTCCTTCCTTGTAGGTCTAACCTTGAGAAACTTTACCCTTTTTTGTTTTTCATACACATAGTCTTCATAAAAATCTAAATCAAAACCTTTAAATTTGGGTAACATATCCCTCAAAATTTTCATGCCCTTTTAGCTCATGTGATCGAGCCTATTATGCGATAAAGTTGTATCTACATCTATAGTAACTAAATTACAATAATAAGCACTACTTGATAAATACAAGGTACCAACCTTGTTCCCTCTTTCTAATATAAGATCACCCTTGGTCACCTTCCAATAATCTACTATAAAATTCACCATGCAACCTTCACTACCTAGCTACCCTGTAGATACCAAATTCTTTCTCAACTTGGGAACATGCCTGACATCTTTCAATAGCCAAGTATTCCCATTCTTCATCTTGACCTGAACACATCCTTTTCCAACTATAATAAAATTATCATCATCACCAAGATAAAAATGTCCCAAATCCCCTTAAACATAATCAATAAAATAATGCCTATGTGGTGTAGCATGAAAAGAAGCCCCTGAATCTAAAACCAAAGACTCAACAATATTATCTATGAAGAGAATTAATGCATCCTGACATACATTACATGCTACCACATTCACCTCCTTGTTTTCTTCTTGATTTTTATTCTTGTTCTAAAGATCCCAATAATCCTTCTTTGTATGCCCAATCTTTCCATAGTGCTAGCATACTATTATGCTCTTTGATTTTAACATTCCTTGACCATTTAACTTTCCGTGCTTTCCTTTTCCTCCATAATTTTATCTCCCTCTTTTCTCCATTGGAAAAACATCACCTAAAGTAGAAGCTTCCCTAGATCTTTTCCATTACATTTCATTACTAAGGATTACTCCTATGACATCCTCAAACTTCAACATGGCATTGTTAGAGACCGAGTTGCTCACAACCATTACCAAGTTATTCCAAATCTCTAGTAAGGAACAAAAAATAATTATATCCCTGAATTCATCATCAAATTCAATATTTACAGAGTTCAACATACTCACAACTATATTAAATTCATTCAAAAGATCAACAACTGAACCATTTTTAGACATCATATTAAATAAGTTTTTCATTAAAAATACTTTATTAAGAGTAGATATTTTATCATATAAATTATCTAATGCATTCATGATACCTTTTATGGTCTTCTCCTATGATATATTAAATATGACCGAAGATGCAAGGCATAACTGGATGGCCCTAAGTGCTTTCATATCTAGTAGCTCCTAACTCTTTTCTATCATATCCATTGGTTACTTTACTTTTCCTCCTAGTGGAGTATGGAGGTCCTTCTAATAGAGGTGATCCCCTATCTGCATTTTTCATAGACCAAAGCTCTACCTATTTAAATTTTCAACATTTAATCTATTATGATCATCCATAACTCCCACTTAAAATAATAACCATTCATATAATTCAACACTTTAACAAATACAACTTGAAGCTTTGATACCAATTGTTATAGATAAATAAAAAATTAATGTAAAATAATTTCATAGAATCACAATAAAAAAAGCAATGAACATAGATACATATAGAATAGAAATTAAAATGCATAATACGAAAACATGATTTAATGTGGTTCACCCAATGTGGGCTACATCTGCCAAGTAACACTTTCTCATATTTTATTACAAGCCAACAAGAATACAATCCACTCTCAGATCAGTCTTCTCAAAATTAAAAATGACAAATATTGTTTGGAGATGTGATTATCAAACTCTTCCAAATTCACACACTTTCTTCACCTTCTCAAACTAAATTATTCTAATGTATAACCTACCATATGTCAATCTATACATAATACATCAATAGGTAATTGGCATAACAATTTCACAAAATAATGGGTGCTAAATCCATGGGCCAAATCAACCCATAATATTTCCCTATTAATCATGGTTGATAACACCACACATATACAAGTATAGATAAACCATGTATCTATACTCCCAAAAAAAGGGGGTCTAGAAACTTTAAAACTGTATAGTAAATTTTAAAGTAAAATATTTAAAATAAATTGTAATGTGGAAATATGCTCCACAATATAACAATCTCCCACTTGGAGACCAATTTCCTCTGAGTAGACTTCTCAACCTTTCACTATTATCTATGAAGGCCAACTAAAGCTTAAAAATATCTTTAGTTTCTCCCTTGTGACCACTTTGGTCATCATGTCTATAAGATTCTAACTAGTATGAAACTTATCCAACTTCAACTTCTCTTCCTCCAAAATTATCCTAATGAAATGGTACCTCAACTGTATATGTTTTATCCTAGATTAGAATTCATAGTTTTTGCTAGGTGTATATAACTCTGAGTATCACTATACAACTTCCCTTCCTCCTATTTATGTCCCAACTCTTTAAGAAACTAATGTAACCAAATCATCTCTTTTCTTGCCTCTATGGAATCAACATACTCAACCTCTATGGCTTATAAAGACATAAGTTTATATATTTATTAAATCCATCTCACTATTGTGTCACCTATAGTATATACATATCCTGTCGTGTTCCTCATACTATCTAAATCTCTAGCCATGTCTGAATCTACACAACCATGTAAAGTGGTGTCCAATCCATCATAGCTTAAAACTATCTCCATGGTCCCTCTCAAGTACTGAAGGATCCATTTCACTACCTACCAGTGCTCTCTATCTAGATCACTCATGTACCTACTTACTACTCCCACTATATGTACAATATCTAGCCTAGTACACACCATGACATACATCAATATTCTAACTACTGATGAGTAAGGTACATAGGACATCTAGACTCTCTCCTTTATATTGGGATATGGATCCTTTGATAAGTTGAATGGACTACCAAAAGAGTCCCAACCGATTTAGCATCATACATACTAAAACTCTCCAAGACCTCTTTAATGTACTCTTCAAGAGATAAATTCAGATTTTATTCCTTCTTATCTTGTGTTGTTCTCATACCAAGGATTTGTTTTGTTGCCCCCAAATTTTTCATATAAAATTAATTACTAAGTTATTCCTTGAGTATCTTTATTTCTTGCATGTTTTTACCTACAACCAACATGTCCTCCACATATATACATATGATAATGTATCAACCATCATCAAACTTATTTATATATACACAATGGTTTGAATGATACCTCGAGTATTAATGTTCAATCATAAAACTAACAAATTTATTGTACTACTATCATGCATCTTGCTTCAGGCCATGCAAGCTCTTCTTCAATTTACATACCATTTTATTATTCCCTATGACCTCATATCCATGTGGCTAATCCATGTATAAGTCCTCCTCCAAATCACCATGAAGGAACATAGTCTTCACATACAATTTCTCTAAGTTCAAGTCATTCGCTACCACTATCCCAAGAACAATCCTAATAGAAGTCATCCTCACCATTGAAGGAAAAATCTTATTGATATCAATTCCCTTCTTCAATACAAACCCCTTTGCATCCAACTAGGTCTTGTATCTTTTATTTCCAACATCATCTTCTTTAATTTTATACACCCACTTGTTCTACAATGCTCTCTTACCTTCAGGTGGGTTTACCAGATCTCAAGTCTAATTTTCCTTAAGAGACCAATGCTCCTCATCCATTGCTTTTTCCCACTTTTTCTTGACATCTACTTGCATTACTTCTTCAAAGCACTCTAGATTTCCATTGTTAGTGAGTAATAAATAATTAAGAGCTAGAGAAAAATGTTTAGGTTCCCTTCTTACCCTATAAGAAATTCTCACCTTAGGTGTTTGGGATTCTTATGCAGTAAATGATTGAACTAGTTGCTTGGACACTTCGCCATCTATAATGTCCTCCAACATTGTGTACTCTTTTCTTGAATCCTCTTTTTGATCTTACAACTTCTATTTATACATGACTTTTTCATTAAAGACTACATCCCTAAACTAATATATTTTCTTATCCTTAAGACTCTAAATATCGAAGCCAAAGTCATCCTCACCATAGCCAATAAAGGTGCTTTTTTTAGAGTTAGCCTCTAACTTGGTCATATCATCTATATCAATATGAATAAAAGCCTCACAACTAAACTCTAAGAAATTAAAAATCAACCTTCTTACCAAAACAATCTTCTTTAGGTTTGCCTCCATTCAAGGAAGATGAAGGTCCTCTATTGATCAAATATACAATCATATTTATTACTTCTTCCTAAAAATAAAGGGATAGTGTTGCATACAACCTCATGCTCCTAGCATGCTCCATGATAGTTCTATTCATCCTTTCTAACACTTCATTCTATTGTGGAGTTCTTGTAACTGTCCTCTCTCTATGAAGTCCATTCCTAGAAAAGTAATCAAAAAATGCATTACCTCAATATTCCCCACCATTATCTAACCTGAGACATTTTAACTTGAGACCTATTTCATTCTCAACCAAGGATTTCCATATTTTAAATGTATTAAACACATCGTATTCTCTCCTAATACCATACACCTAAACTTTCCTAGTTGCATCATCAATAAAAGTGACATAATAAGATGAGTCATCAATAGAAGATACCCAAGTTGACCCCCATACATCTAAATGAACCATCTCCAACTTATTATCCTTCCTCATAGGTCCAACCTTAAGAAACTTTTCCCTTTTCTATTTTTTGTAAATGGAGTCTTCACACAGATCTAAATCAAACCCTTTTAATCTAGGCAATTTATCATTCAAAATTTGCATGCCCTTTTGGCTCGTGTGATCGAGCCTATTATTCCATAAATTTGTATCTGCATCTATAACAATTAAATTACAACAATAAATACTACTTGATTAATACAAGGTACCACCCTTATTCCCTATTTCTACCACAAGATCACCCTTAGTCACTTTCCAAGAATATGTTGTAAAAGTCACCATTCAACCTTCACTACCTAGCTACCCTACAGATACCAAATTATATCTCAACTTGGATATATTCCTCACATCCTTTAGTATCCAAGTGTTCCCATTCTGTGTCTTGACTTGAACACATCTTTTTCCCACTATACTTCATGGATCATCATGGCCAAGATAAACATGTCCAAAATCCCCTTAAACATAATCAATAAAATAATGCTTATGTAGTGTAGCATGAAAAGAAGCCCCTAAATTTAAAATTTAAGACTCATCAATATTATATATGGAGAAAAATAATTCATCCTAACAAATATTACCTACTACCACATTCACCTCCTTGGTGTCTTCCTAATTTTTATTCTTATTCTAAATAGCCAAAAAATCCTTCTTCGCATGCCCAATCTTTCCACAATGTCAACATGCCATCCTACTCTTTGATTTTGACATTATTTGACCATTTAACATTTTTTAATTTCCTTTTCCTCTATACTTTTATCTCCCTCTACTCTCCAATGGTAAAGCATCACCTAAAGTAGAAGTTTTCCTAGAGCTTTTTCATCACATTTTCTCACTAAGAATTAATTGTATGACATCCTCAAA
Organism: Torreya grandis; assembly: GCA_037957365.1. Lineage (NCBI taxonomy): Eukaryota > Viridiplantae > Streptophyta > Pinopsida > Cupressales > Taxaceae > Torreya > Torreya grandis. The sequence goes on along the minus strand of JARHVA010003770.1, from coordinate 1,089,050 downwards.
CTTCAACTTGTCATTGTTAGAGACCAAGTTTCAAATAGCCATTCCCAAGCTATTCCAAATCTCTATTAAGGAACATAAAATAAGTAAATCCCTGACTTCATCATCAAATTCAATTTTTACAGAGTTCAACATTATCACAACTATATTAAATTCATGCAAATGATCAACAACTGAACCAATTTAAGACATATTCATATTAAATTATTTTTTCATTAATTTTTTTTATTATAAATAGAGGGTTCTCATATAAATTCCCTAATACATTCATGATACCTTCAATGGTCTTCTCCTATGAAATATTAAACATGATCAAAGATGTAAGGCATAATCATATGGCCCCAAGTGCTTTTGTATCAAGTATCTCCCAAGCCTCATCTATCGTACCCACTGGTTTCTTTACTTTTCCTCCCAATAGAGCATGGACATCCTTCTAATGAAGGTATTCCTCCATCTACATCTTCCATAGATAAATTTATTCCCATTGAACTTTTAAACCTTTGATCTATTATCATCAGCCATACCTCCCACTTATACTAATATCCCTTAATTCAATTAAACACTTTAGCAAATACAACCCAAAGCTTTGATACATTAGGAATAAATCAAAAATTAATGCAAAATAATTTCACAAAACTACAATAACAAAATATATGAACAGAGATACATAAAGAATAAAAATTAAAATACACAACAAGAAAACATGATTGAACGTGGTTCACACAATGTGGTCTACATCCACCAAGAAACATTTACTTAGATTTTATTACAAGACAACAAGAGTACAATCCACTCTTAGATTAGTCTTATCATAATTACAATGCATAAACATTGTTGGAGATGCGCTCAATAAATTCTCCCAAATTCACACTTGAATTCACACGCTTTGTTCACCTTCTCAAACTCAATTCTTCCAATGTATAACCTATTATATGTCCATCTATACATAATACATTAATAAGCAATCGACATAACTATTTTAAAAAATAATGGGTATCAAAACCATGGGCCGAGTCAATCCATAATATTTCCCCATTAATCATGGGTGATGACACCACACATATATAAGTATAGATAGCCCACATATCTTTGCTCTTGGAAAAAGGGGGTCAAGAAAATTTAAGAGTGTATAGTATATTTTTAATGTAAAATATTTGAAATAAATTATAATTTCGAAATAGGCTCCATAATATAACAATATCCCACTTGGAGACTAATTTCCTTTGGGAAGGACTCTCAACCCTTCATTATTAACTGTGAAGGCCAACCAAAGATTAATATAGCTTTAATTTCTCCCTTGCAACCACTTTGGTCATCATGTCTACAAGATTCTAACTAGTATGAATCTTCTCTAGCTTCAACTTATTTTCCTCCAAAGTTGTCCTAATGAAATGGTACCTCAATTATATATGGTTCATCCTATAGTGGAAGGTAGAGTTCTTTTTTAGATGTATAACACTTTGACTATCATTATAAAACTTTCATTCCTCTGGATTATGCCCCAAATCTTAAAGCAACTGATGTAACCAAATCATCTCTTTGGTTGCCTCTATGGTAGTAACATACCCAGTCTCTATGGTAGACAAATCCACTTGTTTTTTTAGTAATGAAATCTAGCTCACTGTTGTGTCACCTTATTTCACCTATAGTATATGCATATCCCATCATGCTCTTCTTTTTATTTAAATCTACAGCCATGTTTGAATCTACATAACCATGTAAAGTGGCATCTAATCCATTGTAGCTTAAAATTATCTTCATGATCCCTCCCAAGTACTAGAGGATCCACTTCACTGCATGTTAATGCTCTCTACCTAGATCACTCATGTACCTACTTACTAATCCCAATGTATTGGAAATATCTTGTCTAGTGCACACCATGGCATATATCAAGATGCTAACTACTAATGAGTAAGGTACATAGGGCCTCTAGATTCTCTCCTCTATTTTGGGATACTTCTCCTTTGATAACTTGAAATGGCCTACCAAAGGAGTCCCAATCGATTTATCATCCTGCATACTAAACCTCTCCATGACCTTTTTAATGTACTCTTCCTGAGATAAATTTAGATTTCATTCCTTCTTATCCTAAGTTATTCTCAAAGGATTTGCTTTTCTACCCCCAAATCCTTCATAGTAAAGAAATTACTAAGTTATTCCTTGAGTACCTTTATTCCTTTTCATGTTCTTACCTAAAACTAGCATGTCATCCACATACAGACATAGGATAATGTAACAACCATCATCAAACTTATTTATATATACATAATGGTCTAAACAACACTTGGAGTATTCTTGTTCCATCATAAAACTATCAAATTTATTGTACCACTATCATGGAGCTTATTTCAATCCATGCAATCACTTCTTCAATTTACACACAATATTCTTCTTCCTTATGACCTCATATCCATGGGAATGTTCCATGTATAAGTCCTATAAATCACCATGAAGGAATGCAGTCTTCACATTTAACTACTCTAAGTGTAAGTCTTTTGTTTCCACTATCCCAAGGTTAGTCCTAATAGAAGTCATATTCACCACTAGAGAAAATATCTCATCGAAATCAATTCCCTTCTTTTCTACAAACCCATTTGCCACCAGACAATCCTTATACATTTTCTTTCCTCCATCATCTTCTCTAATTGTATACACCTACTTATTTTACAATACTTTCTTGCCTTCAGGTAGGTTTACTAGATCTCAAGTTTTATTTTTGATGAGAGATTGATGTTCTCATCAATTGCTTGTTCCCACTTCTTCCTAACATCTACCTGCATTTCTTCTTCAAAACACTTTGGCTCTCCATTGTTAGTGAGTAGTAAATAATTAATATATAGAGAAAAATGTCCAAGTTCCCTTCTTACCCTAGAAGACCTTCTCACCTTAGGAGTTTGGGATTCTTGTTGAGTACATTCCTAAAATAGTTACTTGGACACTTTACCATCTACAATGTCCTCCAACATTGTGTACTCTTTTCTAGAATCCTCTTTTTGATCTTACAACTATTCTTTATACATGAATTTTTAATTAAAGATAACATCTCTAGACTAAAATATTTTTTTATACTTAAGACTCTAAATCCAGAAGCCAAAGTGCTCTAAGAAAGGAACAATCAACCTTCTTACTAGACCAAGCTTCCTTGGGAATGCCTCCATTCAAGGAAGAAGAAGGTCCTCTATTGATCAAATATAGAGTAGTGTTTACTACTTCTTCACAAAACTAAAGGGGTAGTCCTACATGTAACCTCTTTCTCCTAGCATGGTCCATTATAGTCATATTAATCCTTTCTAACACTCCATTATGATGTAGAGTTCCTAGAACTGTCCTTTATTTATGAATTCCATTCCTAGAATAGTAATAAAAAATCATTAATACAATATTCTCCACCATTATCTAACTGAGACATTTTAACTTGAGATTTATTTCATTCTCAACCAAGGCTTTCCATCTTTTAAATATATTAAACACATCATATTTACTCCTAATACCATACACCCAAAGTTTCCTAGTTGTATCATCAATAAAAGTGATATAATAAGATGAGACACCAATAGAAGATACATGAGTCAAAATCCATACATCTGATTGAATTAGCTTCAACTCATTCTTCTTCCTCGTAAGTCCAATCTTGAGAAAATTTACCATTTTTTGTTTTCCATACACATAGTCTTCACATAAATCTAAATCAAACCCTTTCAATTTGGGTAACCTATCCTTCAAAATTTTCTTGCCCTTTTGGCTCATGTGATTGAGCCTATTATGCCACAAAGTTGCATCTGCATATGTAGAAACTAAATTAAAACAATCATCACTACTTAATAAATATAAGATACCAACATTATTATCTCTTGCTACCATAAGAGCACCCTTAGTCACCTTCTAAAAATCTATCATAAAAGACACCATAAAACCTTCACTACCTAACTACCTAATGGATAAAAAATTCCATATCAACTTGGATACATGCCTAATATCCTTTAGTAGCCAAGTGTTCACATTCTGCATCTTGACCTAAACACATCCTTTTCCTACTACACTACAAGGATCATCATCACCAAGATAAACATTTCCAAAATCCACTTTAATATAATCAATAAAATAATGCCTATGTGGTGTAGCATGAAAAGAAGCCCTTGAATCTAAAACCCAAGACTCAATAATATTATATATGGAGAGAATTAATTCATCCTAATAAATATTACCTAATGCCACATTCACCTTAATGATGTCTTCCTAATTTTTATTCTTATTTTGATGAGCCCAACAATCCTTCTTCACATTCCCAATCTTTCCATAGTGCCAACATGTCATCCTGCTCTTTGATTTTGACCTTCCTTGATCATTTGACTTTCCACACTTTCCTTTTCTTCTATACTTTTGTCTCCCTCTACTCTCCACCACCAAAGCATCACCTAAAGTAAAATTTTCCCTAGAGATTTTCCATCATATTTCCTTGTTAAGGATTACTCTTATGACATCCTCAAACTTCAAATTGGCATTGCTAGAGACCAAGTTGCTCATAACCATGACCAGGCTATTCCACCTCTCTGTTAAGGAACACAAAATAAGTAGAGCCCTGACTTCATCATCAAATTTAATTTTTATAAATTTAAACATACAATTTTATTAAATTCATTCAAATGATCAACAACTAAACCATTTTAAGACATCTTCATATTAATTAATTTTTTCATTAAAACTATTTTATTAAAAGTAGAGGGTTTCTCATATAACTTACCTAAAAAATTCATGAGACCTTATGTGGCCTTCTCCTATTATATATTAAACATGACCAAAGATGTGATCCATAATCAAGTAGCCCCAAGTGTTTTCTTATCAAGTAGATCCCAAGCCCCATCATATAACTTTACTTTTTTGCCTTTTGGAGTATGGAGGTCCTTATGATAGAGTTAGTCCTCCATCTGCATCTTCCATAAACCCACATTTTTGCCCATTTAACTTTTCAATCTTTGATCTATTATCATCTACCATATCTTACACTTAAACTAATAACCCTTCTTGCAATTCAACATTTCAAAAAATACCTAAAGCTCTAGTACTAGTTGTTAATAATATATCAAAAATTAAAATAGAACAAATTCATAGAATCACAATAAAAAATCTATGAATAGAGATACATAAGGAAAAAAATGTACAACAAGAAGACATGATTTAATGTATTTCACCTAATGTGAGATACATCCATCAAGAAACACTTATTCAAATTTTATTACAAGCCAACAAAAGTAAAATCCACTCTCAAATCATTCTCACAATTACAATGTACAAATATTATTTGGAGATGTACTCAACAAACTCTTCCAAATTCACACACTTTATTCACCTTCTCAAATTCAATTATTTTGATGTATTACCTACTATATGTCCATCTATAAATAATACATCAATATTTAACCAACCTAGTAATTTTATAAAATAATGGGTACCAAAACCATGGGTCAAATCAACCCATAATGATTCCCCATTAATCATGGGTGATGACAACACACATATACAAGTATATATAAATCGTGTATCTATACTCTCAAAAAAATGGTGTATATAAAATTTAAGAGTGTACAATATATTTTAATGTACAATATTTGAAATAAATTGTAATATGGAAATAGGTTCCATAACATAACAATATCCCACTTGGAGATTTATTTCCTTTGAGCAGGCTTCTCAACCATTCACTTTCATCTGTGAATGTCAACCAAAGCTAAACATAACTTTAGTTTTTACCTTGTGACCACTTTGGTCATCATGTCTGTAGGATTTTTACTAGTATAAATCTTCTCCATCTTCATCTTATCTTCTTCCAAATTTATCTTAATTAAATGATACCTCAAATATATACGCTTCATCCTAGATTGGAAGGAAGAGTTTTTTTCTAAGTGTATAGCACTTTGACTATCACTATACAGCTTCCCTTTCTCCTCCTTATGCCCCAACTCTTCAAGTAACTGATCTAACCAAATCATCTCTTTACTTACCTCTATGTCAACAACATATTAAGCCTCTATAGTTAACAAAGCCACATGATTTTTTAGTTGTGAAATCCAGCTTACTATTGTGTCACCTACAATATATACAGATCCTATCATGCTCCTCATGCTATCTAAATATACATCCATGTCTAAATATACATAACCACACAAAGTGGTGTCTGGCCCACCATAGCTTAAAACTATCTCCATGATCCCTCTCAAGTAATGAAGTATCCACTTCACTATCTGCCAGTGCTCTCTACCTAGATCTCTTATGTACTTACTTACTTCTCCCACTACATGGGCAATATCTATCCTAGTGAAAACCATGGCATACATCAAGATGCCAACTAATGATTAGTAACGTACATAGTGTTGGGTGAATATTTTGTCGATCAACATACTGATAAATAAAATAAGTCTAATCATCCAAAGTAGGAAGATTGGTCATCCAAATGTGTAGGTTTACCACATCAAAAGGGGACTAATCTCTCCTCTCATCAAGCGGAGGTTCCCTATAGATATGTTACACACACACACACACACACACACACACACACACACACACACACACACACACAAAATAATATGCAAGGGTAGGATAAACCATTCATCTCTCTTTCTTCAGAGATGATGCATGCAAATTAAAGGAAAAATCTCAAGAGAAATGACAGAAAGCACTCCTCTTCTTTTAGAAGTACTATTCAGCAAACCATAAGAATACTCCTTGTAGTAATTACAAAATGTAACCAAAGACGTCGTAACCAAAAAATTGAGATGTAGCACAAAGTCTTCACCTAAATTTATCAAGAGTGAGATACAAAGGACAATGAGGGCACAAAGTCATCCCAAGGTCCTTTACACAGAAACAAAAAGAAAACACACTAAAGGCAATTATGGGGCACAAAGTCTCTCCACAGTTGGCTTCAAGACACCTTCTTGACTACTTTCACTAATTCTGCTTATTGAATTAAAGGAATAGAAAATATATTAAGGAAAAATACATAAGAATAGTTTCCATAATAATAAACATATCACATCACAAAGTTTGAAAAGTCACTTGTTTCTTATTCTAATAAAAAAATATGATCAACAATTTGAGCTCAAAGTCTCAGTAATCCCTTTCAATTTTGGCAGTATTTTATTTTTGATAATCAGAGAGAGCTTAAAACAATAAAAGAGAGTCCCTTATATAGCCTCTTCAAGAAGGACTCGGGAAAAGTAACACATCATGTTGCATTGAATTTTGTTAAGAAGACATGCTGGAATTTAGGGGCATTTACCCATTTGCTTTTCTCAATGCAGAGAAACGGGTCACACCATTGAATGTTTACATCCTTCAATGTCCACCTGGTGATCTACTTCTAGAAACATATCTGATGTGCAAATATTTCTGATCCTTCTTCATTATTTCTCCTTTTTTGGTTAATTGAATCGAGTCCTTGATTCAATTTGATGCTCTGTTCTTTAGTTGCTTCTTGCTGGTCTTGGCCTTAAAGCCTTTGAATGCATTTGGGTCTATTTTAGGTTAGGAAGAGCCCCCTACAAGGGTATATTCCCTTCAAGTGGTCAGATGGCCTTTGGGCTTCTTTTGGCAGGTTGCTAAGTTCTTTGGCTCTTCTTTAAGGCTTTTCAAAATCAACGGCTATTTTACAAACCTTGAAATTGACATTCATGCACCCATCACTATGTTTGAATTTCCAACGGCTAGTTCATTATTCTTGACTTGGATGTATTTGGGCACGTCACCCCTTAGACTTTCTTTGTCTTTCTCTTGATTTAGCCTTTTTTGCTACTTGCTTCTTTTAGATTTCTTGTTTTGCATCCTCTCGAAGGGAAGGTGACCCTTCAGTTTTGGGGAAGTGTACTTTAATTCGGCAGTCGAGAGTCCCTCGCAAGGGCACCTGCCCTTCAGGGTCTTTCAGTGGCCTTTTGTCTTCGAAGTTGATATAAAAATCAAAAAGCTTTGGTTGAAATATAATTCAAAAATAAGAACAACACAATTCAAATAATTCTATCTCTAAAAAGAGATGTTTTATTTATCAAAATTGCAGACCCAAACATATGCTTATCTCTGAGAAGAGATGTCTAATTTACATTTCAGAATAAATATTTATTTATACATGTTTTAAAGGTGTGGGGAGGATACGGAAGGTACCAATCTCGAGGGAGATGAATTGGTTTGACTTCCATGATTTACAACAATACAAAATTTGAGGAATTACTATTTTTAGAAACTTACTATTTTTAGACTAGACTACTAAAATTGAAATTTAGGAAACTTCCATTGGGTTTCAAGGGGTAAAATTTCATTAATAAGAGCTCAATTCCATCTCACAATTTTCCACTCATTATTAGCTTTCTAATGGTTCAAACGGCGAGTGAATTGGAGCTACGGCGCAAAAGTTATGGTTCCCAGAAGATCCGCCATCAAATGGGGTGGACCCATCACCCGAATTATCATCTGAATTGTTGTCTAGATCAGGAGTCCTTCAGAGATTTCTCATGGACTTTATCCATGGATATTTTCCTACAGACAAAAATTTTTCAAGAACTGTTTTGGCTGCTTTGTCTTTGGCCTTCAAAAATTCTTTTGGGCTTTCCTCCCGCAGCTTCCCCAAATTTCTTCAGACTTTTTGTCTGAAGTAATTCATTCAAACAGAAGTATGAAAGAATTCATTTCTTACCTTAGTATTTCCACCAAGGTTTTATTTGTTTTTTGGTCTTTTCTTTCTTTTGGAGGAAAAAGTTTGAAGGAATTCTTTCAGACAATTTCCCCAAAGGAATTGTCTCTTTGTTACTTTTGCCAGGGGAACTTTTTCGAAGGAAATCCCTTTACTCTTTTGGCCCTTGAATTGGTCCATTTTCCCCCTTTCTACCCTCTGCAAGGGATATTTGATCCTTTGGCTTTGGGGCAACCCCTTGAACCTACTGATTGAACCAACCGATTGAACCAACTTTGGTTCAACGGTTCAATGGTTCATTCCCTTTGACCGCTTGAACCAAGATTATTTGAAACAAGCCTCATTAAACCTGTTGAACCTTGAACCCATTGAACCTTTGAACCAAAGTGGTTCAATGGTTCATCGGTTCAATCATTTCATTCTTTTTATTTGGCTAAGTCCTTTTGATCCTTTTTAACCAAACGCGTTGAACCATTTGGTCATTGAACCTGTTGAACCATTGAACCTTGAACCCATTGAACTCTTGCCACTGATGTTGAACCTTTGAACCTTGAACCTATTGAACCTTTGAACCAAAGTGGTTCAATGGTTCATCGGTTCAATCCTTGCTTAGAATCTTGCCGATGAATTCTTTTGGTTGAGCCTTGTCATTTAACCAACTTTAAAGTTGCCTAAGTGTTGAGAGCTTGCTTCTTTCCTGTAGAGTCTATAGAAATCAACCTATGAAGTCCATTGAAATTGGCCTATAGAGTCCATAAATTTTCTTTCTATAGAGTTCATAGATTTTCTTCCTGCAGAGTCTGTAGATTTAATCCTACAGAGTCCGTAGATTCAAGCCTGCAGAGTCCGTAGATTCAAGCCTGTAGAGTCCATATATTTAAGAGAAGCTTGAAAAATGAGGAATTTGAATGCTTAGAACAAATTTTGAGAAGGGCAGAGATTATTTTGGTCTGAGAAACCAAAAAATTTCAAATGTTGTCCCAAAAATGAGTGATATTTTTGGGGGACAATAGCTGGCTCTAGTTGGGGAACTTTTATCAATTGTAAAAAAAATTAAAGGGAGTAGAATCCAGAATCTTCAGTGTCTTCATGTGTACCATTGGGATATGGAGTCATGTTACCCAAAAATGGAAGGCATCAAAAATGAAAACAAATAAAACAAAATAGAATTAAAAATTATACAAATATACATATGTACAGATGCAATGATTTGATACTTCAAGAGTTGAAGTGTTTCAGATGCTGCCCATTATGAGGTAAAGAAAAGAGTGTGCCATCTTGATATTTTAGTAGAAAGCTATTTTCACCAATGTGTTGATGAATTATAAATGGGCCTCTCTAAACGGAGTCAAACTTTCCATTCATCCCTTTTGGTTCTCTCCTTTTGTCCCACAACAGGACTTGATCCCCAAACTAAAAATCATGATTTTTGGCCTTTTGGTCAAAGAGTTTCTTTACCAGAATTTGATGAGCAACAATTCAGTCCACCATAATGGTTCTCTATTCATCCAGCTTAGTTAGGGACATGATTCTATTATCAAGAGAGCTTTCATATGTCTGATCTTCAATTGCCTTTACTAATTTCAAGGCTAGCAATTCTAAGGTGATTGGTATTTTAGCATTGATACCACAAAAAAGTTGAAAAGGAGACATACCAATTGCCCTCTTTGGTGTGATTTTGTCTACCCATAGAGCATCAATCAATGCTTTATGCCATGTCCTTTGATTGTCATTTTCTAGCTTTTTGATGATAGTTACCAGGTTCTTATTGCTTGATTCAGCTTGTCCATTCCCTTGTGGAAAATAATTAGAAGAATGGGAGAGTGTAATTCCATAATGGAAACATAATTGTGTAATCTCCTGGGAGGTGAATCAAGCTGCATTGTCAGTAACAATTTTGTTTAGAACTCTAAAACTAGGAATGATATTCTCCTTAAGGAAATTGCATACAACTTCTAAAGTAGCATGCTTAGTTAGGATTGCTTCTACCCAGTTGGTGAAATAGTCAGTTGTTGTAATGACATAAGCATGTCCAGTGCTTGAAGATGGGTTTATAGTTCTAATAAAATCAATCCCCCATTGTTGGAAAGATTCCTCTATGATCACTGGCTTGAGAGGCAGGGCAATTAACTTGGGTCTTCCAACAAATTGCTAGTAAAGTTCACATTTTCTCGCCCACTTATATGCATGTTGGAAAAGAGTTGGCCAGTAATATTTGGCTCACAAAATCTTGTGATCAGTTACAGGAGCAAAAAAATGTCCTCCATGGGCTAGATTGTGAAAAGATTTCAAAAGTTGGATTTTTTTCTCTTTGTCTACACAGTGAAGGAATACTTTATCTATGCTTCTCTTGTATAAACTGTTGTCCCAAAGGACAAAATTGTCAACTTTCAACTTGATAGTCCTCCTTTCTTTATAAGACAAATGAGCAAGACATTCACCATAAGTAAGAAAATGAGCAATACTTGAATACCACTCATTGGTAGTGGAGACAAAAAGGATTGTTGGTGTATCTTCCACTTTAGCTTCTTCATGATGTGTATCTTTTGGCTTGTTGTCAGCAATTAATTGGCATAGACCTTTTCCCCTAACCAGATTTGTTGGCTTGATGTCTAGATCAAACTCTTAGATCTTTGCAATCTAATTGCCTCTTTTTGTCTCAAACTCCTACTGAGTTAATACGGACTTGAATGTAGTGTCAAGAACTAAGGTAGTAGTGTGTGAATTCAGGATATAGAAGTGAAAATGTTTGATTACTTTCACCATTACATAAGCATGCTTCTCTACATTTGAATACTTCATCTCATGGGTTTTGAGAGGGCAACTCATGAAAGAAATGGGAGATTCTATACCTTCTTTGTCCTATTGAACAAGAATTGATGAAAGCGTGTGTTCAGAAGCATAGCTGTATATGATGAAATCTTTGTTGTAATTTGGATAAATCAAGGTAGGATTATGGGCAATGGTAGCCTTGATATCTTGAAATGCTAACTTGACTTCTTTAGTCCAGCTGAAGGTAGTCTTCCCTTTCATCATGTTCACAATGTGTCTAGTCTTCTCAGCAAATTTGGGGATGAACCTCTATAAGAAATTCACCTTTTTAAAGAAAGAGTGAACAACATTTTTACTTGTAAGTAAATTAAGCTCTTGAATAGACTTGAATCTGTCTAAGTCAATCTTTATGCCTTCTTTAGACATAATGTGTCTGAGGAGTTTCCCCTTTATTAGTCCAAAAATAGATTTCTTGGGGTTTAAAGAAATACCATTATGGCGGCACTGCTCCAACACTTGTTATAAGTGCCATACATGATCAAAACGGTGCTTTGAAAAGATGGTTAAGTCATCAAGGTATACCACTATGAATTTACCTATCTCATCTTTGAAATCTAGGTCCATCACTCTTTAAAAGGTGGCACCAAAAATTTATCAAGACAAAAGGCATTCTTCTATATGCAAATGTACCCCAAGGTGTGGTGAATGCAATCTTGTGTTGGTCTGCTTCACCAACTTCAACTTGATTATATCTTGAGAAGCCATCTAGCATTGATAACATCTTTAAACCTATCATTGTTTGAAGTACTTGATCCATAAATGACAAAGGGTAATTATCTTTCAAAGATGACTGATTTAGATTCCTAAAATCTACACAAATGTGAATTTCGCTTCTCTTCTTCCTCACAAGCACTATGTTTGCAATCCATGTGGAATGATAAATTGGGAAGATGATTCTAGAATTTAATATTTTTTGTATCTCAGATAGAATAGTACCTGATATTTTTGGATTGTACTATCTAGATTTTTTCCTATAGGGCATTGAGTTAGCCTTGAGAGGAATGTCATGGCAGATTTTATTAGGTCTGAGAGACTTCAAGTCATCATAAGAATATGCTAATACATCCATGTATTGATGGAGTAAAGTGGTGAAATTGAATCTTTCTTCAGGGGTGCAACACTTACCAATGTTAACCATCTTGGGATTTTCTTTAGTAGTCAGATTTACTTGATCGAATCCCTGAGAGAAACTTGAATCTGTTTGTTGTTGTTTGATGAATCTATCATGCTTATCAAATAGTTTCTCAAGAGAAACCAGGCCTTTGGGAATTTTATTTCCTTTCAGCTATAAGAATTCTTCATTTATATCTGAACTAGATTCAGAGGCTGATTCATATTTTTGAGGTTCACTGCCTTCAAAATGTAGTTATTCAAAATTGTATTTTCATTCTAGGAAGGCAATGATTTGATGATCATCATTGAATACTTGCCAATAATCAGCATTGTCACGAACACTTGGTTTACATATTAGCTCAATACTATACCTGTCTTCTTTGAAATCCGAGTGAAGAACTAAGAGAGTTCCTAAAATAGAAAGTGCATTAGCTCTGTCATTAGATTCCTTGGGTATGGAAAAAATGTTGAAAGCATCAAAGCTTTCAATTTGGTCCCAAACTAGGTTGTGATAGTGGCGTAATCTTTCATTCTTGGTTTGGTATAATTTTCTCACTTGACAAACCACTAATTTAGCATCCCCTTTGGCATGAAGAAACTTGATGCCTTTGTCTTGAACAACCTTCAATCCAAGCAACAGAGATTCATATTCAGTTGTATTGTTAGTGTTGCTAAATTATAATTTGTTAGATGAAGGAAACATATCTCCTTGAGGAGATATCAACACAATCCCAGCTCCCAAATCGGTAAAGGAACAACTGCCATTAAATTTTAGAGTCCATACCTCATCAGATACTAGTTTTTCTTTAGACTTTATTAGAAAGGGAGGGTCCTTCTTCATTTGTATTGCAACCTACTAGTTCCTCTGCTATTCTAGTTGAACTAATTTTTGGGTTGACTCTTTCAAGAATTTTATCAGATGTTTCATACACTTCGTCTATAGATAGAAATTAGTTACCCATACTTGAGGATTCAAAAAGAATTTAAGCTTCAGGGGCTGATGTTTGGGTGACCACATATTTTGCTTCCTTGTCAGGCAACAACCTCTTCATTACACCTTTGACAGGGATTCTTGCCTCAGACAGGTCCATTCTTAGTTCTCCTCCCACATCCTTGTAAAAATTTCATCCAAGTAAAATGCCATAGGATGTTGGGACGTCAGCCACCAAGACAGTCATCTTGATTCTCTTTTCTGGAAACATTGCAAATGCAAATTGGGAATCTTTGATTTGCCCTAGCAATGGTACTTGCTTATTTTCCATGGAAAAACATCTCCCAAATGTCTTGGTCAGTGTGAGGCCAAGAGATTAGCTACTTTAGTAGGCATGACATTGTCAGATGCGCCTGAGTCTATAATACAATTACTTAGCTTGTGACCATTTATTAACAGGGAAACATAGAAAGGTTCTATTTTTGTAGGGGCAACTAGAGGAGTAATGATAAGATAATTTGAAATGGGCATGTTGTTTGGAGAATCAGGAGTTACCTTTTTATCTTTTTGTCTTGCAGGGATGGTTTAGTTCTTAACACATTGGACCAACTTATCTAATTGATCAGGATTGGACTACAAATATTCAAATTCAGACATTTGTATTTTGGTCTTTTTGACATGATCAATTATGTCAAATGGCTAAATTGGATTAGGAATAGAGGAAGGTATTTCAACCTTTTGGGTTTTAGGAGGGATAAGAGGAGGGCTGGTTTGCAAAATTGAAGTAGAAGGTGAAGGTGAAATTGATGTATTTACCTTTTGGGTGATCACCAGATCCTTTGACTAGAAAGGCAGAGTGGTTCCACACTTAGAAATTGTAATTGATGGTTGAGGTTGCTCCTCTGTCTTCCCTTTATTAGCTTGCTAGACTGATTGGTTCTTAGACCTGGTAAACACTATGTATGATCCATCAAAAGCTTCTCCTTTGCTTTTGAGTTCATCCTGGTAGTTCAAGAAACTAATGTGGGAGTCTCCAGCTAATTCTTCTTGATTTTCTATAAGGAGATTAGTGTCATTTTCTTGATTCAATTTAGACTAGAAAGAGAACTTTGATTCTACTTCAAGATATCCCATTGCTGAATTGATTGGAGGAGCTTCTAGATCAAGTTTTCCTTGTGGGGGAGGAAGATGATTTTGTTGCCCTTGATTTTTGGTAGCATTGCCCTGATATGACTGATTTGGAAATGTCCTTCTTGGCATATCTTTGTATGAAGGAGTAGAAGATATTCCTTGTGCCATTTGATTTTTGAGAGCAAGCAACTCATTTGCCAACTTTTGCACCATTGGATCTATGGTGCCTGTAGATGAATATTCAAAATATGATGAAGGTCTATTTTTATTTGGATCTCTTCTTATCTTCCCTGCTAAGATGAGATCATCTTCTACCTCAGTGGACAAATGTTGAGCTGTAGTAAGATCTATTTAACCAGCACATCTCAAAAGAAAACTTACTTTAGGCAACTGAGAATTAATGAAGAAGCATTTGAGATTCTCAGCTATAGGCTGAGAAATTATAGAAATTATGTTCCTTAGTTTGTCAAATTTGGATATGAAGTCCCTCATTGGTTCATGAGGTTTTTCTTCATCTGTGTAAGTTGAGCCAGAAGTGCATGTGCATCTTCTGTAGGTTTGAATCTAGCTTCAAACTTAGCTTTGAGGGTATTCCAATCAGTTACTGACCGAGCCTATAGATGATAAAACCAATCTGCAACAACACCTTGTAATGTTTCTACAAATATCTTGACTGCTACATCTTCAAATTCTACTCCAATTACGTCACAGGCTATGCTGAAGGCTGCAATGTGTTCATCAAGATGAACTTTCCCATCACCATAGAATTTGGGGAAATTATTCCTTGAACTATATGGAAGCTCATGCAGAGGTGGATTAAGATTGAAAGGACCAAAAGAATTACCCCAAGGGCTTTGAAATACCATTATATGACTATGAAAAAGAATAATAACAAATCTTAGAGGGGTAATTATTGGCAAAGCTTTATCAACAATAGAAGTTGACACTTTGTTTGGTAATGGAGATCTAACTTTAGTAGGAGGAAAGCTCTTGGTTCATTGGAGGCAACATGGTGAAGGAAATAGATCAAAATTACTTTGTTTTACCAACTCTAATACAGGGTCAATAATACCTTTAGCTTTTTGGCTTTGTGTATACCTTGAATCTACCAGATTGTGAAACAAAAATGGAAAAGAATTGACCTTACTTTAGTTTGAAGCTTGAGGCTTTAAACTGCACATTCTTTCCCAGTTGGTGTGGAGGTGAATGGTAAGGTTATAATAATAGTGAGTAAGACATATAAGTGGAATGGAGTCTATAATGGATAATGGTAGAAACTGATTCAATCTAAAACTTGAGGTTTCAGAATGCACATAACTATATCCCCAGTGGAGTCGCCAAAAATTGTTGGGTGAATATTTTGTCGATCAGCATACTGATAAATAAAATAGGTCTGATCTACCAAAGTAGGAAGATTGGTCATCCAAATGTGTAGGTTTACCACATCAAAAAGGGACTAATCTCTCTTCTCATCAAGGGGAGGTTCCTTATATATATATATATATATATATATATATATATATATATATATATATATAAACAAAAAATAATACTCAAGGGTAGGATAAACCATCCATCTCTCTTTCTTCAGAGATGATGAATGCAAATTAAAGGAAAAATCTCAAGGGAAATGACAGAAAGCACTCTTCTTTCAGAAGTACTATTTAGCAAACCACAAGAATACTCCTGGTAGTAATTGCAAAATGTAACCAAGGATGTCGTAACTAGCAAATTGAGATGTAGCACAAAGTCTTCACCTGAATTGCTCAAGAGTGAGATACGAAGGAAAATGGGGGCACAAAGTTGTCCCAAGGTCCTTTACACAGAAACAAAAGGAAAACACACTAAAGGAAATTATGGGGCACAAAGTCTCTCCACAGTTGGCTTCAGGACACCTTCCTGACTACTTTCACTGATTCTGCTTATTGAATTAAAGGAATAGAAAATATATTAAGGAAAAAGACATAAGAATAGTTTCCCCAACAAAAAAGATATCATAGCAAAAATTCTAAAAAGTCACTTGCTTTCTGATTCCAATAACAAAATATGATCAACAATCTGAGCTCAAAGTCTCAGTAATGCCTTTCAATTTTGGTAGAGTTTTGTTTATGATAATCGAAGAGAGCTTAAAATAATAAAAGAGAGTCCCTTATATAGCCTCTTCAAAAAGGACTCAAGAATAGTAACACATCATGTTGCATTGAATTTTGTTAAGAAGACATGTTGGAATTCAGGGGCATTTACCCATTTGCTTTTCTCAATGTAGAGAAATGAGTCACGCCATTGAATGTTTGCATCCTTCGATTTCCACTTGGTGATCTACTTTTAGAAACATATTTGATGCACAAATGTTTCTGATCCTTCTTCATCATTCCTCCTTTTTTGGTTAACTGAATCAGGTTCTTGATTTAATTTGATGCTCTGTTCCTTAGTCACTTCCTGCTGGTCTTGGCATTAAAGCCTTTGAATGCATTCAGGTCTATTTTGGGTTGAGAAGAGCCCCCCGCAAGGGTATCTACCCTTTGGGTGGTCTTTAGATGGCCTTTGGGCTTCTTTTGGCAGGTCACTAAGTTCTTTGGCTCTTCTTTAAGGCTTTTCAAAATCAATGGCTACTTTACGAACCTTGAAATTGATGTTCATGCACCTGTCACTACGTTTGAATTTCCAACGACTAGTTCACTATTCTTGACTTTGACATCTTTAGGTGCATCACCCCTTTGACTTTCTTTAGATTTCTCTTGAATCAACCTTTTATGCTACTTGATTCCTTTATATTTATTGTTTTGCATCCTCCTGAAGGGAAGGTGACCCTTCAATTTTGGGGAAGTGTCCTTTAATTTGGCAGTCGAGAGTCCCCCACAAGGGCACCTGCCCTTCAGGGTCCTTCGGCGGCCTTTTGTCTTCAGATTCCTTCAAAGCTTTCCCATATACTTTTCCACATATATTTTCTCACAGACAAAAAGTTCACAAGAATTGTTTCAGTTGCTTTGTCTTTGGCCTTCAAAAATTCTTTCGAGCTTTCCTCCCACAACTTCGTTGAATTTCTTCAAACTTTTTGTCTGAAGGAATTCCTTTAGATATAAGTCTAAAATAACTTGTTTCTTTCCTTAGTCTTTCCATTGATATTTTCTTTGTTTTTCAGTCTTTTCTTTCTTTCAAAGGAAAAAGTCTGAAAGAATTCTTTTGGACAATTCCTCGAAGGAATTGTCTCTTTTTTACTTTTGACGGGGGAACTTTTTCAAGGAAATCCCTTTGCTCTTTTGGCCCTTGAATTTGTCCATTTGCCCCCTTTCTACCCTCCACAAGGGCTATTTGATCCTTTGGCTTTGGGGCAACCCCTTGAACCTACTGATAAAACCAACCAATTGAACCAACTTTGGTTCAATGGTTCATTCCCTTTGACCTCTTGAACCAAGATTCTTTGAAACAAGCCTCATTGAACTTGTTGAACCTTGAACCTTGAACTCATTGAACCTTTGAACCAAAGTGGTTCAATGGTTCATGAGTTCAATCGGTTCATTCTTTTTATTTGGCTAAGTCCTTTTGATCTTTTTGAACCAAACGCATTGAACCATTTGGTCATTGAACCTATTGAACCATTAAACCTTGAACCCGTTGAACTCTTGTTACTGATGTTGAACCTTTGAACCTTGAACCTTGAACCCATTGAAGCTTTAAACCAAATTGGTTCAATGGTTCATCAGTTCAATCCTTGCTTAGAAGCTTGTCGATGAAATCTTTTGGTTGAGCCTTGTCATTAAACCAACTTTGAAATCACCTAAGTGTTGATAGCTTGCTTCTTTCTTACAAAGTCTATAGAATCAACCTGTGAATTCCGTTGAACTTGGCTTGCAGAGTCCATAGATTTTCTTCCTATAGAGTCCATAGATTTTCTTCATATAGAGTCTGTATATTTAAGCCTGTAGAGTCCATAGATTTAAGCCTACAGAGTCCATAGATTCAAGCCTGCAGAGTCTGTAGATTTAAGAGAAGCTTGAAAAATGAGGAATTTGAATGCTTAGAACAAATTTTGAGAGGGGCAGAGATTATTTTGTTCTGAGGAACTAAAATAGTTCAAATGTTGTCCCAAAAATGAGTGATATTTTTGGGGGACAACACATAGGACATGTATTTTTTCCTCCTCTATATTGGGACACTGCTCCTTTGATAACTTGAAATGGCTTGCCAAAAGAGTCCCGACTGGTTTAGTAACCTACATACTAAACCTCTCTAAGATATTTATAATATACTCTTCCTAAGATAAATTAAGCTTTCATTACTTCCTATCTCAAGTTATTTTCATACAAAGGATTTGTTTTTCTACCCCCAAATCCTTCATAGCAAAAGAATTACTAAGTTTTTCATTGAGTACCTTTATTTCCTACATGTTCTTACCTGTAACCAGCATGTCATCCACATACATACATAGGATAATGTCAAAACCATCATCAAACTTATTTATATGTGTGTGTGTGTGTGTAATGGTCTGAATGAAATCTAGAATATTCATGTTTCATCATAAAAATATCAAATTTATTTTACCACTATTGTGGAGCATGTTTCATGTCATATAAGTTCTTCTTCAATTTACACACTCTTTTCTTCTTCCCTATGACCTTATATCCATGTGGCTACTCCATGTATAATTCATCCTCTAAATCACCATGAAGGAATGTAGTCTTAACATCCATCTAATCTAAGTGCAAGTTTTATGTTGCCATTATCGCAATAACAATCCTTATAGAAGTCATCTCACCACTAAAGAAAATTTTTCATCAAAATCAATTCCTTTCTTCTGTGAAAACCCCTTTTGCCACCAATTGTGCCTTTTACCTTTTCTTTCCTTCATTAGCCTCTTTAATTGTATACACCCACTTATTATACAATTCTCTCTTACCTTCATGTGGGTTTACCAGTTCCCAAGTCTGATTTTCCATGAGAGACTGATGCTCCTCATCTATTGCTTATTCCCACTTCTCCCTGACATCTACTTGCATTGCTTCTTCAAAGCACTCTAGATCTCCATTGTTAGTGAGTAACAAATAATCAAGATATGGATAAAAATATTTAGGTTCCCTTTTTACCCTGAAAAACCTTCTCACCTTAGGAGTTTGATATTCCTATGGTGTAGGTGCTTGAACTAGTTTTTTGGACACTTTACCATATGCAATGTCCTCTAAAACTATGTACTATTTTCTAGAATTCTCTTTCTAATCTTGTAACTACTATTTATACATGATTTTTTCATTAAATACTACATCACTAAACCAAAAGATTTTCTTGTCCTTAAGAATCTAAATTTTGAAGCCAAAGTCATCCTCACCATAGGCAATAAAGGTACATTTTTCAGACTTAACCTCTAACTGGTCTTATCATATTTATCAATATGAACAAAAGTTTCACATTCAAATACTCTAAGAAAGCAATAATCAACCTTTTTACTAGATCAAGCTTCCTTAGATATGCCTCCATTTAAGGAATATGAAGGTCCTCTATTGATTAGATATACAATTATGTTTACTGCTTCTACCCAAAACTAAATGGGTAGTACAACATACAAATTCATGCTCCTAACATGCTCCATGATAGTCATGTTCATCCTTTATGACACTTCATTTTATTTTGGATTTCTAAGAACTATCCTATGTCTGCAAATTCCATTCCTAGAATAGTAATAAAAAAATCCATTGTTATAATATTCCACACCACTATCTGACCTAAAACATTTTTCACTTGAGACCTATTTCATTCTTAACCAAGGATTCAAAATATTTTAAATGTATTAAACACATCATATTTTCTCTTAATACCATACAACCAAACTTTCCTAGGTACATCATCAATAAAAGTGACATAATAAGATGTGCCACCAATAGAAGATACCTGATTTAGTCCCCATACATCTGAATAAACTAGCTCCAAATTATTCTCCTTCCTCATAGGTCCAACCTTGAGAAACTTATCCTTTTCTATTTTTTCTACACATAGTCTTCATAGAATCTAAATCAAACCCTTATAATCTAGAAAACCTATCCTTCAAAATTTCCATGCCCTTTTGGTTGATGTGACTGAGTTTATTGTGCCATAAACTTACATCTACATCTGTAACAACTAAATTACAACATTCATCACTACTTGATAAATACAAGGTACCAACCTTATTACCTCTTGCTACCACAAGATCACTCTTGGTCACCTTTTAAGAATATATTATAAAATTCACCATGCAACCTTCACTACCTAGCTAACCCATGAATACCAAATTCCTTCTCAACTTGGGCAAATGCCTAACATACTTTAGTGACCAAGTGTTTCCATTATACATATTGACCTGAACACATCCTTTTCTTATTATAATGTAGGGCTCATCATCACCAAGATAAACATGCCCAAAATCTCCTTGAACATAATCAATAAAATAATGCCTATGTGGTGTAGAATGAAAAGAAGCCCCTGAATCTAAAACCAAAGACTCAAAAATATTATCTATGGAGAGAATTAATTCATCCTAACAAAAATTACCTAATGTGACATTCACCTCCTTAGTGTCTTCCTAATTTTTAATCTTGTTCTAAATATCCCAACAATCCTTCTTCGCATGCCCAATATTTCATCATGTCAGCATGTCATTCTTCTCTTTGATTTTGACCTTCCTTAACCATTTGACTTTCCACATTTTCTTTTTCCTTTATACTTTTATCTCCCTCTACTCTCCACTACCAAAGCATCACCTGAACTATAATTTTCCCTAGATCTTTTCTATCACATTTACTCACTAAGGATTACTCCTATGACATCATCAAACTTCAACTTGGCATTGTTAGAGACAAAGATGCTCATAGCCATTGCTAGGCTATTCCAACTCTCTGGTACGGAACAAAAAATAATTATAGCCCTTACTTTATCATCAAATTAAATTATTAAAGAGTTCAACATAATCACAACTGTATTAAATTCATTTAAATGATAAAAAACTGAACCATTTTAAGACATCTTCATACTAAATAACTTTTTCAGTAAAAATATTTTTTTAGAAGTATAGGGTTTCTCATATAACTTCTTTAACATATTCATGATATTTTTTGTGGTCTTCTATGATATATTAAACATGATTGAAGATGCAAGTTATAACCAGATGGCCCCAAGTGTTTTTCCATCAAGCAACTCCCAAGCCTCATCTATTGTACCCATTGGTTGCTTTAATTTTCCTCCTAGTGGAGCATAGAGGTGATTCTGATAGAGGTAATCCTTCATCTGCATCTTCCATAGACCAAAGTTATACCTATTAAAATTTTCAACCTTTGATCATTTATCATCAGCCATAGCTCCCACTTAAACTAATAACCCTTCTTACGATTCAACACTTCAACAAATACAACCTGAAGCTTTGATACCATTTGTTAGGAATAAATTAGAAATTAATGCAGAACAATTTCATAGAATCATAATAACAAAAGCTATGAATAGAGATACATAAAGAATAGAAATTAAAATTCCCAATAAGAAGACATGATTTAATTTGGTTCACCTAATGTGGGCTACATCCACCAAAAAAACTTGCTCAGATTTTATTACAAGCTAAAAAGAGTAAAATCCACTCTTAAGTCAATTTTATCACAATTAAAATGCACAAATATTATTTGTATATGCGCTCAACAAACTCTTCAAAATTCACACACTCTTTTCACCTTCTCAAACTCAATTCTTCTAATGTATTACCTATTGTATGCCCATCTATACATAATAAAACAATAGGTAATTGACATAAAAATTTTATAAAACAATGGGTACCAAAACCATGGGCCAAGTCAATATCTAATAGTTCCCAATTAATCATGGGTGATGACACCACACATATACAAGTATATATAAACCACGTATCTATACTCCTAAAAAAATGGTGTCCAAAAAATTTAAGAGTGTATAGTACATTTTAATGTATAATATTTTAAATAAATTATAATATGGAAATAGTCTCCATAACATAATAATATCCCACTTGGAGTTTGATTTCCTCTAAGCAGACTTTTCAACCCTTCACTATCATTTATAAAGGCCAACCAAAACTGAACATAGCTTCATTTTCTCCCTTGTGATGACTTTGGTCATCGTGTTTCCAAGATTATAACTAGTATGAATCATCTCTAGCTTCAACTTTTCTTCCTCCAAAATTGTCCTAATGAAATAGTACCTTAATTATATATTCTACATCCTAGAGTGGAAGGCAAAGTTCTTTACTAGGTATATAACACTCTAACTATCGCTATACAACTTCCCTTCCTTGTTCTTATACCCCAAATCCTCAAGCAACTATTATAACCAAATCATCTCTTTTCTTACCTTTGTGGTAGCAACATAATCAACCTTTGTGATTTACAAAGCCACAAATTTCTATAGTCATGAAATCCAACTCACTAATGTATCACCTATAGTATATACATATCCTATCATGCTCCTCCTACTGTCTAAATCTCCAACCATGTTTGAATCTACATAACCATGAAAAGTGGTGTCAAATCCACCATAGCTTGAAAATATCTCCATGGTCCCTCTCAAGTACCAAAGGATTCACTTCATTACCTACCAGTGATCTCTACTTAGATCACTCATGTACCTACTTACTGATCCTACTACATGGTCATGATCTAGCCTAGTACACACCATGACATACATCAAGATACAAACTATTGATGAGCAAGGCACACAAGACATCTATATTTTCTCTTCTTCTATCCTAGGACACTACTCCTTTGATAACTTAAAATGGCCTACCAAAGGAGTCTCAACTGGTTTAGCATCCTACATACTAAACTTCTCCAAGATCTTTTTAATGTACTCCTTTTGAGATAAATTAAACTTTCATTTCTTCTTATCTCGAGTAATTCTCATACCAACGATTTATTTTACTACCCCCAAATCCTTCATAGAAAAGAAATTACTAAGTTTTTCCTTGAGTACCTTTATTTCCTGCATGTTCTTACCTACAACCAACATGTCATCCACATATAGACATAAGATAATGTAACAACCATCATCAAACTTCTTTATACACACACACACACACACACATATACATACATACATATATACATACATACATATATATATATATATATATACATATGTATATATGTATATGTATATATATATACATACATATATATATATATATATGTATGTATATATACATACATATATATATATATATGCATGTATATATACATACATATATATGTATATATATATATACACATATACATATACATATACATATATACATATACATATATATATATATACTTATACATATGCATATATGCATATACATATACATATACATATACATATACATATACATATACATATATATATATATATATATGCATATATGTATATGTATATGTATATGTGTATATATATATATATATATATGTATATGTATATATATACATATATATGTATGTATGTGTGTGTGTGTGTGTGTATATATATATATATATATTTGAATGACACCTGGAGTATTCCCATTCCATCATAAAACTATCAAATTTCTTATCCCTCTATTATGGAGCTTATTTCAGGCCATACAAGTTCTTCAATTTACACACCATGTTATTCTTCCCTATGACCTCATATCCATGTGGTTCCTCTATGTATAATCCCTCCTCTAAATCACTAGGAAGGAACATAGTCTTCACATCTAACTGCTCTAGGTGTAAGTCTTCCACTACCACTATCCCAATAATAGTAATAATAGAAGTCATCTTCACCACTGGAGAAAAAGTATCATCAAAATTAGTTTCCTTCTTCTGTGTAAACCCCTTTACCACTAAGCATGCCTTGTACATTTTCTTTCCTCCATCATCCTCTTTCATTTTTTATACCCACTTGTTCTTCAATGCTCTCTTACCTTCAGATGGGTTTACTAGATCCCAAGTCTGATTTTCCATGAGAGATTGATGCTCCTCATCCATTTATTATTCCCACTTCTTCTTGACATCTACTTGCATTACTTCTTGAAATCACTCTAGCTCTCCATTATTAGTGAGTAATAAATAATTAAGAGATGGAGAAGAACATTCAAGTTCCCTACTTATCCTAGAAGACCTTAATTCAGGAGTTTGGGATTCTTGTGGAGTAGGCGCCTGAACTAGTTGCTTAGACACTTTACCATCTAAAATGTCTCCAACATTGTTTACTCTTTTTTTAAATCCTCTTTTTTATCCTACAACTATTATTTATACATGAATTTTTTATTAAAGACTACATCCTTAGATTGAAATATTTTATTGTCCTTAAGACTCCAAATCTAGAAGCCAAAATCAACCTCACCATAGCCAATAAAGGTACATTTTTCAGACTTAGCCTCTAACTTGGTCCTATCATATTTATCAATATAAACAAAATCTTCACAACCAAATATTCTAGGAAAGGAATAATTAACCTTCTTACCAAACCAACATTCCTCAGGTATGCCTCCATTCAAGGAAGATGAAGGTCCTCTATTGATCAAATATACAACCATGTTTACTACTTCTACCTAAAACTAAAGGGGCAATCTTACATGCAACCTCATGATCCTAACACACTCCATGATAGTCCTATTCATCCTTCTTAACACTCCATTTTCTTGTAGAGTTCCTAGAACTATCTTTTGTTTGAAAATTCCATTCCTAGAATAATAATAAAAATACTCATTATTTTAATATTCCATGCCAGTATTTGACCTGAGACATTTTAACTTGAGACTTATTTCATTCTCAACCAAGGATTTCCATCTTTTAAATGTATTCAACATAATATATTTTTTCCTAATACCATACACCCAAACTATCCTAGTTACAACATCAATAAAAGGGACATAATAAGATGAGCCATCAATAGAAGATACCTGAGCTAGCCCCCATACATCTGAATGAACCAGCTCCAACTTATTCTCCTTCCTTATAGGTCTAACCTTAATAAACTTTATCATTTTCTATTTTTTATACACACCATCTTCACAAAAATCTAAATCAAACCCTTTCAATCTGGGCAACCTATCCTTCAAAATTTGCATGCCTTTTTGGCTCATGTGACTCAACCTATTATTCCACAAAGTTACACCTATATTTGTAGCAATTAAGTTAAAATAATCAGCACTACTTGATAAATATAAGGTATCAACCTTCTTACTTTTTTATAACACAAGATAACCATTGTTCAACTTCCAAGAGTCTACTATAAAATTCACTGTGTAACCTTTACTACCTAACTAACTCATGAATACCAAATTTCATCTCAACTTGGGCACATGCCTAACATCCTTCAGTAGCCAAGTGTTCCCATTTTTCATCTTGACCTAAACACATCCTTTTCCTCCTATACTTCAAGGCTCATCATCACCAAGATAAACATGTCCAAAATCTCCTTGAACATAATCAATAAAATAATGCCTATATGGTATAACATGAAAAGAAGCCCCTAAATCTAAAACCCAAGACTCATCAATATTATTTATGGAGACAATTAATGTATCTTGACAAACATTAACTACTACCATATTCACATCCTTGGTGTCTTCTTGATTTTTATTCTTGTTCTAAAGATCCCAGTAATCATTCTTCGTATACCCAATCTTTCCACAGTACTAGCATGCCATCCTACGCTTTGGTTTTGACCTTCCTTAACCATTTAACTTTCCACACTTTTCTTTTCCTCTATACTTATGTGTCCCTCTACTCTCCACCTTCAAACCATCACCTGAAGTATAAGTTTCACTAGAGCTTTTCCATTGCATTTCATCGCTAAGGATTACTCTTATGACATCCTCAAACTTCAACTTGGAATTTTTAAAGACCGAGTTGCTCACAACTATTACCAAGCTATTCCAACTCTCTGGTAAGGAACACAAAAGAATTAAATCCCTAACTTCATCGTCAAATTAATTTTTTATAGATTTCAATATACTCACAATTGTATTAAATTCATTTAAATGATCAACAACTAAATCATTTTCAGACATATTCATATTAAATAACTTTTTCATTAAAAATATTTTATTAGAAGTAGAGTGGTTCTCATATAACTTCCCTAATGCATTCATGAGACCTTATGTGGTCTTATCCTATGATATATTAAGATGATCAAAGATATAAGGTATAAATGGATGGCCCCAAGTTCTTTCCTATCAAGTAGCTCCCAAGTCTCATCTATCATACCCACTAGTTGCTTTATTTTTCCTCTCAATGGAACATGGAAGTCCTTCTGATAGAGGTAATCCTCCATCTGCATCTTCCATAGACCAATGTTTTCCTTGTTGAAAATTTCAACCTTTGATCTATTATCATCATCCATAGCTCCTAATTAAACTAATAACCCTTCCTATGATTCAACACTTCAACAAATACAACCTGAAGCTCTATTACTAGTTTTTAGGAATAAATAAAAAATTAATGCATAATAATTTAACATAATTTCAATAACAAAATCTATGACTAGAGATACACAAAAATAGAGACTAAAATACATAATAAGAAGACATGATTAACATGGTTCACCCAATGTGGGATACATCCACCAAGAAACACTTTCTCATATTTTATTACAAGCTAACAAGAGTATAATCCACTCTCAGATCGGTCTTCTCAAAATTACAATGCACAAATATTGTTTGAAGTTATGCTCAACAAAATCTTCCAAATTCACATTTGATTTAACACACTCTGTTCACCTTCTCAAACTTAGTTCTTCCAATGTATTACCTACTATATGTCCATTTATATATAATACATCAATATATAACTGACATAGTAGTTTTATAAAATAATGGGAACCAAAACCATGGGATAGATAAACCCATAATAGCTCCCCATTAATCATGGGTGATGACACCACACATATACAAGTATAGATAAAACATGTATCTATACTCTCAAAAAAAGGGGTCCATAAAATTCAAGAGTGTATAGTACATTTTATTGCACAATATTTGAAATAAATTGTAATGTGGAAATAGGTTCCACAAAGTAATAATCTCTAACTTGGAGACTGATTTCCTATGAGTAAGCTTCCCAACCCTTCACTATCATCTATGAAGGTCAATCAAAGCTAAACATAGCTTTAGTTTCTCCCTTGTGACCACTTTGATTATCATGTTTTTAGTATTCTACCTAGTATGAATCTTTTCCAGCTTCAATTTCTCTTCCTCCAATGCTATCTTGATAAAATGGTACCTCAACTATATATGATTCATCCTAAAGTGGAAGGTAGAGTTATTTTATAGGTTTAAATCACTATGAATATCATTATATATAGCTTCCTTTCCTCTTACTTATACCCCAACTCTTCAAGAAACTACTAT
The DNA here is from genome assembly GCA_037957365.1 of Torreya grandis. NCBI lineage: Eukaryota > Viridiplantae > Streptophyta > Pinopsida > Cupressales > Taxaceae > Torreya > Torreya grandis. The sequence goes on along the minus strand of JARHVA010003770.1, from coordinate 1,061,027 downwards.
AACTAAATCATCTCTTTACTTGCCTTTGTGGTAGCAACATACTCAACCTCTATGGTTAACAAAACCACAAGTTTATGTAGTCATGAAATCCAACTCACTACTATGTCACCTACAATATATACATATCCTATCATGCTCCTCCTACTGTCTAAATCTCTAGCCATGTTAAAATATACATAACCATGCAAAGTGGTGTCCAATTTACCATAGCTTAAAAATGTCTCCATGTTCCCTCTCAAGTATTGAAGGATCCACTTCACTGTCTACCAATGTTATCTATGTGGATCACTCATGTACCTACATACTATTCTCACTACATGGGAAATATCTAGCCTAATACACACCATGTCACACATCAAGCTACCAAATACTAATGAGTAAGGTACATAGGACATCTAGATTCTATCCTCCTCTATCTTGGAACACTTCTCCTTTGATAACTTGAAATAACCTACCAAAAGATTCCCAACCAGTTTAGCATCCTGCATACTAAACCTATCTAATACCTTTTTAATGTACTCTTTCTTAGATAAATTCATATTTCATTCCTTCCTATATTAATCTATTATCATACCAAGGATTTGTTTTGATGCCCCCAAATCTTTCATAGAAAAGGAATTAGTAAGTTGTTCCTTGAGTACCCTTTTTCTTGCATGTTCTTACCTACAACCAACATGTCATGACATATAAACATAGGATAATGTAAAAACCATTATCAAACTTCTTTATGTATATGCAATGGTCTAAATGACATATGGAGTATTCATGTTCCATCATAAAACTATCAATTTTTTTCTACCATTATCATGGAGCTTGTTTCAGGCCATTCAAGCTCTTATTCATTTTACACATCATGTTATTCTTATCTATGACCTTATATCCATGTGGTTTCTCCATGTATAAGTCCTCCAAATCACCATGAAGGAACATAGTATTCATATCCAGCTACTCTAAGTGCAAGTATTTCACTACCATTATCCCAAGAACAATCCTAACAGAAATCATCTTCACCAATGGATAAAAAATCTCATTAAAATCATTTCAATTCTTCTGTGTAGAACCATTTACCACCAATTAGGTCTTTTAACTTTTCTTTCCTCCATCATCTTATTTAATTTGATACACCCACTTTCTCTATAATGCTCTCTTACCTTTAGGTGGGTTTACCAAATTCCATGTCTAATTTTCCATGAGATACTGATGCTCCTCATCCATTGATTATTCCCACTTCTTCCTGACATTTAATAGCATTACTTCTTCAAATCACTTTGGCTCTCCATTTTTAGTGAATAATAAAAAATTAAGAGATGGATAAAAATGTTCAGGTTCCCTTCTTACCTTAAAATACCTTATTAACTCAAGAGTTTAAGATTCTTTTGGATTAGGTGCTTGGACTAGTTTCTTGGACACCTTACCATCTGTAATGTCCTCCACTAATATGTAATCTTTTCTAAAATCATCTTTCTAATAATGTAACTATTTTTTATACATGACTTTTTCATTAAAAAATACATCCCTAGATCGAAAGATTTTCTTGTCCTTAAGACTCCAAATTGGGAAGCCAAAGTCATCCTCACCATATCCAATAAATTTTCATTTCTTATACTTAACCTCTAACTTAGTCCTATCATCTTTATCAATATGAATAAAATATTCACAGTCAAATACTCTAATAATGGAATAATTAGCCTTCTTTCTAGACCAAGCTTCCTTAGGTATGCCTCCATTCAAGGAAGATAAATGTCTTCTATTGATCAAATATACAATCGTGTTTATTGCTTCTACCCAAAATTGAAGGGGTAGTCCTACATGCAACTTCATTCTCCTAACATGCTCCATGATAAGCCTATTCATACTTTATAAAACTCCATTATATTTTAGAGTTCCTCAAAATATCCTCTATCTATAAATTCTATTCCTAGAATAATAATCAACAAATTCATTGTTTTAATATTCCCCACCATTATCAGACGTGAGACATGTTAACTTGAGACCTATTTCATTATCAACCAAGGCTTTCCATCTTTTAAATATATTAAATATATCAAATTTTATCCTAATATCATACACCCAAAATTTTCTAGTTGCATCATCAATAAAAGTGACATAATAAGATGAGCCACCAATAGAAGATACCTGAGCTGATCCCCAAACATCTGAATGAACTAGCTCCAACTTATTCTCCTTCCTTGTAGGTCCAACCTTGAGAAACTTTACATTTTTATATTTTATATACATATAGTCTTTAGATAAATTTAAATCAAACCCTTTCAATCCAAGAAACCTATCCTTCAAAATTTTCATTCCCTTTTGGTTCTTGTTATCAAGCCTATTATGCCATAAAGTTGCATCTACATCTGTAGAAACTACATTACAATAGTCAAAATTACTTGATAAATACAAGGTACCAATCTTCTTACCTCTTGATACCACAAGAGCACCTTTGGTCACATTTCAAGAATCTATTTTAAAATTCACCATGTAACCTTCACTACCTAGCTACCCCACGAATACCAAAGTTCATCTCAACTTGGGCACATGACTGACACCTTATAGTAGCTAAGTTTTCCCATTATACATCATGACCTAAACACATATTTTTCCTACCATACTTTAAGACTCATCATCACCAAGATAAACATGTATAAAATCCCTTTGAACATAATCAATAAAATAATGCCTATGTGGTGTAGCATGAAAAGAAGCCCCTAAATATAAAACCCAAGACTTAGAAATATGATCTATGGATAAAATTAATGCATCTTGATAAACATTAATTACTACCACATTCACCTCCTTGGTGTCTTCTTGATTTTTATTCTTATTATGAAGATCCAAATAATCATTCTTCACATGCCCAATCTTTCCATAGTGCTAGCATGCCATCCTACTCTTTGATTTTGACCTTCCTTGACCATTTGACTTTCCACACTTATTTTTTTCTCTATAATTTTGCCTCCCTCTACTCTCCACTACCAAAGTATCACCTGAATTAGAAGTTTCCCCAAAGATTTCTCATTGCATTTTCTCACTAAGGATTACTCCTATGAAATCTTCAAACTTAAACATGGAATTGTTAGAGATCGAGTTTCTCATAACCATTACCAGGTTGTTCCAACTCTCTGGTAAGGAACACAAAATAATCATATCCCTAACTTCATCATCAAATTAAATTTTTATAGAGTTTAACATTCTCACAACTATATTAAATTCATTCAAATGATCAGCAACTGAACCATTTTTAGATATCTTCATATTAAATAATTTTTTCATTAAAAATATTTTATTAGAAGCAGAGGGTTTCTCATATAACTTCCCTAATGTATTCATGAGACCTTTTATGGTCTTCTCTTATGATATATTAAACACGATCAAAGATGTAAGGCATAACCAAATGGATCTAAGTGGTTTCTTATCAAGTCACTCCCAAGCTTCATCTATTTTACCCACTGGTTGATTTACTTTTCCTCCTAGTGGAGCATAGAGGTCTTTCTAATAGATATAATACTTCATCTACATCTTCCATAGACCAAAGTTCTACCCATTGAGCTTTTCACAACCATAGCTCATATATACACATAATATTTTTAAACTTTTATCGATTACTAAAATTTTATATCTTGAAGGAACCCATCGAGTCTCAATATGTTTAAGTGCATGCCTTAAGGGGTAAATTGGGAAAGGGGTGGGTAGACCATTAGTGCTTTGTAGGATTATTTTCTCTTTTACTACTTATGTCTCCTAAAAAAACATTTCTATAAGATTGTTCTTCTCTATTGTACCCTCCTCCAATCATTTTCCACTTTTATTTACCTTTTCCTATTCTAAATCCCTTTTCAATAGTTTTATAACTACATCGGCAGTGTCAACCCTATATTGTTGGTCATCATCCCATAGTGTCGACATAGTTCATTTTCAGCTTGGGTTAAATAATACTAGGTTGACTAAGTCAACCTTGTCAGCCATATTTTTTGTAAGGGTTTAAGATTATATTATATATATATATATATATATACAATTCCATTTTTCCATTATTGATAAAAGATAAGAAGTAAGATATATTGCACAACTATTTATTGATCATTCTACTTGAAGAGCAAGCTTAGGGTTTCATACTTTCTTTGGAGATATAGATCTTATCTTATGGATAATTATTTTAGATGCATTGATAGGTTGTGTATCTTAGATTTGATTTTTTTTTTGTCATCCTTACATACCATAACAACCTGTTATGAAGTACCTTGGCCAAGGGAGAGATTGAGGCTTGGTGGGTTCATCTTCAAATTTAAGTATTCTTAACTATGTTCCTCCTTTGTAAGAGTATATATATATATATATATATATATATATATATATATATATATATATATTATAGGATTCCATATAAATTTATGTGAGTATATGTATCTTATGTATGTTTATTTTTATTATTTTTAACCCTCACTTTGTGACATAAGCTTTGATGAGCACTAGATTAGATTTAATTTACTTATTATTAATTTAATGAGATATTAAAACATAGGACTCCCTAAGGGTTACTATGTGATTATAATTGACTAGATGATTTGTAACACTCCTTAAAATGGTGTATTATGGTAAGAAATCCCATAATCAGGTCTAGTAGATCCCCATATTGGTCATGTTCTCACTTAACAAATGTGTCCCCAATTAGAAGTGTATGGTATGACCTATCTTGAATGAATTAGGATTGATTTATAAACATGATGCATTTATTATTACACACATTCTATTGAACCCAATGTGAATCTAACTCTTATAGTTTTTGTTTCACTTATTTCATCATTTTATTTTATATATATTTACAATACTAGGTTGATAGTGTTGACACAGTTCTAACTTCTATGCACAGTTTTAATACACAATCACATCAATACAACTATGTTCTATTTGTATAGGTTTTCCATAATTCAGTTCAAACTAATAGGTCAAGCCATTAAAACTTATACATTTCAAGCATCTAGTACAACATACTAGGTTGACCAAGTCAACCTTGTATATTTTCAAGTTTTCAACAAACAAGATTTGCAAAGCTAGGTCAACCCAATCAACATACTTTGAAAAAATTTCAAGTATAAATCAAGGTACTTCAATATCAATCTTATTTTCCTTTGCATCCTCCAACCCACCAAGGTTACTTTTTATCCTTCTTTGTCATTTCTAGCATTTGTTATAGTTCTATTTTCACAGTTTGTAGTCTTTAAAATTACCCTTGTATAATCAACTAGGTCAACCCTATCAACGTAATTCTATATTCTATATTTTATCTAGAAAGTTAGGTGAATTATGTCTATGTAGTTCATTTTTAGACCTTTGCTTCTAAAGTATAGAGGTGACACTATCGACCCTGTTCTATATTCTCTATGTACATTATAGACTAAATTGACATTATACTATGTTTCAAAGATGGAATTAACCTTTATATGCTAGTAATTATCTCACACTTTCATTTTTATTGCTTTCATGCTTAGAATAGATAACATATTCTAATTAGGTGGTTTTCAATAGATCATTTAATTACATTATTTTCTCTTTTATGCACACACTACCAAATAACAAAATCTTAAAAAGCATTGTAACAATTATCTACCTAAGGCCTACCTACTTGGATTTCATCACCAAGGGGGAAGCCAACTTGGTTTTCTAGCCAAGTATAAACATGTGATTAATGGTACATTTTGGTTAAACATCTGACACCCTTATCATTATGGTGTTTGAAGTGAGGCGGTAGGCCCCAATAATAAGTTGGTACCATTTCCAATATATATCCCTTTTAGCCTAAACATCCTGAAACCATCCTTTGATTGATTTCTAGTTCTTTGAATAAAACCAACTCCCTATCACATCTAAAATCATATTATAATAATCTAAAAACATTTAGGTTGACTTCTTAGTTAGATTTTATTTTCCAAGTTGACTACTTTCTCTTTGCTCAATTGTATGTTGTATTTCAAAAGCTTGTATTAGCCAGTATTGGTGCAAGGTTTTATGTTGTGTGCCTCAATTAGAGAAACATTATTGACCTAATTGATTATCTATTTCCCTTCATTTATTTCTTTCAAAAGTACTTGTAAAAATTTTCTTTTTTTAGCACCGTCATGCTTATTGACACAATCTCTTATAGACTATCTATTTTTTCTTGCTTACTGTACTACATCAATCTTATTGATTTTATACACTTTTTCAGCCCCTATTTTTATACTAGGTCGATCATGTCATCTCTATCTAGTTTTTAGACCCTATTTTTTATACTAGGTTGACCCAGTCAACTCTATATAGTTTGTTGTCTCTTCATATTTCTTTGATTTGACATCTCTCTTGTCTTGTTTATTCTTTTTCCTTCATCATGAAATTTTTATTTGAAGATAATTATGAGTTGAATTCAATACACATGATGAGTTTTAACAACCCTCATAGGGTCTCCCATAAGTAGATTTAATCCATAATCATAATCAAACAAGTGTTGTAATAGTAGAAATCACACTCACAATTAGATCAAAACCTTAACTTAATGATTTACTTAAAATCAATATTTAAAATGATTATGGAATTAAAATCAGTTTTTAAATATCCAAAATAGACAAAATTTAAGAGTGTAACAATAAAAGAGACAAAATTTAATAGAAAATACTAAACATGATTTGATAATAGAGTTTTTCTATAAAACCTGCATCTGTAAATCCACTCCAATAGGGGATCGATCATTATTAATTGTATCAAAAATCACTTTACAATATTAATAAGTCTTCAAAATCATCTTCACAGACTTTAAATCTATTAGAGTATTATTTTCAAACCATTTACAAAGTCTGAGGCAAATTAAAATACTCCAAAAGTCTCTAACACTCATTTACAAGCCTTGGAATAACACTATTCACATCCAAACTTGGCTTCAATTATACATTCAACCCCTTTATATAATGTCCCATCTCCAACCCAAGTGGTGAAACACTTATCTTTTTATCTAAATGGTCAAGGTCACATTTGGTGGTTTTTAGCTAAATCTATTATCCTATATTTGGGAGTTAGGGGGCATATTTGGGTTGAAATACCATGAAGTTCATGGTAAAATATGACATATGATTGGCATTTACATATGTTTTGATGGGATTTGTGGAATTAAAACATGGTATGTGGAAAACATGTGGAATATGTGGAATGAAACGTGGGTGTTTGTGGTTAGAACATTATATGTAGGTTTAAAAGTGGAATGTGTATGGGAATCATGGAAAATATATGGAAGCTTGTTTGGTTATAAAATTTAGTTGACATGTAATGTGGATGTCATGTGGAAATTTTGGAGGGTCTTGGAATTTTGAGGGACTTTGGAATGAAATTTAATTAATTATATAATATTCAAAATTGGACCATAGTGAATGGTGGCAATCTATTTGGTGGGTTTAAGACCCACCATGTGGTCTAATCTCCTCTAGCTACTTGTTGTTCACTCATAGATTTTTGAGCACTCACCACTTATCGACATCCAACCCCATTTTTTTTACTTGTCCATTTTGATCTTCCATGCATCATAACTCACACATATGGGATCTATTTTGTGATCCATGAAATGTACTAAAAATCTCTTGACAATCCCTTTACCATGACAATGATCAACCTAAAATTTCAAGACTTCATTTTTGGAGAAAAATATAGATCCTCCTAGATCAATCCTCCCCACTAAGAGGTTTTGGACATGTAAAAGTTGATTAATAGGTAAAGAGGTGAGGGTATTACTCCCTCACTCTTCTGGCTTCCATCCATTTGGCCTTGTTTAAGTGCATCCCTTTAAGACCAACATGAAGATATTCAACATCTTCCCTTCATGATGTTTGAACCTTACTGTCAAGTATTGTATCTACATGTAGTTCTATTAGATACTTAGGAGACAAATCATCAATAGAAGGAATAGATACACTCTTATCATGATCTACAATCATTAAAGGCTCATACAATTTCAGATTTTCCACATTCACAACTAAATAAATCTACATATAAGATGGAAAATACAACTAAAAACACTTTTACCAATATTTTTTGTAATCTAAAAAGGACCATACTAGATTGGTCTCAACTTTTTACCTTTACCTGTCCGCCTTTCTTTACTGAAGTGAATTCATACCAAATCACCTATAGAAATATGGTGATCAACATGATGTTTTTCATGTCTTGATTTATATTTTGCATGAATTTTCTCCAACTAATCTCAGACAGTTTGATGTAGTTATTTTATCTTTTCAATGAACTTCTTGGTTTTAATAGCATATTTACGGTCATTAGTAGCTGAATCCTATCCATAACAAACATCTAGAGGAGATTTAGGCAAATATCCATAACAAACTTCAAAAGGAGATTTCATAGTAGAAGAATGAATTTCATAGTTGTAAGCATGTTGTATATATCATAAATTATCATCTCATAACTTGGGATTTTTACTACAATAACCCCTAAGCAATTGTACCACTATGTGGTTTACAACCTCTTTCTGACCATTAGTCTGTGGATGAAATTTAGTGCTCTTTTTCAACTTAGTGTCCATCAATTCCCATAGTGTTGACCAAAATTTCCAAAGAAATTGAGAATCCCAATTAGAAAGAATAGAAGTGGGCAAAGCAAAATGAACCCATACATGCTAAAAGAATAAGTGTGACGTACATTCCCTTGTAATCTACTTAGTACAAGGAATTAAAACACACATCTTGCTAAATCTATCCACTACCACACACAAGTAATCATTTTTCATCTGTGACATAGGCAAACCTCATACAAAGTCTATGGAAATACTTTCCCAAGGATGAGTAGGAATAGGTAAGGAAGTGTAAAGTCTCAATTTCCTATTATTAGGTTTGCTTGTGGCACAAAGAACACACCCCTTGATATATTTGGCAACATTTTCTTACATACATGACCAATAACAATACATTTTTAAATGTGCAACCATTTTTCCAACTCCAAAATGAATAAAAATAAGATAACTATGTATAACCATGTGCACCCTTTCATTTTGAGGAATGTAAAGTTTACCCAAATGATACAAAATCCCATTATGCACATGATAGTCTAATTCTTCTACTTATTTTCTACTCATTAAGTCTTTATACACATCCTTAAATTCAACAACATCATCATACTTTTCTTTATAACTTTCATGAGTCAAAGAATAATGTTGTAAAAGAATAGATGTAACTACCATAGGAGGCCTAGAAAGCATGTCAACAACTTTATTCTGAATACTTTTCTTATACTTGATCACAAGATGAAATTGCTATAGGAAACCCATATAATGGAAATGCTTATATTATTGTAGCTTGCCCTGTGACTAAAGATACTAGATGGGATGACGATCTATATGTATCACTGTCTCCTTGCCCATCGATTAATGTTTCCATTTCTTAACACTTTGAACCAATGTATATAATTCCTTATCATAAGTTGGATAGTTTCTTACCACACCTATGAATGTCTCAAAATGAGATCATATTGGCTTCTTTCCTACATTAGAACAACTCCTATAGTATAATCACTTGCATCCATCTTGATCTCAAATGGCTATTGCAAATTAGGAAGTGCCAAGATAGGATCAGTACTAATCTTTGTCTTCAAAGTGTCGAAGGCCCTTTGTTGCTTGCCTCCCCACTAAAAGACTTGTTTAGTACTAGTCATAGAATGTAAGGGTGATGCAATAAGTGAGAAATTAACAATGAATTTCCTCCAATATTATATTTTTCTAAAAAAACTTCTAACCTTACATTATTGGATTTAGGCCATTTAACTATAACCTCCACCTTTGTAGGATCAATTTTGAATTCACCATGTCCTACAATATAACCCAAGTAAACCAAAGAGGTCTTGCCAAATTCACATTTAGACAATTTCAAATAAATTTTCTCCCTTCTTAATGCATCTATGACTTTCCTAATATGAATCACATGATCTTCCCAAGACTATTTGAAGATCAAAATATCATCTAAGTAGACTATAGCAAAATCATCAAGGAATATCTTGAAAACATCATTCATCAATTGCATGAATGTAGTAAGTGTATTACACAACCTAAAAGGCATGACAAGCCACTAAAAAAATCCCTATTTTATCTTAAAATCAATTTTCTAAATATCACCATCATTAGTTCTAACCTAGTGATAACCACTTTTCAAGTCTAAATTAGTGAACTAGATAGCATTTCTTAACTGATCTAGCAAATCATCAATCAGAGGAAGATGGTAATGATTATTAATAGTAATTTTTTTTAAATCATATAAATAAACACACATTCACCATGTTCCATCTTTCTTTGGCAACAAAATGATAGGTGAACCAACAAAAGATGTACTAGGATAAATAACACCCTTTTCCAAAAGTTCCATTACCTGATTATTAAATTCCTCATTTTCCACCACTGATGACCTATACATTCCAATGTTATGGAGAGGATACTCTTGTAACAATTGAATTTCATGTTGAACTCCCCTTTTAGGAGGTAACCCTTTGGGATCCTCAAACACATAATCATAACTATAAATGATTTCAACCAATTCTTTTTTATGTCTAGGATCAAAATTTTCCATAACTTGGGAATATTCTTTTTCCTTAGACTTAATCAACATGAGACAATTTTTTTTTATTGAATTGACTAGTCTTTTCATTTGTCCTACTGTAACCAAGGAAAGACTCATCTTAACATGATGTGATCTAATTATATATTTAATACCATCCTTAACAAGTAAGTACTTATTCTCCTCCCTATAGAATATTTCTTTTCTATCATAAAGACAAGGACTTCCTAAAGAAATATTACATATGTCTAGAGGGACTACATCCTGATCAATTTCATCCATGAATTTGGATGTGATGACAAATTTCAATCTGCAAGTTTTGGTTACTTGCAGTTTTGCATCATCACACACCAAACCAAGTGGATATGGTTTCATATAGAAAGTTGTTTGTAGGACTAAATTTTTAACAATATCTTTAGAAATCAGATTTTCCTGTGATCCACTATCAAATAGATTTTCAATCTTAGTATGTTTTGGAACAACCCTGATGTAGAAAAACTCATTTCTTTTCTTATAATCATGCATAAATTTCTATTTTTAAGAGGAAGCAACATTAAATGACTTATTATTATAAATATAAAGAGAATAACAATTATTTATACTCATAGCTATGATCTTAGTTTCATCCCCAGAGTCTGAACCCAGATCTTGAACTACAATCTTAACTTTCTTATCTTTCTTCTTAAACCTATTAAAAGGACTTAACTCAAGATGTAATTTGCAACACTTAGACTCATCATGATTTTTATTGCAATGATTAAAAAATGGCTTACCCTCTTCTTTATGAACAGTAATAGTGGATTTTTGTTTACCCTTTCCATAACTTTGCCCTTTAGAATGCTTAACTTTAGATTGCTTACTTTTAACTTTAGGAAAATATTTTTTTGACTATTTTCCTCTAGCCTCTAAATGAATGGATTTAACACATGCTTCATCTAAACTAGTGGGATTGAGAACTAGAATCATGTGTTTCAATTAACTATGTAACCCACCTATATACTTAAGTAGTGTTTCCTATGTATAAATAGGAATAATCAAAAGTAAATATTTTTTCCTAAATTCTCATGTATAATCTTGAACACTTTGGCCTTTAGTTTGTCTAAAAAATTGCTAATACATCATGGCTTACTGCATATAGCCTAAAGGATAAAATTACTTTCTGAGTGTATTAACAAATTCACTCCAAGTAGAAATCAAGTTACCTGTGTTAATCTCATTTTCCTTTAACTTACTCTCCCACCAGATGAGAGTTGTACCTCCCATTCAAAGAGTAGCCAAGTGAAGTTTAGCCTCATCATCTACAATATTTTGGACCTTGAAATATACTTCAATTTGATTTATCTAGTTAATCATCTTTTCAATATTAATCTCACCATCAAACATTGGCAATTTGAATTTAATATCTAGCTTTAGTGAAGGAAGAGTTTCAACATATTTTTTTTCTTTACCATCACCTGAAGAGGAGGAAGGTTTTTTAGAATTTTTACCACCTCTATCATGTTCCATCTTAATTCATCTTTCACAGTAAATTTCCTCAACCATGTCCTTCATTTCTAAGAATGATTGTTAGAAATCTCATTCAAACTCAAAGTTATCTCTCATTTATGCAGTTCATATTGATCTAATCTCTGGATCATATTCTGCTAATTCTCCTTCACCCTAATTATATCTCAACATTGTCAACATACACTAGAAATCCACATAGTTAAATATGAATTCCTCTCTAATACCAAAAATTTGATCCATAATCATAATCAAACAAATGTCATAACAGCAAAAATCACAATTGTAATTGGATCAAAACCTTAATATAATGATTTACTTAAAATCAACATTTAAAATGATTACAGAATTAAAATTAGTTTTTGAATATCAAAAATAGACAAAATTTAAGAGTGTAACAATAAAATAGACAAAATTTGATAGAAAATACTGAACATGATTTGATAATGGAGTTAGGATGTAAATCCTACATCTCTGTATCTACTCTAATGGGGGATCACTCCTTATTAATTATAGAAAAAATCTCTTTAAAATATTAATAAGTCTTCAAAATTATCTTCATAGAATTTAAATCTATTAGATTATTACTCTCGAACCATTTACAAAGTTTGAGGCAAATTAAAATACTCCAAAAGTATCTAACACTCTTTTACATGCCTTGGAATAACACTATTCACATCCAAACTTGATTTGATTATACATTCAACCCCTTTATGTAATGTTTCCATCCACAAGCCAAGTGGTGAAACACTTATCTTTTTAGCCAAATGGTCAAGGTTTGAATCCCTTCCAATGCATTTCATGGTTTTTAGCCAAATCTATTATTCCATATTTAGGATGTAGGGGGAATATTTGGGTTGAAATACCATGAAGTTCATGGTAGAATATGCCAAATGATTGGCATTTACATATGTTTCAGTGGGATTTGTGGCATTAAAACATGGTGTGTGGAAAACATGTGGAATGAAATGTGGTGTTTGTGGTTAGAATGTCATGTGTAGGTTTAAAATGTGGAATGTGGGGAGAACCATTGAAAATATATGGAAGCTTGGTTGGTTAGAAACTTAAGTTGACATGTAATGTGGATGTCACATGGAAAGTTTGGAGGGTCTTGAAATTTTGAGGTACTTTGGAATGAAATTTAATTAATTACATAATATTTAAAATTGGACCATAGTGAATGGTGGTAAGCCACATGGTGGATTGAGGACCTACCATGTGGTCTAATCTCCTCTCACCACTTGTTTTTCACTCATTGATTATTGGGCACTCACCACTTGTCGATGTCTAACCCCATTTTTTTAATTTGTCTATTTTGATCTTCCACATGTCATAACTCATGCATATAGGCTCCATTTTTTGATCTACAAAATATGTCGAAAAGCTCTCGATGAGCCTTTTACCATGATAATGATCAACCTATAATTTGAAGACTTCATTTTTGGATTGAAATATAGATCCTCCTAGATCAAGAGTAGGGCTCCTCTCTTGGATAAGAGTAAGTTATATATATCCACTTGCATAATGAACTATGGGACCCCTCCTCATTCCTATTCATAGAGTAATCCTCTATTCTCACTAGAAGATCAGTCTGAATTAGATTATACCCTTGAAATGCTCTTTTTTATCTATAAATTTCCTCAACATCGAGGATAGGATCCCTCTACCATTTATGACCTCATGATTAGTGGTCAAGTTTAAGATCCTCATTCACCTTCTCCCACATTCTCACAAATATTTTGGGGTACTACTTTCTTTTATTCTCAACCTCTTCCATCTATTATGATCCCTTATCATACCATGACTTATTCTTCTTTAACTTCTTCCACCTCTATGCCTAGTATATCCACTAACATAGTAGGTTCTACATCTAGTGGGCCACTCCCAAGACCCATTCTCCTTAACTCTTCCACTAGTATATAATTTTCTACCCAAGGTAATCTTGCTTCTAGTGTTTCTTCTTCCTATCCCTTCACTAGTTCATCTTGTTCCACAAAAATAAAATTTTCCACTAGTGCCTCACATTATAATAGTTCCTCTCAAGCTCTTACTAATACCAATAGTGTTACCCAAGCCACTAATACTAAATCTAATGCTTCAAATAATGATAATGATTCCAATCAAACCCATCAACTTTTATTATAAACACTTAATCAAATGAATACTTTTCAATCTCATAATACAAATTGAATGGTGAGAATGCAAAATCACCTTCTCCATCTTCAAACCCAACTTCAACCAATGCCTTGGGGCATGCATAATCATAATTCTCCCTCTCCTCCTCTTTGATATTCTCATGGAAATATCATCCTTCAACATCTTCTTGTCAATAAGATAATTAAACATCTTCAAAATGAACCCCTTACGACTCAAATTGCTAATATTTATATAGGAGGTATCACCCCTACCATTTATTACAATGGATCAACCGATCCTACTCTTCATCTAAAAACATTTGGAAATCTTTATAAATATTGGGTCAAATTGAATACCTTTGCCATTACAAAGCTTTTAGCCAAAAATCTCATCAGTGATGACCTATATTGGTACAACCAACTTAAAAATCACTCTAATACTAGTTTGGAAGATATAGTGAATGCTTTAGTCCAAGAGTTCCAAACTAGTGATCTTCCCAAAAATACTTTGGCCCACTTTATAAATTATGAACAAATTGAAAAAAAAACTTCCCAAGCTTTTATTAAAAGGTGGAAAACATTGTCCAACAAATGTGAGCATGATATGGCTAATGATAACCTTTTCCATCTCTTTACCAATGTTTTTTCCCCAAGTTGCAATATTAGGTCCACACTCTCTCTCCATGTACCCTGGAGGAGGATATTGATCAAGAAAAATGTCAATATTTTATTATGTATCAATTCAAACCACCCCAACCTTCTATAGGTACTTGTATTTTACTTAAAAACAAAAATTACAATGCTACCAATGATGGTGTCACAAACTCTTATGACAATATTCACACTATTCAAGTTGTTCTTCCTAACCAATATTTGAAACTAGCTCCCCCTTATCAATAACACACTCATCCTCATTTATATTCAAATAATACCACCAATGTTCACAAAACTTTATCCTCATCCAAATTATTAAAATGTCTACCTATGCCTCTACCATAAGAACTTGATGCTACTCATCCAATGAAATCCTGATATGATCCCAACAATTTTTGTTGGTTTTATGCTAGTTGGGGTCATTCTCACGAGACATGTAGGCATATTTTTCAATTTGGATATGGATTTTATTTTTGGTCCTAATTTTGATCATGATTTTATCATTCAAAAATGCCAACAAGCTGATGAAATTGTTTTTAAAGCTCATGAAACACATAATAAATCTCAATCCTTGAATCAAGCTAATCCTCATCTAGCTATTTATAAAGACCCTCTTCCTAATCACCAACATAATCAAGATAACCAAGATAAGCCCACCCCTTCCACTAATAATGTAGAAAGTCTTTTTGACCCAAATCCTAAAGAGAATACATTTATTATGATTAATATGTGAAGGGTGGTTGATTTTATTGACCCTTAACCTACTACACTCCTCCATTATCTCATACATTTTGTATTATCCAAGATTCTTCTCCAACTCACTTAAATTAGTTGGGTTAAGATGACCTTATCACCTTTTATGATCCAATTACAACTCCTCCCTTTAATAACACTCCCTATTCTATTTCTACCATCCTTCCATCTTCTTTACCAAACACCAATTCTCAAAACCAACTTGAACCAATTACTTCTACTTCTCAACATAGCTTACAACCTTATTCTAAGCCATCTCCTTCCTATCAACATAAATTCCAATGCACTTCAAATCTTCCTTCCGAGGACCTCCTTCAACATTATGCACCTATTTATAACAACTTTATTATGGGTTATGATGAGTGGGATCCCATCATGGAATATGATCAAAGGAAAATTCCACCTTTAGGTTGTGTGTAGCTTCTCATTATAATCCCATCTATTAAAATTCATGTGAAGGTGATGATATTTAACTTTATGCTATCCTATAACATCTTGCTTGGTAGGCCACATACTCACCATATGAGAGCAATTAATTATTTTCCTACCAATGCATTAAATTCCCTCACAATATATCCATATATAAGATTCAAGGTGAAACTAACCCTTGGAATTTTAAACAATTCTAAGACCATGGTGTATATAAGATTCTTACTCTTGAAACTTTTCCCAGTGTTCCATTTCATGAGTCTTAATGATTTAAATTTTCCATCAATTCCACTTGAGGTTACAATGTTCATCCCAAACTCATTATAAATATTCCTCCTAACCTCTTAGATTTTGATGATGATGAGCTTGATGAGATTATTCTCAAGATTAAAACTTCTAATCTCTTACCTCATCTCATCTCTCAACTTCCTATTTCTTTACAACCTCATTCTCATAAACCACCTTATGATGATATCCCCATTATTTTGACTAAGACTTGGCATTCCATTCATCATACCTCATCAGATGTCAATGGGATCACCACCTATGTCATTATTCTTCATACTTATAATTATGATGATGGTTATACCTTAGACAATCCCTTTTTAGGTGGTCTTATTCAAGATCGTGATGTTGATATTATCCATTATAATTCCTCTTTACTTCAATATTTTTAGTGATTCTTGTATTATATTATATATAGTTCATAATTTTAGCATTTTTCCTCTTTATTTTAAGGTAGAGATGGTGTGGACACCTCCAGTTTCTAAAGAACCACATAGGATTATGTTTATGGATCATGTTATGACTGGGCCTTACTGCTTTGCTAGGTACCCTGATCCTTATAGATTACTTATCCCTGAGATGCATGTAACCCTCCTTTAGCCTTCTATAGACCCTACCCATCCCTTATTAGAGCTCACTTTAGAACCCATTCCTACTCCCACTTTTGCTAAGTCTATTCCTAATTCTAATCCCATCACTCCTTTTATTGAGCCTACTCCAGTTCCTTCCCCACCACCACCTTCTCTTAGTGATAGTCTGCTTCCTTTACCAAAAATGCTTCCATTACCTACCAAATGGGATGCCAAGCCTTCCCAAACTCCTATTTCCATTGCATCTCCTCTTTTGATTACTTCTACTAAGCCTACTCATAGGCATATTTGTTGCTTCCATGACATAGATAATCATTCATCCATGTATTATCACAAGTTATGGAAATATATTGATACTTTGTGTCATTCCACCCCTCAGTCTTCATACAAGACCATAACTCCCCTAAATATAATACCTAATTATATTATTATATATGGAGAGTTGTATTATCTTTGGTACCAATGTGGCACCCATCACACTGATTGTTGCCACATCCTTTAATAGCATCTTAAATATTACCTTATATATATTCTTGAACCTTTTACCATTCCTCCTTCAAGTTATTATTTCAAGAAATATTCCCATTCTTATCATATGGTTCCACCTCTTGTCATTCCATCCCCTCCTATGGCCCCTTCATCACCTCTTATTCCTCCACCCATGAATCTTTAACCCATATACCTTCCTTCACCTAGATCCTTCTCCACTTGTGAGTCCCTCACTTATGGATCCTTCCCCACCGGTGATCCCTTCTTATCCTATAGAGTCCTATCCTATGAATTCTTCTAATCATCCCTTTCTTGATAGCCCTCCTCAACATGATCCATCAATAATTTCTACCTTTTATGTTGAGGAGATTATACATGAAGTATATTCCTAATTTTTACTGAAGATAGATGAGACATTAGCTACGGTTTGACTCCAACTTCATATAGATCTATTAGATGTTCTAGATAATATGTGTGGGAAAATATAAAAGTATTTATGAACACATGCATGGTGTTATTACATTTATTTTAGATTGGATGTGTGTTCTAATCTTATCTTTATCTATTTTTTTATATCATTTGACATTGTGTCAAAATATTATTTATCTTAAAAGTTGACTTTGATTTTTAACTTTATATATTGCTTATAATGTCATTTATGTTTTTTATGAATGTCTTCTTTATCATTGCTTTCTCTTTCTTCTTGAGTTTCTTTCTTATAAACTCCTTTGTTTTCTTTCATTATTATTTGATTTCATATCTCTATATGCATGGATAATTATCATTATGACTTGGTTATACAAACTTGGTTGCCTTTATCCATTCCTTCTTTACCATGTGATTAGTTCGCAAATAGTTAATCTCATTATAATCTCTTTTCACTAGTCTACATTGGATCTCCTTTTTCCATTTATTATTTTATCACAAACTAAGCATATACGCAGTTGAGACTTGAGATAACATGTTATTTCATTGTTAAGCCTAAGTATTCTAATCAATCTTGTCTTTAGTCACTTAACTTTATTTAGCCTAATCCTATATCTCATTCACGTGTATCACTCTATCTCTCATGATTGGTCATTCCAAGTTTGTATGGATGAGAAATTTTAAAAATCCTTAAAACATTTAAAATCCAAATTATTTAATAAAATTCAATGATACAAAAGGCAAAAACATTCAAATTCCTTAAAATTCAAATCACACTAAAAGACATGATTCAAATCACATCTCTTTTTTCTAGTCAAAGCTCAAACTCCATACTTGGTCTCATTATAGAGCCAAGGTCTATTGGGGTGTGGTGGGCTAGTAGATTAGTAAAGGAGAATAAAAAAATATTATAGTGCTACCTACTTTCTCACACAAGTACCCAATCTTTGTAGTAGACCTATGGCTCTATAAGGGGTCCTAAGGAATAGGGAACATGTCATGGGAAGGTAGGTCCATTTTAATTTTCTTGTACCAATATACCTTCATGAGTTTATTTTATTATCATGCTTATTTTCCTATAAATCTTTGTATCTATAGTGAATAGGTTTCCTTCATATATTGATGGTCACTATTCATTTACTATCTTCTCATGTCCTTAGTATGCCTCTTATATCCTAATATATTATCATACAACACCTAAGTTATGATTTTTACATTCCTTTTTTCACTCCCTATATTCAATTTATTTCCTCTTGAGAAATATTTTTTTGTTCATTGATCACTCCCCTAGGGATTCCATTTATGAGTTGCATTGTAAAACCATGGATAATACCTAGGATTCCTCTCAAATTACCATAATTTCACATTCCTATTACAAGAATTCGTTATTACCAAATTTTCAAATTTATTCCACCTTATTGGTGTTCCCTTTATGAGTTGTAGTGTAAACCATAGATATGACCTAGCCCTCCTCACAAAATTTTCCAATAATCCAAGTCACAATCAAAATTACATGTGTCAAATATGAGATAAAATTTGATTGATCATGAAGTTACACATCATTTACATGTTTCCCATCTTGATTTATTATGTTTTATACTTAATTTATTTATCTTTCACTTTTATCTTCTTATTTTTCTATTGCATGTAAGAATTCAACCATTTCTTTATTTTTTTCATATTTTCCAACTTGAATTAGTGTGATAAATTTAAGACCAATTTTGCCAATTTTATTTTTCTCTTATACTTCCCAATATGATTTAGTATGATTGATTGATTAATTTGTTTGTTTTTATACCATTGATCTTTCATGTGTTTTTCATTTTATTACATTACTTTCATACTTCCCAATGTGATCTACTATGATTTTACTTGTTTTAATTTGGTGTCAATCTTTCTCCTAGTTTAAAAACACACATTATGTTTACCATATTTTTTACCACCCTTTGGTTATTTATAATTAGTAATTTTATTGTTATTACACATTCCCCAACATTAAATAGTGTGTAGTATATTTTTGATTGATTATGTTTTACCACTTTTTTTTACTTATTTCTTTTTAACCATGCATGTATTCTACATAATTCTAGAAAAAAACTACAACTCATATGTTTCCCATAGCATATACAATAATAGCTAAATACATGTGCTAGAAAGAAATATATCCAAGCATTCCCAACCACCACCATAAAGAAAACATATACAACATCCAAATATGAAACTGAGACACACACACACAGATATATATATATATATATATATATAGATATATATATATATATATATAGATATATATATATATATATATATATATATATATATATATACAGATACAGATATATATATATATATATACAGATATATATATCTATATATATATATATATATATATATATATATATATATATATATATACAGATATATATATATATATATATAGATATATATATATATATAGATATATAGATATATATACATATATATACATATATATATATACATATATATACATATATATATATATACATATATATACATATATATATATATATATATATATATATATATATATATATATATGCAAAGATTTATCTCTATGCCTAGGCCCCATCATGCCCATCTTTTGGCTTAGTCATGCTACCCATAGATGTTTTGTTCTGACTCCTCCAAATAGAACATTGTAAAGAAGCTATCTGAGATCTCAAACCTGATACCTACCCCTATAGATGAGTCACCTAATCCTATACCCATGCCAACTAGGTCAGGGTCCCTAAATGTGTTTCTCTCTCTTGTACCTTTACCTATCCCATCTATGTCATGGTAATTAGATGTGTAGCTCTCTCCTGAGCTAGGGCCTGCCATGTTGCTACCTCTCTTACACCCACCCTTGCCTATGGATACATCCCCTCTTTACATGCTTGTAACCACCTCACAACCTCTATAGCTAGTCTAAACTAACTCACATGAATTAGATTAGATAGTACCATGGGATCCCATATAGTCTCCTCATCCCAGATAGTACCATGGGATCCTCTAATATGGTAGGGTCGTATTGGGACCCCCATATAGTCTCCTCATCCTCTACAACACTTGTAAAAATCAAAATAGATAGATATTAGATCATTGATATATCTCTAAATCTATCTATCTCTACTCTGTATCAAATAACTTAAACAAAAATTTAACCATATA